>CM075475.1:42652835-43252835 GCA_037950665.1 Hypophthalmichthys nobilis
ATTCATTCATTTATAATTGAATAATAATAATAATAATAATAATAATTAAATCACCATTGTTGTGAATACTGTTTCCTTGAGGGTGAGTTCACACTTGTAGTTCGGTTCGTTTGGTTCATTTGGTCCAGACCAAAAAAGAAAAAAAAAAAACATTTAGTCCTGGTCCGATTAGCGTTCAGATTTTTTCAACGAATCAAAAGATACCGAACCTAACGGCATAGGGATACATTCACAACCTGATTGGTCAGATTTTATGACGTATTGCCTATTTTGAGACGGAACTTACCGAACATTCAAAACAATGCTGTGTGCTGAGGTAAATGCGCTCGTTGTGTGTGCGTAGCCTGCATATGATGGTATTTGATGCGTGAAGACAGCAGGGGCGCGTCTGATGCTTGTGATGGGCAAACTGACGAGAGAAAACCGATAAGCGTGAGGATTCTGTCCTTTTTAGGGTCTCATCTTCCTGTTTTTGGTTCGTTTACATGTCTTTGGTCCGTGTTGCGTTCATATATCATTCGAACCGCACCAGAGTTCGTTTGGAAGCGGATCAAGACCCATCTTTTCAGCGGTCTCGGTCTGCTTGTTTGGTGCGCACCAGGGTTCGGATGGCAGCGTTCATACATGTTCAAATGAATCGCACTAACAGAGCAATCACACACACAACGAGCACATTTACCTCAGCACAGCATTGTTTTGGATGTTCAGTAAGTTCCAGCTCAAAATAGGCAATACGTCATAAAATCCGACCAATCTGGTTGTGAATGTATCCCTGTGCCTTTAGGTTCGGTATCTTTTGGTTTGGTGATAAAATTGCCAATCTGAACACTAATCGGACCAGGACTAAATGTTTTTTTGTCTTTTTTGTTCCGGACCAAATGAGCCAAACAAACCGAACTACAAGTGTGAACTCACCCTTAGAGTTTAGTGTTATTAGTGTCTCTAAACTTTCTACTGATCTAGTGATACTGTTGGATTTGCTCCAGCAGTGACATGACAATCTGATCATTTGAAAAATTAAAAACATGCTGGACAGTAAGTTTTGATCTACAGTATCATTCAGACACATACTGAGATCAAGAATCAGTGAATGAATCTCAACAATGGTGACAATCACAAAAAAGCTTCATGCTGCAGTGCATTCTGGGTGCACCGATCAAAAACCATCCATGGCTCCCAGCATGCATTGAGGTATGAATTTTAGTAGTTTTTGTCACCATTGTTGAGGTTTGTATGATGAGCGTTGATGTCAAAGTGTGTCTAAATTCCCAGTTTAAAATTGTTGCACAAAAGATTTGTACATTCCCAGTTTGTGTCCGTGTTAATGCACTAGTGCTCTTTCTCTCACAGCTAAATTTGTTTATTAAATAGGAAATATTTTCATAATCCAATAGGGCCTCAACCTTACCACTACTGTATTTGCTTTGAAACAGTCATTTAAACAGTAATTTAAATCACTGCACAGCAAGCATATGAATGTAGCAAAAGCAGAAAACTTCAGCTGAGCTACTTTATCAAGACACAAGTGTTAATGAAACACTGCAGCAATTGGTGTAAAAAAAGTAATTTAAGAAAAGCCAAGGGTCAAGTGCTCAACTAAAGCAAACACTTTTCACTATAATGGTGACTTCTAGCTTTTTTTTTTTTTTCAATAAAAAATCAACATTAATTAGAGCTAAACCTGTCAATTCTCAGAAACAACATATGAAAGAAATAAAGTCAAACTGGTCTGTAATAAGTGAAGATGGTAAAGCTGTTTTTGGAGTTGTTTAATCCTCCTCTGCTCAGATCTTGAGAAGTGTAATTGATTGCAGTTAATATTTCAGTGGTTGAAATAAGATCAATTGTTATTTGCAGTAGAAATTTATTTAAAGGTGCAATATGTAACATTTTTGCAGTAAATTAATATCCAAAAACCACTAGGCAGTGTTAGACAGTGCAGACAGTGTTATATATTTTTTATATATTATATATATAAAAAATTATAGTTATATATTTTGTTTACTTGAGTACTTACAATATCCCAAATGTTTCCAACTATTTGTAAATCGTGAGAAAATTGCAATTTTAACCAAGGCATGAATGTGATTGCTTCCCGAGTCTAATCCCTATTCTTTTGCACCGTCCGTTGAGGAGGAGACCACATGTCCCAAGATTCCGCTCTCAAACCTTGGCATCATCAAGCTACGAATAGGCTTCTAGCGACCTCTAGCGGACAAAAATTATTACATATTGTACCTTTAAACGTGAATAAAGTTCTCAACCGAAACATGGCTGAAACATTTGAAATAAAAGAATATATACAATTGACATTAAAAAAATAAATAAATAAAATAAAATAAATAAAATAAAAATAATTATTTATTTGGTTGAATTAATAAAATAAGCCAAAGGTTACATGAACATGAACACGAACTTTTGTATTGAAAACTATTGAACTGTAAGTTCAAAAAACTAACTTTGTCAAGTTGAAAACACTTTTTAAAGTTTTATTTACCTCAATTTATTTACCCTTTTTAGTACCTCAAAAAGTTGAGTGAACAAAAAACATTTTACAGGGAATGTTTGTACTGAAAGTCTAAAAACGGCAATGAACTTGACATTTTTCTTTGTTTTCATATCTCAAAATGTTTTTGTTTTGCTATGTATACACACAAGCTCTTTTTAATTGATTTTAACTGATTTGTGAACAAATCTCTTTGATCTTTTGAAAATTTTCACCAGTTTGAATTTTTACTTTATTCAAAACTACAGAAGACATTGATTAATAACGTAATCATAACTGAAACTATTTGTATTTTCATTTACTTTCAAAAGAGGGAGCAAAAGAAATAAAGATAATTGCGTATATTACAATAAATTAAATGTTTTAATCTTATATTGTTTTCCTTTACATAGTGTTAAATATAGGAATATGCAAGCAAAAACAATGCTTGTCCCCAAAACACTGCTTGCATACAGACTCTGGTCTACTCACACTCAACTCTGCAAGACAATGCTTGTGAACTAGCTTCACCAGCTCTGTTTTGATTGAGAACAGTATGACTGTGTTGGTCCAACAGCCAGACCAACACTAACCAGCATAAACCAACCTGGACCAGCATGTAATTAATGCTTATTTATGCTGGATTTTTGAGCAGAGTCTCTTTCTGAGGCAAATCAAGATATTCCGAAATGTTTTTCTTTAGTGTTCATTCGTTCATTCAAGTAAACATTAAGTCAGTGGTCAGAACATTTTGTCTTTCATCTCTTGACCTGCATGTAGGATTTGTCCAGGGCTTCAATAAGACAAGAGGAAACGTGTTATTTCTTTGTTTTTATTTTGTTACTATACTTCATGATTTATACAAGCAAATGCAGCATTAGGCAAAACGTATTTTTTATAGTTTTTTTTTTTTTTTTTTTAAATTTTGATATCATCATATGAAATATTAAAGTTGTTATTTCATTATCCGTATATCTACAGCTAATTTCACCTCTAAAAAAATCAGGAAAAAAATCTGTAAAATTCACCACCACAAAAAGAATTCAATTTTGAATTAAATTTTGTTAAAAGTGCGGTAAGTGATTTCTGAGAAACGCTGTTGAAAGTGGTTCAGACCAAGCACCAAAACACGCTTGTAGCCAATCAGCAGTATGGGGTGTGTCCACGCGTGATGGGGGAGGTGCCTGTGTTGCATGGCATTTGTGAGTTTGTGAGTTCTACCACAATAGAGGAGTGATCACTCTGGGTAGGGACATGTTTATCTTGGTGATTTGAAAGATAAACAGTTCTTCTCAGAAATCGCATACTGCACATTTAAATGTAACATATATTTTATGAGTAATTGAATCTTGTCAAGCTCTCATATTTGCTGAGATGTTGATGACTTCAGAATCTCTGTCATGTGTAATAGAAACTCTTACTGTGATCATAGGAGACATAAATTTCACTCTTTCATTTTTCTATTCTTCTCCATTAGATACATTGATCCAAACTCTCAATAGCATCCTGTTTTGTGTATTTTTTCCATTCGTCTGGAATCTTCCCCTTCCCCTCAAATGTTTTACTGTAGCATTTTTCCAGATCTTTCTGGAATTTGCACACAAACCACTTCCAGTAGGGCAGATCGGAGTGGTCAGGGGTGATGCTCCATTCTGCATAAACTCCTCCTGCTGTGCTGTATTCTTTATATTTAAACTGACCACCTGGTGTATTAAAATACTGATCACTTCCCACTAAACTTGTACAAATATCAGTACAAAGATTCTGTGTTAAACCATAATATGTGCCATTAATTCCATCCACTCTGTGGAAAGCAACTCTGTGATCTTCATGATGGTTTTCTATGGTGTTGGTGCAGGTGGCTCCACAGAACGGACACTGAACCCAACAGCACTGACAGAAGTGATCAATCAGTATCTGATGTGGTCTGTCTTTATAGTCAAGATTTACTAGAAATGTCTTTCTGTTGAATCTACTGCTGATGTCTGACATTATAGCAGGAAGTTGTTTTCTCATCACATCTTCTAGAAGCTTAAAATCATCAACATCATCATGTTTCTCTCCACTGAGGTCTTTTTCAGAGAAGATCAGCTCATCTGAGAGCTGCTGTGTGAAACTCTTCAACCACAATCCAACATCTCCACTGTTCACTTGAACATGTTCAGTAGATTCATGTGCTGCTTTCATGATCTTCTGCTGCAGGAGTTCAATGTTCTCCTTCATCTTGGGTAAAGCACTGACACTGAACTTATGAATGATGTACTGACTGACTTCATCTCTGATGAAACTCTTGAAGTAATCTCTGGGATAATTAATGTAGTTCATGTATTTGCTAAAACCCTCCTCTTCTGCCAGTTTCTTCAGGATGTGTTTCTCCAGATTTGATCTGTTTCCATTCAGTGATTCACAGTTTGATATAATTTCATCTGTCAGATCTCTGGCAGTCTTCTTGTAGACACTCTGCTCAATGGGCTCTTTAAGTTTCTGACAGATGATCTCACCAAAAATGGCAGCTGATGTTGCTCCATGGCAGTATTTCTGGAAAATACTATAGTACTCTTCTCTCTTCTTCTTAACATATATTTCAGGATCATTGGCTTCTCTGAACAGTCTGTGTTGGTCAGTGATCATCTTGTTTGCTCTCTTACAGATGGAATAAACCAAGTCCATGACAAATTTACTCTTAAACACATATGTCGCTGGTCCTTCCTGGTGTTCTTTTACTCTTGCCCTGATGTAATCGGTGAGTTGTGGAATGCAGCTGATGTTGTAGCCCATCTTTGAAATGTTAAATGACTGAATAATTTTGTCTGCTTGCTGACCAACATCTGTGACTAATGATCTTATTTGGGCTTCATCCTCTTTAGAAAGAGCATAACCAAATCTCCCTATAGCTAATTTGATGCCATTTTTAAAATCTCCTGCAAATCGGTTTCCCTTTACATATTCAGAATAACTTGCCACAGAAAAAACATCCCTGCTCTCCATCCAGTGATTGAAAAAAACACCTCTATAGATGTCACTGTGGTGCTTTTTCACATCTCTCATTATGTCAATGTCTTTGATTGGTTTAGTGTCTATGATCTTCTTCATACTCTGTACCCAAAACAAATCAAACTGTTTCTTCAGTGTTTCATTATTTGCTTTGTCTTTGAGTTTTAAAGCAAGTTTTTTGCTCTTTTCATAGAGAGTGTTTTCATGATGTGTCCTCTGAGCATCAATCTTTTTCTTCAGGTCTCGCTGCTGAAGAATCTCATTTAATTTCCTCTTTGTTTCTCTCACAATGTTTTCCTGAAGCTCATTGATTTTGATTTCAAATGATGTTTTCCACTGAATCAGTATATTTGCATCTGTGTCTTTCTCAAAGAATTCAGACATTGATTTTTCCACTTCTTGTCTTGTCTTCTTCAGTTCTCTTTGAAGATCAGTTTCTTTAACCTCATGAATTTCTTCATTTTCTATTTTGTTGTGTAGTTTGTTCTCAGTTTCCATCATGGCGCTGCGAAGACTCCAGGACCACTTGCTGTATTCGGTCTCTAGTTTCCTGTAGGCTGTGACCTTTTGGAGTTAAAAGCAACACAAATCATTCAATAACCTTCACTGTTAGAGTTTGGCAAGTTTTAGTGGGTTATTATTTCTGTTACATTTTTTTTTTTCTAATAATAGAACTTGTACTGAACACTCACCTGTACTGAATCATCAGTTTTAGAGCACATCTTCATCTCTTTACTCTTAGTAAGTCTCAGATATTGATAGTCAGAAATCTGTTTCTCCCTCTCACTCCTTTTATCATCATGCTCTTTTCTTCTCTTTCTCTCTTTGTCACGATTCTGTCTTTCTTTCTCCATCATTATCTTCATAATCTCTTCTTCATGTTTGCCTACCAGTTCTTCTCTGACTCTGTCCATCAGGATCTTCATCTGTTGTTCTTGTTTTTCTCTTTCCATCTCTCTGAACATCTTACATGAGTAGAAACTCCCTCCGTTCGCTGTCACCATGTTGTCAATCTTCTCCAGTAGATTAGACACCTGTGTTCGGTCTCCAGTCTGATTATTATTGAACACATGGTATCTATTTCCACATGCTTCAATCAGGTTCATCAAAGGAGATCCAGGTTTTTCTAGAAACTGTTCAATAGTTTTATCCTTAAGATCATCTCCTCTGGTGAAGAGCACCATGGTAAACATTAGAGATTTCTCACCAAATATCTCTTGGATGATCTTCACTGACGTTTCCTCTTCTTTAGTGAATCGTCCCAGTGGAATCAGTAGGAGAAACACATGTGGTCCAGGCAGGATCATGGAGATACAATGGCTGATTTCTCTCTGGATCTCCTCATTAGTACGTTCAGTATCAAACATTCCTGGAGTGTCAATCACAGTAACGTGTCGGCCGTTGATTTCAGATGATTCTTTCTGAATCTCTTTAGTCACTGATTGCTGAGATGTTTCTGCTTTAAATGCATCTCTTCCTAAGATCATGTTTCCTGTTGCACTTTTCCCAACTCCAGTTTTTCCCAGCAGCACAATCCTCAGATCATCTTCACTTTCTGTTGAACCTGTAAAAGAAGAATTGCATAAGTCCTTAAAACCTATTTAAACAAAATCCATGTGTCCTGGACAAGTATTGAACCCTTCTCAGTGTCATTTGGAATCAGAAATGGGTTCAAGTTAATCAAAAAACCTTGATTAACTGAATCAGGTGTATTGGGACTAAACTTTGTAGGAAGGTAGATCTCCAGGAGCATTACTGTCTTAGTAATGTAGTCCACTACAGTCCATGAAAGTCTGACCAACAGTTGTTAAATGGGACGATCTAGCCTATGGAATCGTTAATCCTGTTTCCTAGCTACTGTGACAGCTGACTGAAAACAAAACATGGTTCACAACCTGTCTAACAATGTTCAGCTCGGTCCATTTATGTACGTAATAAAAAGTATATAAAACTATATACAATATATACTATCTATAAAATCTACATTTGAACATTTTGTTTCTTTTAAAATTTGTATTATTAGCTATTTGTGTAGAATGAAACCAAATACTTAATATTACTATTATACTTCAGTGTAATCTAGCATGATTTTCCAAAAAAAAAAAAAAAAATCCCACTGTCACTGGTGTGCAATACATTTTGAGATAGCCTGGGCTGTGAAGGATTCATTCGTTCTATCCTTCATGGCTCAGGAAACAAAGGACAAGTTTGTGGGCTGCATTTGAAGGACCCTTTGAAATGAGAGAGCCTTCATCACGATGCTGTGATTCAATTGGCCTTCAAAGGATGCAGCCCCTGAATTGGGACACAGCTATTGACTTTATGGTCATTACCTTGAAAATGAATGTCTGTCTGTAGTTTGTTCATCTGTGCATCAAAAAATGTCTCTGTGGAGAAAAACTCTCCTCTGTTTTCTTCCAACATCTTCTCAATGTTCTCCATCAATGTGGACACTTGTGTGGTGGGACCAAAGAAATGATGTCGTCCTCCAAAACTCTCAATGACAGACTGTGTTTCTTTATTGAGTTCTGCTGTCTGATGCTCTGAATTCTGCTTTATGAGGATCATCATGTGTTTGCTGATCCTTGAGCTGAATATCCTCTGGATCTCCTCCATTTCTGCTTTGTCTTCATCAGTCATTGGAGCGTCAGGAATAATGAAGAGGAAAACATGAACTCCAGGATGACAGAGAAAAACACAGCGGAGAGTCTGACGCATCACTTCCTCCTCTGAGAGCCGACTGAGAGCTGGAAGCTTTAAAAGACTGATCAGACGGCCATGAAGCTGCACATCTCTCCTCACACATTCTGGTCTCCTGTCTGTCTGCTGCAGGATCAGCTCTGATATGGAGGATTTTAATGTCCTGTCACGACCACACACAACTAGATTCAGCTTCACACCCTCTGAAACTGTGATAAGAAATTTAAAACACTTATTATAGTTCATTTATCACAACAAATATTATCATAATATTATCCCACTCATGTCTTTCTGTGGCCTGTTGAGTTAAAAAAAAATTCTATGAACCTTCACAAACCAGGTGACGTCCATTATTTGTTTGCACAATGTCCTCAAACATCTGCAGAAGATCATCAGGAGAGCTTCTTCTCTGAAGACTGAAGTGTCTGTTGAAGCATTTCTGAATGATTTTCTGTAGGATATCATTGGTTTCAGTTGGCTCTTGTGGGCTTGTGGTGAGCACCATGGTGTGTTGATAAACGTGCTCAGAGAAAGAGTCCAGCACCTTCTGCAAACACTCTTGATCTTCTGCTGAACACTGCTCATGTTTGAGGAGGAGAACGATCACATGAGGTCCTGGATCAGACAGATTTACACACTCTCTCACTGTCTGTGTGATCTGATGATCTGAGATGTTTGTCTGGAGCAGCTGAGGACAGTTGATGATGATCACGTGTCTGTCCTTCAATCTTCCTCCGACTCTCTCTACAACATCTGGAGGAGCTTCACTGTCAAACGCTGCTCGTCCCAGCAGGACGTTTCCCACTTCACTGTTTTCTGATACGCTCTTCCCCAGCAGAACAATCCTCAGATCACTCACTGAAACAAAAACATGTAACAAATCAATGACACCAAGATCTAGATCTTAATTCAACATCACAGTTAAAGCAAAATGAATAAAACTGACCAGTTGGATGTGTTTTTGAGGTTAAATTTATCTCTTTTGTATTAAAGAAGATAAACTGAGCACAATTTCCACACATTTTTGCCCAGCTAACAATATTTTGTTCTGAGTACGTTTTCCAAATGTTCTGTTTTGGTTATGGAAACGTAAAAATGTCCAGTTTTCTTAATGTTAAAGGGACATTTTTTTAAGGTTAGTATGATGCTCCTGAAGCATTCTTCCAACTTAATTTTTTATTAACAACTCAACATTCTAAGAATGTTACATTCCAAGAGCATAAAAATGTTAAGTTTCCATAAAGTTCATAGAACATAACTTAAAGGTTAGAATAATGTTCCTGAAACATTCTTTCAACATAATTTTTAGCAACTCAACATTCTGCACAGCAAAATCCTCAGTGTTAAATGAACGCTATTCAATGTCTAATGCAGTGGCGTTGTACTTAAAATCCGTCTGAGATGAAAAGCAGTCTGCACTGCTACAGCACGTGGTAGATTACCGTTTATCTTACATACACATTTCACTAAACGCAGATTTTATGTCGGGTATTTAAATAGTCAGCTGTTAAACAATACCTGTTTCTACCGGCAGGTGAGACTGTTGTCAGACAGCAAGCTTAAAAAAAACCTGCCACTGAACCATCGTCATGCATTCATTATTAGAAAAGCTGAAGAGGTAATAATAATACAACTGTTCCGCAAAACTGATAAGTTCTAACTACTAACTAAGCTTAATAATTGTTCACGGTATACAATGTGTGTAGTTTTGGTGAAATAAAGTTGTACTAGCTTGCTATTTTATATAGATATGATATAGCCAGTTAGGCAACTGTCTGATAAAATTTGTTACTGTAATCTAATGTTCGGCAAGTCAGTTTCTACACAGCAAATTTCCCAGTGTTAAATTAACACTGCTCATGGTTTATATGAGTCCACACTCAGAGTGTTATAAGTAGGGTTGAGTATCGAGAACCGGTTCCATTTTAGAACCGGTTCCAAATTTAAAAACCAGGTATTCGATACGATGCATTTCGATTCTGTTTATTGATTCCTGACTTTTTTTCAGTCATTCTCGCACAGTGAACAGCAGTGAGCATTTTACAGTTGTATCTATCTGTTAGGACCTGCAACAAGGACCTTATCTCATCACGCACATACGCACAGTTCATTACAATCGGCACTGACTTTTGCTTCAACATGGCATTAATCTGAAGGAACGCACCGTGTTTCAATCTCATATTCCTGTTTTTGGTTCGTTTACATGTCTTTGGTCCGTGTTGCGTTCATATATCATTCGAACCGCACCAGAGTTTGTTTGGAAGCGGATCAAGACCCATCTTTTCAGCGGTCTCGGTCCACTTGTTTGGTGCACATCAGGGTTCGGATGGCAGCGTTCATACATGTTCAAATGAACCGCACTAACAGAGCAATCGCACCAGGGTAAGTTTTAATTAAACCAAACATGACAAGTGTGAACACACCATAAGTGATTAATTGAGTGATGATTGAGCATTATTGAAGAAACCTGATGATAAGCAGAATCTGAAGAAAAGAGAAACACAAGAACTACAACTGACTTCAGCCACAGCATTAGATAAAATCAACTGAAGATAAAAGAAGACATTAAATTTCTCAAGATCTGATTAAACAACTCCACAAAAAGCATTACCAGCTTCAGACTGACTTTATTTCTGTCACACGTCTACAGAAGCTCTTATTCAGTCCCATGGCCAAACCGGCGCCCTTCTCTGGTTCGGCGGAGGATTGCAACGGATTTCTCCTGCAATGTTCGCTGGTCCTGGAGATGCAACCGCACTTGTTTCCCACCAATCACTCCAAGGTAGCCTTTACTATTTCACAGTTGAACGGCAAAGCTTTGCAATGGGCCGAATCAATCTGGTCACAAAATAACACTGTCACCCAGTTATATTCCAGCTACGTACATCACCTTAAGGAAGTTTTTGGGAGACCAACCTGGGATTCTTCGATCGGTGAGAAACTTTATAATCTAAAACAAGGCACAATGACTGTGAATGATTATGCTATTAAATTTAGAACTCTTGCTACCACAAGCAGATGGAATGAACAAGCTCTGCTGACCACCTACCGGCAAGGTTTGGACCCTCGAGTGCAGTTGCATCTTGCTGCATACAAGGATACCATCGGGCTAGAACACTTCATCCAACTCTCCATCTGCTTCGCCACTCGTATGCCTCGTATGCCAGTCGTGCCTCGAAGAGCACCAGGGCCAGCCACAGTTCACCACCTCCCTCTGCCGACCAGAGTCCCGTCAGCCCTCCAGAACCAGCCCACAAACCCATGCAATTGGATAACACAAGACTGACGCCCACTGAACGGCAGAGACGGCTGACCCAGAATCTGTGCCTCTATTGTGGTTCTCCTGGGCATGTAATCTCCGCATGCCCAACTCATCCTCCTCGTCCCATGGTGAGTGTCATCATTCCCTCTATAAAAAAGATGAAACCACTCACCACTGTTGTAAACCTTACTGCTGCTGATGTTTCCATTCCAGTTAACGCACTGGGTCAGCAGGCAACTTCATCTCTGGCACCCTCTGCCATCAGCTCAAGCTCAAGACCTTGGCTACGCCGGCCACCTACCAGATTTACTCTATAACAGGTAAACCCCTCAGCCGAAGACAAGTACGCCGGAGCGTCGGACCCATTCAACTTCAAGTGGACATCTTACATGTGGAAAAACTACATCTGCTGGTTCTGGAGGAATCCACCGCTGACGTGATCCTAGGGCACCCGTGGTTGGAGCAACACAACCCAGTCATCTCGTGGAAGACCGGCGAAGTCCTGAAGTGGGGCGATTCCTGCTTCCCGAGCTGTTTCTCTGCGTTGCCTACACCACCCTCTCCGCCCACCGAACATCTCTCTGTCTGCACCACCTCCATCGAGAGCCCCGTAGAGAAATATTCGGTGGACATTCCACCATGCTACGCCCCCTTCAGAGATGTCTTTTGCCCGAAGAGAGCTTCCAAGCTGCCTCCACACCGGCCATGGGACTGTGCGATCGATCTGCTTCCAGGTGAGTCAGTGCCCAGGGGAAAGATCTACCCCCTGTCTATCCCGGAGGAGAAGGCCATGGAGGATTACATCAAGGAGGCTCTGGCGCAGGGATACATCCGTCCGTCTAC
Organism: Hypophthalmichthys nobilis; assembly: GCA_037950665.1. Classification (NCBI taxonomy): domain Eukaryota; kingdom Metazoa; phylum Chordata; class Actinopteri; order Cypriniformes; family Xenocyprididae; genus Hypophthalmichthys; species Hypophthalmichthys nobilis. Next base: position 42,665,120 of record CM075475.1, read on the forward strand.
TTCCCCTGCTTCGAGTTTCTTCTTTGTGGCGAAAAAGGACGGAAGCTTGCGGCCATGCATAGATTACCGGGCACTCAATAACATCACCGTCAAGTTCAGATACCCCCTTCCTCTTGTCCCTGCTGCGCTAGAACATCTCCGTGGTGCCACTGTCTTCACCAAGTTGGACCAGCAGTGGCATCCGGATGGACGAGAGGAAGGTGGATGCCATCAGAAACTGGCCTACACCCTCTACAGTCAAGGAACTCCAACGCTTCCTTGGTTTTGCTAACTGCTATCGTCGATTCATTCAGGACTACAGCACCATCTCCAGCCCACTTACCAACCTCCTAATAAACCTTACCAACCTGTAATAAGCCCAAGTCTCTGTCCTGGACACCAGCTGCCACCAATGCATTCAACATCTTGAAAGAAGCATTCACCACCGCTCCTCTCCTCATCCATCCAGACCCCGACAACCCGGCGGAGGTAAACTACGACATCGGCAACAGGGAGCTTCTTGCCATCAAGCTGGCCCGAGAAGAGTGGAGACATTGGTTGAAGTATGCCAAACATCCCTTCCTGGTACTTACAGACCACAAGAACTTGGAGTATCTAAGAGTGGCTGAAAGATTAAATCCGAGACAAGCTCGCTGGGCGCTATTCTTCACCCGCTTTGACTTCACTATCTCCTATCGTCCAGGATCCAGGAACACCAAGGCAAACGCCTTGTCACGTTTGTATACTCCTGAAGAAAAATCCGAAGAGCCTGAGACCATCCTCCCTGAGAACCTTATCATCAGCCCCATTACCTGGTCTGAGCAAACTATGCCCTCCTCCAATGCCTCCGCCAACACTCCGCCGGGTTGCCCGCCAGGCGTGCAGTACATCACCACGACATGGCGCACTCCACTCATCCACACTGCCCACACGTCACTAGGCACTGGCCACCCAGGGGTCAATGAAACCCTCTCGCTGCTAAAGGAGCGCTTCTGGTGGCCGAATATGGCATCTGACGTCAGAAGGTACGTGCAGGGCTGCAAGGAATGCGCCATCTCAAAGAGTCCACGCCATCTTCCCTCCGGCAAACTCCATCCTCTGCCCGTTCCCAACCGACCCTGGTCACACCTCGGAGTGGACTTTGTAACTGACTTACCTGCTTCCAATGATTGTACCTGTATTCTGGTGATTGTAGACAGATTCTCTAAATCCTGCCGTTTGATTCCTTTAAAAGGACTGCCTACTGCCATGGAGACTGCGGAACTAATGTTCAACCACATCTTCCGATACTACGGGATCCCCAAGAACATCATTTCGGATAGAGGACCTCAGTTCATCTTCCCAGTATGGAGAGCGTTCTTCTCACTCCTAGGTGTGACCGTCAGCCTGTCGTCCGGTTACCACCCACAGTCGAACGGGCAGACGGAGAGGAAGATCCAAGAGATCGGTCACTACCTCCGTACCTTCTGTCATGGCCACCAGGACTCTTGGAACCAGTACCTGGGTTGGGCCGAATACGCACAAAACTCCCTACGCCAACGTACCACCGGACTCACTCCCTTCCAGTGCGTACTCGGCTACCAACCCCCATTGTTCCCCTGGTCTGGGGAACCTTTGGACGTTCCATCTGTCGACTACTGGTTCCGAGAGAGCGAGAGGGTCTGGGACTCTGCACGCCATCAGCTTCAACGGGCCTTGCGCAGACGCAGGATGACAGCTGACCTTCGCTGCTCCAACACCCCCGCATACCAACCTGGACAGAAGGTCTGGCTGTCAACTAGGGACATCCGACTGCGTCTGCCCTGCCATAAGCTGAGTCCCAGGTTCATGGTTCATCGTACAATTTCTGAAGACTTGGAATAAAATTCACAAAATAATGTACTACGTTTATGATCAGTTTATGGTGCGTTTTCGTGTTATGGTGAGGAGCTGTCCCATCAAAATTAAATGATTAAGTGCTGATAAAATGGTGGCAGAGTATTAATTTATTTTTTAAAACATTTAAAGTTCAGGCTTGGTTAAAGTGATGGAATGAGATGGATCATGTAACAGGATGCAAATGATGTGTAACACATTTACAAGTGATGAATAGTTTACACTTTAGCATAGGGGATGCAGAAAGCTTTGTAAATGATTTATTCATGCATTTACACATCATCTATAACAGGTGTTGAACACTTTGTAGTGTGTACTGAGAGGTTCACTTTATCACTAGATCCCACACAGAACACAAGTCTGTGCTGATGAGGATTTAACATAACCCACTGGAATCACCTGACTGTAAGGCATTTATAAATGTTTATCCACTTCAAAACAAATAAATTATTCTTCTTAGAAATAGTGCTTTAGCATACCTGCATGTTTGTGCTTTTGAACACAGACCAGCTTAAAACTTCATCAATAAATCATATATTGATCATTTACTAATGGTTTGTTCATCATTTGTTCATGACTAACAATTGTTTATTGAGATAATACAAAACAATTTTGTCATAAATACTTCAATTATTTATAAGTGATAAATAATGTATCAACTAATAATTTATAAACCATCTACTAATGATCTGTTTGATTTATTTCATGATTTAAACATTAAGATAATTTATAACATTTGTAAATCGTTAGCATTCCACTTATTAATCATTTATGAACGCATAGTCACGTTTTATAAATGATTAGTTCATCATTAACTAATAATTTATAAACGACTTATAACTGAGCGTTATTATAAAGTGTTACCGATTTGACTATATAATATATATAACTATATACTTTTTTTTAAATCCCCATAAATCATAAGCAGTGTCTCAGAACAAGCCGTTTGCAGGTTCCTGGCAGTGTGATGTCACATTAGCCACAGGCCCCGCCCATGAATGTTGACAGACACTGCTGTTTTAACATAGAACCACCCTGAGCGAGTTCACAGCCAGTTGTACAGTCCACCATTGCTGCACTGACGAGAACGTCTCCCAAGTGTTTTAGGTGTTCTGTAGCTGGATGGATTAATCCACATCACTCTCTCCATTTACTCCTGAAATCTGAACCGCTGCAGACGAGGTGGATTAATTTTGTTTTTGAAGAAAATGCTCCCTCAATTCAACCGAAATTCGTTTATGTCTGCGCAAATCATTTCACACCGGACTGCTTTGTGAATGAATGTCAATACAAAGGGACAAAACAAAACAGAGGTTGTGCTAAAAATTTGTTACTTTGTTACTCAAGGATGAGCAGTACAAACTGTTCGTGATCCAACAGTCTCCAGAGTGATACTGGATACAGCAGTAATGAAGGTGAGAACAATTTATTACAGTTCATCGGAGTTGATTTATGGATATAAAGTTTACCAGTTTATTAAGCACCACCCCAAAAAGGCATAAAGTCTTTATATATTTGTTTACTGTTAGTTGTAACGAGTGTCTCTGTGTAATTCACTGTGTATGTTGATGATAATGCAAGGTAGAAAGAGAGAGTTTATGGATAATATTTTAATGCACACTTGAACTGTGTTTTATTAAGCTCTTACAGAGATTTTCTAGAGTGAAAACAGATGCTTCATATTTTGTGTGAAGTACAATAAACATTATAAAACTCATCGTTACTAATATAGTGGATAAAAACAAGAAGACAATTTAAGTTATAACCATAATTGAACTAAACTATACCTGTTCTATCTCCATGCAGCATATATTCGCAGTTTCTGACATTATAGTGCATCCTGACTGAATCCTGTTTCCGGAGAATCAGCTCTTGAAGCTCCGCCCTCTTAGGCCGAGCACAGCAGCTCATTTGCATTTAAAGGGCACACACTGCTCACCCCCAAAAAGTGGCAATTTTAACATGCTATAAAAAATGATCTGTGGGGTATTTTGAGCTAAAACTTCACATACACACTCTGGGGACATCAGAGACTTAGTTTACATTTTGTAAAAGGGGGGCATAATAGGTCCCCTTTAATGTCTTTTATCTTCAGTTGATTTTATTTCAAACAGACAGAGAATTTTGCTATGTAGCATCAAAACTTAAGTCATTTTTTAAGCTGGAAAATTAGTGATCCTTTGTCACACTCGTGTTCAGGCAGGAAGACGAAGACAGACGTATCCAGTTCAAAACACTCCATGTTTAATAATAATAAAAATCCAAGCAGGCTGACAGGGAAAGTAAACACAAGTAAACACTACGGTGAACGGACCAGGAATGAATGTGAGGGACCAACTTATAAGGCAAACACAAATGAGGATAATGAATGGAACACAGCTGATACATGTGAACTAATAGTTTGAGTTTGCCAAAGTTATGAAAATGTTACGTTAGCTGGGTCATCATTTCATCTACTTGTTTATCAAGACTTACAGTTAGGAGGTTCGTTTTTGCTCCATCTTTTCCTGTGAGGAGGATTGTGAGCATCATTCTCTGTGTAAAACAAAAGTCTTACATTACAATTGATTCTTTCATCACAGTAACACATACCAGCAGAAATAATTTTAATCATATTTGCAAATAGCTATATTAGTCAGAGAATGTGAGATGAAAATAGAAATTACATTTCAGAAAGTGTAATCAGTTATTATCATTGTTGCCTTAATAAATAAACATAATTAAATATATATATATATATATAATTATGTTTATTAAGGCAACAGTGATAATATATGTGTGTGTGTGTGTATGTTTAAATCTCCATTTTGACATTTCCTTGACTTAAACAATTTGTATTGACAGTTAAGAATGCAATAATTTAAAATGGATTTGTCTGTGATTCTCACCTCTGGTTTCAACAGTTGACATGTTGATATTCTGTTCTCTCCAATGTCTTTCTTTAGTTTCAGCTTAATCTTTTCTGACTCCTGATGTCTATCTGTTCATCGTCCTGTAAAAGATTCATCAGACTGTGTCATATGGAGCTGCACACCTGCTGTGAGTCACGGGTTTGATTCCCAATGAACAAACACAAGGGATGTTCATGAACGATTTGTTCAAATTGAACGAATCTTTAATATGACTTGGGAACATCGTGTTGTCTCATTGAGGGATTGGTTCATTTCAGGTTGACCAACATCCTATAGGTTCTGTACAAGAAAAATAAATTATTTATTCACCTCTCAATTCTTCGGGTTCAGGTTTGGGTCCGAGTTGTTTGTTCATCCCGTGACAGCCCCATAGTAGCTTTGCTGTCTGTACTGGAAAGAGAAATGATTAGGTCACCTCTGAGTTCGGGTCTGAGAGTTCGGGTCTTCGTTCTTTTGTCACATTACATGACAGTCATATTGGATACAGAAATTGTTAACAATTCCTTACAAACATGGGTAGTCAGTTTTTTTTTTAACTCTTGCGGTTGTAAGATTGAAAATATCTAAAAGATATTTTAAAATGAACAAAGACATTTGCTTTACTGTTTCAACCCCCTCTCTCTTGCTGCAAGTGCCATTTGGAAGTCAAAGAAGTGTTGATAGAGATCAAGCCCTTTAGGCCAAAATGTATATACATTGGGGGTCTACAAATTGTCACACCTTTAGTACAGTGGGGAAGATTTAATCTCCTGATTGGTCAGTTTGAATGTCTCATATTTGGGTTTCAGTCACATGGTCAAGGAAGGGATAAAAGACGACTGTAACTGTTGCTCTGTCTCTTCTTTGATTCTTGGCTTTTCTTGGGCATTCTTTTGCCCTCTCTCTCTCTCTCTCTCTTTCTCTTTCACTCTCTCTCTATCTCTCAGGTAACTTTTTTCATACATGCTGTGTACGATTAATGGTATATGATTTTATCATCTCATACATCTATTTTAAGTGTAACCATAATCAGATATTGTCATTAAACCCTTTCTATTACAAATGATGTGCTAACTAGTTTTGATTTGGTATTAACATTAATGTGCTCCCTATTGCAATTTATTACTGTCACCCTATAGCAACGCTCTCCCACATATTTTGCTATTATAACTGCGCTTATTTCCGTCGTTGGTATAAGTTGCAGTGGGTGGTAATAGACAAGAAATGTACAGTTTTCTACCATCTTGCTGATAACGTTTCTTTAGTCGTTCGCAACCTTACAGCCTGAACCCCTGTAGGAGTTCCACCCTTACAGATGGTGCCGAAACCCGGGATCCCTTGCAGTGAGTTTTCTGAAATCTACTTTGATCGGTCGTCAGAATGATCTTGTGAATGGATTAAAGCTGACCTTCTCACCAAGGAATGGGTAAGTCTGTTTTAATTGTTTAATGGTATGATATTCAGATCTCCTCAGGGATGGAAGGGAAAATTTCTGAAAAGAGTGACGTATTGTTTGCTTTATGGAGCAAAAAGTTGAGCCTACCTTGTCCAAACTCAAGAAACAATATATTGGGATTAAATGTTCAGATGATGAAATGCTCAAATGGTGGGACATAATTGGCAAACACCAAAAGAAATCAAAACGTGGTGAAATAATTGAGGCTTTAAACTTCATAAGTTGTATAAGGCTACGTGATGTGATCACACATCTATTTTCAAGTATAGATGCTAAATGTAAAGAAGTGCATTCTAAAAATGCAGAGGCACAAAAGTCAGAGTTAAAGATTCAGGATCTTCAAACACAGCTAGATAATTTACTAGCTGAACAGTTAGCTCTGACTGAAAAGTGTAAAAAACACAAAGAGACCATTGCAGATCTCAAGGCTAAGCTAAATGCTCAAAAGTCTCCCAAAACGCTTAACAGCGATGGGGCTAAAAAGCATGTTCACTTCTTAGATGAGGTGACTTGCTCTGATGAATCTGGAATGTTTTGTTCAGAGGCCACTGCTCAAGAAAGTGTGCCTATTTCAGTTCTTAAGGTGATGCGGCACCGGAATAGCGCAGAGTCATGTACCAGAACGCATGGTGTACAAGCATTAGAGAGTCATGAAAATCCTCAAACTCCAGGAGAACACAGCAAACAACCCTGTGGCAAAGAGAACAGGTTTTGCAGTTCCTGTCAGAAAGTAGGCCATACAGAGGAAAAATGCTGGTCACTGGGTAGGGGTAGACCTCCACCTTATTTTCAGAAAAATAGGAAACCACATTTTAAGGGCAAAGATCAACGCTCAATTGCAGGTAAATCTCTAAGTGAGTTAACTGCATTGTTTATGCAAGGCCTCCAACTATTAACTTCACTTGCTAGTGGATTAGCAGCCCAATAGCAATAAGTTTAATAGTTAAACATCCAAATTGCTACGATCCTGTTTGTATTTTCAAATTTGTATTTGTGCTAAACACATTGTGTGCATAGAACACACATTAAAGTTGTTTGTGATACTATATGTACACATAGACTAGCTGAGTTTATTCTTTAAAACACATGATTGCTTTACTGTAAGTGTTTTATGAAACACTTAGGTTAAAGGTTGTAGATGTTATGCATTCTAGGCCATGTATCTTGTGTAAATTGGAATAATAAGTGTAGTACTGGAATTGTATTGCAATTTCTAGTTGCATGTGTGACTATGTTAAATTTGTTTGCCTCGTAAGTGGAAAACTCTGCTATTTTCCATATAGCTAGAGTAAAACCATGTACAGGAGCACAGAATTGCCATGTGGCTACAGTGTGATTCACAATTGTATTAACCATGAAAATGCTTTCCTCACAACAGGATTCAGTAACTCTGAACTTTGCACTTTATCATGCCCCTTAACAAAAACATTGGTGTTGAAGGATTTTGAGCCAGATCACACCTCATACTCACATCTTCAAGCTGGCTCCCTGTTACAAAAACAGGACCAAATTTGCATCACAATTGTTAAACCTCCTCACCTTTGTTTGGAGCATGATTGAATTTACACATAGCCACAGCTAAATGCAGCCACATAGATTTGATCTTCACACACAAAGTCAAATCTACATCTACATATGCCTCACAAAATGTATCCATATAATGTTTTTTAAGTCTTTAAGTCTAGACTGCACTATAACTGTGAATTTCATCCAGTTATAGTTTTGTTTTGTTTTATCTTTGGATTTATTAAATCACTTAGTTATTATTTGTCTCACCTAGTTAAATATTAAAATGTGAGTATTTCAAATTCTTACCTAAGCACAAAATTTGTATTATCATTAATGCCTTTGAAACATTTCTGAAACTTATTAGATTTGTTTCTTTGTATTTTGTCCATTTGAATTGTAACAATGTTTTCGGACATCAATCCAATTGAATCTCTGTATTTGGTTACACTGAATATTTTGCTGATACTCTTCATGATAAAGGGGGGTTTAAAACCCAACAATTGTTGTTTTGTTATAATGCAATTTATTTAAATGTTTCCAAAACAAGAGCTTGTAGGATCTTCTTTTATTCTCGCCTTGACCACTTTATCAAGTACATCGATTTAAGGGCTTATTGCCAGAGACAAATTTAATCTGACCATATCAAACCTCTGACCAATGACAAATGCCATATGTATGCTTTTGCTGTTTGTTGTGCTATATGTTTTTTTTAAATCACAGGATCCCTGCTGCCAAAGTTCAAATCTTGTGTCTTGTCTCAAAAGAGGGACAACTAAGTTCTACCATCATCAGTGCCTGATTCTTGTGGAGGTGTGAAGTGTTCGATGGATAATTTGTATAACCATGAACGGTGCAACACCATTTGATGGACCTTTTCATGCAGGACTGAAAGGAGAACAAAGACTGAAGACTGACCGACTACTATTGAAACAAGTCTGGACAAAAGTCTGAAGTTGACATCTACACACAACAGAAAGCATGTCTTCATGGACTGTGCCACCTTTGGACTCCATGAGTGTGGCCAACGGTGCCAAGGAGGGATTTGTAAGATTGAAAATATCTAAAAGATATTTTAAAATGAACAAAGACATTTGCTTTACTGTTTCAACCTCTCTCTTGCTGCAAGTGCCATTTGGAAGTCAAAGAGGTGTTGATAGAGATCAAGCCCTTTAGGCCAAAATGTATATACATTGGGGGTCTACAAATTGTCACACCTTTAGTACAGTGGGGGAAGATTTAATCTCCTGATTGGTCAGTTTGAATGTCTCATATTTGGGTTTCAGTCACATGGTCAAGGAAGGGATAAAAGACGACTGTAACTGTTGCTCTGTCTCTTCTTTGATTCTTGGCTTTTCTTGGGCATTCTTTTGCCCTCTCTCTCTCTCTCTCTCTTTCTCTTTCACTCTCTCTCTATCTCTCAGGTAACTTTTTTCATACATGCTGTGTACGATTAATGGTATATGATTTTATCATCTCATACATCTATTTTAAGTGTAACCATAATCAGATATTGTCATTAAACCCTTTCTATTACAAATGATGTGCTAACTAGTTTTGATTTGGTATTAACATTAATGTGCTCCCTATTGCAATTTATTACTGTCACCCTATAGCAACGCTCTCCCACATATTTTGCTATTATAACTGCGCTTATTTCCGTCGTTGGTATAAGTTGCAGTGGGTGGTAATAGACAAGAAATGTACATTTTTCTATCATCTTGCTGATAACGTTTCTTTAGTCGTTCGGCAACCTTACAGCCTGAACCCCTGTAGGAGTTCCACCCTTACACGGTTATGTAATGCGTTTCTGGTCTCAAATTGTAGCTTTTTATTTCTTACAATTTATACGGGAAAAAATCACTCCGATAAAGAGACTGAAGGGGTGGATTCTGGAATCCACTGCCTCTTCAATATATATCTTTTAAGTTATTAACCAACATTTATCTTTCTGTTAAATTATTTGAATGACTTCTTCAACGTATGTTAAAGCATTTCTTTTCCTTTTCAAACACTAGAAAATAATTTTGAATATTGTCTGTACCTCTCACTGAGAGAAAAGAACATGTTATCAGTATGTTTTGGGAAAGTTTCCTGCTCCGATCAGAGCTCAGATCAACTTCAACCTTGAAGAAGCTGTGAATCATGTGTATCTGTGTATGTGTGCTAAGTGTTCTGTGCAGGTCCTTTGTACTGGTGGACAACTGGCACTCTGCTTGAGACCAGCAGACGCCATGTCATGACCCCAAAAGGACATCCAGTACCTAAATCCAGGGTCCCCTCATCAGCATCCTGACGAATGGAGATATGCTTTTGACTATCTGTCCAAATTTGTCTATTTTTCTTAGCCAATCAGAATCATTCAACCTGAAGTAATGACGTAGTTAGTTGACTCTGTTAGAGTATAATTGTTGTGGAAATGTGAATGTACGCAGAGCGGCCTACGAACTCCTTGTGAGACCTGAAGCTGACTTCTGCTGATGAAACTGCAAACTGTTCTTCAGTAAAATTTTCTTCAATTTATTATTATTATTTTTTTTAAAACTTTGACTCTGGGTCTTTATTCATCATATCTGGTCTTTTGGGTCTTTAACTGTAAAATTCCCCTGCAAGACCATAATAACAGCATACAGTTGTAATACTAATGTATTGTTGTTTGTTGTAAGATACTGAGCCAAGAAGCTGTCATGTGACAAAAGAAGGAATGACTCAAACCTGAAGACTCAAGAGGTGAACTAATCAATTCAGTTTTGGGTACAGACTGCATTATAACTTATGGGGCTGTCATGGGATGAATAAATGAGTCGAACCCAGAGACTCGAGAGGCGAACTAATCAATTCTGTTTCCGGTGGTACACACTGCATAGCTTCAGCTTATGGAGATATGATGGTTATGGCCAGTACTAAGAGAAATGCCGCCCCATGCTTGCTATGACCTCGTTAGTATTTTTATCTAGCCCCCTATTGTGAATATGACTGCATAACAACTTAAAGTCAAGCAGTTAGTCAGGAAACTAGAATCTCGCCTGATGTCCCCTAATGCTCCATACAATCCGAGATTTAGTATGTACTTAACCCTGGTCGTAGGTTTGCGTTCACAATTGATACAACGTAATCTACTAGAATCAATAAGTTCAGAGTAAATCAGAATAAAATCAAATGTAACAATGTAGCAAAAGATGCAAAGTGCCATCTGAAATGTGTGGAATGAAGATTAGTGTAATAAAAAATAATATAAAGAATATTATAATATAGAATCGAACTGTGAAAAAACAAAAAGGGCCTGAATTCTACTGTACATTGCTCAGCTCTGAGAATGAATCAACAGTACATTTCATTCCTTGCTCGTCTTGCTGGAGGACATTTTTCTGTGAGGGAAGTTTCAGTGAAAAGAAGCAGAAAAACCTGATGTGAAACAAAACCTTATCTGCTTAAGATAATCACTTTTTAAATTATTTTTTGGCTTATTTTTAACACAACAAAATTGGTGTATGCTTTCTAAAAATCTATTATTTAACTGTCCTTGACCTACAGAAAAGCCTGGATGTTTTTCACATCACACACAATCATGTAAATAATCAACTATACTGAACCACAATAAACTAAATGATTGAGATGAATGATCTGCTCCTTCATATAATAAAATCTAAAATAAAAAGAGATCATTGTTGAGCAACATCATATAGAACAATTCTATCATTTTCTGCTCCAGAATCTCTTAATACAATTGTACATGGATTTGTAGCAAGAAAACAATATGAAAACAGCAATATTTGTGCTTCTCAACACTAAACAGTGTTTTATACACGTTTTATACACAGATTTACTTCAGTTATGTGACAGAAGATGAAAGTGAAACTCACTGATGTTAGTGGAACTCATACAATTAATAATTACATTCATATTTAAACTAAACTCATTATTTATTGTTACACATTACAATTAACGTTTAAAAAACAAACATAAAGAGAGTATTTATAATAAAATATTATACCTGTTTTTCAAGGTCTCGTCATGCTTAGACGTTTCTTTCCTTGTTTCCAACATGCAAGCAACTGAAGTTTTTGAGTGGAGTCAAGAAAAAAAAAAACCTGTTTCTGTCTGACTGGTCTGACAACAAATGCAGCAAAAAGTTCAAGCTATGTTTCCTGTGAGAATGAGGAATAATTTGTGTAAATGACAAAGCCAGAAAGAAAAAGACCTTAAAGACTTTCAACAACAAAAACAGATACAGATGGAGTAAAATCTGTCTATTCATTTTTATTAGAGTTTTCAGTGATATTGTAATAATTGATGACTCATGACTAGTTTATGTTCTGTATAGTATCTAACGGGTGTCCACTTTTCACATTGTCTTGTTTGAATATTATCATATCATGTTCAATTTCTTCATGAGTAAAATCAGCAGAAACACACAAGGAGAACATGAGATGGACGTGAAATCTTTTGATTCTCAGGTAATTATTACTTCAATTACACCAGTAAACAGGACGAAAAGCCCAATTAAGTTTCATGCACGTGAACCTTTTTATTTTTGTATAAGACATTTTATATAAATCCCTCATGCTTTAAATAAAAGTAAAACCAAGTGTCATAACTGTAATGTTTAAGTTGCAAATAATGCAAGTGTAAATATGCTCACTTGTGGTGAAGCTGTAGAACTGAAGCTCCAGATATTACAGTAGAAAAGCCTGCAGTTACACATTTGTTGTATCTTATAGGACTATAATATGAATGTCTTACAGACAGAAGTGGAAAGAGTTCAATTGTTTTAAATTATAAATTCCAGTTATTTATGCTCATAATTTTTCTAGTTTTTAACATATAGTCACTACTCTGTTTTAAATTTCTTTTAGTCAGACAGGAGTGTTTGTTTACCTGCTTTACTAGTTTCGGCTACTTCCTGTAGCCTTCGTCAGAAGCGTCACATGATGTTGCTGTGACTTGTCTTGTAGGCTGCTTATAAGTAGCCGAAATTAGTAAAGCAGGTTATCAAACACTCCTGTCTGACTAAAAGAAATTTAAAACAGAACTTAACTTAAGAAGACAGTATGAATCTACATAAAAGTATAGTCACTACTGAATCAGAAGTGTAAATAAATAAATAAATAAAAATAAGCTTCATAAAGTACTATTCATGTGGCTGTTGCATAATAGTTGTGTACTAGTGATGACTGACAGTAATTAGTACACGTACTGTGCCATAAAAATTGGTTACGCTTTTTTTTAAGGTGTCTGTACAGTGTAATTAAGTACCGAGTAATAACTGTGTTAGGCCCTTGCTATTTTCAATAGATATGCTGCCAATATTATTAGAAAACATGGAATTAGTTTCCACTGCTATATGCCGATGATACTCCGTTAGATATTTCATCATGACCATCTCATGCTACTGACCTATAAGGCTCTAAATGGTTTACTTAACCGATCTTCTATCGCCCTACAATCCATCATGCTCTTTAAGATCACAAAACTCTGGACTTCTGGTTGTACCTAGGATATCTAAGTCCACTAAAGGGGGGAGAGCATTTTCACATTTGGCTCCTAAACTCTAATAGCCTTAATGTTTGGGGCTTAGACTCAATCTCCCAGTTTAAATCTAGATTAAAGACGCATCTCTTTAGCCAAGCATTCACATAATGCACCTCATATCAGATCAATTGCACATGACTATCTTTGCTTAATGTTATGAACAGCAACTACACTAATTATTCTCCATTTGATTTTCTGTTTTATCTCGGGACACCCGTCCCGAGGTCACTAGAATACAACAGCTTAAGCCACCACGCAGTTATACACAACGCAAAACCGGGGTTACTTTGTGTTCTTTCTGTACTGTTACGAGTAATAATATAAGCAAACAGATTTTTCGGTAGCACTTTATTTTACAGTACATATACTTTCCTGGTACATATATAGTAATTATGTTGTACATACAAGTAAAAGAGTGGTCACACAAGGTACTTACCTGACATGTATGTACATGGAAACTAATAAGAAACACTGCTGTACTTTCCAATGGTTCATACATGGTAATTACTTTGTACCTATAGACAAGTGTTGGGTAATAACAGGCACTTACTAATGGTATGTACATGGTAACTATGTTGTATGGACAAGTGTGGGTAATAGGCACTTATGTGTGGTAACTAGTAAGACACATAACTGTACTTACTAGTGGTATATACATGGTAACTATGTTGTACTCACCGACAAGTGTGGACACACATAACGGACACTTACTTATCTACTGTGAAACAAATGTGCTTACCAAAATGATACACTGTGTAGGATTGAAAATATCTAAAAGATATTTTAAAATGAACAAAGACATTTGCTTTACTGTTTCAACCCCTCTCTCTTGCTACAAGGGCCATTTGGAAGTCAAAGAGGTGTTGATAGTGATCAAGCCCTGTAGGCCAAGATGTGTGTACATCGGGGGTCTACCAATTGTCACACCTTTAGCACAGTGGGGGAAGTTTTAATCTTCTGATTGGTCAGTTTGAATGTCTCATATTTGGGTTTCAGTCACATGGTCAAGGAAGGGATAAAAGAACATTGTATCTATTGCTCTGGCTCTTTGATTCTTGGCTTTTCTTGATTTAGTATTAACATTAATGTGCTCCCTATTGCAATACAATATTGTCACACTAGAACAACGCTCTCCCACATATTTTGCTATTATAACTGCGCTTATTTCCATTTATTTCTACCATCTTGCTGATAAAGTTTCTTTAGTCGCTCAGCATCCTTACAGCCTGAACCCCTGTAGGAGTTCCACCCTTACACCCGATTTAAATTTTTCAAGAATATTATTTGATGTCTGTAAGGAACCCCCCATCGGCCCAAAAACGGAATCCGACGGCCAGGGCGAAGGTTAACGCGTGTATGTCTTTTCAGCGCCCCTGTGAAGTTCACGTAATTTCACTCGTTTAATCTGACTCCAATTTCAAATGATTATTACTCTTAGGTTGTGTTTCCAGTTAGAAATTAATCATTCGTTATGTATTAATTTAGATATTTGATTATTCTGGGTATCCCATATTTTCAATTATTCGTTCATTACGGACCCACCATCGCTTAGAGACTTTCACATCGGCCGGCTGCGGTCTCACGGACATAAATTCGCCAGTTTATGGTTCTTAGTCAGAGGGTGCAGAGTTTACTAATGCATTTGAGTCGAACCGCCACATGCTTGTTCATACAAAAATACAGTTTTCTTAGTCACGATACTGCAACTTGCTAAGCCAATAACAGACAAACTCAAAAAGTCCCATGATGTGCCCCTATGCTCCTTTCATGGGGCTCTCTAGTTTGACCTGTCCTGACGCAGATTTACGGAAATGACGGACTTTAGTAATCTACTAGTCATAATGATTTCAGAAGAATCCAGAGTAAATCAAATATAACATTTTATTTTGTCAAGTAAAATGTATCGTCAATTACATAGTTGAACAATTAGAAGCCAATTCAGAAATAATAAATGCAGAACATCAATTGTTCAAAGAAATGCATATACACACAGTGATGTGTGAATGTCTTCAGACATTCAACCATCTCTGCATGGGGGTTTCTGGCGACAGAAGATCCCACATGACTGCTTTGCACTTTACCTTATATACCCAGACCAGAACAAAAGGATTGTAAATATTTACTACACCAACACCTGTTTTGGGGGAAGAGGAGTGGGTTATCAGATCTCTTGAAGAGACAAAAGGAGGACAGAATTCTCCTTAGTTTTCAAACTTGCTCATAACATAAGTGACTGCTGTGAAACTGAGACCATTTTACCAATCGCACTGAGACATTTAAAATGATACCAAACATGAAAGGAAAAAACAATAGATACACAAGTTACATTATACATCTTGAAGAACTTTCAGTGACTTGGAGTTAGGGGAAGGGAAGGAGGTGTGTGTGTGTGGGGGGTTGCATCCTGTAGATGTTGTGAGGGCAAGGCGTTGTCCTATGCTATTTCTTTGAGATCTTCTCTCAAGATGAGTTTTATTGCTTTATTGCAGGGCACTTGATCTCAGTTTTGTCTTAGCAGGAAAATCAAGTCTTACAGTCCGCCCCTGGCCTCTTGGGACAAATTCAAATCAGTCCTGAGGGGCCACTTTTGGACATTTCCTGCTTCCATATATTGGGTGTTGTTTTCAGAGTGTTCATGGGTTGGCACCTAGCAGCACCAGTCGATGGGTGCGGGAGTCAAGTCGTCACCTGAAATAACAACATTAAGGCAGGTTGAACATTAAGATGAAAGTACTGCAGAATGCATCTCTGTGACACAGTTCCTTTAGTGTGGATGTACTGTGCTGACTGGATGCTGTAGTAGCTGGACATGATGTCTGTGATCCTCTTGGTCAGGTTTGCATCCACCTGCACTTGGCTGTGGTGGTATTCTGCCTGTAGAATGACTGGTTGTACCAAGTCTGTTGTGTTGGTCAGCATGAGCAGAATGTGTCAGGAAAGTCTCATTACACTTTATGGAAACATCTGTGTCCGCCCCAGGTTTAATTGATCCTGTGAGAAGTCCTTGGTTACCTTCAAGTAGAAGGCTTGTTTTGCCGGGCAGGTCAAATCTCCATGGGTGAAGGATTAATTTCACTGATGATGCTCCATTGCGTGCAGGACACCTGAACAACTTCTGAATTATCATGCAATACTTGAACACTAATGAATTTGGTGTTATTGTAAGATGGGAAAATGGTTGTTGGATAAACACAAGAACACAAATAACACATGATGAACATGTCAAAAGTGCGATGGTAAACAAGGTCTCTTTTTCAGAGTCCTATCTTTAGTGAGCAGGTTTCATTCTAATCACCCGATTCTTCACTATCACTGTGATATGATAGTGGAATTTAGACTTGGTCTGGATGAGTTAAAGGAAAAGTGGCAAAGAGTCAAAATAACTAGTATATTTACCAGTGGTATACATAATTAAATATATCACATACTTAAACATAGAAATACACAATTTCATAATTACAATTATAAAACTGTCTATAAAATGGTTGTCTTAACTGCAAATCCTTAATGCAAAACTAAGGTTTCAATCAAATCACTTAGAGAATGGAATTTACAGAAATAGAGATTTAAAATCTCGTTTAGCTTTTACAACCATCATCTGTGCATTTGATGTACAGGCTAAGTCACACTCAAGAATACAGGTCTGATTGGAAATTATGTAATAGATTGACAGAAATGTCTGCATTTCAGTTTTAACTGTTTAGATAAATTTGCCATTAGTCATATGTTGGAAACTAGGGGGCCCTCCTAGTTTGCAACAATGCCAAGGACTGGACATAATAAACATTTTGTCCAAAGAGACCAGTTGTATTACTGAATAGGTCTCATTTAGATTTGGAATTTGGAATTTGAATGATCAGAAATTCTATTAATTGATGTGTGACTAAAGCCATGCACATGTCCTGCATATTACAGTGTTTCCATAACACCTCAAAATTGTTTGACACAATTAAAAAGAAAAGAAATTATGGCAATAATTTCCCTTGTCCTATATGTATGAAGGTGACTGATGTATGATGTAAATTTGCATGTTGTGAATAATTTTAGCCTAGATAGTCTTATGATCTATGCTAGGTAGAGATGTTGTGAGTTTGTAGTAGGGTGTGTGCGTTCTGTATGCATGTATAGAAGATGGGTGGTGTCTCTCCTACCATAATTTGTGTTGCATAATTTAGTTCCAGTTCTACACTGGGAGGCCATTTATCTGTGAGTGTTATGAGGTGTGGATGGCCTCTTGAAGTTTCTACACACCCATCTTCTGCATATAAAGCTGTGTGTCCTGGCTCAATGCAGGTGGGACCAGACCCTTGTGGAATCTGGCCCTAAAAATGGCAGCTGTCAGTCCTGAAAGGGAAACAGACACACAGAGAAAAACAGTTGATCTTGAACCTTTAAGCAAATTGCATTAAGATAGATGGTGCCATCTTAATTTTCTTGAATGGTCTTATCCAGACAGTTGTTGCAGATGGCTTTAATCTGTTAAGATTTTATGCCATTAGAAGAAAATTTGTTTTAGTTTACAAAGACATAGATCATTATTATGATTATGTTTCTGCAAAGAAAAAGGCCAGATAAAACTGAATGTTAGTGGTCAGTTTAAGCATTGTCAAAGAATCTTGCACCTTAAGTTGCTACTGCAGCTGTGCTTACAGTCTGTTGTGTTGTGAGGATTATGACACCCAGGTCTCCTGGGGAATCTCACACTAGTCAGATCTGTGATTAGGGGCACCAGACCACCATTTGTGGTGCTGTGCTGTTTGTTTAGCAATTGGTATTTATGGTGTCATTCAAATACTTGACCATTTGGACCTCTGTGGTCTGTAAAAACAAAAGAGTTTCTGCCTGATATTAACATTCCACACAACTTTAATTACATGTCCAGTAAAATAACTTTCCTGATCAGATCCCATATGATCTAGCGCTCCCAGAGAGGAGTTTGCTAACACTTGTCCACTTTGTTTGTGGTTTTGTTGCAAAGGAAAATCAAAACTTGTTCCTCCCCCTGTCAGCGGGTTACAGATCAATAGAATCAAATTTAAATTCTAGTTTTGATCTTGAATGGATTTAGCCTATTCAAGATATGACAATCAGGTTAATAATTTTGGTAATTAAATACTGGGCATTATAATTTTTCTCATTAAAGATTCTCGTACAGATAGAAGATAAAGAAGTTCTTTCCCATTACTTTGATTTCTTCCTACCATTTTTTCTTTCCTAACAATTTAATTAAAGCAATTGTGAAGCACATTGTAGCCTTATGGCAATTCTATGCTCCTGTACATGGTCTAACTGCAGCTATACGGAAAATAGCTGAGTGTTCCACTTAGGAGACAAGCAAATTTAACATAGACACACATACAACTTGAAATTGTTGTACAATTTCAGTATTACAGTTATTCCAACTTACACAAGACACATGGTCTAGAATGCATAGCATCTACAACCTTAAACCTAAGTGTGTCACGCATCACTTACAGTAAAGCAGTCATGTGTTTTAAAGAATAAACTCAACTAGTCTAGGTGCACATGTAGTAGCACAAACAACTAGAGTGTGTGTTCTATGAGAACAATGTGTCTAACACAATTACAAATTTGAATCCTTCCATTGATCCCTTACAATTCTTCCAGCACTGATAGTGCTCCCAACTTCTGTCTACATTCTAGTTCCATCTTACTACATCCTGATTCCTTCTGCTCTTTTCCAAAAATCTTTCTTCTTCCAAACCATTGCTTGAATCATCATGAGGTTAAAGGCCATCTCTGGCCATTATAATATAATATATATCATAATGTGATCATAATATAAATTATATTATATTAAAATAGTATAAATTAAAAATAATTTTATTTGCTGGTCTCAAGAGGGTCTTGGCTGAGTAAATTGTCATCTCACTGATCTTTTAGAAGGCGTTTGGCCCTGAAGCTACAGCTGTGCTGACATGAGCAGTGTGTTAACAGCAACAGGCCAAACTGGAAACAGTTATAGACTTTGATGCTGTGAATATTGAGTCAAATCATTTAAAGATTTTTGTGACTACAATATAAAATTGGACACAATTTTCTTGTTTTGGACTAAGATGTTATCAATTACATTCTTCTGAGAATCTATTTGGATATGAAAAGAAAGGTTGGACAAACACAGGTCTGATTGAGAGCACAAAGATTAATTTTTGGTCTGTTTGTTTTTTCAGTCTCTTTTGAGACACTGAACAACATACAAGAGTGCAGTAATTTTTAAAGTCTGAAATAAGACCAAGGTAAAAGATATGTTTTATAAGACTGAGCCTTAAACAGTGCTGTTTACACCATTTGTGACATAAGTCGTAAACCTTTTTAGCACCTCTTGAACAATTTCAAAGTATAGTGATGTGATTCATCTTATTCATTGGCTAAATTTCTTTTATGAAACAAAGACAAGCTGAGCATGTCCTCTGAATGGGTGAAACCCTCAGGCTTGGTTACAAGTCTCTAACATCATAATTATCATTATGTACATCAGTTTTAAAATTTAGGGTATTTTCCCAATTGCAGTCTCTAATACTTCTGCATGGCAGCAGTTCTCCAGGACTGAGACAGAAATATAGCTTCTTTTCTTTTATAAATTTTTAGTTTCACTACTCTGTTTTGTCCAGCTTTACATTTCACACACAAAGGATTACAGTGAGAGATTCTGTTCCTTGTTCTATTTTGGTTTATCCAATCACAAGATTTTTTCACAAGTTAACGTGACCATTTGCTTATTTTCAGTGTTGCAACGTCGTTGCAGCAAAGCAAATAAACATGTAGCTGAGCATTCTTTACCTCAGAATTTAGGTTTTAATTTACAGCCCTCTGTTGAATACCAGAATAAAATTTGGATGCTGTTATTCCAATTTAAGCTTAATCTCTTGTTGCGTAGGCAAACAAGGAGATCTTTAAGGTTAAAGCAAGGGATATCATTCCTCATCTACGCTGCCGCTATCATGTCCCTGATAGAATGTGGTTGTCTAATTCTCCAGCCCCACCGGATTTCGGTCTCCGGTCTTAAATCTGGGTATGCCGACCCATTCTACAAATGTGTCTAAGGGATGCGTCTATCTTTCCCTCAACACTTCTAAAAGGCAAATAAGAATGGACTTACCACAGCAGCTGAAGAAAGAGCTGATCAAACCTCTCGCTTGTTGCAAATCCCAATTTTCCGCTGAAAAGACACTCGCCAACAGGATATGGGAGATCACGTCGGGGTCACCACTTTGTAAGGAGAACCCCCCATCGGCCCAAAAACGGAATCCGACGGCCAGGGCGAAGGTTAACGCGTGTATGTCTTTTCAGCGCCCCTGTGAAGTTCACGTAATTTCACTCGTTTAATCTGACTCCAATTTCAAATGATTATTACTCTTAGGTTGTGTTTCCAGTTAGAAATTAATCATTCGTTATGTATTAATTTAGATATTTGATTATTCTGGGTATCCCATATTTTCAATTATTCGTTCATTACGGACCCATCATCGCTTAGAGACTTTCACATCGGCCGGCTGCGGTCTCACGGACATAAATTCGCCAGTTTATGGTTCTTAGTCAGAGGGTGCAGAGTTTACTAATGCATTTGAGTCGAACCGCCACATGCTTGTTCATACAAAAATACAGTTTTCTTAGTCACGATACTGCAACTTGCTAAGCCAATAACAGACAAACTCAAAAAGTCCCATGATGTGCCCCTATGCTCCTTTCATGGGGCTCTCTAGTTTGACCTGTCCTGACGCAGATTTACGGAAATGACGGACTTTAGTAATCTACTAGTCATAATGATTTCAGAAGAATCCAGAGTAAATCAAATATAACATTTTATTTTGTCAAGTAAAATGTATCAGTCAATTACATAGTTGAACAATTAGAAGCCAATTCAGAAATAATAAATGCAGAACATCAATTGTTCAAAGAAATGCATATACACACAGTGATGTGTGAATGTCTTCAGACATTCAACCATCTCTGCATGGGGTTTCTGGCGACAGAAGATCCCACATGACTGCTTTGCACTTTACCTTATATACCCAGACCAGAACAAAAGGATTGTAAATATTTACTACACCAACACCTGTTTTGGGGAAGAGGAGTGGGTTATCAGATCTCTTGAAGAGACAAAAGGAGGACAGAATTCTCCTTAGTTTTCAAACTTCCTCATAACATAAGTGACTGCTGTGAAACTGAGACCATTTTACCAATCGCACTGAGACATTTAAAATGATACCAAACATGAAAGGGGAAAACAATAGATACACAAGTTACATTATACATCTTGAAGAACTTTCAGTGACTTGAGTTAGGGGGAAGGGAAGGAGGGTGTGTGTGTGGGGGGTTGCATCCTGTAGATGTTGTGAGGGCAAGGCGTTGTCCTATGCTATTTCTTTGAGATCTTCTCTCAAGATGAGTTTTATTGCTTTATTGCAGGGCACTTGATCTCAGTTTTGTCTTAGCAGGAAAATCCAAGTCTTACAGTCCGCCCCTGGCCTCTTGGGACAAATTCAAATCAGTCCTGAGGGGCCACTTTTGGACATTTCCTGCTTCCATATATTGGGTGTTGTTTTCAGAGTGTTCATGGGTTGGCACCTAGCAGCACCAGTCGATGGGTGCGGGAGTCAAGTCGTCACCTGAAATAACAACATTAAGGCAGGTTGAACATTAAGATGAAAGTACTGCAGAATGCATCTCTGTGACACAGTTCCTTTAGTGTGGATGTACTGTGCTGACTGGATGCTGTAGTAGCTGGACATGATGTCTGTGATCCTCTTGGTCAGGGTTTGCATCCACCTGCACTTGGCTGTGGTGGTATTCTGCCTGTAGAATGACTGGTTGTACCAAGTCTGTTGTGTTGGTCAGCATGAGCAGAATGTGTCAGGAAAGTCTCATTACACTTTATGGAAACATCTGTGTCCGCCCCAGGTTTAATTGATCCTGTGAGAAGTCCTTGGTTACCTTCAAGTAGAAGGCTTGTTTTGCCGGGCAGGTCAAATCTCCATGGGTGAAGGATTAATTTCACTGATGATGCTCCATTGCGTGCAGGACACCTGAACAACTTCTGAATTATCATGCAATACTTGAACACTAATGAATTTGGTGTTATTGTAAGATGGGAAAATGGTTGTTGGATAAACACAAGAACACAAATAACACATGATGAACATGTCAAAAGTGCGATGGTAAACAAGGTCTCTTTTTCAGAGTCCTATCTTTAGTGAGCAGGTTTCATTCTAATCACCCGATTCTTCACTATCACTGTGATATGATAGTGGAATTTAGACTTGGTCTGGATGAGTTAAAGGAAAAGTGGCAAAGAGTCAAAATAACTAGTATATTTACCAGTGGTATACATAATTAAATATATCACATACTTAAACATAGAAATACACAATTTCATAATTACAATTATAAAACTGTCTATAAAATGGTTGTCTTAACTGCAAATCCTTAATGCAAAACTAAGGTTTCAATCAAATCACTTAGAGAATGGAATTTACAGAAATAGAGATTTAAAATCTCGTTTAGCTTTACAACCATCATCTGTGCATTTGATGTACAGGCTAAGTCACACTCAAGAATACAGGTCTGATTGGAAATTATGTAATAGATTGACAGAAATGTCTGCATTTCAGTTTTAACTGTTTAGATAAATTTGCCATTAGTCATATGTTGGAAACTAGGGGGCCCTCCTAGTTTGCAACAATGCCAAGGACTGGACATAATAAACATTTTGTCCAAAGAGACCAGTTGTATTACTGAATAGGTCTCATTTAGATTTGGAATTTGGAATTTGAATGATCAGAAATTCTATTAATTGATGTGTGACTAAAGCCATGCACATGTCCTGCATATTACAGTGTTTCCATAACACCTCAAAATTGTTTGACACAATTAAAAAAGAAAAGAAATTATGGCAATAATTTCCCTTGTCCTATATGTATGAAGGTGACTGATGTATGATGTAAATTTGCATGTTGTGAATAATTTTAGCCTAGATAGTCTTATGATCTATGCTAGGTAGAGATGTTGTGAGTTTGTAGTAGGGTGTGTGCGTTCTGTATGCATGTATAGAAGATGGGTGGTGTCTCTCCTACCATAATTTGTGTTGCATAATTTAGTTCCAGTTCTACACTGGGAGGCCATTTATCTGTGAGTGTTATGAGGTGTGGATGGCCTCTTGAAGTTTCTACACACCCATCTTCTGCATATAAAGCTGTGTGTCCTGGCTCAATGCAGGTGGGACCAGACCCTTGTGGAATCTGGCCCTAAAAATGGCAGCTGTCAGTCCTGAAAGGGAAACAGACACACAGAGAGAAAAACAGTTGATCTTGAACCTTTAAACAAATTGCATTAAGATAGATGGTGCTATCTTAATTTTCTTGAATGGTCTTATCCAGGCAGTTGTTGCAGATGGCTTTAATCTGTTAAGATTTTATGCCATTAGAAGAAAATTTGTTTTAGTTTACAAAGACATAGATCATTATTATGATTATGTTTCTGCAAAGAAAAAGGCCAGATAAAACTGAATGTTAGTGGTCAGTTTAAGCATTGTCAAAGAATCTTGCACCTTAAGTTGCTACTGCAGCTGTGCTTACAGTCTGTTGTGTTGTGAGGATTATGACACCCAGGTCTCCTGGGGGAATCTCACACTAGTCAGATCTGTGATTAGGGCACCAGACCACCATTTGTGGTGCTGTGCTGTTTGTTTAGCAATTGGTATTTATGGTGTCATTCAAATACTTGACCATTTGGACCTCTGTGGTCTGTAAAAACAAAAGAGTTTCTGCCTGATATTAACATTCCACACAACTTTAATTACATGTCCAGTAAAATAACTTTCCTGATCAGATCCCATATGATCTAGCGCTCCCAGAGAGGAGTTTGCTAACACTTGTCCACTTTGTTTGTGGTTTTGTTGCAAAGGAAAATCAAAACTTGTTCCTCCCCCTGTCAGCGGGTTACAGATCAATAGAATCAAATTTAAATTCTAGTTTTGATCTTGAATGGATTTAGCCTATTCAAGATATGACAATCAGGTTAATAATTTTGGTAATTAAATACTGGGCATTATAATTTTTCTCATTAAAGATTCTCGCACAGATAGAAGATAAAGAAGTTCTTTCCCATTACTTTGATTTCTTCCTACCATTTTTCTTTCCTAACAATTTAATTAGAGCAATTGTGAAGCACATTGTAGCCTTATGGCAATTCTATGCTCCTGTACATGGTCTAACTGCAGCTATACGGAAAATAGCTGAGTGTTCCACTTAGGAGACAAGCAAATTTAACATAGACACACATACAACTTGAAATTGTTGTACAATTTCAGTATTACAGTTATTCCAACTTACACAAGACACATGGTCTAGAATGCATAGCATCTACAACCTTAAACCTAAGTGTGTCACGCATCACTTACAGTAAAGCAGTCATGTGTTTTAAAGAATAAACTCAACTAGTCTAGGTGCACATGTAGTAGCACAAACAACTAGAGTGTGTGTTCTATGAGAACAATGTGTCTAACACAATTACAAATTTGAATCCTTCCATTGATCCCTTACAATTCTTCCAGCACTGATAGTGCTCCCAACTTCTGTCTACATTCTAGTTCCATCTTACTACATCCTGATTCCTTCTGCTCTTTTCCAAAAATCTTTCTTCTTCCAAACCATTGCTTGAATCATCATGAGGTTAAAGGCCATCCCTGGCCATTATAATATAATATATATCATAATGTGATCATAATATAAATTATATTATATTAAAATAGTATAAATTAAAATAATTTTATTTGCTGGTCTCAAGAGGGTCTTGGCTGAGTAAATTGTCATCTCACTGATCTTTTAGAAGGCGTTTGGCCCTGAAGCTACAGCTGTGCTGACATGAGCAGTGTGTTAACAGCAACAGGCCAAACTGGAAACAGTTATAGACTTTGATGCTGTGAATATTGAGTCAAATCATTTAAAGATTTTTGTGACTACAATATAAAATTGGACACAATTTTCTTGTTTTGGACTAAGATGTTATCAATTACATTCTTCTGAGAATCTATTTGGATATGAAAAGAAAGGTTGGACAAACACAGGTCTGATTGAGAGCACAAAGATTAATTTTTGGTCTGTTTGTTTTTTCAGTCTCTTTTGAGACACTGAACAACATACAAGAGTGCAGTAATTTTAAAGTCTGAAATAAGACCAAGGTAAAAGATATGTTTTATAAGACTGAGCCTTAAACAGTGCTGTTTACACCATTTGTGACATAAGTCGTAAACCTTTTTAGCACCTCTTGAACAATTTCAAAGTATAGTGATGTGATTCATCTTATTCATTGGCTAAATTTCTTTTATGAAACAAAGACAAGCTGAGCATGTCCTCTGAATGGGTGAAACCCTCAGGCTTGGTTACAAGTCTCTAACATCATAATTATCATTATGTACATCAGTTTTAAAATTTAGGGTATTTTCCCAATTGCAGTCTCTAATACTTCTGCATGGCAGCAGTTCTCCAGGACTGAGACAGAAATATAGCTTCTTTTCTTTTATAAATTTTTAGTTTCACTACTCTGTTTTGTCCAGCTTTACATTTCACACACAAAGGATTACAGTGAGAGATTCTGTTCCTTGTTCTATTTTGGTTTATCCAATCACAAGATTTTTTCACAAGTTAACGTGACCATTTGCTTATTTTCAGTGTTGCAACGTCGTTGCAGCAAAGCAAATAAACATGTAGCTGAGCATTCTTTACCTCAGAATTTAGGTTTTAATTTACAGCCCTCTGTTGAATACCAGAATAAAATTTGGATGCTGTTATTCCAATTTAAGCTTAATCTCTTGTTGCGTAGGCAAACAAGGAGATCTTTTAAGGTTAAAGCAAGGGATATCATTCCTCATCTACGCTGCCGCTATCATGTCCCTGATAGAATGTGGTTGTCTAATTCTCCCAGCCCCACCGGATTTCGGTCTCCGGTCTTAAATCTGGGTATGCCGACCCATTCTACAAATGTGTCTAAGGGATGCGTCTATCTTTCCTCAACACTTCTAAAAGGCAAATAAGAATGGACTTACCACAGCAGCTGAAGAAAGAGCTGATCAAACCTCTCGCTTGTTGCAAATCCCAATTTTCCGCTGAAAAGACACTGCGCCAACAGGATATGGGAGATCACGTCGGTCACCACTTTGTAAGGAACCCCCATCGGCCCAAAAACGGAATCCGACGGCCAGGGCGAAGGTTAACGCGTGTATGTCTTTTCAGCGCCCTGTGAAGTTCACGTAATTTCACTCGTTTAATCTGACTCCAATTTCAAATGATTATTACTCTTAGGTTGTGTTTCCAGTTAGAAATTAATCATTCGTTATGTATTAATTTAGATATTTGATTATTCTGGGTATCCCATATTTTCAATTATTCGTTCATTACGGACCCATCATCGGCTTAGAGACTTTCACATCGGCCGGCTGCGGTCTCACGGACATAAATTCGCCAGTTTATGGTTCTTAGTCAGAGGGTGCAGAGTTTACTAATGCATTTGAGTCGAACCGCCACATGCTTGTTCATACAAAAATACAGTTTTCTTAGTCACGATACTGCAACTTGCTAAGCCAATAACAGACAAACTCAAAAGTCCCATGATGTGCCCCTATGCTCCTTTCATGGGGCTCTCTAGTTTGACCTGTCCTGACGCAGATTTACGGAAATGACGGACTTTAGTAATCTACTAGTCATAATGATTTCAGAAGAATCCAGAGTAAATCAAATATAACATTTTATTTTGTCAAGTAAAATGTATCACAATTACATAGTTGAACAATTAGAAGCCAATTCAGAAATAATAAATGCAGAACATCAATTGTTCAAAGAAATGCATATACACACAGTGATGTGTGAATGTCTTCAGACATTCAACCATCTCTGCATGGGGGTTTCTGGCGACAGAAGATCCCACATGACTGCTTTGCACTTTACCTTATATACCCAGACCAGAACAAAAGGATTGTAAATATTTACTACACCAACACCTGTTTTGGGGAAGAGGAGTGGGTTATCAGATCTCTTGAAGAGACAAAAGGAGGACAGAATTCTCCTTAGTTTTCAAACTTCCTCATAACATAAGTGACTGCTGTGAAACTGAGACCATTTTACCAATCGCACTGAGACATTTAAAATGATACCAAACATGAAAGGGGAAAAAACAATAGATACACAAGTTACATTATACATCTTGAAGAACTTTCAGTGACTTGAGTTAGGGGAAGGGAAGGAGGTGTGTGTGTGTGGGGGTTGCATCCTGTAGATGTTGTGAGGGCAAGGCGTTGTCCTATGCTATTTCTTTGAGATCTTCTCTCAAGATGAGTTTTATTGCTTTATTGCAGGGCACTTGATCTCAGTTTTGTCTTAGCAGGAAAATCAAGTCTTACAGTCCGCCCCTGGCCTCTTGGGACAAATTCAAATCAGTCCTGAGGGCCACTTTTGGACATTTCCTGCTTCCATATATTGGGTGTTGTTTTCAGAGTGTTCATGGGTTGGCACCTAGCAGCACCAGTCGATGGAGTGCGGGAGTCAAGTCGTCACCTGAAATAACAACATTAAGGCAGGTTGAACATTAAGATGAAAGTACTGCAGAATGCATCTCTGTGACACAGTTCCTTTAGTGTGGATGTACTGTGCTGACTGGATGCTGTAGTAGCTGGACATGATGTCTGTGATCCTCTTGGTCAGGTTTGCATCCACCTGCACTTGGCTGTGGTGGTATTCTGCCTGTAGAATGACTGGTTGTACCAAGTCTGTTGTGTTGGTCAGCATGAGCAGAATGTGTCAGGAAAGTCTCATTACACTTTATGGAAACATCTGTGTCCGCCCCAGGTTTAATTGATCCTGTGAGAAGTCCTTGGTTACCTTCAAGTAGAAGGCTTGTTTTGCCGGGCAGGTCAAATCTCCATGGGTGAAGGATTAATTTCACTGATGATGCTCCATTGCGTGCAGGACACCTGAACAACTTCTGAATTATCATGCAATACTTGAACACTAATGAATTTGGTGTTATTGTAAGATGGGAAAATGGTTGTTGGATAAACACAAGAACACAAATAACACATGATGAACATGTCAAAAGTGCGATGGTAAACAAGGTCTCTTTTTCAGAGTCCTATCTTTAGTGAGCAGGTTTCATTCTAATCACCCGATTCTTCACTATCACTGTGATATGATAGTGGAATTTAGACTTGGTCTGGATGAGTTAAAGGAAAAGTGGCAAAGAGTCAAAATAACTAGTATATTTACCAGTGGTATACATAATTAAATATATCACATACTTAAACATAGAAATACACAATTTCATAATTACAATTATAAAACTGTCTATAAAATGGTTGTCTTAACTGCAAATCCTTAATGCAAAACTAAGGTTTCAATCAAATCACTTAGAGAATGGAATTTACAGAAATAGAGATTTAAAATCTCGTTTAGCTTTTACAACCATCATCTGTGCATTTGATGTACAGGCTAAGTCACACTCAAGAATACAGGTCTGATTGGAAATTATGTAATAGATTGACAGAAATGTCTGCATTTCAGTTTTAACTGTTTAGATAAATTTGCCATTAGTCATATGTTGGAAACTAGGGGCCCTCTAGTTTGCAACAATGCCAAGGACTGGACATAATAAACATTTTGTCCAAAGAGACCAGTTGTATTACTGAATAGGTCTCATTTAGATTTGGAATTTGGAATTTGAATGATCAGAAATTCTATTAATTGATGTGTGACTAAAGCCATGCACATGTCCTGCATATTACAGTGTTTCCATAACACCTCAAAAATTGTTTGACACAATTAAAAGAAAAGAAATTATGGCAATAATTTCCCTTGTCCTATATGTATGAAGGTGACTGATGTATGATGTAAATTTGCATGTTGTGAATAATTTTAGCCTAGATAGTCTTATGATCTATGCTAGGTAGAGATGTTGTGAGTTTGTAGTAGGGTGTGTGTTCTGTATGCATGTATAGAAGATGGGTGGTGTCTCTCCTACCATAATTTGTGTTGCATAATTTAGTTCCAGTTCTACACTGGGAGGCCATTTATCTGTGAGTGTTATGAGGTGTGGATGGCCTCTTGGAAGTTTCTACACACCCATCTTCTGCATATAAAGCTGTGTGTCCTGGCTCAATGCAGGTGGGACCAGACCCTTGTGGAATCTGGCCCTAAAAATGGCAGCTGTCAGTCCTGAAAGGAAACAGACACACAGAGAGAAAAACAGTTGATCTTGAACCTTTAAACAAATTGCATTAAGATAGATGGTGCTATCTTAATTTTCTTGAATGGTCTTATCCAGGCAGTTGTTGCAGATGGCTTTAATCTGTTAAGATTTTATGCCATTAGAAGAAAATTTGTTTTAGTTTACAAAGACATAGATCATTATTATGATTATGTTTCTGCAAAGAAAAAGGCCAGATAAAACTGAATGTTAGTGGTCAGTTTAAGCATTGTCAAAGAATCTTGCACCTTAAGTTGCTACTGCAGCTGTGCTTACAGTCTGTTGTGTTGTGAGGATTATGACACCCAGGTCTCCTGGGGGAATCTCACACTAGTCAGATCTGTGATTAGGGCACCAGACCACCATTTGTGGTGCTGTGCTGTTTGTTTAGCAATTGGTATTTATGGTGTCATTCAAATACTTGACCATTTGGACCTCTGTGGTCTGTAAAACAAAAGAGTTTCTGCCTGATATTAACATTCCACACAACTTTAATTACATGTCCAGTAAAATAACTTTCCTGATCAGATCCCATATGATCTAGCGCTCCCAGAGAGGAGTTTGCTAACACTTGTCCACTTTGTTTGTGGTTTTGTTGCAAAGGAAAATCAAAACTTGTTCCTCCCCCTGTCAGCGGGTTACAGATCAATAGAATCAAATTTAAATTCTAGTTTTGATCTTGAATGGATTTAGCCTATTCAAGATATGACAATCAGGTTAATAATTTTGGTAATTAAATACTGGGCATTATAATTTTTCTCATTAAAGATTCTCGCACAGATAGAAGATAAAGAAGTTCTTTCCCATTACTTTGATTTCTTCCTACCATTTTTCTTTCCTAACAATTTAATTAGAGCAATTGTGAAGCACATTGTAGCCTTATGGCAATTCTATGCTCCTGTACATGGTCTAACTGCAGCTATACGGAAAATAGCTGAGTGTTCCACTTAGAGACAAGCAAATTTAACATAGACACACATACAACTTGAAATTGTTGTACAATTTCAGTATTACAGTTATTCCAACTTACACAAGACACATGGTCTAGAATGCATAGCATCTACAACCTTAAACCTAAGTGTGTCACGCATCACTTACAGTAAAGCAGTCATGTGTTTTAAAGAATAAACTCAACTAGTCTAGATGCACATGTAGTAGCACAAACAACTAGAGTGTGTGTTCTATGAGAACAATGTGTCTAACACAATTACAAATTTGAATCCTTCCATTGATCCCTTACAATTCTTCCAGCACTGATAGTGCTCCCAACTTCTGTCTACATTCTAGTTCCATCTTACTACATCCTGATTCCTTCTGCTCTTTTCCAAAAATCTTTCTTCTTCCAAACCATTGCTTGAATCATCATGAGGTTAAAGGCCATCCTGGCCATTATAATATAATATATATCATAATGTGATCATAATATAAATTATATTATATTAAAATAGTATAAATTAAAAATAATTTTATTTGCTGGTCTCAAGAGGGTCTTGGCTGAGTAAATTGTCATCTCACTGATCTTTTAGAAGGCGTTTGGCCCTGAAGCTACAGCTGTGCTGACATGAGCAGTGTGTTAACAGCAACAGGCCAAACTGGAAACAGTTATAGACTTTGATGCTGTGAATATTGAGTCAAATCATTTAAAGATTTTTGTGACTACAATATAAAATTGGACACAATTTTCTTGTTTTGGACTAAGATGTTATCAATTACATTCTTCTGAGAATCTATTTGGATATGAAAAGAAAGGTTGGACAAACACAGGTCTGATTGAGAGCACAAAGATTAATTTTTGGTCTGTTTGTTTTTTCAGTCTCTTTTGAGACACTAAAAAACATACAAGAGTGCAGTAATTTTTAAAGTCTGAAATAAGACCAAGGTAAAAGATATGTTTTATAAGACTGAGCCTTAAACAGTGCTGTTTACACCATTTGTGACATAAGTCGTAAACCTTTTTAGCACCTCTTGAACAATTTCAAAGTATAGTGATGTGATTCATCTTATTCATTGGCTAAATTTCTTTTATGAAACAAAGACAAGCTGAGCATGTCCTCTGAATGGGTGAAACCCTCAGGCTTGGTTACAAGTCTCTAACATCATAATTATCATTATGTACATCAGTTTTAAAATTTAGGGTATTTTCCCAATTGCAGTCTCTAATACTTCTGCATGGCAGCAGTTCTCCAGGACTGAGACAGAAATATAGCTTCTTTTCTTTTATAAATTTTTAGTTTCACTACTCTGTTTTGTCCAGCTTTACATTTCACACACAAAGGATTACAGTGAGAGATTCTGTTCCTTGTTCTATTTTGGTTTATCCAATCACAAGATTTTTTCACAAGTTAACGTGACCATTTGCTTATTTTCAGTGTTGCAACGTCGTTGCAGCAAAGCAAATAAACATGTAGCTGAGCATTCTTTACCTCAGAATTTAGGTTTTAATTTACAGCCCTCTGTTGAATACCAGAATAAAATTTGGATGCTGTTATTCCAATTTAAGCTTAATCTCTTGTTGCGTAGGCAAACAAGGAGATCTTTAAGGTTAAAGCAAGGGATATCATTCCTCATCTACGCTGCCGCTATCATGTCCCTGATAGAATGTGGTTGTCTAATTCTCAGCCCCACCGGATTTCGGTCTCGGTCTTAAATCTGGGTATGCCGACCCATTCTACAAATGTGTCTAAGGGATGCGTCTATCTTTCCCTCAACACTTCTAAAAGGCAAATAAGAATGGACTTACCACAGCAGCTGAAGAAAGAGCTGATCAAACCTCTCGCTTGTTGCAAATCCCAATTTTCCGCTGAAAAGACACTCGCCAACAGGATATGGGAGATCACGTCGGGGTCACCACTTTGTAAGGAACCCCCCATCGGCCCAAAAACGGAATCCGACGGCCAGGGCGAAGGTTAACGCGTGTATGTCTTTTCAGCGCCCCTGTGAAGTTCACGTAATTTCACTTGTTTAATCTGACTCCAATTTCAAATGATTATTACTCTTAGGTTGTGTTTCCAGTTAGAAATTAATCATTCGTTATGTATTAATTTAGATATTTGATTATTCTGGGTATCCCATATTTTCAATTATTCGTTCATTACGGACCCATCATCGCTAGAGACTTTCACATCGGCCGCTGCGGTCTCACGGACATAAATTCGCCAGTTTATGGTTCTTAGTCAGAGGGTGCAGAGTTTACTAATGCATTTGAGTCGAACCGCCACATGCTTGTTCATACAAAAATACAGTTTTCTTAGTCACGATACTGCAACTTGCTAAGCCAATAACAGACAAACTCAAAAAGTCCCATGATGTGCCCCTATGCTCCTTTCATGGGGCTCTCTAGTTTGACCTGTCCTGACGCAGATTTACGGAAATGACGGACTTTAGTAATCTACTAGTCATAATGATTTCAGAAGAATCCAGAGTAAATCAAATATAACATTTTATTTTGTCAAGTAAAATGTATCGTCAATTACATAGTTGAACAATTAGAAGCCAATTCAGAAATAATAAATGCAGAACATCAATTGTTCAAAGAAATGCATATACACACAGTGATGTGTGAATGTCTTCAGACATTCAACCATCTCTGCATGGGGTTTCTGGCGACAGAAGATCCCACATGACTGCTTTGCACTTTACCTTATATACCCAGACCAGAACAAAAGGATTGTAAATATTTACTACACCAACACCTGTTTTGGGGGAAGAGGAGTGGGTTATCAGATCTCTTGAAGAGACAAAAGGAGGACAGAATTCTCCTTAGTTTTCAAACTTCCTCATAACATAAGTGACTGCTGTGAAACTGAGACCATTTTACCAATCGCACTGAGACATTTAAAATGATACCAAACATGAAAGGGGAAAAAACAATAGATACACAAGTTACATTATACATCTTGAAGAACTTTCAGTGACTTGAGTTAGGGGGAAGGGAAGGAGGGTGTGTGTGTGGAGAGGGGGTTGCATCCTGTAGATGTTGTGATGGCAAGGCGTTGTCCTATGCTATTTCTTTGAGATCTTCTCTCAAGATGAGTTTTATTGCTTTATTGCAGGGCACTTGATCTCAGTTTTGTCTTAGCAGGAAAATCAAGTCTTACATGTCAGATAGGACTGCGGCTGGGTCAACACAATTTTCTCAAGAATCTTAGAGAGAAATGACAAGTTTGATATAGGCCTAAAGTTATCAAAATTTGAAGAATCAAGATTGGGCCTCTTTAATAATGGAACTACTATAGCTGTTTTTAGGCAGTCAGGAACAACCCCAGTAATTAGACTAGTGTAAAAGATAGTTAAAAGATCATGTCCAACGGTATTGAAAATCTGTTTTAGAAATCTAGATGGTAGAAGTTCTAGAAGTTGATCTTAGACTTTCAACAATTCCACACACCAGCTTCAGATTAAACCCATTGTTTCTGATGCCTCTGTTTAATGAATGTAGCAGTGACTTTTTTATATGAGTCATGTTTAAAGGGGAATGAAACCCTGAAACATATTTTTGAGATGTTAAAGATGATTGACAATTAGCATATAGTTTGTATTGGTGGTATGGTTCTGTTCTGGGCAAGAACTCCCTGCCCATCCTTGTAGCCTAGCATGGATAAGAACAGGGAGAGCAGCGATAAACCCCCTAAGGTAAACAGAACAAACATATTCAGATATCATTAATATTCTTAATGACAATCATTTATTGTAACAACATAATTGAAGAAAATGAGTCTGATTCGAGAGGAATATAATAAGGCCAAGTACTGACTAGTCGAGAGAGAAGCTGGGGATTCAGCGATTTAGAGGCAAAGGCCACAGCAGCTGCACCAAGACGATTCTGAGGATACAAGCCGAGATTGAAGCAGGCCAGCCAGGATCAGGTGCCGCGCCCGCCACGGCAGACAATGAGGACGCAGAAGGAACACCTCGGGAGCGACCAGCAACCAGGCTCGCAGGAATCTCACATATAAATGATGAGTCAAGGAGTAATGCTAAAATTATTGAAATAGAATGACTGAGTAAAAACAAAAGTTACGTTAAAAATAAACAAATAATTAAAATGTGGGTGGAGAAGCGGCAGCCAACTGCGCCAGCATCCTCTCTCATGTGGAACCAATCCTACTGATAGAGAAAATCTACCGCAAAGTGATGATGCCACTGATCACTACCTTGTAACGTGTATACTGCGTACTTCTGATATTTGCCTTGTTGTGCCGAGTTATCAACTAGGTAGAACAATTCTCCTGACAACTGGTCTTTTAAAATCACTGTCTTACTACATTAGTACACTGGCGGGCAATGGAGGAAAGCCTTGTTTTGCCCTCCAGGTGGCGTACCTGTAAGTGTATGACGTCACATAAAAACTATGAATTGCTGTATTCAGCCTCATCATGCTGCTAATATCTTACCTTGCAGTCATCCAGCGTTAAAAAGTGCTGTGCTGGAATTACTGCTTTAGGCTTGACTTCTGTGAACAGTAAACCCCGCCTTCTTTGATTTAATTGGCCAATTTAAACATTTTGACATTGACCAGCGCTGTTAGACCAGTGAGCCAGATCATGCTAAATAGATTAATCATATTGAGTCATGTTGGCCGCGCTGGCATTCACCTGGGCCAATGGAATATGTAAATGTATCATTCTTTACATATTAAATGTAGCAGCGGGCTGGCCCACATTGTTCAGCGGCCCACCGGGAAAACTCCCGATGCTCCAGATGGCCAGTCCGCCCCTGCATTAAACCGAGATCCTGACTCTTTGTGGTCATTAAAATCCCATGGCACTTCTCATAAAGAGTAGGGGTGTAACCCTGGTGTCTTAGCCAAATTCTCTCCATTGTCCCTCATGGCCTCCTAATAATACCCATCCATTGAATTGGCTCTATCACTTTCTCTCCTCTCTAGCCGACAGCATTGGAACATAAGTTGATAGAAATAAAGTTTTGTTTTTCAACATATTTTTAATTTCCCACATTTATTCATAAAATTATTTTAAAGATTATTTCATTTTTATATGTTGTCGAATGTGGTTTGTGACTTTGTGCAATAACTATATTTCAATAGCAGATTTCACGTGAGTGACATGAAGTAACTACACTAAAATTAGAATTGATTAAAAAAAATGACCTTAGTAACTACACAACAGCTTACTGGTATAAATGCCTATAAGGAACATTTTTGTGCTGCCGCTGTGCAGTGAAATATCGTACACCCTTTCAACATTTACCTTATCATGAGTTCTGTGCATTCTCATAGAACACGGTCCTCATTCGTTTTACGTTCAATAATTGTGATCTATAAAAGTCATCCTTTCATAGAAACATTTTCTCGAACTGCTACACAATTGTATTCATTTTTTAAAGTTAAAACTGAAACAGAGCCACAGAACAGGAATGAGTCTTTTATTGTTTTTACATGATTTGAATAAACATGAATCTGATTACCTTTGTTATTGTAGCACATCTTCTAATAAAGTAAAATAAAATTAATATAGTGGTATATAACAATTAATATAACTGATTAAATACTAATTCACTTATGCCATATAACATAATTGCTATGAAATAAAGAAACTTTTAGAAACCCACAACCAGCGTGGCATCAGTGCCACCTCCATTAAAATGGCATTAGATAATATGCATTTTAAATGTTGCCAATTTTCTTGTTGAAATATACTAAAAGATGATAAAGACACTCATCAGAGGAACAAGAAACACCATCAGGGAAGCACAGAGACAAGAAGCCTCAGATACCTTCACCTGCACTGGGACCCACTTATCTGTGAACAGGGAATATAATGCAATGCAGCGAAATGTAATGTGTTCATGACAGAAAAAATATCTTAATAATGATTAAAATTAAGTGAAATGTTCACCTGTTTTTCCTTCAGACAACATCAGAGGACCCATGGATATGGAAGCACTGTCATGGAAGTCCAGAGACCTGCGCTCTCTCCAGTGCGATCCAGAGGTACAGTTCTACAGGAGAAAAAGACAAAACCCAGCGGTGTAAATCCCTGCTGAATATCACAGAACAAGCATGAAACATGAAGGAGTGCAATAAGTCTCCAGAAGAGGGCAGCAAAAACAACTACTGTAGCATACCTGACATTAAACTTTATCACTATGGGCATTAAGGGTGCTATATTCCTTATAATATTTAGATTAGTGTTTGATCAACAGGATTTTTTTTAATGGCAGAATCTTAAACCTTTACATTTACAACCATCCATTATAACCGTCACATTCCACGAACGATAGATAGATAGATAGATACGGCTAATATAATTGGTAAATTACATTGCTAGAGGTTTTGTAAACTCACCTTTGAGCAGCGATTGCTTGACAGAAGGCAAAGATGAACAGCACAGTGCAGGTAAAGCTTAGTGGAGTTTGCAGTGAAGATAAACATCCTGAAGGAGAAACGGCTGGATGTTGAGACGCCGTTCTGCTGCAGCTCCACTGTATCGTCATCTGGATTGGGACACCTGAGAATATCAATAATGATAATTATCAAATTCTCTCATGAAAGACATCTATAATTTTGCATTCCATGTACAAAAAAAAAAAAATGGAATCCTGTGTTTTAGTACAGATTGTGATATGGTTTATTTTTTATGTGCAGATCAAAATTTTTTTTTTTACATGTTACAGTGACGTAAAAATGATCATTTTTGAATAGAAAAGAAGCATTTCTATACTCTTGAACGACGAGATCCCAGCGTAGATCATAATTGGGATCATTCACAGGTGTAGCCCAACACGTGTCCATCACCAGGGCAAACTGTCGGCTGTCGACCCCCTCAACACGAACTTCCACATGCATCTCCTGGTCGAGCTCTGCATCCACTGCACCAGTGAAGGGCTGCGTAAACTCATCATCCTGATAAGGAATCATACGAACCTGATATCTCCCTTCACCCGCCGGAAGGCTCTTGTGCACAATGCTGTTAAAATGGTAAATAGATCTGTGTTAGAATTACCCTGTTTTATGGTAATTTTTAGGAGTACATCATATATTCTTTGTTTAGAAATGTTTACCATATTTGATTTTTTTATATATTCAATTGTGTTTTTCATTTTGTTGTCATCTCACAATTCTGACTTTTTAACTTGCAATTGCTACTTTTTTTCTCACAATTCTGATTTTTTTTTCTCACAATTGCGATTTATAAAATTAACAATTCTGAGATATAAACTCGCAATTGCATGATATAAAGTCAGAATTGAGAGGAGAAAAATCAGAATTGTGACGATATCACGCAATTGTGAGTTTATATCTCAGAATTCTGACTTTTTAACTCGCAATTGTAAGAAAAAAAGTCAGAATTGTGAGAAAAAAATCAGAATTGACTATATCATTCAATTGCGAGTTTTTATCTCAGAATTCTGACTTTTTTTTTCCTCGCAATTGCGAGTTTATATATCAGTATTCTGACTTTATATCACGCAATTGGGAGAAAAAAAAGTCAGAATTCTGAGATAAAAAGTCGCAATTACTGTTTTTATTTTTTATTTAGTGGTGGAAACGGGCTTCCATAGGATTAATTCACTCACAAAAAGGAAAGAAATTAAGAAAGAAAGAAAGAAAGAAAGAAAGAAAGAAGTTATTTTCTTAATCACAGAAAATGTTGACATCTGCACTAGCTCTTTTTGGCATGTTTACAATAGTACAACTGAAATTTGTGAAATCCGCACCTCTCCAGTGGGTTGATTTCCACATTCATGGAAAGGGTTTGTGTTTGGGGGTAAGCGCAACTGAAAGAAAGCTTCAGAATTTTCTCTCTGCTGATGAGGCCTTCTGATTTTGGTGTCCCCAGAATAAAGTTATCATAGATGAAGTGGGTGCCGTTGGCCTGTGGAAAAAAAGTGTTGGACAAAATGATGTGAACATCCGGGAAATCTGCAATATTTCTTTATTAAGGTGTTACCCAAATTTGCCTTTAATACAGCTTTCAAACTTATTAGAGTAGATTAATACAACTTCTCAATAGTTTCCAGTGGAGTGTCATCTATCTGAACTTCTGCCAGTTTGTTCAGAGATGTTGAAGGAGGGAATCTACTTTTCATACTTCACTCAAAACATTGACCACAAGAGTTCAATAATATTCAAGTCAGGTGATTAAGCTGACCAGGGCAGATGATAAAGTTTATTTTAGAGCTCCAACACTGTCTGTGTTTTATGATCATAACACTTTTTTTTTTTTACATTTTAGCATTAGTATTAGATACATTTTTTAGCAATTGCAGTTCTTTCACTGATGTAGGCTTTGTGAAGTTTTCTGTGGTCAGTTTTTGTGAAAACAATCTTTAGGATAAATGAGATTTGCTGTCAATTTGCAGTTTGTCTGTGTTGTTTGGACACAGTCCTTCTTATTGCTCATTGTGCATCCCTATCATTTACTTTCAGTTTATGCCCTTTATTTTTCTTAGCTGATGAACTCTTGCCATGCTTTGTATACAGAGTCTTAATCATGAAGACTGTTGTTCTTAAAACACACAACATTTCGGTGTTAAGGTTTCAGATGCTCTTGTTAACTGGGCTCCGATAATTTGCCCTTTTGGGCGTCTAACAAGTCGCACATCTTACACAAGGCTCGTACCAAATATTGCTGAAAACCACTTACACTTTACTGATACAAACTAGAGAAAATAAACAACAAAAATATAAATAATAGATACATTTTTCACTGTAACCTTCACAAATGGTATTAACCCATATGGTAATGGGTTTTCGCATTTTTTTGTCCAACCAGTAAATCACTGATATTAGGGAATATTCCTAGAATATTTGACCCTCATGATTGGATGATGTACTTGTGTCTTTAATAGACTATACTTAGTGAGTCTCACCACAAGATTTGTACCACAGATGTGTTCATCGTTATCAAAATGAAATTCCACTCTGCCGTTCCGGACCGTTCCTTTGCAGCTAGGATCATTGAGGTGTAAGATGTCAGCTGAAAAACCAGCCTCAAAGAGCTGACAGCGAGACACAGACATGGAGCCAGAGCTGCTTTCACAGGTTTCTGAGAAATCTGAAAGAAAACATCCATAAGATTGACAGAATAATTTAAAATGTCATTGTAAAAACACAATAGTTTATTGTAAAACAATACCAACCAAAAGAGTCAGAATTTGGGCTGTGATGGTTGTTGTTGCATAAACAGCCATAAACACCATTTTTCTTCCCACAGTGTTCATCCTCAGAGCAGCTGAGTTCAGAACAGTGATCTTTCACACCTAAGAGAAGTACAGATAAATGAAATACATGAAAAGACACTGAGTCATGTAAACAGAGCCATAGTCCCCACAGAATCCCCCCCCCCTCCATTGAGTATTGCTTGAAGTCCTCCAATGTAATAAAATTGTTTTATATAGCGAATTGTAGGGATCATTTCATCATTTATTATCATGTTCTAGACTTTTTGCCTACTTGACCGTTAGAATTACATTGAGAAGCAATTCTTACTTTCTGCTAGGAATTGATTGCAGTAGCATTGCTAAAACTTTGATCATTATGTTGAAAATTTTCAGGAGTTCTCCTCTGACCACTGTCTGCCACATGTTTTGATTTATGATGGGCAGCATACTCTGCTGTGATGCCACCGTGTTCCACTTTTACACATACAATATATGGATTTCACATCGGATCCAAGTTTATTGAACCTTGAACAAGCCAGTTTGCCACATCGAATAATAGTAACTTCTTGGATTGAACCTGACCTCAGAGTAATTTAGTTGAGTTTCGCTATCCTGACTGGGCCTTAAGAGCAAAATTCAGAGCAAGCTCCTGCGGAAGATCAAAGTATCCTTGTCACATCTTGTCACCCTTCTTCCATCTCTGAATGTGTCTTCACTGCAGCTAAGTCACATTTTCCTTTTATCCTCATTGCTTGTTTCAACAACATGCTTGTTGTTTAACCTTTTCTGGTTATTATTGCCAACATGCTTGTTGCTTTAAAGGAACACGCCAGTATTTTTGAAAACGGGCTCATTTTCCAACTCCCCTAGAGTTAAACAGTTGAGTTTTACCATTTTCGAATCCATTCAGCCGATCTCCGGGTCTGGCAGTAGCACTTTTAATTGCAGGGTGAGGGTGAGTAAATCATGGGATAATTAAAGTTTTTGGGCAAACTATCCCTTTACGCTTTTCTGGCTGTTATTGGGAATGTGCAAATTGCTTCAGCTCATTCAGGTAACTGCATTTAACTGCATTTAATCATTCACTTAACACACTTAACTTTTTGAGATATCTTTTTGCACTGACTCAGTTCAATTGTATTTACATAGAATATTAAGTATTTTCAATTTGACAAATTTATTGTGGTTTGAACTTAAAAAGTTTAGTTGGGTTAACTTTGTGAAAGTAAGTTTTCAGTACAAACAGTCCCTGTAAAATGTTTTTTGTTCACTCAACTTATGTTTTTGAGGTACTAATTTCCACTGACTTATTTAAGTTTTAATTACTTAGAATATTAAGTATTTCACCTTGACAAATTTAGGTAATTGAGTTTATAACGTTTAGTTGGAATAATTATGGAATAAGGTGAACTTAATTTTTTAGTTATTATTTTGCACTGACTCAGTTAAGTTGAAATTACTTAAAATATTAAGTATTTTCAACTCGACAATTTTAGTTATTTGAACTTACAGTTCAATCAAATCAATTAAATTTCTCAAGATCTGAGCAGATGATGATTAAACTCCAAAAACAGCATTACAAAAACTTATTACAGACCAGACTGACTTTATTTCTTTACTGAATGAACACTGAGCACTGTGCCTTTGCACGTCCGACTGATCGCACTTTATCTTATCTATACATCATAGAATTTACAGAGGTTTAGCTCTAATTAATGTTGTTTTTTTTTGTTTTGTTTTTTATTGAAAAATTTAGTTAGAAGTCACCATTATAGTGAAAAGCATTTGCTTTAGTTGAGCACTTGACCCTTGACTTTTCTTAAATGACTTGTTTACACCAATTGCAGCAGTGTTTCATTAAGATCACTTGTGCTTTGATAAAGTAGATCAGCTGAAGTTGTCTGCTTTTACCACATTCAAATGCTTGTCGTATAGTGGTTTAAATTACTGTTTAAATGACTGTTTCAAAGCAAATATAGTATTAGTAAGGTTGAGGCCCTACTGATATGAAAGTATCTTCTTTTTACTAAGCAAATTTAGCTGTGAGAGAAAAAGCACTAATGCATTAACACTGACACAAACTGAGAATATCCAAAACATATCGCTGTAAGTTGTTGGCAGATGTCGGCATTATCGCTGCACTACCTGTTCTTATCAATGATAGGCTCCTTTTCTTGCCCAGAACTGAACAATACCACCAATACAAACTGTATGTTCATCTTTGACAGAAGAGGTCCTGACAGACATTACTTTTTCTTTGAATTGACTACACGCATGTGTAACCGTGGGATGAACAGAAAAATGTTGAGAGTTAATGTAATTAAAATGCATATTCAAAAAGACTGAATTCATGAAGTAAGCAAGATGATACTTTACCAGTGGCTGTGATTTGTGGAGTAATAGTTGTTGTTGCTGTTCCTAATGCAGTTCTTGTTGATGTTGCTGTTGATGCAGTTCTTGTTGATGTTGCTGTTGATGCTGTTCTTGGTGTTGTTGATGTTGTTGCTGTTGTTGATGGTGTTCTTGATGTTGTTGCTGTTGTTGATGGTGTTATTGCAGTTCTTGTTGATGTTGCTGTTGATGCTGTTCTTGGTGTTGTTGATGTTGTTGCTGTTGTTGATGGTGTTCTTGATGTTGTTGATGGTGTTATTGCAGTTCTTGTTGATGTTGCTGTTGATGCTGTTCTTGGTGTTGTTGATGTTGTTGCTGTTGTTGATGGTGTTCTTGATGTTGTTGCTGTTGTTGATGGTGTTATTGCAGTTCTTGTTGATGTTGCTGTTGATGCTGTTCTTGGTGTTGTTGCTGTTGATGGTGTTATTGCAGTTCTTGTTGATGTTGCTGTTGATGCAGTTCTTGTTGATGTTGCTGTTGATGCTGTTCTTGGTGTTGTTGATGTTGTTGCTGTTGTTGATGGTGTTCTTGATGTTGTTGCTGTTGTTGATGGTGTTATTGCAGTTCTTGTTGATGTTGCTGTTGATGCTGTTCTTGGTGTTGTTGATGTTGTTGCTGTTGTTGATGGTGTTCTTGATGTTGTTGATGGTGTTATTGCAGTTCTTGTTGATGTTGCTGTTGATGCTGTTCTTGGTGTTGTTGATGTTGTTGCTGTTGTTGATGGTGTTCTTGATGTTGTTGCTGTTGTTGATGGTGTTATTGCAGTTCTTGTTGATGTTGCTGTTGATGCTGTTCTTGGTGTTGTTGCTGTTGATGGTGTTATTGCAGTTCTTATTGAAGTTGCTGTTGATGCTGTTCTTGGTGTTGTTGTTGGTGTTCTTGATGTTGTTAGTGTTGCTGGTGTTGCTGTTGTCGAAGAGGCTGTGACATCTGATATTAGGAACAATTGTTTTTATCAATATCAATTTAATAATAAACCGAAAGGTAAATAACTGAAATACATTTGAGTAAATGCTCACTTGCACAATAAACTCCACAAAACATTGGCCTGACAAACTCATAAACGTAGTA
Organism: Hypophthalmichthys nobilis; assembly: GCA_037950665.1. NCBI lineage: Eukaryota > Metazoa > Chordata > Actinopteri > Cypriniformes > Xenocyprididae > Hypophthalmichthys > Hypophthalmichthys nobilis. The sequence continues at coordinate 42,708,197 of CM075475.1, forward strand.
ACTTCCTGGACAGGCTTTGACTTGAATAGGGTGGGATGTGTAACCACAGCAACCATTCCATGAGGAAACACAGACCTGACGGGTGACCACTCCATCTTCCAGCTGTGGATGAGAGCCATTGAGCCAAAATGGCTTTTCAGTGCCACACATGTTTTGATTAACACATGATTCTGGCATCTGAGCATTTTGTCCTCTGATGAACAGCCTGTACCAGCCATTCCACTTCACATTATAGTCACACATGCCATAGTAATACGAATTGCTGGTTGATCTCCGAGGCTCATCCAGAGTGGTGTAGTTGTAGCAGGGGTCAACACTTGGGGTAGTGAAAAGTACTATTATGAAAAAGTAGAAAGAGAGTAGTGATTTAATGCATCCAAGATAGTAACGTGAAAATCAATAATACAGTTCATGATTAGCATGTTAAATATAAAGATGGATGAATGTACCTGCACAATATGTAGGAGCTGGGATTGAAAGAGCTGGCCTGGTAAATTTGTAGACATAATAATTTCCAGGACAAGCTTTGACTTGGATTGGGTTGGATCTGTAGTAACTGGCCTGATCGTAGTAAGAGCCGTAAATTTCACGAGTAACAACTCCATCTCCAAGCCGAGGATGAGAGCTGCCAAGCCAGAGAGCACTAAAGCCTCCACATGCCATGTAAGACGCACACCATTCAGGCATCTGAGCACTCAAGCCATTAATGTAGAGTCGATACCAGCCGTCCCAACTAACACGAGTGTCATCATGTTCAGGTATGTATCCACCTTGATACCAGTAGTTGACTGTGCTCCTCCAGTAGTTGTTGAGAATGTTGTAGTTAATGCATGGGTCATAATCTGTGAGGGATGAAACCAAATTCTTTTCCAAAACTAGATTCCTAAACCATTCATACACAACATGACTGTGTAACTGTGAGGATGTTCTTGCACAAAAGGTGTCTTTTATTGTCATTTTTAAAAAAAAATGTTTCTCTCTTATAAAATATTGATTTATAATAACAATAAATGTATATACAATAATTAATATATAAAATTTTTCTTAACCTTATTCATATATATGAATTCAACATTTACTTACTCCAGGTGATGCTGGATCCAATGATAATAGCTGGACTTATCGTGGAAACTGACTGTGAAATGGTGCTAACATCTGCAAAAAAAAAAAAAAAAAAAAAAAAAAAGGAAATTACTGAAATTATTTTAAAATTTTTAAAAATAATAAATAACTTTATTAAAAAGTGGGGAGAAGCATGGTACCTATGCAGTATCCTGAACACCAGAATTGTGGATTCACAAGTTCATAGACATAGTAATTTCCAGGACACGCTTTCACTCTGATGGGTTTTGATTTGTATACACAGTTGCCAGTTGTATAAGCTCCTGTTTGGACCTCCCTGATCACCACTCCATCCTGTATCCGAGGGTGAGAACCGCTGAGCGACAGACTCAGGGCTGCATTACAGTTGTATGAACCAACACAGGTCTCTGGCATACGGACGTCCATTCCATAGTAGTAAAGGCGGTACCAGCCATTCCAGGTAAAAGATTCTTCCCAAATAAACTCTCCACTTTCATTGTTGGCTCTCCAGGGGCGATCCAGAGACTCATAGTTGTAGCACGGATCAACGCTGATGTTTTGGAAAGCAACTGTTACAGACAAAAGAGTTCTTTGTTAAAGTACTGATAAAAATAATGTATTTTAATTAAGAATTCAAAAATCTATATAATAAAGCACAATGATAGTGTAGTTTTGAACAGTTATATATATTTTAGCCATTGTTGTGCAGTCAGGTCCTAAAAACCTTTGAAGTCTGGGATACACTGCACGATTTTCTGCACAAAGCATTGTAAGCCTAAGTTGATTGTAGCTCCATTAATGAAGCTACGATCAACTTAGGCAATGCTTTTGGGAAATACTGCCCTGGATGAAACCAGTATCACTTCTTGACTGCCAACACAGAACATCGCATCACAAAAGTTATGTAAATCACAGGACTAAACAAGAAGCATTAATTGTAGGATTATTTGTGTAATTCAATTAATATGAAAACTAAAACCATTCATTCAAGTTTTAAATGAACACAATTGATTCTAGTTTGTTTAACATGGTTGATTCTATTGGGTTTTACTTGTGTCAAACATGTGGAACCACTGTCCATGATTGAATTGAGTTGGTTGGACATAACTATTTCACATAGGTTCTTCCTTAGTCAGTTATGTTGTCACAACACAAGGATATTGCATAGATTAAAAATAAACCTTTAATGTTGATAAAAACTGAGTTGGTTGTGTGGAATCACTGTCCATAATTGACTTGAGCTAGTTTAAAGTATCATTTTTTTGAGTGATTAAAACCTTTAAAGCCCGGGATACACTGCACGATTTTTGGCTGTCCCAGACGAAAGATTGCCATCGTGAAACAATCGTGGTGATTTCTGTGATCGTGGTAATCTGTGTTGTTATGTCTTACGGTGAGAGAGGATCAAAGACAGCCATTTTCCTGGTCTTGTGACCAAAGATAGCCTACGATAGTTTTCTGACAGTGTCAGAAATTCAGCATGATCATCGTCCTACTGCATCTACTGACCAGTGAAAATGAAAATGCGACATGAAATCAACATGACATGGTGCTAAAATTTAAAACTGTTTACCTCAAGCTCTTTTCCCTTTTTCTTTCGCCGCTTCATTTTTTCCCCAGTGCACATAAAAACTACAACTACCAAAGTGTGATTCAACATGGTGTTTTGTTTACCACTAGCGCATGCTGATGATGTTTTATTCTTCTATAGCAACTTGCATCGTAGCCTACGAGTCAACAGGTGTCATGATTGTACAGTCTACATGTATGTCGTACCCAAGATTAATAGATCCATGTCGCACAGTGTGATTTTTAATGATCTTATAGGATTGCTAAAATCATGCAGTATATCCACATGTTGATTTGAAATTGAATTGAAGCTTTCCTGGTAAGTATTTTCTTGTTTGCCACCTTTTCACAATACCCATAATCCTTATGATTAGTTGCATGGAAAAGCATTTAAAAGAATGGATAAATGACTTAAAATAGGCACAAGACTTAAGGCTTAAATTGGCTTTAAATAGAGTATCATAAAGTGTAAAGTAATGTATGCTTAGGAAAAGGGCTGGCTTTTGAGTCGTAAGATTTGAGAAACTGTATCAGCATATTGTGTTACACAGTGATGTACAGTGTTATGCGAAAGTTTGGGAACCCCTTACAGAATCTGTGAAAATGTGAATAATTTTAACAAAATAAGGGAGATCATACAAAATGCATGTTATTCTTTATTTAGTACTGTCCTGAGTAAGATATTTTACATAAAAGATGTTTACATAAATTCCACAAGACAAAAAATAGCTGAATTTATTAAAATGACCCCGTTCAAAAGTTTGGGAACCCTTGATTCTTAATACTGTGTGTGGTTACCTGGATGATCTACAACTGTTTTTCTGTTTTGTGATGGTTGTTCATGAGTCTCTTGTTTGTTCTGAGCAGTTAAACTGAGCTCTGTTCTTCAGAAAAGTCCTCTAGGTCCTGCAGATTCTTCAGTTTGAAGCATCTTTTGCATATATGAACCCTTTACAGCAGTGACTGAATGATTTTGAGATCCATCTTTTCACACTGAGGACAACTGAGGGACTCAAACACAACTGTTAGAAAAGGTTCAAACATTCACTGATGCTCCAGAAGGAAACACGATGCATTAAGAGTTGGGGGGTGAAAACTTTTTGAATTTGGTCAATTGTACATAATTTGTTTTCCGGGAAAAATGTAGGTATCTTCTGTCACTTCCGGAGGGCAGTACTAAATGAAAAAAAAAATGATATTTCAACAAAAAGAGAAAAATGTGGACATCTTTATCCTGTTCAAAAGTTTTCACCCCCCGGCTCTTAATGAATCATGTTTCCTTCTGGAGCATCAGTGAATGTTTGAACCTTTTTTAATAGTTGTGTTTGAGTCTCTCAGTTGTCCTCCATGTGAAAAGATGGATCTCAAAATCATTCAGTCACTGCTGGAAAAAATAATCCTTGAAACTGAAGAATCTGCAGGACCTGGAAGATTTTTCTGAAGAACAGAGCTCAGTTTAACTGCTCAGGACAAACAAGGGACTCATGAACAACCATCACACAACAAAAAAACAGTTGTAGATCATCCAGGTAACCACACACAGTATTAAGAATCAATGGTTCCCAAACTTTTGAACAGGGTCATTTTAATAAATTCAGCTATTTTTTGTCTTGTGGACTTTATGCAAACAACTTTTATGTAAAATATCTTACTCAGGACAGTACTAAGTAAAAAAATAACATGCATTTTGTATGATCTCGCTTATTTTGTTAAAATTTTCACATTTTCACAGATTCTGTAAGGGGTTCCCAAACTTTCGCATAACACTGTATTAGTGACAGGTGGGTGTGTGGGGTCAAAACAGTAGACAACACAAGAATCTGGTTGAAACATTCACAACAAAAATATGTGAATATCATCAGAAGAAGTCAAAACTGTACCTGCACAGTATGAAGGCTTGTAAATCGACAGATCTGGCTTGACGAGCTTATAGACGTAATAATCTCCAGGACATGCTTTAACTTGGATGGGTGCAGATCTGTAGCCGCCACACTGGTAAGAATCCATATAACTTCCAAAAACTTGACGGGTCACCACTCCATCCTCAAGCTTTGGATGAGAACCATTGAGATACAGTCCAAGATTACCGCCGCATCCAATACGACTCACACACCACTCAGACATCTGAGCACTTTTTCCATTCAGATACAGCCGATACCAGCCACTCCATTCAACAGCACTGTCATTATGGTCAGAGTACTGATATGGGTTTTGCCGTATGTCTCTCCAGTATTCATCAAGAGTGGTGTAATTATAACATGGATCAGAGCCGGAAGGTGTAGCTAAGAAAGTAATGTCAAACAAACAAAAGACATTTGTGTGGTGATATGTTCTCATTCACAGAAGGAAATACAAGAGGAAACATTATTCACTGACACTGTGTCTGTATGAAAGAGGAGATATTGTGATGGTGGAAGACTGAGAATAGTTAAGATAAAAAGATTACACCTACAACCAAATGTATTTTTATATCACTTAAATTACTAAAGTGGTAAATTCACAAGATGTGTGTGGTTGGGGGATGTCGGCATATGGTTTTGTTTTGGGGGGTTATCACTGCACTCACTGCTCTTTGCTAGGCTGTATGGATGGGCAGGGAGTTCTTGCCCAGAACAGAACCATACTGCCAATCCAAACTGTATGCTAACTGTCAATCATCTTTGAGAGTAGAGGTCCTGACAGACATTTTTACTTTGAATTGACTACACTCATATCTAATAGTGGGATAAACAGAAAAATGTTGAGAGTTCATGTAATTGAAATACATGTCCAAAAAGATGGTCATGAGAGTTCATGAAGTAAGCAAGACAATAGTTTACCAGTGGTTGTGGATGGAGTAGTAATGGATGTTGTTGCTGTTGTTTGTGTTCTTGGTGTTGCTGTTGTTGTTAGTGTTGCTGGTGTTGTTGCATTAAGTCGTGTGACATCTGATAATAGGAACAACGGTTTTATCAATATCAATTTTTAGAAAAAAAGAAAGGTAAATGATTGAAATTCATATTAGTAAAATTCTCACCCGCACAGTAAGCTCCACAGAATATTGGTCTGACAAATTCATAAACGTAGTAATTTCCTGGACAGGCTTTGACTTGTATAGGGAGGGATTTGTAATTACAGCAGCTAGTCCTTGTGGAACCACAGATCTGACGGGTAACCACTCCATCTTCCAGCTGTGGATGAGAGCCGTTGAGCCACATTGGGATGTAAGTGCCACACATGTACTGATTAACACAGGATTCTGGCATCTGGACACTCTGACCGTTGTAGAACGTCTCGGTTACAAAGGTAACCCTCGTTCCCTGAAGGAGGGAACGGAGACGTACGTCGGACAGACCGACGAATAGGAATCTCGCTAGAGAGGCCAATCTACTTCGAGTGTAACTACAACGAGCCAATGCACATTGGCATGCAATCATATGCAGCAGCTGCTCGCCTCGCAGCGCGGGTACATAATGAGCAGCAGGTGCGTTGCATCTTCAGGTTTTCGCTGAGGAGCCGAACCGGATAGGCGGCAGCAACAGCGGGGTACAGGGCCTGTGGCGACGGGACGTACGTCTCCGTTCCCTCCTTCAGGGAACGAGGGTTACCTTTGTAACCGAGACGTTCCCATTCAGTCGGTCACGTCCGACGTACGTCGGACAGACCGACGAATAGGAATCCCTACCAAAGCGCCACAGGAGCTGCCCCCTTCCAGCGCTCTGTTGTAAGCCACCTGAACCCCCTTGCCTAAGGACGGTGGGACAGGGCTAACACAGAGAGTGTCGATCACTGCTGTTCCCCAAAACCCATTCAGTGAGACTATTGGATAACGCTGGGAAAGCGTACCATTTCGCTGGGAAAGGAACGCTGCGGAAGCCACATCCTTCCCCGAAGGAGTTATGTGGAGAAGTACATATGGACTAACCCCGTAGGGCTGTACTACATATGGAAGTACTGGGGTGACTCCAACTCGATGAGAGGTGGGTTCTCCCAGAGGGAAAGACACGGGCTTCGTTTAGGAGCAACCGTGGAACTAGACATATGGGATCCCCGTAGGGTCACACATATGAAACCCAGCCTAAACCCGGTTCTCAAGGATGCAGCGGAGTATAGGCCTGGCGCCAGACGCTCCGCCACGTCGGCTGCCGAAGGGAGAACGGAGGACTCAACAGGGTCTGCCTTGTAGGGACTCTCTGGAGAAGAAGCGCGTAGCGCAGCAAGCTGACACTAAGCCGGGCCTCTCCGTGCCTCTGACCTGGAGTGGGGTGAGAACACGGGAGGAGACCGGCTCGACACGAAGGCTATAAAATCTAGCGAACGTGTTAGGTGTCGCCCAGCCCGCAGCTCTACAAAAGTCTGTTAGCGAGGCGCCACGAGCCAGCGCCCAGGAGGATGCAACACCTCTCGTAGAGTGAGCATGCAACCTGAGCGGGCAGGGCACGCCTTGGGCTTGGTAAGCCAAGGCGATGGCGTCCACTATCCAGTGGGCCATCCTCTGCTTGGAGACAGCCTTTCCCTTCTGCTGGCCTCCGTAACAAACAAAGAGCTGGTCTGAGGTCCTGAAGCTTTGAGTTCTGTCTATGTACAGTCGCAAGGCGCGAACTGGACAGAGCAAAGCTAGGGCTGGGTCTGCCTCCTCCGAGGGCAGCGCTTGCAGGTTCACTACCTGGTCCCTGAAGGGAGTGGTAGGAACCTTGGGCACGTAGCCAGGCCGGGGTCTCAGTACCACGTGGCCATCACCCGGCCCAAACTCTAGGCACGATTCGTCGACCGAAAAGACTGCAGGTCCCCTACCCTCTTGATGGAGGCCAATGCAACCAGCAGCAAAGTCTTCATAGACAGAATCTTTAAGTGTGCTGATTGCAAAGGCTCAAAGGGAGCAATCTGGAGTGCTCTCAGCACCAGAGCAAGGTCCCAAGAGGGTATGGAGGGAGGACGAGGAGGATTTAACCGTCTCGCCCCCCTAAGGAACCTGACGACCAGGTCATGCTGACCAACAGATTTGCCATCTATGTGGTCGTGGTATGCAGAGATAGCAGCAGTATGGACTTTAAGGGTGGAGGGGGACAGCCTACGCTCCAACCCTTGCTGCAAGAAGGAAAGCACGACACCGATCGAGCATCTTCGGGGGTCTTCTCGGCGAGAAGAACACCACTCGACGAACAGGTTCCACTTCGAGGCGCAAGCACGTCTCGTAGACGGTGCACGTGCCGAAGTGATGGTGTTAAATACCTCGGGGGGTAAGTCACCTAGAACCTCCGCGTCCCATCCAGGGACCAGACATGGAGTTTCCAGAGGTCTGGACGCGGGTGCCAGAGAGTGCCCCGTCTCTGAGAAAGGTCCTTCCTCAGAGGAATGGGCCAGGGAGGGGCTGTCGCGAGGAGTGAGAGTTCTGGGAACCAGGTCTGGTTGGGCCAATAGGGCGCAACTAGCAGGACCTGCTCCTCGTCCTCCCTGACTTTGCACAGGGTCTGTGCAAGTAGGCTCACTGGGGGAAACGCATATTTGCGAAGGCCCCGGGGCCAGCTGTGTGCCAGCGCATCTGTTCCGAGTGTTCCCTCGGACAGGGAGTAAAACAACTGGCAGTGGGAGGTTTCTGGTGAGGCAAACAGGTCTACCTGAGCCTCTCCGAACTCTCTCCAGATCAGCTGGACCACCTGGGGGTGGAGTCGCCACTCTCCTGGCAGCGCAGCTCGTGATAGCTCGTCGGCCACACGGTTGAGCACACCGGGGACATGAATGGCACGAAGCGACCTCAGATGCTTCTGACTCCAGAGGAGGAGATGGCGGGCGAGTTGCGACATGCGACGGGAGCGTAGACCACCTTGACGGTTGATGTACGCAACGGTCGCAGTGTTGTCCGTACGGACCAGTACATGCTTGCCCCGTAGCAGTCCTTTGAGGCGGCTCAGAGCAAGGCGTACTGCCAGCAACTCGAGGCAATTGATGTGCCAATGCAGATGGGGGCCCGTCCACACCCCTGACACTGCATGCCCGTTGTACGTGGCACCCCAGCCGGTGGCAGAGGCATCTGTGAATACCACAGCGTGCCGGGACACTTGCTCTAGGGGCACTCCTGCCCGAAGAAACAAGGGGTCCGACCACGGGCTGAAGGCTTGGCGACACTCCTGAGTGATTGCCACCCGGAACGTGCCGCGTTGCCACGCCCATCTCGGGACTCGGCCGTAAAGCCAGTGTTGAAGCGGCCTCATATGAAGCAGACCGAGCGGGGTTACTGCCGCTGTGGCCGCCATATGCCCCAGGAGCCTCTGAAAGAATTTCAGTGGAGCCGCTGTCCTGCCGTTGAACGTATTCAGGCAGTTCAACACCGACTGAGCACGTTCCTCTGTGAGGCGTGCTATCTGTTCGACCGAATCCAACTCCATACCGAGAAAAGAGATCCTCTGCACTGGGGAGAGTTTGCTCTTTTCCCAGTTGACCTGAAGACCCAACTGGCTGAGGTGTCTGAGCACCAGATCCTGTGTTCGCACAACTGATCCCGGACTGTGCTAGAATGAGCCAGTCGTCGAGATAGTTGAGGATGCGAACACCCTGTTCTCTCATGGGAACAAGGGCTCCCTCCACGACTTTCGTGAAGACGCGGGAGACAGGGCCAGCCCGGCGGTAGGACTCTGTACTGATATGCTCGACCTTCGAACGCGAAACGCAGGAATGGCCTGTGTCGCGGAAGAATCGAGACATGAAAGTACGCGTCCTTCAGGTCGATCGCTGCAAACCAATCCTGGGGACGGATGCACTCGAAAATGCGCTTCTGCGTGAGCATCTTGAACGGTAGCTTGTGAAGGCTCCGATTCAAGACTCGCAGGTCCAGGATAGGCCGTAACCCACCGCTTTTCTTGGGTACAATGAAGTAGGGACTGTAAAACCCTGACCTCATATCGGCTGGAGGGACCGGCTCTATCGCGTCCTTCGCCAGTAGGACCACGATCTCCGCACGCAAGACATGGGCATCGACAGCCTTCACTGCAGTGAGGTGGATGCCCCTGAACTTGGGGGGGGGACGCCGGGCGAATTGAATCGCATAGCCGAGCCTGATGGTCCGAATGAGCCAGCGAGACGGACTGGGGAGCGCTAACCAGGCTCTCAGAGACCGTACAAGCGGGACCAAAGGAACCGCAGGCGTACCCGCGGAGGGGCAGCGAGGTGGAACACAGGGACGCGGCCCGGGGGGCTCTCTTTGCGAGGCGGCCCGAAGCGGCGTCACAGTGTGGCGTGCAACACTTACCTGGTCCCAAGGATGGACAGAGGGAGCAGTCAAGGCTTTGGCTGCCCGCTGCTCGCTGCTCGCTGCTGTCCGCTGGCGACAGAAGAGGGGGATGAGAGTGGTGAGGTTTTTCTCCTCCCACTGCTCTCCACGCCCTCTTCAGACCCAAAGATGGAGGAACTGCTCTTTTTTGAAAATTTGGGTACCGCTGGCTGTTGGGCCAGCAGCAGAACAGAAACAAACCCAACAACAGGATTTACCACCCGGCCCTCCTCCGGGGGGGAGAGCAGCCCCACCCATCTCTGGGTCACCCGTCTCAGGTGATTTTACACTAACCACTTAAACAGTAGCAGAGACGGGAGGCGTCATCTTCCTGCAGCGGACCCAGTAGAGCAGGCTGGGCCGGAGTTTTTGCAGGGGACGACACCCTTGGCAACGAGCAGACTGAGGGCCCACGAGGAACTCAATGGTTTGTCGGGGGAGGCTCCCCGGTCTGCTACTAACTGAGGAGAACTGCTGGGCTCAGTCCCCGACAGTGTCACCGAAGAGGCCACCTTGTGAGATGGGAGTGTCGAGAAAGTGTTTTAGCTTGACGACCTCTTGCACCTCAGCAAGGTAAGCCAGGGGGGCGCTTCTGGACCACTGAGGTGGACATCGTCTGGCCGAAGGCCTGTGCCATGACTTTGATCACGGTTAGTCAACAGCGCAGCTCAACTCCGGCTCAGAACTACCCTCATGCATAAAGAGTGCCTTGGCCTCACATGCAGGGTGGGTGTGGTCTGAACAGCCACCCCACCCAAAAGGGTAGTGAGAGAGTGAAAACTTTATGCAGATTTTGGCACTTTTGGCGTTCCATATTTATGGCACCAATATAGCTCCATACTGCCAAGTTTTCCCATGCACATCCGGAACACCCGGGAAAGCATGGCTGTAAACTCTGAATCTGAGTCAGCATAAGCACACACCATTACAGTGGGCAGCGCCACCTCATTTCCAGAGCATAACAGCCCTCTCTCCGATGCTGCAATCGACATCTGACCTCAGCTGGAGCCCTGAATGAAATGCTAGGTTCCCTTATGAGAAGGACCAGCAATCCAATCCAGAAGCTACACAGCATGCAATGCGCTAGAGAGGGAGGAGCCCTAGGGGGTTGGTTCCCCGAAGTAACCCCTCAACCTCAACTCACCCAAGCCGTTTCACCAAAGTAGACCTCTTCTGGTGCACCAGAGAGGGCGCTACAATGGAGATTAGGCAAGGAGACCGCGCATCTAGAGCGCCGAGCGAGCGCTGGGTTGCCGTGACAACCCGCGCTGCAGCCTGACAGCTCGACGGCACACGACACGCAGAGGAGCGAGAGGTTTGCTCGCTGATCTCCGCGATCTCCCAGAGTGTCGGGCAGACCCGCGGCTGTGCTTTTACACACAAGCGGCAGCTGGCCAACAACAGAGGACTCAAGCTTCCCGGAGAAAGAAGAGTCACGACCGGCGTGTCGACGCGTGATCATGTTCTCATACGAAAACATGAACCACCCACGAACATCGTTTCAGCACGCGCCCAGACATGTGAAACAGTGATCGTGGCCGTCAGTGAGGACAGGAAACGACCGCATCCAGAAACACACAAATAGAATGTCATCTTTAAAAAGACGCAAGCTCTACTTGTGTAAGCTCTTTTAGGGACTTTACTCTTTTAAAGTGCTGAAGCACGCAGGGGAACGGCCGCCGCAACACAGACAGGGATTGTGTGCAGCCTGTCGTGCGCTCTCTCTCTTTGAAGGCGCTCACTCTTATCGGCCGTAAAAACGAAAATAAAGAGAGGACTTCGACCCCGCTGCTGTGCTGTTCGCCCGCACTCGAAAAAAAAGAGAAGTTCAACCAAAAAGCTTGACTCGTCTTCTAGCAGACACTTGCTTGCAGAGAACAGGAACAAACACCGTTCGGCTCCGAAGCGAAAAGCTGAAGATGCAACGCACCTGCTGCTCATTATGTACCCGCGCTGCGAGGCGAGCAGCTGCTGCATATGATTGCATGCCAATGTGCATTGGCTCGTTGTAGTTACACTCGAAGTAGATTGGCCTCTCTAGCGAGATTCCTATTCGTCGGTCTGTCCGACGTACGTCGAACGTGACCGACTGAATGGGAACAGCCTGTACCAGCCCTGGAAGTTATCACATCTTCTATAGTTACTATCGTAAGGATTGTTTGTGGCTCTCCAGGGCTCATCCAGACTGTTGTAGTTGTAGCAAGGGTCGACACTTGGGGTGGTGAAACGCACTATTATGAAAAGTAGAAAGAGAATATTTTATTCTGCAGATGAATTTATTGAAGAAAATATAATGAACAATGAATGTACCTGCACAATATACAGGAGCTGGGATTGAAAGAGGAGGCCTGGTAAATTTGTAGACATAATAATTTCCAGGACAAGCTTTGACTTGGATTGGGTCGGATCTGTAGTATCTGCACTCCTCAAAGTGAGAGCCGTAAATGTCGCGAGTAACAGCTCCATCTCCAAGCAGAGGATGAGAGCCAGCAAGCCACAGAGAACTAAAACCTCCACATGCCAAGTTAGACACACACCATTCAGGCATCTGAGCACTCAAGCCATTAATGTAGAGTCGATACCAGCCGTCCCAACTAACACGAGTGTCATCATAATCAGCATTGAGTCCATATTGATGCCCGTAGCCGAGTATGTTTCTCCAATAGTTGTTGAGTGTGTTGTAGTTGTTGCATGGGTCATAATCTGTGAGTGATGAGATGATGAGATTAAAACAAGCAAGGCATTTTCATTGAGAAACTTCATGGCTACGTTCTGTCATTCCAAATCTTATTATTTGTGTATGCAATTGGAATCTGATCTAAATTTATTGATGTCCACACTGTGTATCACAACTGTTCAGATAAATCATTATAAATTGAGGGAACGAAATAGTAAATCGTGTGCACGATTTAATTTTTTTTCTTGCATGTCATGTCCGGGGCTCCACATGTTTCCTATGACAACGTCTGACGTTTACGTTTTACCTGGCGTGAAACAGTCACATAAACCATACGAAATCCGATCAGAGAGGTAAGACTGAAACGGATTTCCAGAAATGCGATTTGAATTGGATTTCAAAATGGATTTGTAAAAATCGCATTTCATGAACGTGGCCCATGAGTACAAATCTGAACAGGTCAAACATAAAGATCATTCTAAAAAAAAATAATACTCAACATGACTGTTTTAGTGATGCCACATGTGACACAACACAATATTTTATTTATTTGTATTAACTAATTTATTCATTTACATATACTATGATTAACAACTTACTCAAATTGTTGGATCCAGTGATTATGGTGGGACTTACAGTGGGAACTGGCTGTGAAACGGTGCTAATATCTGAAAAAGGAAATGATATGAAATATGACTGAAATTATTTTAAATTGTTTTAAAGACTTTGTCAAAAAATGGAGTAAATCATGGTACTTGTGCAGTATCCCGCACACCACACGTCTGGATTCACAAGTTCATAGACGTAGTAATTTCCTGGACATGCTTTCACTCTGATGGGTCTTGTTCTGTATTCACAGCAGCGAGTCCCATACGTCCCTCCACAGACCTCCCTGGTCACCACTCCATCCTCTATCCGAGGGTGAGGACCGTTGAGATACAGCGTGATCTGTGTGTTACATCTGTATGAACCAACACAGGTCTCTGGCATCTGGATGTTCATTCCATAGTAGAAAAACCGGTACCAGCCATTCCAGGAGAAAGCTCTATCACAAATACGATCTTCACTTTCATTGTTGGTTCTCCAGGGACGATCCAGAGACTGATAGTTGTAGCAGGGATCACTGCTGATGTTTTCAAAAGCAACTGTCATGGAGTTTGCAAAAGTACAGTTAAAACACAGTATTGACACTGAAGACAATTTAGATTATTCTAAAACCTATAAGCATGGTTACTTTCATGATTTTGAAATCAGCAATTATATTCTAACCAGTGGCATGCAGTCTGATCCAAAGGCCCAAGAGGACTGTGTGGTAATATTACCCCATGCTCACATACTGTAATTTGTCATCTGTGTCTGTGTTTCTTGAAGACTCTTAAGTTGATTTTGTTTGGTTTTATGTTTTGTGTTTCTATTTCCTGTATTCCTGTTTTCCTTGGTTTCTGATCATGTTCAACTGTTTCATTTAGCATCATTATCTTTTCTATATTCCTTGATTTATTTTGTTTCTTGTCTGTTCAACATGGGTGTTTAATGTTATCTGCTTTATAAATGATGTTACGTTTTGCTTTTCTATCTTCTTAAGTTTTTCTGTGTTCTGTATTAAATGTTTTAAAGAAAAATATAAAGAAGCCTGTGATTAGATCCACTCCATAATAACGACTTTCCTTCTTTTCCTGTCAAACATTAAGCACCAACAGGAAGGATGCATTTGAAATATTGAATGGTTTGATTAAAGTTGTGGGATTTCAGGAATTCACCTGCACAATACGTTGGTTTGGGGATTGATGCGTTGGGTTTGACAAATTCATAGACGTAATAATCTCCTGGACAGGCTTTGACTCGAATGGAGCTGGACTTGTAGCTGCCACAAGAAGATGATGACCACAACCACCACCATGCATTAGTTCCCACAACTTTACGGGTCACCACTCCATCTTCAATTCGTGGATGAGAACCATTAAGAGACAGTCCAGTTTCACCACCACAATGTGTTATACTCACACACCACTCAGACATCTGAGCACTTTTTCCAAACAGATACAGCCGATACCAGCCGCTCCATTCAACAAGAGTGTCATCATGTGTGTTAATGTTGTTATACTTTGGCTGTATGTCTCTCCAGTACTCATCAAGAGTGGTATAATTATAGCATGGATCAGAGCCGGAAGCAGTAGAACCTGATGTTGAATAAAACAACAAAAACAATCAGTTCTGTGATGATACATTCTCAATCGCTGATTATTATTCAGAATACAGACAGCAAAAAACTAACAGTAGAATACAGGTAAACATTTGTGTCTGCATGACAGAGAAGATGTGGATTGAGAACCTCAAATGTATCATTTATACTCATCTTTAATAAAAACCTATTCATTTTCTAGAAACTGTATCTGAATTTGTTTCCCCCAAAGGTAAAGCTAAGTTTAGTTTTGTGCTGAAAAGTATTTAATGCAGAAAGTTTATTTATGAATATTGTTAGTATGACATAAACTTCTATATAGACCTCTAAACCTAATGTGTATTATACAATGTTGGGCTTGTTTCTCAAAAAATGCAATTTATTACTTGTTGTCACTCTTTTAAAAGTAATATTATTGCTTATTACTTCCTTTTAGCAGTAATTTGCTAAATAACTGTAGTAATTGAGTATTTTCTTTTCAAAATTCTGACTTCGCGTGTGTGCCTCTTTGTTATGTTAAGGTTTTACATATTTTATTTTGTATTTCTTTATACAGAACCATTATAGCTATTCATTTTCCACTGAATTATGTGATATGGTGAGCATAGTGGCTTCCAGCACTGTCTCCCTGTGTTTTCATTTGTACAACAGCTGTTATAACTTTTGCATTGTGTGTCACTCATATTACTCTTCCAATGATGAAGTTCCACTGCATTTCTGAGTTCAGTTTCATACATGCTATGCATACTAACTGGGAATAGTCACAGCACTTGAATATTGTTGCCCTATTGTTGGCTTGATTGCTTCTATTGCTCTCCTCATTTGGATAAAAACGTCTGCTAAATGATTAAATGTAAAATGTAAATGTACTAACCCAGAGAAGCATTTCTACATATGAAACATGAAGCTAATAAACAAACGATTACAACAGCATGGTATTTTTATGCAATTTTCATGTGATTTGGCCTATTTTTTTTTTTATAAGAATAAAGAATGTTTACATGGGAAATGCTATGCAGGGGTAGGAATTAGCTTATTATAAAATGCTACAACACATTTCTGCCTCATCGACCAAAATCCACATTACACTGTAAACACAAATAAGTTGGACTAACTCATTGAGGTAATCAGTTACAACAAATTATTTGAGTTATGTTCCCAATTTTAAGTAAGCAGAACTATCAAGTTTTGAGTTTGTATTACTCATGTTTGATACTCATACATTTTGATAGCGATTAACATAAAAGATTTAGTTGATTCACTTTTTTTAGTTCTTGCAAATCAAATGATTCATTGACTTCACTGTTTGACTACTCTAATTTATACATTTAACTTAAAGGTGCAATATGTAAAATTTTCTGTCCGCTAGAGGTCGCTAGAGGCCTATTCAAAACAAAGGCGTAGCTTGATGACGGCAAGTTTGAGTGTGGAATCTTGGGACATGTGGTCTTCACCTCACAGCTGGTAGAAATAATCGGGATAGGACTTGGGCAGAAAGTGTTGTGGGAGCTGAACAAGGCCGCTGAAGCGATTGCGCAACACACGTCTCAGCGGAACTTTTATTATGTCACAGTCGCCAGCGCCGCTTTCGCACTTCCGGTCATGAGTATGAGGTAATGCAGCTCTGTTTATCATATTAGATACATTTGAGAGTGTTGAAAATGATGTTATAACGTTACTCTGTGCGTTCGCTCGGCGGCTGCTGTGAAACACTGTTGCACACTGCAGTAAGATTTTAGATTATCATATTAAATGCTGGATGGCTTGTGTTGATAAATGGCATGAAATTAATTTTAAAACATATTGTATGATGGAGAAAATGATGTGTTACTGTTACTAAAAATAAAGCTGCATCTGATTATGCTATGTTAGCTACTTCACAAAATAGTGTTTTTATCTGAGGCATGGTAAAAGCATTGTACTCGCAAAAAAATCAAGAAAACTAGATAAATAGACAATAAGACGTGTTGAGCTATATAACAATAATTCGTTTTCTGTCTATAAATATATCAAAACAGTTGTTTCCTTGTCTATTAAAACATGTAATATATTAAAGCGTCTTTGGTGTTTCCATGGTTTCTACAAAATAAAACCGGAAACCGAGGGTAACGCGGGTATGACGCAATTGATTAAGGCGACTCCTCACACGTCCCGGAGCCTTGGATAAAATTGCAATTTTCTCACGATTTACAAATAGTTGGAAACATTTGGGATGTTGTAATTACTCAAGTGAACAAAATATATAACACTGGCCTAGTGGTTTTTGGATATTTTACTGCAAAATTCTTACATATTGCACCTTTAAAATTATCAGGTTATCTCAACGTAAATAGTTTGCTAGCTATAACATTAGCATAACAAAACATTAATCACTACTAAAGCTCCCTTACCATTAATCTTACACAATAAACATTATATAGCACTTAATTTGAGCATTTACTCTCCCTTTCGAGTGCCATGGGTAAAGCATGCTGGGAAACAGAAATCCCAGCCCAGTTTCAGTTAAACTTAAGTTAGTCTAAATTAAAAGAAATTAGTTCATACAACTCAAAACAATGAAACAGTTCAGTTTACTTGAAATATGTCAGTGATGTGAACTCAAAAAGTTCTAAATACTCATAACAGTTAATTTAACTGGACTAATTTGTTTAAGTTTATCCTACTCAAACCAATTAAGTATTTTGAGCATTAGGGTTTACAGTGCAGATCACAGTAGGAAGTGAAGTCACATGCACGTGCGAGTTGTGAACGTTACAAAAATGAATCCAGATTGTTAGATTTCAAATCAGGGGTTGAGGCATCAAAATTAACACTAACTGTAAAGAGCTGTAAAATTATTACAGAAATCTTGTTAGTAAATAGTTACACTACTAGTTACACAAAGTAATATTATTACTTATTATTACTAATTTATCAGACATCTTTCTAGATAATGCTGAAATTAAAAGTTGTGCTGATGTGTTTATTCTTGCTATATGTTTTTAAAAGTACTAAAGCAACTTTGACTAAAAACATTTACAAAATGTAAATGCTTATTGATAACAAACTGAATACAAGGAATTCTTTTTGAAACACTCTTTTGAAACCCTGAAATATTTCTCTTAAATAGAAATATTTAATTTGTTTAAAATGTGATGTAATTGATGCTTAAAATTTGATAATCGTCATGTCTGCTTTTATCTTTCACTTTTTGGTTTCCAGGTCCTGCTCTGACCACCAGGGGAAGATGGTGTTACTGTTCTGCAGTCTATCAGGGATCCTTTCACATGTAACCCCGCCCATTTCACCTGTTCATCATTACCATCTTGCCTTCTTATGGTTCAGTATCATAGTGAAGATCATTGCCTTCTTATCGTTCTGATCGCTCCTTGTTTTTCTTATGTGTTTGACACCAAGACATTCCTATTCAAGTCATTATCTTCATCTGACATCTGAGATCTTTTAGCAATAACAACATGTTAAGTCACAATTTTGCCAAATGAAGTAATAATTAACAGAAATAAAACAAATTGTAATTGTAAATATGAAAAATAAGAACGCAACTGCGAGAAATAAAATAACCCAAAACTTTTTTTTTCTTCTTTATTCAGTGCAAATCTTCTATACATTAGATGTAAATTCAAGAAGTTAATTTTGCTTTGATGACTGACCTACACTACTTATCCCTTACAATATATTGCTACTGATCTTAAAACAATGCATTACATACTCTTAAAATGACCATGTGAGAAAGGCCATATAACAGTTCATATAGCAATTTCAGCTTTAATTTGATCAGTTAATCATTTTTTTTAATATAGGTGTGAATTATTCCTACCACATTTTTAATAAAACACAAAGGATGGAAAGGGGAAAGATTCAATAAAGCGACAAAACATTAGAAACATATTTGTCCATGGATCATTTTAGATGTTAAATACAAAAGCATAATGTTTTAATACTGTCTGTTGGTTCAACTACCTGTAGATCCATTCCGATGCACATGACAGATTATAAAATACTCACAATCAATCAGCAGCATCAGCAGCGACACACACAGTGAGATCAGAAACATCATAGTGACACACTCCTACACCTGCACACACACACATAATACCCTTACAAAAAATTTTAAGTGTGCAATTGTATACATTTAGTTTTGAAGTAATACTTTTCAGTCTACTTTTTATGTACTTCTCAGAAATACCAACGCTATCTCATGACCAATTTGTACGTATTTTACGAGGTTGCTAATTCATACTAATTCATCGTAGAGCAGTTGTTTCAACTTATGTTTTTGAGTTAAAACAACAATTATACTTGTTCACTTAACTCAGTCTAGTTGAGGACAAGTAAACTTAAAATTTCTTGTTGTCTGGACAATCTAGTTATCTCTACTGAAAGAAATAAGTTGAAATAACTAAATCGCAAAAATATTTTGGTCGAACGAATTCATACAAATTAGCCACTTCATAAAATACGCACAAATTGCCATGAGATCAGGTTGGTATTTCTGAGAAGTACATAAAAAGTAGACTGATTTTGTACTTCTTAGAAAATTATTTACGATTGACTTGTACTCAATCTTTTAATAGAGATATACTTAAAAGTATAATGAAGTTTTCTAAGTACACTTGGCTTGTAGTTGTGTTTACTCTTTTGATTGAGGAGCCTATTAAATACATTTTTTCACATAATGTCTTATAAACTTACCTGTTTGAGTTTATATAGTAACAATTCAGCAATATTATATATTCAATAATATATAAATAGTGAACTATAACATAAGCATGATGTTAAGTCCACTTAAAGAGAACTTTCATGTATACTTGAGTATAAAACTACTAAACTAGCAGTTTACTAAGAGTATACTTCAAAGTGTAGTTTCATTCATTAAAAGTAGGCTAAACTACCAGTATACCTATAAGTTCACTTGTAGTACAGTTGCTGTACAAATGATAATGTAGTTGTAAGCTAGCTGTATATTCAAAGTTTACTACTGTTATACTTAGTCTACTTAAGTGTAGCATACTTTCATACGCTAAAAAGTGGGCCACTTAAAAGTACTACTAGTACATTGATGTTAATTTACTTACTACATAAAGTATACTTAAATATACTTTAACTTTAAGTATACTTAATACAATGAATTTGAAGTAAACTTATTTATTTTGTGATGGATACACATATAGGTAGACATGAAATATGTCTCTTTGAATTATTTTGCTAGATTTTATTTGTTTATAGTGCACATTTGTAAAAGCAAAGTTATTTTTTAAGTTTTATTTCAGAGATATTTATATAAAATTAATGTTTTTCAAAATTATCTCAGTCCATCAAAGCCAATAATATAAAGAGTGATTTGAGCCCAGTGGGATGAAATGAAGAGAAATAAGTTTACCTGAGGTGAGATGCTTCTGCAGAGCAAGCTCAGAGAGATTCAGAGTTCAGTGATGCTGAAGCTCTCACAATCTCAGCAGCCTTTATTAATACCTGTGGGTGGACAAACAATGAAACCAACCACCAGTAATCTCTGAACATGTTAAACCAGTTTTTCATTTTCATGTGTTTTTAAGATTTTCTTTGTTTAAAATGAAAGATAAACAAAACATGTAAATAAACATTAAAAAAAAAAAATCTAGATCTAGATCAGTCACTATGTTAATTTGCCTCTTTAGATGTACAATACATTTTGGGGTAACAGGTTCAACATTAGTTAATACATTAGGTCTCATGAACAAACAATCAACATACTTTTACAGCATTTGTTATTCAAGGTTACTGTTAATTTCTACATATTTTATACAATTAATTATCATTAATGTATTACAAACAATCGTATATATTTTTAATTAACATCAAGCTTGATTCTTTAATTCTGTAAAAGAAATTAAACTTTTTTGTAAAGTATTACCTATAGTTTTGATGTGCACACATGCTGCAGTACACATACATTTATTCTGCTGTGTTTTAATTGCACTGAATCTGCATAAACCTTCCTAAACAAAAGCTTTGTACTGATATGTAATGGGAAAAAACAGCCTACAGCATGATTTTATCTCTTCATGTCAAGTTTACTTACATATTTAGTCAAACTCGATATCAGCAATGTTATCATTTTTGTTCATTACCATGCTTGGGCCAATATAACTTTTTAAAAAACAATCTAAGTATTAAAAAAAAAAAAAAATAGCCTAAGCCACTGTACAGTGCCTTGTGAAAGTATTCTTATACCCTTATTTTTTCATATTTTGTTACATTACATCCTTATGCTAAACTACTTTACTATTTTCAGTCTACACTTCACACCCCATAATGACAAAAAAAAAAAAAAGATTTGTGCCACCTTTTTCAAATGACTTAAGAAAATTAAAAACTGGAATAATTTCATTGCATAAATATTAATGCCCTTTTCTGTGACACTTGAAATTCAGCTCAGGATCATTCCAATTTCACCTGATCACCTTTGAGATGTTACTACGCTTTGAGTGGGAAAAGCCAAGCGTCAAACTGCCCAACTAAAGGAAGCACAAATATTTTCAATAAAACATCAACATCTAAATATCTGTTAATTCTCAAAAAGAACTTCTGTAGATGAATGGAAGAAATCAATCTGGTTATTAATAAGTGAAGCTGGTAATGCTGTTTGTGGAGTTATGTAATCCTCCTCTGCTGAGATCTTGAGAGATTTAATGTCTTCTTTTATCTTCAGTTGATTTCATCAACTGTGAAATCAACTGAAGATAAAAGGTGTGGCTGAAGTCGCATGTAGTTGTTGTGTTTCATTTTCTGAGAGTGCAAGCATGATGTTGAACCAACATCACATTGTAACATTGATTCATGCCATTACCAATGATTTTTTTTTTTTTTGATGAAATTTCAAAAAAATGTTCAACATTAATTGTGGGTGCAGAAGTGATGTTGATTCAATGCGGTTAATGTTGACACATTAACATTGATTCAACATTGTTTCGATGGTTGCTTGCTATCCCAGCCAGGGCCTGAACTTGAACCCAATTGAACATCTCTGGAGAAACCAACCAATAGTCTCCATCCAACCTGACAGAGCTTGAGGGGATCTGAGGATTTGGCACACAGTCCTGCAGTGTGACTTCTCCTACGAGTCGAACGTCAAATTGTCTTCATTTTTCAAGACAAGCCGTGATCAAAATTAACGCTAGAGATGTCTTTGTTAGCCACCAGTTCTCATGCGCGCGTCCGTTTTTAACGTGTCTTGACAGCTGAGATCCCACAGTGTGACATGAGGATCATGAACGTACAGTCTGACAAGCAACCAAGGACTATTATAAATCGCACAGTGTGCCCCCGGCTTAAATCTAAATTCTCTTCACAGATTATTTATTATTTGACTAATTTTAAGTAGTCAAAATGAGTCCACAATGACTTTTATAAAACAATAAAACGTGATCAATCCTACTGAGGGTGATCAGGAGTTTAAAAAAGGGTTCTAATTTATGCATATGCATTATATTTTCTTTTTTCCATGTCAGTGTTTTTAGATTGTGTGGCTGATTTAGATGTTTGGCTTTCTGCATAGTAAATTCTCTAATTCAAATGAGCTGCATAGTCTGTCTTATCACATTTTTGGAGCATGCTGGTGAAAAAGCACACAGTATCGCACATCACTCATTGCATGTTTTAGCGTGAGAAACTTTGCCTTTATCTTAAAAGTTCTGATTAACCCATAATTCTACATGTTTCTATGAATCATGGTAAAAATACTGGGGGGTTACTCTCAGTGAAGCACAAACCTCATTTAGAAATAGAGATATGTGCTGCAGAGGATGAAACATTCTCTAATTCTTGTTCTGTAACACATCAGCAAGCAAGTTCATTATCAGCTTGCTGGTGTGAGTCTAAAGTAAATCGTTGTACAATGAAAAATTAGAACTAAAGTATATCTTACACATTAATTGGTATATCATATTACCATGACCACCTTTTTCAAACACCTGTTACACCTATTGAATATATTGGCTATATTACACCATGATATACATCTCAGACCATAATGTCTTTCGCATGTGTATCATATTAACCCTCACAGTCCAATAGTACGATAATCGCGCCTGTGTATCAGATTAAACTACACAACAACAGCTGCTCACACTTTCAGAACAACTCAACCAGTACAGCAACATTCTTCAAAATTGAAAGTAAAATAGCAAGACACTTCTCATGCATGTTATCGTAAATCATCACTATGGAAAATGATCTATACGATCGCAAACAATAGAAATGATAACACTATGATCAGTAGTCTTCCTCTCTTTCTTTCACTTTCTCTTACTAAAAACAAAAACACTATGTTTCTAAAACACTAAAGACAGACAATGAGGCCACCTTGCTAATTCATCAGTGTTTATTTTATTTTTTCCCCCAAAATCTTGTGGGTCATAAATGATTGCATTGTAACGCCTTTATCACATATGCCTCATAATAAATGCCTTTAAGAAATATTAAACACTTAATATCATATTACAGTAGTTTATTTTCTACTATCACAATATCATGTTTCTGTTTTGCTATTTCTCTGCTGAGTCTGAAAGAAATACTTCCTTGAACTACTACACAAGCATATTAATGTTTGTGTTATTAAACAACAATTAATTTATAACCGATATAGATTAGAAACGTAAAACCACTGTGCCATCGGTGCCACCTTTATTGGCATTGGACAATATATGGAAGCACTGTCAGACCTGCGCTCGCTCCAATGTGGTCCAGAGTTACAAATCTACAGGAGAAAACATACTCGGTTACGTACGTAACCTTGGTTCGGGAGCGAGTACTGCATCGCTACACGCATATGGGGGAAAACTCCTTTTCCTCCGATTACTGAAGCCTTTTTCAATAACGCAGTAAAACTGCACGGCCATTGGTTCGAATTTCTCCCCATCAGCACTCATCACCTGCACCTGGACTTCATCATCAGCACTCCCTATATTATGGACACTTTCCTAACAACAGCAATGTTTTGCCTTTTATTTGTTTGTCTCACAGGAGCAACGTTGCAGAAAGTGTCCTCATGTGGTGCCTGCCAGCACTGGTGCAACCATCAATGCCAAACTTACTGAAATTAGGGGGAAGAAAACACAAAAACATCTGAAAACCTTAATGGTCTTTGATGATTGATAGCCATGACAAGTGTGTTCGAGGTATTTTGTTGTTGTTGGGTTGGGTGTGTGTGCGTGGGTGTTTTGCTTTCGGAAAGTTCAGTTTGATATCAAGTTGTAATTCTAAATTACTCTTGTGGAGTATAATTTGATTGTGTCTCTTTGATTGTGTTGAAATAAAAGTATTTCTGATGCAAATTTGTGCAAGTAATTGACTGAAATTATATATGATTTGTGTATGCAGAGATATTGTAATATTGACTGAAATCATATAAGATAATTATATGTAGAGATATAATAATGTTGTAATATAAGGAATTGGATGGAAACATATTAAGCTTGAACAGGCACACAATTTCCCTATTAAAAACATAAAATCTGTATGAAATTCATATGAACAAATGATGCAAAATTTAAATAAATCCTATATGACTCGCATATGATTCAATCAAGAATTTTAAATGATTTGTATAGGAAATTACTGATATTCATACACATTTTCTACTAAAATCATATACCATTGCATACTGTTGTCATGTAAAACTCATATAAGACTTTTACAGTCTTCATATATGACCTAAAAATCCCATATAAGTTGTATGTGTGATTTTTAGTATGAAAGTGGCCATAATTGGTCTGATTTTGTATATGACATGTATTAGACTTGCATGAAACACATAAGGTAATTCTGGCTGATTTGAGTAAGGAAGATATATGATTGCTGTATATGAAACATACAGTTTTTTTTTTTTTCATATGGGTGGCGTTCGCGATAGGCGGAAGAGGAAATTTGCTCTCTTTTTGAGTATGTTTGTATTTTATTGTATTCAGCGACTGGCTGCATGGGCACGTGAACATGTTCGGGCCCAATGTTTGCAACAGACACATTGCTTCCAACACCCGGAACTGAAAGAGGTGGCGGGAGGCGTAACAAAGGCAGTTTACAGTGAAAGCGGTCTGAACGCAGCGAGGCGGACTCGCGCTTTCATGGTGAGAGCGTCCATCTTCAATGGAGGCGGGGCCGGCAAATGACGTGCTCTGAAATTCGGCATTTACCACACGCATCAGTGAAATAATGCTATTTAGAAGAAATATACTCCATGAGTCTCACTTGATAGTTAGGGGAGCTAGTCATGGCATAGAGCTACATTCAGCTGAGCACTGAGCAGTGTGGCACTTGCCCTAAAGCGTCTACACTACGAAAGCAATCCGGTCAGATGCATTTTCGACTACCTCAATAAGTGGTCGAAAGTGGACAAGCTCAAAACAATTTAGACCCTGTTTACACCTGTATTTAGCATTGTCCATTTGTGATCTGATCAACCAAAAAGCATCTTAACACCAGGTGGAAACAGGGCCAATAGGCAAAACTCATCAAAATGCCATTTCAAAAGATACATTTTTATATCTCCTGACCAGTAGGTGGTGCTGGAATGAAACTACCCTCAAGTCATGCTTATGATAACGTACCAAGTTTTGTCTCATTACGCTAAAGCATCGCAGAGATATAGCCTCACATCCATTTTTGCATGCTCTTTATAGATTGATCACAAATTATTCAAGAACCGTTTGACTAATCAACTTAAATTCCATAAATTTTTGTCAGCATGGTCTGAAGATAAACTGATTCGATTTTTGTGAAAATAGGAGCAACAGCCTAGGAGTTTTTTTTTTTTGTAAAATTCAAAATGGCAGAAAAAAAATCATGATGGACAGTGACGTCATAGAATGTATTCAAATCAAAGAATCAGAGGGAAAATAATTTTGTTTCTAGGCCTTACGGTTCAGAAGTTATTAGCATAAACATAAGTGCAAATTGGGACAGTTGGTGGCGCGAGAGGGCTTGAGTTAGAGGTTGCTTCTCATTTCTTATTTATGCATACTCATTTCCTTCCCTCACTTCCATTCCTTGCGTCTCAGCTTCACCCCTTTATGATGCGAGGGAAAGATACACCAGTGTATCCTCCCTCATGACTCTTCAGGAAGCTTCCTCACTCCTCGTGGTGCAATTAGAGAATTGAGATGTCTTTCAAGATGCAGTTCAGTCGGTTTCTAGGCCATGGATCGGACTTGTTTGTTCAGCACATCCCACAGATGCTCGACTGGATTGAGATCTGGGGAATTTGGAGGCCAAGTCAACACCTCAAACTCGTTGTTGTGCTCCTCAAACCATTCCTGAACCATTTTTGCTTTGTGGCAGGGTGCATTATCCTGCTGAAAGAGGCCACAGCCACCAGGGAATATCGTTTCCATGAAAGGGTGTACATGGTCTGCAACAATGCTTAGGTAGGTGGTACGTGTCAAATTAACATCCACATGGATGGCAGGACCCAAGGTTTTCCAGCAGAACATTGCCTAAAGTATCACACTGCCTCCGCCGGCTTGCCTTCTTCCCATAGTGCATCCTGGTGCCATGTGTTCCCCAGGTAAGCGACGCACACGCACCCGGCCATCCATGTGATGTAAAAGAAAACGTGATTCATCAGACCAGGCCACCTTCTTCCATTGCTCTGTGGTCCAGTTCTGATGCTCACTTGTCCACTGTTGGTGCTTTCGGTGGTGGACAGGTGGAGATGCTCTGACCCAGTCGTCAACAAACTGTGATGCACTGTATATTCTGACACCTTTCTATCAGAACCAGCATTAACTTCTTGAGCACTTTGAGCTACAGTAGCTCGTCTGTTGGATTGGACGGACCAGCCTTCGCTCCCCACGTGTATCAATGAGCCTTGGCCGCCCACGACCCTGTCGCTGGTTCACCACTGTTCCTTCCTTGGACCACTTTTGATAGATACTGACCACTGCAGACCGGGAACACCCCACAAGAGCTGCAGTTTTGGAGATGCTCTGACCCAGTCTTCTAGCCATCACAATTTGGCCCTTGTCAAACTCGCTCAAATTCTTACGCTTGCCCATTTTTCCTGCTTCTAACACATCAACTTTGAGGACAAAATGTTCACTTGCTGCCTAATATATCCCACCATGATGAAGAGATATTCAGTGTTATTCACTTCATCTGTCAGTGCTCATAATGTTATGCCTGATCGGTGTACAATAGGTGCCAACGGACCTTTGGTCCTTGGTCCCTAAATATTCCTACATACATGTTTGTATACTGTAACACTGATCTGCTCAAATGGCTTTCAGAGCAAAACATTGTCAGAATAATGTTTAAACTCTACTTAGTTGTATGGTTAACTGACTTTAACTGTCTCATTGTGTGTTCTTTTCTTATGTTATAATATTTATAGGCTAATTTTGTGTTATCTTGAAAACTTTGAAATGCCACTGATATAATTTGTGAAGTAAAATTATGTCATTATTAAAAGCATTTTAATATAGGCTATATTCTAACTCAGTGTTGCACACTTGCATCATAAATGGACACAAATTCATTAATTATCTCTTGAATGGCTTCCATTGTGTTACGTCTATGACGTAATGTTATACTGTGGCTTGGTTGTGTTCCGCTGTCTCCTTCTCTTTCAGAATTGGTCCTGGGCATAATGAGAGGCTGCTGGTGGTTGGACCGGCGAAGAGACCCGGACTATAAATTTCCCCGGGATTCCACTGGAGGGCGCTCTCTGCCTCTTTGATTGCGTACTCGTGTTAGCTCTGTGGCCTGTTGCATGAAGCTAGTTGAACAAACTCTGAGTTTCAGAGTAGGTTTGGAGTTGACAAATCCAGATAAATCCAACCTGGTTTAGATCAGGATCAACTGTTGCACAACGCTCGGTATAAACTTTCTCTGTCAACTCAGGTTTAATCCAGATTTTGCAAAGCGCGTGCACCTAAAAGTCTGACACGTGCGGCAATCAGCCAATCACACGGAACAAGGAGAACGTCAGTTTGATTCACTTCTCATGAGAGAGCCACGCAATTCATGTCTTTTCCGAAGATTAAGAGATCGTTATGAAAAATATGAAATTAAACGCATTTACAAAGCAGGAATAAATACTGCTGCAGTGAAAGTTTGAGAAGGCAGCTGAAAGAAAATATCTGACTATCAATGTATGTGAATCAAACAAATAGACCAAATAATTAATATAGTTTCACAAGAGCTCAAAAGAATACATGTAAGCTTAATCTGTTTAAAAGCTTTATATATTATGCATGTATTATATTTATTTTAATTTAAAAGCAAAGTTTAATATTGTCAATTAATATAATAGGCCTAATTATATGAATATGTCATGAATTATTCATAATTTTAATTTAATATAAATATAATGAATAATTAACAGCAAATGTTGAGCAATTTTGTCTCTAAAATGTTTTCACTATAAACTGATTTAATTTGGAGCGAGAGATACAGGGGGAGTGTCTTTATTGCATCAGATACATGTCACTTTACTCACAGCTGATTGGTCGAGTTTGGGTTTGTGATCTCTAACTCAGAGAAAAACCTGCTCTGGAGCAGGTTAGCCGTGTAGCGTAAGTTACCATAGCAATGAACCCCACTAAAAACCAATCCACCTTCATAAGCCCGAAAAACCAGAGTTTGCTCAAACTAATCTTGAACTTACCTGGGTAGAAACTGAAACCGGCTTTGTGCAACAGGCGACTGGTGAAAATGCTGTTACACATCAAGATTTATGCTCCAACAGAGTGCTGTTAGCCACCTTTGATTGTGAGAGCCTTATTTCTAGAACATCAATGTCCTGCTGACCATGTTTGTAACTTCTTAACTATTTTGGGAAGCCGTAGGGGGTGAGTGCCTTGTTTCTTTTTTGTAGGCCAACAGGCCACTATCTTTTCTCCTGTTTTTGGCTAGAAAAGGAGTTATGTTATTGTATGTTTTGTTTATTTTATTTTATTTTGATTCATAGGGAAGTTAGTTGTTTTGGCATAAGCTCACCCCTGATGATTTTGCTTAAGAATCCTTTTGTTTCTTTCTTTTTCATGAAATTGTTTCTGTATTCATCAAAAACCACTACTGCCTTGAAAAATGAACAAGAGAACAATTAAGAAAATCAAAATGAGTAATTAAGTCATCATGGTTGTGTCATTTATGTTGCGATCCTGACCTAGACCAGGAATCGTAGCAATTGATACAGTAATTTCAAATTAATAATTTGCATATGCAAGAGTGAAGGGGGCGTGGTCCCAAGTACACACACACACAGGCAAATGCAGGTCTCTGCAGGACACTAAAAAGCCTAATCAGAGTTTGTCAGTGTTGCCTTAGTAAATAAATCAAATTGCAAAATTTATGTAGGCCTATGTATGTTTTAAATCTCCATCTTGACATTTCCTCCAGTAGCCTACATAAAGAAATTGTAATTCTATCAACAATTCAATGAAAATATACTTGAACAATAATTAAAACTGATTTGTCTGTGATTCTCACCTCTGGTGTCAGCAGTTGACATGTGTATATTCTGTTCTCTCCTCTGTCTCTTTCTTCAGTGTTCAGTCGATCATCTTCTCTGACTCCTGACGTCTGTCTGTTCATCATCCTGTAAGAGATTTATCAGTTCTGAAACTGTTCATTTCATCGACTGTGTCGTATGGATCTCTGAACACCTGCTATGAGTCACAGGTTTGATTCCAAATGAACAAATACTGATCAAACATTGAGTCTTTTTAGATAAAACCTGTCAAATGCATAAACGTATATCGTGGGACAGGACGTTGGTGAGTGACTCACCTTACTGGTGTAAAATATGTATTTTATTATGCATAAATACAGTTTGACATTTGTTCTGTTATAATTGTGGATGCATATTTGTGTTTTTTTTGTTGTTGTTTTTTTTTTTTTTACAGGTGGTATCAGAATCTGACTCGCAGTGAGATTATGACTCTCCTCTCCTCCTTCCTATGAGGATTAAAAGAGTGAAGGTAGGTTTTACATAGGTGATCAGTCAGGTAGCGGTCCTGTTTGAGTTGACTGTTTCACTTAAAAAAAAAAAGACAAGTTTTATGACTTTTACTTTGTTACAGTAGAGAGGAAACAGATGAAAAGCTTGTTTTTCTATATAAACATGATTCTCTCTGTCTTTTCTCTCTCCAGGCACACACTTGTGTTTGAGAGAGAAATTCTGTATGTTTTAATAGATAAGTAATGTATTACTTTCCATACAAAGTTGTTAGACCTCAGAATTGTTGCACCTCATAATTACTTTTCATAGAACAAACACAAAGAGTGTTTATAATGAAATATACCCCTATTTTCAGGTTTTATCATGCTTAGATATTTCTTTCCTTGTTGCCAACGACAGCAGCTAGAAGTTTGCAGTCATGTTACAAAGGAAACTAACCTGTTTTATGTCTGTCTAGTCTGACAAGTGCAGGTAAAAGTTTAAGATGCAGTTCCTGTGAGAATGATGAGGGGTAATGTGAATAAATGATAAAGACATAAAAACAGCTAACCATAAAGGCTTTCAACAACAAAAGTTAAATCTGTCTATTCATTTCTATTAGAGAATTTTCAGTGATATTCTGTTAAAGGGTTAGTTCACCCAAAAATGAAAATTCTGTCATTAATTACTCACCCTCATGTCGTTCCACACCCGTAAGACCTTCGTTCATCTTCGGAACACAAATTAAGATATTTTTGTTGAAATCCGATGGGAGGCCTCCATAGCCAGCAATGACATTTCCTCTCTCAAGATCCATTAATGTATAAAAACATATTTAAATCAGTTCGTGTGAGTACAGTGGTTCAATATTAATATTATAAAGTAAAGAGAATATTCCAAAAAAAAAAAAAAATAACGACTTATATAGTGATGGCCGGTTTCAAAACACTGCTTCAGGAAGCTTCGGAGCGTTATGAATCAGCGTGTCGAATCAGCGGTTCGGAGCGCCAAAGTCATGTGATTTCAGCAGTTTGGCGGTTTGACACGCGATCTGAATCATGATTAGACACAAAAGATTCATAGCGCTCCGAATCTTCCTAAAGCAGTGTTTTGAAATCTGCCATCACTATATAAGTCATTATTTTGTTTTTTTGGCACACCACAAATATTCTCGTCGCTTTATAATATTAATATTGAACCACAGTACTCACATGAACTGATTTAAATATGTTTTTAGTACATTAATGGATCTTGAGAGAGGAAATGTCATTGCTGGCTATGCAGGCCTCACAGAGCCATCGGATTTCAACAAAAATATCTTAATTTGTGTTCTGAAGATGAACGAAGGTCTTACGGGTGTGGAACGGCATGAGGGTGAGTAATAAATGACAGAATTTTCATTTTTGGGTGAACTAACCCTTTAACTGGTGGATAAATTGTGTTGTGTATAGCAAATATCTGACAGATGTCCACCTTCTAGATTGACTTGTTTGTTAAATATCATCAAATCATCCTCAATTTCATGTTCTTTATGAATAAAATCAGCAGAAACACAATTTTTATCACAGCTCATCTCAATTCTCAGGTAATTATCACTTCACTTACACCAGAAAACAGCAGGAAAAGTTTCATACACACTGATTTTATAAATTTATAAATACCACTTATGTGTTAAATGTAAATAAAACCAAGTATCATGTTTCTAACTGTGTTTTTTTTTTTTTTTTTTTTTTAAGTTGAAAGTGTAAATATAGAGTCGTTTCTGTCCTCTGGTGGTGAGACCTCAAACTGCAGTTTCTTTACTTTAAAGTTAATGAGCCATTTGCTCTTTTTTTTATTTATTTATTTATTTTTATTGTATAATATGTTTGTTGTATTTTATAGTACTGTGAAAATGTCGTGCAGGTAGAAGTGGAAAGAGATCAACCTAAAGTGCATCATGAGTTTAATCAGAACTCGAAGTGATTTGATCAGTTTTTAATGAGTGCTCCATTTGACACATTTACCATCATAACAGTGATGATCACAGTGATTCATGACAGATGCTTTTGAATGCAGTTATATATAAAGATCCCAGCAGGTGATAGTCATGAATCATGATGAAGTAAAGGAGAATTGATTGTAAATTCACAATTTAGTTTCTTTCTCCTTATCCACCTTTTGGTGTAATTCACTTCCAATAATTTTACCTGTGCAAAGACAGTCTGTTATGCTGCTTTATATTGCAAACTTTTGATTATCATATAATTTTAATTTCATTATCATAATCTTAAACACACTGGATTGTAGTGCCAATGGTTCGATCATTTAGGCGTTTACTGCACTTTGTTTTTCTTCTAGTTATTGACATAATAGGCACTACTGAATCGGAAGTCTTGCACATTCAAAAAATGGCTTACTTCACAATGTAACTGTGTTTGCTGGGATGATAAGCTATAATGTACATGCATGCTGGCTGTTGCATATGAATTTCAGGACTTAAATACTTGTGTAGGCCTACTAGTGATAGGTCATAATTCATGTGGTGATCATCTCTAAACTCTCTCTGTTTATGTTGTGTCTCCATCATGATTGTGATGTAGGAAACAATATTTCCAACAAATTTAGGAAAATAAGTTTATCATTTACTACAAAACAACCTTTGATTCAAACTCGGCACAAATAACCATTTGCAAATAAAGTGAAAGACCTTTGAGTTGAACATTTTCAGTGTTTATCAAAAGTCCAAGATCCTATAAATGGCATTTTATTTATTTTTTTTATTCAGTTTGAGATGATGAGGATCATCTAGGTAATCTAGGAGACAACAGCAACTTTAGTTTTGTGCTATTTAAGCACATTCAAATACTTTGTGTCAAACTTTTTTCTACCTCTCAGTTTTTATCAGTTCAATAGATAGCTCAGTTTTCTAAACGACATGATTTGCAGTGGCAGTTACAAATATATTTTACAATGGCTGTACCATTGCAATGTTTGGAAGCTTGAACATGTTCCCCTGATTTCACAGACCAGGCTTAATCTAGTCCTAGACTAAAATGCATGTTTGAGCTTTTTTAACAGAAAGCAACTTGCATTGACATATCTTAAAATATGTTGGTGTCATTGTTTTGTCTCAAGATGCACACCAGTAATGTTTTTATTTTTGTTTTTTGTCTAGGGTAAGTTTATAAAAACTACTTAAATGTCCTAATTGAACTCAAGCCTAATCCTGACTTAGTCTAAGCCCTGTCTGTGAAACCAGGCCATTATGAAACACTTTTCATATCAGTTATTTCTTAATTTTATTCATTTATTTATTTTTCTTTACAGTGCTCTGTGGGTCAGATTTATCTGTCAAATACCATTCTTCTTGAATCAATGAAATGCATGAAAAACATCTAACAGGTTTAGGCTACAGAGGTCAGTGGTGAACATGGCCTTAACTTTCATATGTTACATAAATGTGACTCAAGAAGTTTGAATTCACTAAGAGAACATTTCTTCTGGTGTTTCCAAATGACAGATATAAATGGCTGATTCAGATAGGATTTTTTGTTGTTTTTATTTATAGGAAATATTGTCTGTGCACAGAGAAGTCTGGTGTAAGATACGTCTTTTTGACTTTTGTAAATTATTAACTTGATGAACTTTTTGATCCCCAAGCGGAGAAGAGTTTCAGAGAGCAAAGACCAAAAAAGTTACTTGTGAAGTGAGCTCAAAATGGCAGGTCCACTAAAAGTCCTCGGCTTCCTCTTTTGGTTGTTTTCCTTCAGTTTTGTGCGAGGTCAAGGCAAGTGTTCTTCATTTTCAGTGTCCTTTTCATTTACATTTTATTGACTTGAATGTAAATGTTACTCATACAGTATTATATGAACTTCCTGTAACATTTAACTGAACTCACGTAGCTTTAGAGAGAGTTGAGCTTGTACTTCAGCGTGTGATATACATTAGACAGTAATGTCTTTGAGTAATGTTTGTTTGTGCTTCTCAGCATGTCTTTGAGAGGATATTACATATGAAAACACAGAACTAGTTGCGAAAGCTTCATGTGCTGATGGTGAAAAAGTGAACTGCATGACAGATTACACTGGCTTCAAACCACTGTCAAACTACTAACCTCAGATAACAGTTTTATGTTAAAACCGAATTTCAAACTTGAAATATGCTTTATTTTATTCTCCTATAATTGTTACTCTAATATCAGAGGAGTTTTATATTATCGCGACAGGTAGAGATCCATCAGTGTTAGATATAGAGCCGGGTCGCTAAAGACCCGAATACCTAAGAATGATTAGCAAAACTTTCATGCATTTAAAGGGTTAAAAAAAAGATGAGAAAGCATCACAGAACACGTATCATAATTTTCAAGTTTTCTGGGGTTTACGATAGGGTTGGTGAAAAACAATCTTGTCTGCTGGTTTCTGATGGCTGCGTGTGCCAGTTTTCTTGATTTCAAAAGGATGGATCACAGTGGAAATGACCTGACTGATTTCATCCAGTATCCTACAGTAAAAACTAGAGACAAATCATTTAAAATCAGTGTTATAAATATTTAAGAGAAATGAAATCAAAGCAGTATAACTTGTGTAGTACAGCACTAACAGTTACACAACCATTCAGAAAAGGCAAGGACAGACAATAACAGTTGTTGTTGCAAAATTTCAAATGTCTTCAACATCGTTTCATTTGATATAAACCAAAATTGTTTTCATTTCAGTGAATCCACAAACACCAACCCTGAGCTTGGTTCCTGTAATAACTCAGAAAAGTACATCTGTCATGTGTGTTATTGAGGATTTCTACCCCAAAGACCTCACTGTGCAGTGGGAAGTAAATCATACTAACTGCTTGAGACAATCAAAACTGGAGTACGTACTGAATGCTGAAGGTCTTTACACAGCATACAGTCTTTGTAAAGTCAGCAGTGAGACATGGAAAGCAAATATTGACTATACTTGCGAGGCCATACACCAGGGAGAACTGATTAGAGTGAAGAAGGACTTCAGAAGTAAGTCATCTAATGTTGGTTTGCTCTCTCTAGTTCACACTGTCACTTCTATAAATCCATGTGCTGATGGTGAAAAAGTGAACTGCATGACAGGTTACACTGGCTTTTTTAGCCCAGGCAATGCTTCAAACCACTGTCATCCTTCTAACCTCGAATGACAGTTTCATGTTAAAACTGAATTTCATGTCATTTAAAACACTTATATTAAAGGGAAGCTGTGCATGATCTAGCACAATTGTTCTTAACCTGCACTTGTTTCTTTTATTTTATTTATTGATATTATTGTTTTGTTTGTTTATTGATTTATTAATTGCAGTAGTTAGTTTGAGCAGCATTAAAGGGCATCAGCCAAAATTTAATGTGAAAATCCTGATCTTGGCTGTTGGTTTCTGATGGCTGCTCCTGCCAGTTTTCTTGATTTCAAATGGATGGATCAGAGTGGAAATGACCTGACTGATTTCAACCAGTACCCGACAGGATACAACTAAAGACTTTAAGAGAAATGAAATCAAAGCAGTACAACTTGTGTAGTACAGCACTAACAGTTACACAACCATTCAGAAAAGGCAATGACAGACAATAACAGTTGTTGTTGCAAAATTTCAAATGTCTTCAACATTGTTTCATTGTATATAAATCAAAATTGTTTTCATTTCAGTGAACCCACAACCACCAACCCTGAGCTTGGTTCTTGTAATAACTCAGAAAAGTACATCTGTCATGTGTGTTACTGAGGATTTCTACCCCAAAGACCTCACTGTGCAGTGGGAAGTAAATGATACTAACTGCTCAAGACAATCAAACCTGGAGTACGAACTGAATGATGAAGGTCATTACAACACACACAGTCTGTGCAAAGTCAGCAGTGAGACGTGGAATGCAAATACTGAGTATACCTGTGTGGTCAACCACCTGGGAAAAGTGATTAGAGTGAAGAAGAACTTCAAAGGTAAGTCATCTAATGTTAGTTTGCTCTCTCATACGCGCTCACTTCTATAAATACAAATTTACACATTAAATCATATTTACTTTCTTATTCCTTTGCAGATAAACTCACACTGACGCTGAAACCACCAATTGAGAGAGAATTATTTGTCAATAATAAAGTTCTCTTGGAAGCTGTTGTTTCTGGAGATGAACGAAAGACAGTGAATGAAGCTTCAGTGTCATGCAAAGTGAAGAATGAACTAGTGCATACCAGTGTAACAAGAAATATAAACTTTTCTTCAGACATTTCACAGTTTATAGGAATACACAACATCTACGTTGATACAAAGAAATGGTTTGATGGTGAAATGGTCACCTGCAGCATTCATGACAGAGACATCAATAGAGACATCAAGCAGGAGATCAGTTTTGATAAAGGCGGTGAGTCATTCCAGTTAATCAACTGTGTGGTTCTGTGTGCATTCATAGATGGTGAAAGGTTGGATATGATTTTTTTGTATGGCAAAAAAGCACATTTGAAATGCTTAGACACACTGTCAAAAGCTGGCTTGTTAAACTCTTGTTATTCAATATTGTTTGATACTTATATTTGATTTTTTTTTAATGATTTTTTATGATTTATTCTTTATCACTTTCTCCAATTCAGATGGACGGAAACCCAGTGTTGTCATTTACACACCTGATACTATCCACACAGACACAGTCTCTCTGGTGTGTGAGGTCACCAGCCCTAAACTTGGCGATGTCTATATCATGTGGAAAGTGAGAAATGGGCCTTACATAAAGGGCTCAACCAGCGCTCCCATTCAACAATATAACTCCATCTCTGTTCTCAATACTCTGACAATGTCGAAACAAGAGTATGAAGATCCCAGAAATACCATCACCTGTGCAGTCAAACACGCCAACATGGACAATATAGGATCTGCATTACAAGTTTCAACATCCCAAAGGAAACAGGCAGAATGTCCATTTGATTATTAATGTACAGCAACTCTCTCAAAAGATCATGAAGTTTATCCGTTGTTCACTTGTACGTACTCCAGTGCTTCTGTCCTGTTGCTCTCTTGTCAGCTTATAAATCTTTGTTGTTGTTTTTGTGCATTTTTTTGTCTATCTGTATCAATGTTCTGCAAGAGTCTTCAACTTCAATGCTAAATTACAGTCAGCACTATGTTTAATTTGTTATTGCATGC
This sequence comes from Hypophthalmichthys nobilis, assembly GCA_037950665.1. NCBI lineage: Eukaryota > Metazoa > Chordata > Actinopteri > Cypriniformes > Xenocyprididae > Hypophthalmichthys > Hypophthalmichthys nobilis. Next base: position 42,745,002 of record CM075475.1, read on the forward strand.
AAATAAATATGGTCACATGAAAACATAGTCAACATAATATCATAGAGTGAAAAATCAAGTTTTCAAGAGAAAAAAAGGTATTGTGAATGTGATACTGTTAGGCTGTTCATGCCTTCTAACATTTTCACATTCTGTTCTCTAGAAATTATGATTTTAAATCCAGAACGATTCATTTCGATTTGCTTTTGTTGTCTTAAAATATTAAGCAATACATTTTCTGTTTGTGTGGTTCTCAACATCAGAAACATTCATGTGGTTCATTTTCTGGTCCGTTTTTTATCAGTATTTAGAGAAAGAAGAATATTTTTGTGATTCTGAACACAGTAAACCCTCATACTCATTTCTAAAAGTGACCATCAAAGTAAATATTAAAATCAACATTAATTGCAATGCACAGATGTTTTGTAAGGATGTGTGACATTTTGTCATTAGTATATCAGCATTAGATACTGATAGTTGAAAGTTACTTGACAACAGTATCATAAAGGGAAGAATAAGCATATTTTTATCAAGTGTATGGTGTAAGGCACTAAAAATGAGTAACAGACAGTTGAACATTATTATGACCTGGAAGTTTCAGTCTTTATTTAAAAACATTTCCCTGAAAGTTTGAGTTAGAATAGTTTGCAAGAGCATCATCAAAGTCACGTGATTTCAGCAGTTTGGCGGTTTGACACGCGATCCGAATCATGATTCGATACGCTGATTCATAGCGCTCCGAATCTTCCTGAAGCAGTGTTTTGAAATCTGCCATCACTATATAAGTCGTTTTTTTTTTTTTTTTTTTTTTGGAGCACCACAAATATTCTCGTCGCTTTATAACATTAATATTGAACCACAGTACTCACATGAACTGATTTAAATATGTTTTTAGTACATTAATGGATCTTGAGAGAGGAAATGTCATTGCTGGCTATGCAGGCCTCACTGAGACATCGGATTTCAGCAAAAATATCTTAATTTGTGTTCTGAAGATGAACGAAGGTCTTACGGGTGTGGAACGGCATGAGGGTGAGTAATTAATGACAGAATTTTCATTTTTGGGTGAACTAACCCTTTAACTGGTGGATAAATTGTGTTGTGTATAGCAGATATCTGACAGATGTCCACCTTCTAGATTGACTTGTTTGTTAAATATCATCAAATCATCCTCAGTTTTATTTTATGTTTTATGTAAAATCAGCAGAAACATGGACATGAAGTCTTCTGTTTCCATCAGCTTCACATTGTCAGCCCAGTGTTTTTATCACAGCTCATCTCAATTCTCAGGTAATTATCACTTCACTTACACCAGAAAACAGCAGGAAAAGTTTCATACACACTGATTTTATAAATTTATAAATACCACTTATGTGTTAAATGTAAATAAAACCAAGTGTCATGTTTCTAACTGTTTTTTTTTTTTTAAGTTGAAAGTGTAAATATAGAGTTGTTTCTGTCCTCTGGTGGTGAGACTGTTAAACTGCAGCTCCAGATATTATAAAAAAGACCTCAAACTGCAGTTTCTTTACTTATAAAGTTAATGAGCCATTTGCTGATCTCAAGAGGGTCTTGGCTGAGTAATTTGTCATCTCACTGATCTTTTAGAAGGCATTTGGCCCTGAAGCTACAGCTGTGCTGACATGAGCAGTGTGTTAACAGCAACAGGCCAAACTGGAAACAGTTATAGCCTTTGATGCTGTGAATATTGAGTCAAATCATTTAAAGATTTTTGTGACCAATATAAAATTGGACACAATTTTCTTGTTTTGGACTAAGATGTTATCAATTACATTCTTCTGAGAATCTATTTGGATATGAAAACAAAGGTTGGACAAACACAGGTCTGATTGAAAGCACAAAGATTAATTTTTGGTCTGTTTGTTCTTTCAATCTCTTTTGAGACACTGAACAACATACAAGAGTGCAGTAATTTTTAAAGTCTGAAATAAGACCAAGGTAAAAGATATGTTTTATAAGACTGAGCCTTAAACAGTGCTGTTTACACCATTTGTGACATAAGTCATAAACCTTTTTAGCACCTCTTGAACAATTTCAAAGTTTAGTGATGTGATTCATCTTATTCTTTGGCTAAATTTCTTTTATGAAACAAAGACAAGCTGAGCATGTCCTCTGAATGTGTGAAATCCTCAGGCTTGATTACAAGTCTCTAACATCATAATTATTATTATGTTCATCAGTTTTAACATTTCGTGTATTTTCCCAATTGCAATCTCTAGGACTTCTGCATGGCAGCAGTTCTCCAGGACTGAGACAGAAATATAGCTTCTTTTCTTTTGAAAATTTTTAGTTTCACAACACTGTTTTGTCCAGCATTACATTTCACACACAAAGGATTCCAGTAAGAGATTTTGTTCCTTGTTCTATTTTGGTTTATCCAATCACAAGATTTTTTCACAAGTTAACGTGACCATTTGCTTATTTTCAGTGTTGCAACGTCGTTGCAGCAAAGCAAATAAACATGTAGCTGAACATTCTTTACCTCAGAATTTAGGTTTTAATTTACGCCCTATGTTGAATACCAGAATAAAATTTGGATGCTGTTATTCCAATTTAAGCTTAATCTCTTGTTGTGTAGGCAAACAAGGAGATCTTTAAAGTTAAAGCAAGGGATATCATTTCTCATCTACGCTGCCGCTATCATGTCCCTGATAAAATGTGATTGTCTAATTCTCCAGCCCCACCGGATTTCGGTCTCCGGTCTTAATTCTGGGTATGCCGACCCATTCTACAAATGTGTCTATGGGATGCGTCTATCTTTCCCTCAACACTTCTAAAAGGCAAAAGAATGGACTTACCACGGCAGCTGAAGAAAGAGAAGATGATCAAACCTCTCGCTTGTTGCAAATCCCAATTTTCCACTGAAAAGACACTCGCCAACTGGATAAGGGAGATCACGTCGGGGTCACCACTTTGTAAGGAACCCCCCATCGGCCCAAAAACGGAATCCGACGGCCTGGGCGAAGGTTAACGCATGTATGTCTTTTCAGCGCCTCTGTGAAGTTCACTTACTTTCATTCGTTTAATCTGACTCCAATTTCAAATGATTTTTACAGGTTGCATCCTGTAGATGTTGTGAGGGCAAGGCGTTGTCCTATGCTATTTCTTTGAGATCTTCTCTCCAGATGAGTTTTATTGCTTTATTGCAGGGCACTTGATCTCAGTTTTGTCTTAGCAGGAAAATCTTACAGTCCTAATTGAACTAAAGCCTAATCCTGACTTAGTCTAAGCCCTGTCTGTGAAACCAGGCCATTATGAAACATTTTTCATATCAGTTATTTCTTAATTTTATTCATTTATTTATTTTTCTTTACAGTGCTCTGTGGGTCAGATTTATCTGTCAAATACCATTCTTCTTGAATCAATGAAATGCATGAAAAACATCTAACAGGTTTAGGCTACAGAGGTCAGTGGTGAACATGGCCTTAACTTTCATATGTTACATAAATGTGAGAACATTTCTTCTGGTGTTTCCAAATGACAGATATAAATGGCTGATTCAGATAGGATTTTTTGTTGTTTTTATTTATAGGAAATATTGTCTGCATGCCCGTAGGCAGGGGGGGTTCGGGTGGTTTGAACGAACCCCCCCCTCACTGCCAAAGGTCCAGAATTGAAGTCGTTTTCTTTTTTCTTTTTTAATGTGATTATTGTCATCATTGTTTTAATCAATGCTTGTGACAAATATTCTGGGTTGCTGTTTCAAATTATTATGATACATTATTGTAGCTGGACGTGTGTGTGCCGCGCGTGTTGTTCAGAGAGAGTTCTCGCAATACACTTTTCAAAGCAACGGTGAAGAAGCATCGCCTCTGAATGATGGGGGGGGGGAGGGGTTATATATATATATATACAGGTGCTGGTCATATAATTAGAATATCATCAAAAAGTTGATTTATTTCACTAATTCCATTCAAAAAGTGAAACTTGTATATTATATTCATTCATTACACACAGACTGAATGTTTTCAAATGTTTATTTCTTTTAATTTTGATGATTATAACTGACAACTAAGGAAAATCCCAAATTCAGTATCTCAGAAAATTAGAATATTACTTAAGACCAACGCAAAGAAAGGATTTTTAGAAATCTTGGCCAACTGAAAAGTATGAACATGAAAAGTATGAGCATGTACAGCACTCAATACTTAGTTGGGGCTCCTTTTGCCTGAATTACTGCAGCAATGCGGCGTGGCATGGAGTCGATCAGTCTGTGGAACTGCTCAGCTGTTACAAGAGCCCAGGTTGCTCTGATAGTGGCCTTCAGCTCTTCTGCATTGTTGGGTCTGGCATATCGCATCTTCCTCTTCACAATACCCCATAGATTTTCTATGGGGTTAAGGTCAGGCGAGTTTGCTGGCCAATTAAGAACAGGGATACCATGGTCCTTAAACCAGGTACTGGTAGCTTTGGCACTGTGTGCAGGTGCCAAGTCCTGTTGGAAAATGAAATCTGCATCTCCATAAAGTTGGTCAGCAGCAGGAAGCATGAAGTGCTCTAAAACTTCCTGGTATACGGCTGCGTTGACCTTGGACCTCAGAAAACACAGTGGACCAACACCAGCAGATGACATGGCACCCTAAACCATCACTGACTGTGGAAACTTTACACTGAACCTCAAGCAACATGGATTGTGTGCCTCTCCTCTCTTCCTCCAGACTCTGGGACCCTGATCTCCAAAGGAAATGCAAAATTTACTTTCATCAGAGAACATAACTTTGGACCACTCAGCAGCAGTCCAGTCCTTTTTGTCTTTAGCCCAGGCGAGACGCTGTTTGTTGTTCAAGAGTGGCTTGACACAAGGAATGCGACAGCTGAAACCCATGTCTTGCATACGTCTGTGCGTAGTGGTTCTTGAAGCACTGACTCCAGCTGCAGTCCACTCTTTGTGAATCTCCCCCACATTTTTGAATGGGTTTTGTTTCACAATCCTCTGCAGGGTGCGGTTATCCCTATTGCTTGTACACTTTTTTCTACCACATCTTTTCCTTCCCTTCGCCTCTCTATTAATGTGCTTGGACACAGAGCTCTGTGAACAGCCAGCCTCTTTTGCAGTGACCTTTTGTGTCTTGCCCTCCTTGTGCAAGGTGTCAACGGTCGTCTTTTGGACAACTGTCAAGTCAGCAGTCTTCCCCATGATTGTGTAGCCTACAGAACTAGACTGAGAGACCATTTAAAGGCCTTTGCAGGTGTTTTGAGTTAATTAGCTGATTAGAGTGTGGCTCCAGGTGTCTTCAATATTGAACCTTTTCACAATATTCTAATTTTCTGGGATACTGAATTTGGGATTTTCCTTAGTTGTCAGTTATAATCATCAAAATTAAAAGAAATAAACATTTGAAATATATCAGTCTGTGTGTAATGAATGAATATAATATACAAGTTTCACTTTTTGAATGGAATTAGTGAAATAAATCAACTTTTTGATGATATTCTAATTATATGACCAGCACCTGTATATATATATATATATATATATATATATTTTTTTTTAATTAAAAGGATTTCTATATTTTATCCACTCAATAGTCTACAATATAATAACCATATAAATGTAGCGTAATTATAATAATAAAACATAGTGTTCAGTGATATTGGCTGTGCAATATCGACTTTTGTAATTGGCCAATACCGGCAGACTGGAGCCAATGGAAATGCTTCTCCTTCGGTGCGCGTCTTATTCCTCTGAGAACTTCAAAGCAGACCGCTTGAGGTAAATTATCTGGAATGATTAGTATATTAATTGATTTACGATGCCTATGTGAGAGTGTTATGTCTGTAGCTCATGGTGCTTGCTGGTGATGCTGAGTGTTTTTTATGCGTGTCATGTTATCCTTTATTTATTAGATGTTATGAGTTTATTTTGCACCAATTCACTGATAGTGTGAGGATGTATGACGTCACGAGTATGTACTAGTTGAGTGAACTTGGATGTACATACATCTGATGAATGAAATTGGAGTGTTTAGTCATTGACAAAGCTTTAAAAAAGGTGTTTACCAGCAGACAAGCTAATCCAGCACAAATTAGTGCATAAAAGGTCACCAAAATGAAGTATTTGAACCTCATAATTAAATACAAAAGGAGGAGAAAAACTGCAAAAAGTTCCACTTTTAAAAAAAAAGAACCCCCCCTTTCAATAGGCTGGCTACGGACCTGGTCTGTGCACAGAGAAGTCTGGTGTAAGATACGTCTTTTTGACTTTTGTAAATTATTAACTTGATCAACTTTTTGATCCCCAAGCGGAGAAGAGTTTCAGAGAGCAAAGACCAAAAAAGTTACTTGTGAAGTGAGCTCAAAATGGCAGGTCCACTAAAAGTCCTCGGCTTCCTCTTTTGGTTGTTTTCCTTCAGTTTTGTGCGAGGTCAAGGCAAGTGTTGATGTTGTTCTTTATTTTCAGTGTCCTTTTCATTTACATTTTATTGACTTGAATGTAAATGTTACTCATACAGTATTATATGAACTTCCTGTAACATTTAACTGAACTCACGTAGCTTTAGAGAGAGTTGAGCTTGTACTTCAGCGTGTGATATACATTAGACAGTGATGTCTTTGAGTAATGTTTGTTTGTGCTTCTCAGCATGTCTTTGAGAGGATATTACATATGAAAACACAGAACTAGTTGTGAGAGCTTCATGTGCTGATGACAGATTACACTGGCTTTTTTAAGACAGCCCAGGCAATGCTTCAAACCACTGTCAAACTACTAACCTCAGATAACAGTTTCATGTTAAAACTGAGTTTCATTTCATTTTAAAACAATTATAATATTCCAAAGGGAAGCTGTACAGGATCTAGCACAATTTTTCTTAACTTGTACTTTTTTATTATTATTATTATTTGGTTAGTGTGAGCAACATTAAAGGGTGTCACTGTTCTAAAAGCCCCGGTATACTTCAAATGAAATCGAAGAACAAACTGATGTGACGTCATTTCGAACAAAATCAGGCCAAAACGAAGTTCGTTTTGTGTTCTTTTTGGAAGTTCGAAACGGCTTGCCAAAGCGAACTTTCGGGAAAAGTTCGCTCCAGCTGAAAAACACCTCCGTACTACCATTGGTCAGTGACGATAACGTAATAGGAGGTGTGCGCCAAGGCTCCGCCTTCACTCGCGTGGGACGCGTCTTTGACTCATTTCGTGTGTTTGAGTTCGTTAAGTGCAGTTATAAAATAAGATGGATCAGAGTGGAAATGACCTGACTGATTTCATCCAGTACCCAACAGTAAAAACTGGAGACAAGTCATTTAAAATCAGTCTTATAAATATTTAAGAGAAATCAAAGCAGTATAACTTGTGTAGTACAGCACTAACAGTTCAGAATACCATTCAGAAAAGGCAAGGACAGACAATAACAGTTGTTGTTGCAAAATTTCAAATGTCTTCAACATCGTTTCATTGTATATAAACCAAAATTGTTTTCATTTCAGTGAATCCACAAACACCAACCCTGAGCTTGGTTCCTGTAATAACTCAGAAAAGTACATCTGTTGTGTGTGTTATTGAGGATTTCTACCCCAAAGACCTCACTGTGCAGTGGGAAGTAAATCATACTAACTGCTTGAGACAATCAAAACTGGAGTACGTACTGAATGCTGAAGGTCTTTACACAGCATACAGTCTTTGTAAAGTCAGCAGTGAGACATGGAAAGCAAATATTGACTATACTTGCGAGGCCATACACCAGGGAGAACTGATTAGAGTGAAGAAGGACTTCAGAAGTAAGTCATCTAATGTTGGTTTGCTCTCTCTAGTTCACACTGTCACTTCTATAAATCCATGTGCTGATGGTGAAAAAGTGAACTGCATGACAGGTTACACTGGCTTTTTTAGCCCAGGCAATGCTTCAAACCACTGTCATCCTTCTAACCTCGAATGACAGTTTCATGTTAAAACTGAATTTCATGTCATTTAAAACACTTATATTAAAGGGAAGCTGTGCATGATCTAGCACTATTGTTCTTAACCTGCACTTGTTTCTTTTATTTTATTTATTGATATTATTGTTTTGTTTGTTTATTGATTTATTAATTGCAGTAGTTAGTTTGAGCAGCATTAAAGGGCGTCAGCCAAAATTTAATGTGAAAATCCTGATCTTGGCTGTTGGTTTCTGATGGCTGCTCCTGCCAGTTTTCTTGATTTCAAATGGATGGATCAGAGTGGAAATGACCTGACTGATTTCAACCAGTACCAGACAGGATACCACTAAAGACTTTAAGAGAAATGAAATCAAAGCAGTACAACTTGTGTAGTACAGCACTAACAGTTACACAACCATTCAGAAAAGGCAATGACAGACAATAACAGTTGTTGTTGCAAAATTTCAAATGTCTTCAACATTGTTTCATTGTATATAAATCAAAATTGTTTTCATTTTAGTGAACCCACAACCACCAACCCTGAGCTTGGTTCTTGTAATAACTCAGAAAAGTACATCTGTCATGTGTGTTATTGAGGATTTCTACCCCAAAGACCTCACTGTGCAGTGGGAAGTAAATGATACTAACTGCTCAAGACAATCAAACCTGGAGTACGAACTGAATGATGAAGGTCATTACAACACACACAGTCTGTGCAAAGTCAGCAGTGAGACATGGAATGCAAATACTGAGTATACCTGTGTGGTCAACCACCTGGGAAAAGTGATTAGAGTGAAGAAGAACTTCAAAGGTAAGTCATCTAATGTTAGTTTGCTCTCTCATACGCGCTCACTTCTATAAATACAAATTTACACATTAAATCATATTTACTTTCTTATTCCTTTGCAGATAAACTCACACTGACGCTGAAGCCACCAATTGAGAGAGAATTATTTGTCCATAATATAGTTCTCTTGGAAGCTGTTGTCTCTGGAGATGAACTAGAGACAGTGAAACAAGCTTCAGTGTCGTGCAAAGTGAAGAATAAACCTGTAACCAGTGTTGCAGGAAATATAAACTTTCCTGAAGGCACTTCACAGTTTATAAGAACCCACTACATCTACGTTGATACAGAGAAATGGTTTAATGGTGAAATGGTCACCTGCAGCATTCGTGACAGAGACATCAATAGAGACATCAAGCAGGAGATCAGTTTTGATAAAGGCGGTGAGTCATTCCAGTTAATCAACTGTGTGGCTCTGTGTGCATTCATGGATGATGAAAGGTTGGATATGATTTTTTTGTATGGCAAAAAAGCATATTTGAAATGCTTAGACACACTGTCAAAAGCTGGCTTGTTAAACTCTTGTTATTCAATATTGTTTGATACTTATATTTGATTTTTTTTTAATGATTTTTTATGATTTATTCTTTATCACTTTCTCCAATTCAGATGGACGGAAACCCAGTGTTGTCATTTACACACCTGATACTATCCGCACAGACACAGTCTCTCTGGTGTGTGAGGTCACCAGCCCTAAACTTGGCGATGTCTATATCATGTGGAAAGTGAGAAATGGGCTTTACATAAAGGGCTCAACCAGCGCTCCCATTCAACAATATAACTCCATCTCTGTTCTCAATACTCTGACAATGTCGAAACAAGAGTATGAAGATCCCAGAAATACCATCACCTGTGCAGTCAAACACGCCAACATGGACAATATAGGATCTGCATTACAAGTTTCAACATTCCAAAGGAAACAGGGAGAATGTTCATTTGATTATTAATGTACAGCAACTCTCTCAAAAGATCATGAAGTTTATCCGTTGTTCACTTGTACGTACTCCAGTGCTTCTGTCCTGTTGCTCTCTTGTCAGCTTATAAATCTTTGTTGTTGTTTTTGTGCATTTTTTTGTCTATCTGTATCAATGTTCTGCAAGAGTCTTCAACTTCAATGCTAAATTACAGTCAGCACTATGTTTAATTTGTTATTGCATGCAAATAAATATGGTCACATGAAAACATAGTCAACATAATATCATAGAGTGAAAAATCAAGTTTTCAAGAGAAAAAAAGGTATTGTGAATGTGATACTGTTAGGCTGTTCATGCCTTCTAACATTTTCACATTCTGTTCTCTAGAAATTATGATTTTAAATCCAGAACGATTCATTTCGATTTGCTTTTGTTGTCTTAAAATATTAAGCAATACATTTTCTGTTTGTGTGGTTCTCAACATCAGAAACATTCATGTGGTTCATTTTCTGGTCCGTTTTTTATCAGTATTTAGAGAAAGAAGAATATTTTTGTGATTCTGAACACAGTAAACCCTCATACTCATTTCTAAAAGTGACCATCAAAGTAAATATTGAAATCAACATTAATTGCAATGCACAGATGTTTTGTAAGGATGTGTGATATTTTGTCATTAGTATATCAGCATTAGATACTGATAGTTGAAAGTTGACAACAGTATCATAAAGGGAAGAATAAGCATATTTTTATCAAGTGTATGGTGTAATGCACTAAAAATGAGTAACAGACAGTTGAACATTATTATGACCTGGAAGTTTCAGTCTTTATTTAAAAACATTTATACTCAAAGTTTGAGTTAGAATAGTTTGCGAGAGCATTATTATAAACACAACAAGGCTGTAAAAGCGACTTGTGAGTAGATTTTGCTATTAAGTATGATGATGTTTAATGTCCTTGACAACCTCTGTACTCCCATTTAGCCACTTGTTCGCAACCCAGATCTGGCCCACTTTATTTATTTATTTATTTTTGTTTTTTATTGTTTTAAAGAATTTCGATTATAGTCAGGGGGTACATTGAATAAACAAACATAAGACAAATACATAAATAAAACAGTGACAAATTTAAAAGATAAAAATAAATGTTAAATAATATGAAAATGTTTACAAACACAAACACATTTTACAGCTTTCTTATTTTTTAAACATAACATTGTATTTAGGTATTGTTTAACTTCTGATTTAAAAATTAAAAACAAAGGCTTATTTCCCCCAAATTTACATTTATGAATGCTAAATTTAGCTAAAAGAAGCAGCAGATTAATTAAATAATATTTCTTAGGATAACATTTGTTATAGGAGAAAAAAACAAATAAAACATTTTTAAAGCACAGTTCAAAGCTGGGCATGATGTGAGCCTTCATAAAAGAACAGAAATCTGACCAAAAACAAACTAAATCAGGACAACTCCAAATTAAATGATATGTTTCAGCATGTAAACCACAAAATGTACAAAATATTTCAATATCAAAATTAAATCTGTTTACAAAATAGTATTTACAAGGGTAATATTTATAAATGAGTTTAAAAGAAATTTCCAGAAGTTTCCAGATTTTACTCCACAATAGACCATCAACACAGCCATTTCAAAATGATACAAGAGCAGGACTGGAGACAATATCCCTTTGAAACAAAGCCTGAATGTAATTATTCTTAAGAGGGAGATCCGGCCCACATCTGACACATGTGGAATTGTAACGGATCGAGGCATTTTCTCTGTTACATTGTAATTTTCTTCCTAATCAGTAGGGGTTAGTCTCCCTTGGGTAAAGAGTCCTCTCCAGGTATAAAGGGAAAGGAAGAGAGGGTTAGAAGAGCGACTGTCAGATTTAAGAGGATAAGAATGTAACAAAGAATAGATATAGGTAGTGGAAAGTTGTCAGTGATAGATTTAAAGGGTTAGTTCACGCTGATTCATTATTCTCCGAAGCTTCCTGAAGCAGTGTTTTGAAATCGGCCATCACTAAATAATTCGTTATTTTGTTTTTTTTGCCGCACCAAAATATTCTCGTCGCTTTATAATATTAATATTGAACCACTGTACTCACATGAACTGATTTAAATATGTTTTTAGTACATTAATGGATCTTGAGAGAGGAAATGTCATTGCTCCCTATGCAGGCCTCACGGAGCCATCGGATTTAAACAAAAATATCTCAATTTGCGTTCCGAAGATTAACGAAGGTCTTACGGGTGTGGAACGGCATGAGGGTGAGTAATAAATGACAGAATTTTCATTTTTGGGTGAACTAACCTGTTAACATCAGATAATTTAGCAAGAAAGAATACTTGGATAGTATTAACTAACAATAACAATATAATTTGTTTTATATGCTTTGATATGTATTACAATGTCTTATATTTGTCTTGTAAAATCAATTTTATATATTTATATAATTTTCCAATTTTCTGTAAAAAAGCGATTGATATTCAAAAAGAATAGGTAGAAAGATGGAAATTTACAGTAGTATACTAAGCTCTAACAAATAAAGATAAATTAGCAGTTACAGATGGGAAAAAGCAGAAGTATTACCAGAAACATTTATGAAGGTGCTTAGTAATGACAATATGTCTGAGAAAAATCGGTAGTATAGGGAACTTTAGTATAGGGAACACATTTAAACTATTAACTATGACTTTTCCCTCAATAAACTCCCAATTTACTGCTTATTAATAGTTAGTAAGGTAGTTGTTAAGTTTAGGTATTGGGTAGGATTAAGAATGTAGAATATGTGCTTTGTAAGTACTAATAAATAGCCAATATTCTAGTAATATGCATAGCAACTAGTTAAAAGACCTTAAAATAAGGTGTTGCCGAAAAATCTTAGAAAAATGAGGGCATGCGGGTAGTGTAATAGAGGCAGAGTTTACATTGTATGAAATGAAGAGAGCTCTATCGAGGGTGAAAAGATAAAATTTTTGTTGAGATATTAAAAAAAAACTGTACAAAAACCTCAAAAGTTTACAATGACTTCAGTAGTTACTAGAGAGTTATCATGTTTTTCACTTTAGAATACTGATCCAAATAATTAGTAATTCCTTCTGAAGGATTTGGTAATACTTCAGTCATTACTAGTGGGTTACCATGACCTTTACTTTAGAATTAATTATACATTATGCATTATTCATGTTAATTATGAATCTATTGAAGATGATCTAGCGCTCTCTAATTCGGTACAAAAGTCAGCTAGACATTTAGAAATTCAGAAATTTCAGAAATACCTTTCCATCTTCAGCATTTGTCAGAAGCTGAGCGAGGTGACATTCTGCAAAGTTGCACACTTTTTGGAGATATACTTCCCCAAACCACAGTTTTACAGCATGACATAGTAGTCACAGATGTGACCCCTATAAAGTAACATCATATTAATCCTGTAAAGAGAGCCATCAAGAAACAGGAGGTTGAGTTTCTTCTAGATCAGGGATGGGCAACTGGCAGCCCACAGGCTGGATATGGCCCACAATATCTTTAAATACAGCCCATGAACCATATTATACTCTGATCAATTTTAATACATTTGCAAAGTGTGTCATGTAAAGATTACTTTCAGATTAGGATGTTAATTTTAACCCCAACCAGGAGAGGTAGCTAGTTCCTGACGATAACCATAGTAATTACAGCGTGAGTGTACTAGTTCACACGCTAATATGAACATTCAACAAAATGAGCAAAAAGAAAAATATACAAAGAAAATCGAGCTTTCCAATGGTGTGTCCGCCATTATGCCACATTTCACAAATAAATGTATGCACCAGCAGGAGAGGCCACAAGTTTCTTATTGAGACAAGTCGTTTTGATTGTGGGAATGTTGTCTGAACTGAATAGTAAATGCATATGTTTGGGGGGTGCTCAAGTATGGAAATGTATGCACTGAATTGTTATATTCAGTTATTGTTAAAAAATAATGTTACAGGATTACAGGAGGGTGAATTATGTTACTCTACCTGACTACTCTATCCATTTCCAAGAATCAAATACTGTATAGATAATGTTGGTTCAGCAAAATATGTCACTAAACTGGACTTACTAAAGGGATATTGATATTGGCAGGTTCCTTTAACACCTACAGCCTCTGATATCTCAGACTTTGTGACATCTGATTACTTTCTACAGTACGCTGTAATGACATTTGGGATGATAAATGCTCCTGTGTGCTCCTGATGTGCTAAATTGTAGATGATTTGGTCATTTAATCTCCTGATTGGTTACATCACGTTAATACACTTAGAGAATTATTTACTTGTCTTGCAAAAGCTACTCTGACTCTAACTAATGGGGACATAACAATATTCTGCGTAATTAATTAGCACCTAAATACTTTTTTTGATAGGTAAGTTAAGTGTGAATATGCAGTGCATAAAGACTTGATGCAATGTGATCCAGGCAGATAGGAAATGATGACAGAAGCAAATTGGAATATAAGGAAAAAGCATTTTTTAATAAACAAAAGTAAATTGAGTATAACAATTAAATCTGATAATAATAATAATGTAAAATCAAGGAACTGAATTAAGTAAAAATTAAAGGTTCAGTAACAAATAAACTTAAAACAAAGTAAATGCATGAATCTAAGTACTAATTTTAAAATGTGACTAAGTCCAACTAAATATACTAAGTATTGTATCAAAGTGATGAAATGTTTAGTATAGTAAAAATAGGTAAGGTAAGGAAGTAAGGTCTATGCAGAATGCATAAAGCAAAACTAGACATTTTATAGGTTGTGCCTACGTGATTGGAAGGTTCTGGAAAGTACCTTTCACATTTGCAAAATTTTTAAGATATTTTAAGACCTATTTGGCACATTTTTGGGGTCAAATGCTTTCTTGCAGACACTCGAGAGCAAAGTGCACCTTGGGTAACTGCCTTCTTGCCAGTTACACAGGAAACCCTTTTGAGCTTATCGTGGTTTTTGAACACAACTTGGCAAATAGTCAATTTTTGAGATAATGTAGAGTCAGGCACAGACTATAAGCCTGCATTTCCTACAGAACATGTAATGCATCTCGGTCATAAAACATATACTTTGTGAACCTGTCTGAGGTCACATTCTCAACTAAGCAAGATTCACATTACCATACATGACTACGGTATACTTAATACAATCGTCAGGGAACACACACAGAAGTGTATGGACATCTTAATAAAAGCATGAATAAAGGGTAAATGATTAACTATAAATGATTAGAATAAAAATATAATAATAATAATAAGAAGAAATAAGTGAAAAAGAACAAAAATATATATTTTCTGATATACCAGACTGTAGGCACACCCATCTCTGTTTTTTTTTTTTTTTTTTTTTTTTTGAAGACACCACTTATCCCAAGATAATCAATGATAAACATTACAGATGTCTACAGTAACAATTACTTTACAGACAAATGTCTTGACAACAAATCCTGATACTTGTATGTGGAATTGAATCTTGTCTTTAAAGGAGATGTAAGAGTCTTACACTTTATCTGCTCCATTAGAAGTATTTATCCAAACTCTGAATAGCATCCTGTTTTGAGTATTTTCTCCATTCATCTGGGATCTTACCACTCTCCTTAAATGTTTTACTGTAGTATTTTTTCAGATCTTTCTTGAATCTGCACACAAACCACTTCCAGTAGGGCAGTTCAGAGAGATCAGAGGTGATGCTCCAGTCTGCAAAAACTCCTCCTGCTCTTCTGTAATTTCTATATGGAAACCTTACATCTGGTGTATAAAAATACTGATCACTTGCAACTAAATTTGTACAAATATCAGCACAGAGATTCTTTGTTGAACGGTAATGTGTGCCATTAATTCCCCTCACTCTGTGGAATGGAACACTATGATCTCCATGATGGTTTTCTATGGTGTTGGTGCAGGTGGCTCCACAGAATGGACACTGAACCCAACAGCACTGACAGAAGTGATCAAACAGTATCTCATCTGGTCTGAACTTATGGTCCAGATTTACTAGTAAAGTCCTATTGTCAAATCTACTCCTGATGACAGACATTACAGCATTAAGTTCTTGTCTTATGACAAGTTCTAGGAGGTTGAAATCATCAACATCATCATGTTTAACACCTCTGATGTCTTTTTCAGAGAAGATCAGCTCATCTGAGAGCTGCTGTGTGAAACTCTTCAACCACAAACCAACATCTCCACTGTTCACTTGAACATGTTCAGTAGATTCATGTGCTGCTTTCATGATCTTCTGCTGCAGGAGTTCAATGTTCTCCTTCATCTTGGGTGAAACATTGACAAAGAACTTATCATTGATGTACTGCTTGACTTCATCTCTGATGAAACTCTTAAAGTGATCTCTGGGATTTTCAGTGTAGTTCATGTATTTGTCAAAATCCTCCTGTTCTGCCAGTGTCTTCAGGATGTGTTTCTCCAGATTTGATCTGTTTCCATTCAGTGATTCACAGTTTGTCATAATTTCATATGTCAGATCTCTGGCAGTCTTCTTGTAGACACTCTGCTCAATGGGCTCTTTCAGTTTCTGACAGATGATCTCACCAAAAATAGCAGCTGATGTTGCTCCATGACAGTATTTCTGGAAAATACTGTAGTATTCTTCTCTCTTCTTCTCTACATATATTGCTTTCCTGAACAGTTTGTGTTGTTCAGTTATCATCTCATTTGATTTCTCACAGATGGAATAAACCAAATCGATGAAGAATTCATTCTTGAACTCATATTTCATTGCTCCTTCCTCATGTTCTTTTACTCTTTTCTTGATGTAACCTGTGAGTTGTTGAATGTAGCTGTTGTTGTATCCCATCTTTGAAATTTTAAATGACTGAATCATTTTGTCTGTCTGCTGAGCAACATCTGTGACTAATGATCTTATTTGGGCTTCATCCTCTTTAGAGAGACTCTGACCAAACGTCTGTTTAGCTGATCTGTAGGCATTTGTGAAAGATCCTGTAGATCCACTGGTTTTCTTTAACTGTACATAATCTGCATAACTATTCACACGAAAAATATCCTTCATCTTCATCTTCATCTTCCTCTCCCCTAGAGGAGCATTTTCATAAATGTCACTGAGGATCTCTTTCACATCTTTCATTATGTCAGTGTATTTGATCACAGGAGTGTCTCTGATGATCATATCCACACTCTGTTCCCAAAACCAATCAAATTCTTTCTTCAGTGTTTGATTATCATTTGTTTTGTCTTTGAGTGTTAAGGCAAGTTCTTTGCTCTTTTCAAAGAGAGTGTGTTCATGATTTATCCTCTGAGCATCAATAATTTTCTTCAGGTCTCGCTGCTGAAGAATCTCATTTAATTTCCTCTTTTTTTCTCTTACAATGTTTTCCTGAATCTCTTTGATTTTGATTTCAAATGATGTTTTCCACTGAATCAGTATATCTTTATCTTTGTCTTTCTCAAAGAATTCTGACATTGATTTTTCCACTTCTTCACTTGTCTTCTTCAGTTCTGTTTTAAGATCAGTTTCCTCAACCTCATGAATTGCTTTATTTTCTGTTTGGTTGTGTAGTTTGTTCTCAGTTTCCATCATGGCACTGCGAAGACTCCAGGACCACTTGCTGTATTCGGTCTCCAGTTTCCTGTAAGCTGAAATCTCCAGAGATTTTTTGAAGCTGATGATGAATTGTTTGTTCAGTAAAGCCTCCCAGAGATCTTTAATACAAACTTTTAAGTCTTTCAGCATCATTCCATGTGACTTTGAGGCATGAGACATAATAGTTTTCTTAAGTTCTTGAATATTCTCACAGTACTTTGGGTTTGGTGGTGCCATGGGTGGGTTTCCCTCCCAGAACTGAGCAATATACTTCACATCATTCTGAACATTAAATGACATGACATCACTGAAACATTCTGCATCATAATCTTCATCTTCAGCAGTGAGTTTTGTCATCTTATCCAGTGTCTCCTGCAGTCGTCTCCTTCCCTCCATATTTTTATCTCCAGCTGTGATGTCTGAGACGTTCTGATGCACAAACACACAGCTGGGGTTCAGTTTGACTTTCTTCATCCTTATGAAGGCCTGAACAACAATCTGAAGAATGTCCTGCATCTCAGAGAGGTTTTCTCCAAATATGTTGATCAAGGTCAGATTTGCAAGACCAACAACAAATGTGGCCAATTCATTGTCATGATCTTTTGTTGAGCTTTCAGTCAATTCTAGAGCATGAAGACCCTCAGTATCAACAACCAGAATATAGTCAAAGTTCATCTGTGTTTTCATCTCGTCTGACACTCTAACCAGCTGCATGAAAGCTCCTCTGGTGCACCTGCCAGCACTGACGGCAAACTGGAGTCCAAACATGGCATTCAGCATGGTGGATTTCCCAGAGCTCTGAAGCCCTAAAACTGACAGCACAAAGACTCTCTGGTCTCCCAGTTTCTGGATGAGTTCATCTAGAACAGCAGAGATCCAGATCAGAGGAACATGAGCAGCATCTCCATCCATCAACTCCAGTGGAAATCCAGAGATCATCATCTCTGCTGTAAGACGTGGGAGAGAAGAGAAGTCAAACTGAAGATCTTTCTTGTTCTTCTTCACAGATGAACATGATTCATAGATCTGACCGATCTCCCTCATGATGTGCTCCAAACCAAAGGTTGCAGCTTGTAATTCTTCAGATATTCTCTCAAGTTTAGTTTGTTCAGCTTTGATCTGCTCAGAATGATCAGCTGATGTATATTCATCCAGAAGGATTCCAAGCCATTTGATGAAAAACATCTTCTCATGTTCAGCATGTGAGTTCATTTGTTTTACAAAGTGTTTTATAAACTCACTGATGTTAGAATTATACTGTTGTTGACGGATTTCCTTCATTTCTGTTTGTTTTCTGCTGATGTCCATTTCTGTCTCATATGCTCGAGGTCGATGTAGTTCTTTGTTCTTCTGACTCCACTGATGCCACAGTTTTCCCAGACAGGGCAGAAATGATCCTTTAAATTCAGTCAGATCTTTCTTCTCCAGTAAACTCATCATCTGCTGTGCTGCTTCTCTTCCTCTCCTGCAGTCATCATCATCTTCCTCATCTACTCTGATGTCTGAGTGTTTGGACACATCTTCAAGTCTGAAAGTGGAAGATGATTCTGATAGACACTCATTTATAGTTTTTCTGAGTTCTTCAGATACATCTGACTGATTTCTGTCTTTAAAACTGATTTTGAATTTCCCTTTCTTTGTCTCAATTACAGTCGAATCATCCTCAGTAAAAAGACAAATAAATGGCTTTCTGTTCCTGTACAAGTTTTGAATTATTGCTGTACTTTTGTCATTCCTGTCCAGTTGTGATTGCAGAACAACATTGACTGAGCTCATTTCAGTGAGGATCTGCAGCTGTTTCTCATGGTCTCCTGCATCACCGTGTAGATTACAGAACGCAACACATTCAGTGAATTTATCCGTGTCTTTCCCAGAGGGGCAGAACCAGGCGATCTCCACCACTCCATCCATCAGGACTCTGGTTCTGCTGCTGCCTGGGCAGTTCCTGTGGAAGAACGTGTTGTGTTTCTCATTGATCAGACTGTTCATCAGCTCAGACTTGGATGAAGACACAGAGCCAAACCTGAAGAAAGACACCATTGGAGTTTCTGCCTTGTAGACAGGATGGGTTTGACTGATGATTTCATTGTTGGTGTTTCTCATCTTCCAGCTCTTGTTGATTTGTCTGAATGTCCAGAGAGGAAACTCAATCTGTTGTGTGAATGGATCAGGAACAAGCAGAGGCAGAGCGTACTGACACTGGGACAGTTTAGTGACCATCAGCTGCTTCAGGAAACCATCAGCACAATGAAACACGGCCATCTGAACATCCATTGGGTGAATTCGCTCAGATTGGCTTGTTTCTTTGTTAGACAAAGGTATTTCATGAAAA
Source organism: Hypophthalmichthys nobilis (assembly GCA_037950665.1). Taxonomy (NCBI): domain Eukaryota; kingdom Metazoa; phylum Chordata; class Actinopteri; order Cypriniformes; family Xenocyprididae; genus Hypophthalmichthys; species Hypophthalmichthys nobilis. Next base: position 42,764,515 of record CM075475.1, read on the forward strand.
ATATCACTCTCGTCTTCAGATGACTTGTTTTTTTGTTGAGTGTGATCTTCCTCATTGTTCTCTTTAACACTGATGTATCTTGCTCTGTAGTTCATCAACAGTAGTTTTTGTATGAAAGTCTGAATCAGCTCTTCAGAACAAGAGACATGGGATTTTAATGAATGTGAAGTTAACTGAAGGACATCATTGACTTTCAGTTTATTGTGACACTTGGCTTCAAGATGAAGTTTGTGAAACAGATTATCCATTTTTTCAGTGTCTTCCTGTTGTAAGTGTTGATCTGCTCTGACTTCTGCTGTCCCAATGTCCTTTTTTTCTCCCTGTTTAATAGCCAATAATTTACAATCATTTAAAACAATGATTTATAATTATTATTATTTATAGCAATAATACATTTATTTTATTCATTGTTTGCAGTACTGACTTAAACTGTCATTTCTTCTGACCTTTCTTACATTTTCAAGTCATTTAATTATAGTAAATATAGATCATGAGGAAAGTCATTCACAAACCTAGTAATATATAATCAGTCTTATTTCCTGTGCATTCAATCAAAACCCTTTCACTGTAACTGCAGTTCATCAGAATATTACTATCAGTTTCCCCTAATGGAATATTATACTAGATTAAAGGGTTAGTTCACCCAAAAATGAAAGAAATGTCATTAATTACTCACCCTCATGTCGTTCCACACCCATAAGACCTTCGTTCATCTTCAGAACACAAATTAAGATATTTTTGATGAAATCCGATGGCTCTGTGAGGCCTCTATTGCCAGCAATGCCATCGAACTTCTCAAGATCCAGAAAGGTACTCAAAACTTATTTAAAACAGTACATGTGAGTACAGTGGTTCTACCTTAATATTATAAAGTGACGAAGAATACTTTTTGTACACCAAAAAAACAAAATAATGACTTTTAAACAATATCTAGTGATGGCCGATTTAATCTTCTAATCTTTAATCTGTCCTAATCTGTTGTTTTGAATCAGCGGTTCGGATCGCGTGTCAAACTGCCAAACTGCTGAAATCACGTGACTTTGGCGCTCCGAACCGCTGATTCGAAACAAATGATTCGAATCAGTGTTTTGAAATTGGCCATCACTAGATATTGTTGAAAAGTCATTATTTAGTTTTTTTGGTGCACAAAAAATATTCTCGTCACTTTATAATATTAAGGTAGAACCACTGTACTCACAATGTACTGTTTTAAATATGTTTTTAGTACCTTTATGGATCTTGAGAAGTTCGATGGCATTGCTGGCAATAGAGGCCTCACTGAGCCATCGGATTTCATCAAAAATATCTTAATTTGTGAACCGAAGAAGAATGAAGCTCTTACGGGTGTGGAACGACATGAGGGTGAGTAATAAATAACAGAATTTTCATTTTTTGGTGAACTAACCCTTTAATGTAGTGACAAACAATGAAGAACATGAATCAGTTCTCTCCAGGTTTCTCTGAACACTCACCTGAACTGAATCTTCTGTTTCAGCACAGATCTTCTTCTTCATCTCCTCCTCCTCTTTTTCAAATTCCTCTCTCTCCTCTCTGTTTACACCTGGTAATAACATTTATGGTTGATCCTTTCAGCCAAGACAGACAGTTGTTTATACCTTTTTAAACATGTGCATCTGATTTCATGGCTAGGGATCAAATGATACTGATTTTTTACAACCAATGCAGATTATTTGAATACATGTCTCATAAACCAATTTGCAGAACCAATCATTTTATTATTGTTTTATTTCTCTTTTTTCTTTTTAGTGGGCAGATCTGAACTCATTAGCATTTACACTGCACTGATCATATTCCTGTTTGTTTTAATGATCTGCCTGTTGCTCTGTAGAATAGGTTGTTAAAATGTAACTGATGAAATAACGCATAAAATGTTAATGCTGCATCATTATGGTCCTACAGCTCACCGCAGGACTAAATGAGTCCATTGTATGAATGACCCTTAATTAACTGCTCTGCACAATCTGTTGAGACCAGTCTATTTTAGTGGAAAGTATAAGCTATAATGCACATATTTACAGCATTTAGTTTCATGTCTACTTTTAGTTTATGGTCAAACAGATAAAAAGTGCTAAAATTATAGGTCAGAAATATATTACTCACCCTTAACTGTTTGGTTCCTTGTACTTTGCTGAAAGACACACGTGATTCTAATTAACAACTGATTAAATGATGAAACCTGCAATAAGTGGAAAAGTTATCTATAAAGTATTTGATGAATGATCATCATACCTCTGTGATGACTCTGATCACGTCACTGTCTACGGTGTAGTTAAGTTTCCCCACTGCTGCACATTTGATCTCATATTCAGTTTCTTCTCTCAGATCAGTCAGAGTAACTGTGTGTTGATCCTTCAGCACAGGTTCAGATCTCCAGACTGTGTCCTGCTTTGGTTTATACAGTAATATAAGTTTCACTGTAGCAGGACATGATGGAGGAACTTTCAGAACCACAGTGTCACCTTTGACCTCTTCAATGATTGGACAGGCTGGCTGTGATGGAGGAGTAAAGCAAATAGCTTCATCACATCCATGCTCATACAAGAGAATGCAGGAAACAGGATTATTCTCCATTTCCTTTGAGAAGACAATAAATGTAGTGGATTGACTGCCGTGTGACGTCATCAGCTCCTTGAACATTATTAAATGTTTTCTCATTTTCCCCCTGATGTTTCCAGTGAGCCACGTCAATGCATGAGGAGATGTTCCTGGATTCTTCCACATTGTTTGAGATTTCAAGTAATTTTCTTGTTCAGAGAGCAACTTGTCTGGCTGCTCAAGAGAGCTAAACATGTAGCAAACCACATTCTCCACCTTAATATCTGACAAAACTGCATCTAAGCTTGTATTCACCTCAGCTCCAAAGTCCAGTAATTGTTGAAGAAACTCCCCCACTGTAGTGATGGCCGATTTAATCTTCTAATCTTTAATCTGTCCTAATCTTTTGTTTTGAATCAGCGGTTCGGATCGCGTGTCAAACTGACAAAGTGCTGAAATCACGTGACTGTGGCGCTCCGGACCGCTGATTCGAAACAAATTATTTGAATCAGTGTTTTGAAATCAGCCATCACTAGATATTGTTGAAAAGTCATTATTTTGCTTTTTTGGTGCACAAAAAATATATTCGTCACTTTATAATATTAAGGTAAAACCACTGTACTCACAATGTACTGTTTTAAATATGTTTTTGGTACCTTAATGGATCTTGAGAAGTTCGATGGCATTGCTGGCAATAGAGGCCTCACTGAGCCATCGGATTTCATCAAAAATATCTTAATTTGTGATCCGAAGATGAACGAAGCTCTTACGGGTGTGGAACGACATGAGGGTGAGTAATAAATGACAGAATTTTCATTTTTGGGTGAACTAACCCTTTAATGTAGTGACAAACAATGAAGAACATGAATCAGTTCTCTCCAGGTTTCTCTGAACACTCACCTGAACTGAATCTTCTGTTTCAGCACAGATCTTCTTCTTCATCTCCTCCTCCTCTTTTTCAAATTCCTCTCTCTCCTCTCTGTTTACACCTGGTAATAACATTTATGGTTGATCCTTTCAGCCAAGACAGACAGTTGTTTATACCTTTTTAAACATGTGCATCTGATTTCATGGCTAGGGATCAAATGATACTGATTTTTTACAACGAATGCAGATTATTTGTATACATGTCTCATAAACCGATTTGCAGAACCAATCATTTTATTATTGTTTTATTTCACTTTTTTCGTTTTAGTGGGCAGATCTGAACTCATTACATTTACACTGCACTGATCACATTCCTGTTTGTTTTAATGATCTGCCTGTTGCTCTGTAGAATAGGTTGTTAAAATGTAGACGTCTAACTGATGAAATAATGCACAAAATGTTGATGCTGCATCATTATGGTCCTACAGCTCACCACAGGACTAAATTGTATGAATGACCCTTAATTAACTGCTCTGCACAATCTGTTGAGACCAATCTATTTTAGTGGAAAGTACAAGCTATAATGCACATATTTACAGCATTTAGTCTCACGTCTACTTTTGGTTTATGGTCAAACAGATAAAAAGTGCTAAAATTATAGGTCAGAAATATATTACTCACCCTTAACTGTTTGGTTCCTTGTACTTTGCTGAAAGACACATGTGATTCTAATTAACAACTGATTAAATGATGAAACCTGCAATAAGTGGAAAAGTTATCTATAAAGTATTTGATGAATGATCATCATACCTCTGTGATGACTCTGATCACGTCACTGTCTACGGTGTAGTTAAGTTTCCCCACTGCTGCACATTTGATCTCATACTCAGTTCCTGCTCTCAGATCAGTCAGAGTAACTGTGTGTTGATCCTTCAGCACAGGTTCAGATCTCCAGACTGTATCCTGCTTTGGTTTATACAGTAATATAAGTTTCACTGTAGCAGGACATGATGGAGGAACTTTCAGAACCACAGTGTCACCTTTGACCTCTTCAATGATTGGACAGGCTGGCTGTGATGGAGGAGTAAAGCAAATAGCTTCATCACATCCATGCTCATACAGAAGAATGCAAGAACCAGGATTATTCTCCATTTCCTTTGAGGAGACAATAAATTTAGTGGATTGACTGCCGTGTGGCGTCATCAGCTCCTTGAACATTATTAAATGTTTTCTCATTTTCCCCCTGATGTTTCCAGTGAGCCACGTCAATGCATGAGGAGATGTTCCTGGATTCTTCCACATTGTTTGAGATTTCAAGTAATTTTCTTGTTCAGAGAGCAACTTGTCTGGCTGCTCAAGAGAACTAAACATGTAGCAAACCACATTCTCCACCTTAATATCTGACAAAACTGCATCTAAGCTTGTATTCACCTCAGCTCCAAAGTCCAGTAATTGTTGAAGAAACTCCCCCACTGTGTTTAATTCTCTCTCTTTCTCTCTAATCCACTCCTTAAGATCATGTGTGTTAAATGGAGACTCCTCGTGAGCTTGTAGAAGATTGGTCAAACCACAAGTTTCTTGTTCACAGGCTTGAACGGACCGGATCAGTGAAGTAATTGTCTTATCGAAATCTTGTTTGTACATTTGGCAGTACCTCCTCATATCTTCAATCTTCTTGTGACATGCACTAAATGCATTTGTCCTGGTGTCTTGCAAAAGTTTACTGCACTTGTTTTCGATGAAACTCAGATTTTCAATGACAGAATCTGTTGCCATGATGATCTTCTTCTCAATGACCCTTAGATGGATGACATCACTGTCCACAGTGTAGTTGAGTTTCCCCACTGCTGCACATTTGATCTCATACTCAGTTTCTTCTCTCAGATCAGTCAGAATAACTGTGTCTTGACCCTTGAGCACCCGTACAGATGTCCAGACTGTGTCCTGCTTTGGTTTATACAGTAATCTGAGTTCCACTGTAGCAGGACATGATGGAGGACACTTCAAAATCACACCATCACCTTTGACCTCTTCAGTGATTGGACAGGCTGGTTTGGATGGAGAGGTGAAGCATACAGCTTCATTACATCCATTTTCATACAGGAGAATGCAAGAACCTGGATTATTCTCCATTTCCTTTGAGGAAACAATAAACTTGGCTGGTTCACGGTCTTTTGAATCAATCAAGTTCTTAAATATATTTAAGTTGCTTCTCATGGCCTGTTGGATCTCAGTAGTGAGCCAAGACCTTTGCTTTGAATCAGGGCTCTTCTCATCAGTTTCTCCTTTTGTTGAAGAACTCAGATATGCCTTTTGTTTAAGGAGCACATCTGTCCGATGTGAAATGTGAAAGTCCAGTGATGTGAAAGTGTAGCTAACTATATATCCAACTTCCAGATCCATTAAGATGGCATCTAGGTTGGCTTCTACCTGTGCACCAGCATCCTTCAGCTGTCTGAGGACTGTTTTAATGATATTAGACTCTTTCTCTCTCTCTTTCAGCCATTCTGCAAGGTCATGTCCTCTGAATGGAGATTCATCATGTTCTTGTAGAAGATCATTCAGTGCAGTTTCCTTAATCACGTCTCCACGGATGTTTGGCAGCAGAGAGCCGAGTGTCTTCACGAGTCTCAACTTGTAATTATAGCAGTTGTGCTTCATTTGCAGAATTTTATCATGAAATGCAGCAAATGTCATAGCAGGAGAGTCTTTCAGAAGGTCACTGCATTTCATCTCTGTTGTATTTAAACTCTCGATCACTGATTCAATCTCCATGGTTAGATCCATGCTGATGTCTCTATGAAGTTTTGAAGCTCTTGAATAAAGTTTGTCCAAAGGATAAAGCCAAACTCTCAGTGCAACCGCCAGCTCTTGGTTTTCTTTCAGCAGTTTTGGAAGATCAGCAAAAACCTTCAACGCATCTTCAAAAGAGGTCGGGTTAGATGGTAGCTGGAAGTCACCATAAAATGTACAAATGAATTTTTGGACTGCACTTTTCTGATTGTGATTCACACTTAGATCAACATTTGCATCTACTGAAACGACGCCCTGCAGTTTCTCAAGAGCCACTTTACTTCTCCTTTTACTGTTTTTTTGTCCTCATCTGAGGAAACCTCTCTATCAAACACAAAGCAGGCATCTGCTCCATACAGCACTGCTGTCACAACGTGTGTTGCTGTATCATCATCCTCAGCAGTAATTCCAGAAGGCAAATGATTCATGGTCAGTTCTTCAAATCTGCTGGTTGAATGATAATGTAGCGTCAGTCTCTGCTGTTTGAAAGACTTCTTGGTGTCTTTGAGGTATTTTGCTGCTCCACTAACATGGATGAGATCACCTAAAAGACTCAGTTTGAGTCCACCATCAATATTTAGTATTTTAGATTTGTCCTGAATTGAGTCTGAAGCAGTGACATTGAATCTTGTATTAATTTGGGAATGAGTGGAAATGTTCTGCTGCAGCTGCTCTTTACTCCAAAGTCGGAGCCCTGTAATAGGAAAAATGTGTTTTAACTCTCAACAGTGAACTTATTAGAAAAAACATTTTGTATAAAAATTGTAGAGAGATATTCTGAAGGTGGTAAATGAAGTTTTAGACAATGAAAGTGGAAATGTTTGTCTCCTTCTGTTTATGGGGTATTTGACTTTTCTCAAAACTACAAACATTTTCATGATCATTTCTAGCCTAAGTTGAGCAAAACTATGGCATCAGAAAGAACAAAAAAAGTGTCATGAGGATCAAATCATTGTAGACTCTGTATAGAAAGATGACCCAAATGCAGAGAGATGCAACACGTGACTTTATTGACAGACTTTATTGATAAATGCATCTTCAACTAGATGGAACTGGACCAAATGTTTTGACTGTTGCAATCCCAATCGGATTTATGACCTGTAACGCTGCCTAAATCATAATCATGCACTGTTCGCTGTTGGCCAGAGGAGGACTGGCCCCCCGACTGAGCCTGGTTTCAAGGTTTTTTTCTCTCCATTTTTATCACCTGTTTGTCATTTGATGTCACCTGATGGAGTTTGGGTTCCTTGCCGCTGTCATCTTTGGCTTGCTTAGTTGGGAACACTTGATATTCAACAGTGTTTTGATCTGCCTGCATTGACACCATTGTATGCGAACAGAACTGAGCTGGACGATGACATCACTGTTTTCTCCAGTGCTGATATATAGATAAATGAACTAATTATTGATTTTTACAACGGAATGAATCAATACTGAATTTACTTAAGAGCTACTGTGCAGCCAAAATTATTTACCAGTTATCACTGTAAAGCTGCTTTGACACAATCTGCATTGTAAAAGGTGCTATAAGACAAAAGCAGTGGGCCGCCAAGTCCTGACCCTGATTCCAACAAGCAGGGAGAGGTCAAAGGGACGAGAGAGAGCCAGACTAAGGATGTCTCTGGGAATCAGCTCCAAGGAGAAGACAGTCTGAAGTGCTGACTGGGTGGCATAGGCAGGATCGGGCAGTAGGCAATGACGGAGACAGACCACCCTGACAACCAGAGAGAGGGCAGGAGACAGGCCAATCACAACGTGTGTATAGAGAGTTCAGTTACTGGGTAGAATCCTAGGAGAAACAGCAAGCAAAGGAACCTCAGCCGGGGCAGGGCATGACTGGGAAGAGCACTAGAACACACAAGGCACACATCACAGTATAAGACAAGGCATGACAAGACTACAACAAAGACACAAGTCAACAAAGTGAGGCACAGCACAGCAAAAGATTAAACCAATGACACTTACATAAGTAACTATTGCTCTGTTTCATTCCTCCTGACCGGCAGAAGTGGATTTTAAGCACTAGTGGATTATCACAGACCCAGCTAGATTGGTAGAGATAATAGACCAACAAAGCCTAGAGGGTAATAGCTCAGCATTCAGTCTCAGTACACCTTTCTCACGCATTCTGTGTGACAAATAACTCTGTTTGTCATCTGGAACCACAGTTACGTACGTACTGTAACTAGCATTCTGTTTCATTCATCCTCTCCAGCAGAGGCAGTGCTTAAGCACTAGTGGATGACTCCTACCAACATTGTCATGAATAATGCCACTGACCACTGGCTTGTAGTCAAGGTTGCTCCTGAAGAACTGCTGAACTGACTGCATAATTTGTAGCAACGTTGAACTTGTAGAAGCAGGCAAAAGTACAGGGAGCACCCCAAGTATTAGCTGCTAAGATCATAGAAACTCCTCTTAAAGCTGCCCAAGATTTAGACACAGTCCTAGTGGAATGACAAGAGACATCTCCTGGCAGAGGCTTTTGGTCTTTCTTGTATGCCGTGGTGATCGCCTCCACAATCTTTGATATAGGCTTTGCTTTGATATAGTGGCCCTTTTCTGGACACCACCACTGATCTGATTGAGATGCAGACTGAAAAGTAGCCAAATTAACTGACTGATTTGCAAACTGAAGAAGCAGAACTTCGAGAAGAAAAGATTGATTTGGTCGAGGCACAATGCCAGAATCATCCGGCAACCAATGTATGCATAACTCACTAACGGGCAATGCATGTAACTCACTGACAAGCTTAGCAGAAGCGATGCCCAACAAAATAAGCTTTTTTCAAAGATACCAACTTATGGTCAGCTGCTTGCAAAGGCTTGAACAGACAAGTACAAGTGGTAAATCCCACCCAGGAAAATGGGGGTTACGAGCTGGCCTTAACCGTCTGTAATTAAAAAACTACAAATAAGAGTATGTGAACCAAGAGATGAACCATTAATTGGTACATGATAGGCAGAAATGGCCACAACATATACCTTTAATGTAGAGGCTGCCTTGCCTGAATCCAAGATGTTACCAAAAATCTCAGAATCAAGAAATCAAAGTAATGAACAAACATTCTTCCAGTAACATTAATTGAATGTTTGTTCAATGTTATCTGGTCTTCAATAATGTTCTCAAAAGTTTAGAACAAAAACGTTATTTATACATTGTTTGTAAAAGGTTTTTTAAATGTCCTCATAATGTTGGGAAACGTTCTAAGAATTACATTCTTGGAACATCCTTTAAACATTAGAATGACAACCAACTTTCAATTAATATGTTTGTGTGTGCTATTTTAAAAGAACATCTTACGAATGTGGCACAGTTTTGTAGTCTGTCCCATAGTTATTGTTCCTGACTTTTCTCTTAAATTTATGTAAAGGTTATCCAAGTGTTAGAATTAAACACTTTCAAAACAATGTTTATGAAATCACCACATATTCTCATTAGTATTTGATGAATGTTCTCATAATGTTTGCAGGGGCCTCATTTATAAAGCGTGCATACGCGCAAATTTGATCTTAGAGTGTGCGTACACTAAAATCTGCAAAGTTCATATTTATAAAAGCGGTCTTTCAAAAACAAGATGCTTACCCCATTGGTAGATTATTTTGCTTGTTTTAAGGAAAAACTCACTCAATTTTGACTTATTTTTTCTGAAAACAAGACAATATTTTTTTACTTGTCTAGAAAATACTTCTTGGTTTAAGAATTTTTAGATATTTGGACTGGAAACAAAGCAAAAATCTAAGTAAGAAAAGTATTTTTTTTTTTTTTGCAGTGTTAAAGTTAAATTAGCATGTATAACACGAACCTCTACTTCCGCCAACAGGACCCCGATTTCGGCCTCACTATTCTTTTTCTTGCCACTCGCCTTTCTCAAGTAAAGAATTTGGACTTTGAATGGTGCTCTTTTATGTGCTAATGATATTAATTAGGGGGTGTTTACAAGGCAGTGATCTGAAACCATTCATCTGCGCACAATTTCAAGATCATTTGCGATTTGTAGATTTCACATGTGAAAGAGAGGCATATGCACGTTTTTTTGTGTGTACGTTCCTTTTTTGGAATCACACGTACACACATTTGAGAAATGATCTTAGATCAAACGTAGGACAATTTCTACGCAACATTTTATAAATGAGGCCCCATATGCGTCCACACTACAGAGTGTTAAAGTAACACTGAAGCAGTGTTGGAGTTAATGAGAAAAATAAGTGATGATTGAGCATTAGTCAATTAATTAAGAATACCCTAGGCTACTTGTTCAAAAGAAAACATACAGCCTGTATGGTTTTTCTAAACCCTGTTAGCATAATTGCACAACATTCACTGCAATACACACTGAAGGAAAGAGGAACAAGCATTTATGTCACCATTACGGTGATCAGTTTATCCTGTAGTTGGGCTCTTGACCATAGATTGAAGCATGTTAGGACACAGACTACATGTCAATAGGAATCCAATAGCAATGGAACTGAGAGCCATGATCACTTCAGTAAAAAAGAAACCTTGGCTAGAACCAAAAGGTTATAATGAGTAGAGCAGTATAACAAGAATATATCCACATCTTGACAACTGGCCACCGGATTGCACAGAGGAGCACAGCATATCACAAAATCTGCATATAAATAATAAAGTTGTCAACATATCAATGTGGCAACCGGACAGCACCGAGAAGCACAAAGTATTAGAGACAGATCATAAAATAAGTCCAGTAACAACAAAAACTCAGTCAAGGGAGAAAGCAAAAGAATGCTGAGCTAGTGTAGCTATTACCCTCGTAGGTCAGCCTACAGCACTACGGTATTTTGTTGGTATATTATCTTGACCTATTTAGCTGGCTTTGTGATTATCTACTAGTGCTTAAACACCGCCAGGAGGAATGAAACAGAACTAGGGTAAATGACTTTAGCCAAGACTATAGCAAAAAGCTAGAACATTTGGCACAAAACCACGTGCTCAAGCACAAAACAAACATTGAAACATGGACAATACATACAAGTACTATGTACTGTACATCTGGTTAAGTCTCTTATATGTTGTTATTATGGTGCGTTCACACCAGAGGCGAATGAAGCGTTAAGCGCGAGTGATTTACATGTTAAGTCAATGCAACTACGCAAATTGACATCCAGCAGCGCGAATGACGCGGCGCGAATTGAGCGTTTCGAGTGTTTGATTCGAATGCGCAAGTTGAAAAATCTGAACTTTGGCGAAAATTCACGCCGCGTTAACCAATCAGGAGCTTGCTCTAGTAGTGACGTGATTACGACGTAGCGAGTGGAGGCAGAAATCCGAAACAACAATGGAGGACAAAATCATCGTCGCTGTACGATACATACTTTTATAGAAACAGGAATAAAAAGGATCTTGCTTGGAAGAAAGTGAGTGAGGAGGTCAGACAATCTGGTAAGTTGTAAAAAACGGTCTTTACTCAATTTGAGCTATATATATATATACATATTGAGACTACAAGCTAGCTAAAGCCGGCAAATTGAGCTTATTTGCCGTATTTTACAACTACTTTCCCGCTGACAAGTTGTGTTTATTCAGAGGAAGTGTGCAGAAAGAAGTGGAAGAGTCTGAGGGACACATATTTAAAGGAGAGGGAGAGCCCCTCTCATGACACGAACTCGCGTCTGTTGTGAAGTGAATTTCACGTGCGAATGAAGCGAGTAAACTCAAAATGTTCAAGCGTCCCAACTACGCACAAATAGCGCGATTTATTTGCACAAGTCGCGTCTGGTGTGAACGCCCCATTAGTTCTTAGATTGAATTTTTATTGGATTATGCACATATATATATATTTTTTTAGTTATATTTATGGGCTTTTTGTGCCTTTATTCAGAAAGCACAGTAGAGAGCAAACAGGAAAGCACTGGGCAGAGAGAGTGGGGCAGGATTGGCAAGGGACCTCGAGACGGGAATCGAACTCTGGTCACTGTGATCGCATTTTAACCACTAGGCTATCGGCACGGACTTGCACTTGTTTTTTTAATAAACTGCAGTACCTGGTATTAACTCGTCCTTTCTGCAGTCATACAGCATGCCGAGCTGGAAGGGTCTCCCAAGAGCTGCTGTTTCAATCACATTCACTCCCACTGAATCCATACTAAAGACAAAACACAGAGCAGAAACAGATCAGTGAGGTTAGTATGTGAACTCCCGCATATTAAAATCTGTTGATATAAAAGAATAAAGTTAACTTTGCACCAAGTGTCTTCGATTTACTGTCTGAGAAATGATGCCATTTAATGCACTGCTGACATTATTTAATAATATTCTGATATAAATATCACTGGAGAGAGATTGGTTTGTTATAAAGTAGAAATATAAAGTAGAAATAAAGTAAATGATGAATGGTAATATTATAATAAACATTAATCTGAGTTTAAAATCTGAGTAAAAAAAATTATAGAGTACTTCCTGATAGCTGTTATTGTGAAATCTAATGCCATGCCATGTTAATACTACATCATCATTTTTATAATTAATTTTAGTTTTGCATTTTTCATACATTCTTGGCCTCTTTACAGATTTAATCTCTGTGACTGACCTCAGGCCTGCAGACCAGAAACATTAAAATGTTATTTAACATATTTAGAGAAACAAGTTCCAGTGTGAGACTGGAAGTGTGCATGTATGGCAGCCATCCTTCATATATTTTATTGTTAGAAATTCTTTCATGTTTAAAAATGCGTAGCATGTATACTCACGTTCTCTGTTCCTCAAAGCTCTTCCTTCAAGTTATCTTATTGGTGAGGAGTTTTTTTCCATTAGGCTCATGAATAAAAGACATTGTTTAAATGTTTCTTTCAAACATTGAGATGAATTTGACGTGACTTTCTTCTGTGCTGAGATGCGATTGTCTTTCACGAGCAGGTCAGATTCAAACTTTCACTTTCTATTCCAGTTAAGATCCTCCCACTCAGGAGGAAACTTACGAACACACAAACAGTAACATCTTCTATAGAGGATGAGGAGTGATGTTACAAAATGAAAGAATCTATGAAGTCATTCTTTTTTTTTATTATTAATGTGTAAAAAACTTTTCGGTTTGATGTATAGCTTTTATGAAATAATTTTGTCTGTAGTTTCTAGTTCATGACGAATGTGTGTCTGTTGTAAAGGTGGTTCACCTACAGTGGTTCAGGCTACAGGGTTGCCGAATGACTAAAGAAATGTTATCTGCATGATGGTGTAAAACAGTATTTGGTTACGGTTACATTTGAATTGGTTACAAATTAGATCAACTACAATTCTGGATTTTACTATTGCTGTAAACACCACTATCATTTCTTTGTTATTTCTTTGTATATAGCCATTTTTGCTTGTCCCAACAGAAAATTTAACAACTGACATTCACCATGTCGTCTTTTCACAAATTTAAAACCAAAAATGAAAATCTGTACAGAAAACACTTCATTTAAACAATCGAAAAGCTTCTTCAAAATTTCAAATAAAGGCTTTATCCTAAAACAACAAATAAAACAATGAAAAACAGTCTCTTTTTCACAACAAAAAGAACATTCTTGACTTGAGTCAGGATTTGAAATAAAACATTGACCTTTTTTGTTAAACTTTTTACATGTCATATACAACTGTTTTCCATTAACATCAGTAAAATTCAAGCACATATTCAAGTAAAAATCCAGAATAATCATTTAAATTGGAGGATAAAAGTAGCTTAGGAAAAGGGTCCTTGTCATTGGGATAAATAAGTCCTTCACAATCTTTGATCAGAATCTGTTTCGTCTCTGGCTTTTTCACATTAAAAAAACTTCACACTTTGAAATCACACTTTTGATAAAAAAGTAGGTAAACAAGTGTCAATCTTATAGGATCCATCAAAACCTTTTGATGGTTTTGACATAAGCTCTCAATGACAAATGCGGAACAGTTAGTTCATGCATTCATGACCTCAAGGCTAGATTACTGTAACGCTCTACTGGTTAAGCTGAACATAAGCTGGTTAAACAAACTACAGCTGGTCCAAAACGCAGCAGCTAGAGTTCTTACTACAACCAGGAAGTATGACCATATTATCCCAGTTCTGTCAACACGGCATTGGCTCCCAATTAAACATTGCTATATAAATGAAGATGACTTGACTTGTCCAAGTTCATCTTTTGAACAGATTTCAGAATGATTAATGCTCTCCAACTCACATTTTCTGGACCCATAAGAATCTTTGCAAAAACTGCAGTTGAAAAGCAGCAGTTCTGCTGTGTAGATGAACCAGTCCTTGGCCGCCTTCCTATTTTGGTAAGTACAAAATATTATGTACCCAATGTATCTAAAAAGCACATTTTTTGTATTGGTTGAGTTGGGGCATAAATACACATAAAAACAAATACAAATACATTTCGCAATCACTTTTAAAGGTCTTCCTTTTATTATTTCTTCCATTTTACCTGAACAAGGAACAAACTTTTTAGTAAATAAAATACCAACTCTTCCACTAAGAGACGTGTCAGGCTTAAAAAAGACAAACTATTCCATTCTTTGAACCATTCAACAGCATTTTTATGATCGCTATGGGTTTCTTGCATAAATAAAACATCCATTTTTTTCTGTCTAATTAACTTATATATTTCCATTTTTTCCTCACATATCTGGCTCCATTCACATTTAAAGAGGCAATATGAATTTCACCCATATTAAGGAAAAAGATTAGCCATAGAAAACTGATTAAGAGACAGACAACACAAATCATGAAACTAAACTGCTTTATTATCACTATTACTCAGTTGGTTTTGAACTTACACCTTCTTCAAGCATCCTTTACTCATTGAACTCACTAAGACTTATCTTTTAACAACTCAGTACTGACTTTGGTACAAAGTTGGTACTGAAATTGACTGAAAAGACAAGGTGGGTCCTTTGCAGGGAACTGGAAGGGCTGAGGCAGCTGAGCATATGTTTGTTTGCTCATTTATTTTGGGAACAGACAGTGTGAATGACAGATGAATTCTGAAGTCCTGCAGCACTAAAAAATGACTAAAATAATATCAGCAAATTAAAATCTGTTATAGAGATTTTAATAATAATAATACATGATGAACATCATAATTTTATTATTTCAATTCCTAAAAAATAAAGTTTCACATATAAAATATGTGTAAAAGAACACTTTTATTATTGTGTCCTCAGTGATGTGACATTATTTGTGTAGCATGCAGTACATTGGCACTGGTGTTATTTTCATATAGATCAGATTGACAGGTCTGAAACATTTGATTTTAAAAGACTTTGTACAATTATTTATACAATATTCTTACAATTTTCTTCTGTCTGAACACCAGCACTGAGATTTAACAGTGTCACCCCATGATTCACACGTTTATCGCGTCATCGATAGTCTTATAGATATTTTTTGGTTCATCATAAACCATGAAACGTACATTAAGTCATGTTGTTTTGAAGTTAAGATCATTTCACAGATACTTGTATGAGGAATTGAATCCTGTCTTTAATCCTCTTCTAGTGTATTTGAAGAAGTTCTGCTCTTCTGAGTTGTAGCCGACTTCAGAGACTCACTGATGAATGTCAGAGAAACTAATTTCTGATTGCGATATGTGGAGAATCTGAGAGATTCTCATTTTTTTTTTCTCATTTTAATCTCCTTTAGAGGTATTTATTCAAACTCTCAATAGCATTCTGTTTTGAGTATTTTTTCCATTTATCTGTTATTTCAACACACCCCTCAAATGTTTTATTGTATTGCTGTTCAAGATCTTTCTTGAATCTGCACACAAACCACTTCCAGTAGGGCAGTTCAGAGAGATCAGGAGTGATGCTCCAGTCTGCATAAACTCCTCCTGCTCTTCTGTAATCTCTATATAAGACGCTGTCATCTGAGTCACTGGGATAAAAATATAGAGTGCTGCTTGCTACTGCTGATGTGCAGATATGGGTAGAGAAGTTAGATGTATTTCTGTAATATTTTCATTTAGTCCAATATTACGGTGGAAAGGAACACTGTGATCTTCATGATGGTTTTCTATGGTGTTGGTGCAGATAGCTCCACAGAATGGACACTGAACCCAACAGCACTGACAGAAGTGATCAATCAATAGATTATCTGGTCTGAACTTATGGTCCAGATTTACAGGAAAAGTCTCTGTGTTGAATCTACTGCTGATGTCAGACATTATAGCAGGGAGTTCTTGTCTTATCACATCTTCTAGAATGTTGATATCATCAACATCATCATGTTTCACTCCACTGAGGTCTTTTTCAGAGAAGATCAGCACATCTGAGAGCTGCTGTGTGAAACTCTTCAACCACAAATCAACATCTCCACTGTTCACTTGAACATGTTCAGTAGATTCATGTGCTGCTTCCATGATCTTCTGCTGCAGGAGTTCAATGTTCTTCTTCATCTTGGGTAAAACACTGACACTGAACTTATCAGTGATGTACCGACTGACTTCATCTCTGATGAAACTCCTGAAGTGATCTTTGGGATTCTGAATGTAGTTCATGTATTTGTCAAAATCTTCCTTTTCTGCCAGTGTTTTCAAGATGTGTTTCTCCAGTTTTGATCTGTTTCCATTCAGTGATTCACAGTTTGATCTCATTTCATCAGCCAGATCTCTAGCAGTCTTCTTATAGACACTCTGTTCAATGGGCTCTTTAAGTTTCTGACAGATGATCTCTCCAAAAATGGCAACTGATTTTGCTCCATGACAGTATTTCTGGAAAATACTGTAGTACTCTTCTCTTTTCTTCCTAACATATATTGCTTCCTTGAACTTTCTGTGTTGGTCGGATATCATCTTGTTTGCTCTCTTACAGATGGAAAGAACCAAATCCACAAAGAATTCCTTCTTGAACACATATTTTACTCGTCCTTCCTCATGTTCTGTTACTCTTTTCTTGATGTAATCTGTGAGTTGTTGAATGTAGCTGATGTTGTAGCCCATCTCTGAAATGTTAAATGACTGAATTATTCTGTCTGTCTCCTGAGCAACATCTGTGACAAATAATTTGATTTCAGCTTCACTCTCTTGAGACAGAGTTCGGAAGTATCCAAATGCTGCTTTAACTCTTATGAAAAAATTGTTTATAGCCCTTATAACCTGATGTTTTGTGGATTTTTTGAAAATAATATATTCAAAATAACTGGACACTGTGAAAATCTTGATGTACTCACTCTCCTCTTTAATGTGGTCTTCAGGGAGGATCTCTCTCACATCTCTCATTATGTCAATGTCTTTGATTGGAGGAATTTCTGTGAAGATCTTCTTCACACTCTGTTCCCAAAACAGATCAAACTCTTTTTTTAGTACTTCTTCATCATTTGCTTTGTTTTTGAGTTTTAAGACAATTTCTTTACTCTTTTCATAGAGAGTGTTTTCATGATTTGTCCTCTGAGTGTAAGTCTTTATCTTCATTGTTTCTTCATTATTTGTTTTGTCTTTGTTTGAAAAGAGCAAAGAACTTGCCTTAAACCTCAGGTTTTCATGATCTGTCCTCTGAGCATCAATCTTTTTCTTCAAGTCTTGCTGATGAAGACTCTCATTTAATTTCTTTTTTGTTTCTTTCACAATGTTTTCCTGAAGCTCTTTGACTTTGATTTCAAATGATGTTTTCCATTTAATCAGTGTGTCTTTATCTTTGTCTTTCGCAAAGAAATCAGACATTGATTTTTCCACTTCTTCACTTGTCTTCTTCAGTTCTGTTTTAAGATCAGTTTCCTCAACCTCATGAATTGCCTCATTTTCTAATTTGTTGTGTAGTTTGTTCTCAATTCCCATCATGGCACTACAAAGACTCCAGGACCACTTGCTGTATTTTCTCTCCAGTTTCCTGTAGGCTGAAATCTCCAGAGAATTTTGAAAACTGAAGACGAAACGTTCATTCAGTAAAGACTCCCAGAGATCTTTAATACGATCTTTTAGGTGTCTCAGCATCATTCCATCTGGTTTTGAGGCATGAAAAAAAAGAATAGTTTTCTTTAGTTCTTGAATATTCTCACAGTATGATGGGTTTGGTGGTGCCATCGGTGGGCTGCCCTCCCAGAACTGAGCAAAATACTTCACATCATTCTGAACATCAAATTCAATGACATCACTGAAACATTCTGCATCACACACTTCATCTTTAGCAGTGAGTTTTGTTAACTTATCCAGTGTCTCCTGCAGTCGTCTCCTTCCCTCCATGTTTTTCTCTCCAGCTGTGATGTCTGAAACATTCTGATGCACAAACACACATCTAGGATTCAGTCTGACCTTCTTCATTCTCTGCAAAGCCTGAACAACAATTTGAAGAATGTCCTGCATCTCAGATGGATTTTCTCCAAAGATGTTGATCAAGGTCAGATTTGCAAGACCAACAACAAATGTGGCCAATTCATTGTCATGATGTCTTGTTGATCTTCCAGCAAGTTCAAGAGCATGAAGACCCTCAGTATCAACAACCAGAATATAGTCAGAGTTCATCTGTGTTTTCATCTCCTCTGACACTTTGACTAGCTGCATGAAAGCTCCTCTGGTGCACCTGCCAGCACTGACGGCAAACTGGAGGCCAAACATGGCATTCAGCATGGTGGATTTCCCAGAGCTCTGTAGCCCTAAAACTGACAGCACAAAAACTCTCTGGTCTCCCAGTTTCTGGATGAGTTCATCTAGAACAGCAGAGATCCAGACTACAGGAACATGAGCAGTATCTCCATCCATCAGCTCCAGTGGAAATCCAGAGATCATCATCTCTGCTGCAAGACTCGGGAGAGAAGAGAAGTGAAACTGCAGGTCTTTCTTGTTCTTTTTCACAGATGAACATGATTCATAGATCTGACCTATCTCCCTCATGATGTGCTCCAAACCAAAGGCTGCAGCTTGAAGTTCCTCAGATATTCTCTCAAGTTCTGCTTGTTTAGCTGTCATTTTGTCTAGTTCATGTTTCACTTTCAGTTTTAAAACCATTGACCATGTTTCTTCATATTTGTAATGAAGAACAGAAAAGTCAGCTGAAATATATTCATCCAGGAGGATTTTGAGCCATTTAATGAAAAACACCTTCTCATATTCAGCATCTGAGTTCACTTCCTTAATAAAGAACTTCATAAACTCACTGATGTCAGATTCATGCTGCTGTTCACGGATTTCCTTCATCTCTGTTTGTTTTCTATTGATGTCCATTTCTACTTCATCCCCTTCAGGTTGATGTAATTCTTTGTTCTTCTGACTCCACTGATGCCACAGTTTCCCCTGATGAGGCAGAAATGATTCTTTAATTTCTGTCAGATCTTTCTTCTCCAGCAAACTCATCATCTGCTGTGCTGCTACTCTTCCTCTCATGCAGTCTTCATTGTCTTCTTCATCTACTCTGATGTCTGAGTGTTTGGACACATCTTCAAGTCTGAAAGTGGACGATGATTCTGAGAAACAATCGTTTATAGCTCTTCTGAGTTCTTCAGATACATCCGACTGATTTCTGTCTTTCAGCCCAATCTTATATTTGTTTTTCATCACAGTTACAGCAGAATTATCCTCAGTAAAAAGACAAATGAGTGGCTTTGAGTCCTTGAAGAGTTGTTGAAGTTTCATTATGTTTTTGTCATTCTTGTCCAGCCTTGGTAGAAGAACAACATTGACTGAGGCCATTTCAGTGAGGATCTGCAGCTGTTTCTCATGATCTCCTGCATCACCGTGTAGATTACAGAACGCAACACAGTCAGTGAATTTATCATCATATGATCCAGAGGGGCAGAACCAGGCGATCTCCACCACTCCATCCATCAGGACTCTGGTTCTGCTGCTGCCTGGGCAGTTCCTGTGGAAGAACGTGTTGTGTTTCTCATTGATCAGACTGTTCATCAGCTGAGACTTGGATGAAGACACAGAACCAAACCTGAAGAAAAACACCATTGGAGTTTGCGCCTTGTAGATTGGATGGTTTTGACTAATGATTTCATTGTTGGGTTTTTTTATCTTCCAGCTCTTGTTGACTTGTCTAAATGTCCAGAGAGGAAACTCAATCTGTTGTGTGAATGGATCAGGAACAAGCAGAGGCAGAGCGTACTGACACTGGGACAGTTTAGTGACCATCAGCTGCTTTAGGAAACCATCAGCACAATGAAACACGGCCATCTGAACATCCATTTGGTGAATTTGTTCAGATTGACTGGTTCCTTCATTAGACACTGGTCTTACATTGAAAAAAATCATGAGAATCAGCCTCTTCTCTAAATGAGTCACAGCTGCCTTGTTCATTGTGATCTTCCTCAATGGTCTCTTTAGTTTTAATGTATCTTGTTCTGTAGTTTGTCATCAGTAGTTTTTGTAGGAAAGTCTGAATCAGCTCCTTTTCAGCAGAAGACTCTTGGGTCTGCAATGAATGTTTAGTAATCTGAAGAACATCTGTAGCTCTCAGTTTATTGTGATGTCTGCCTTCAAGATTAAGTCTGTGAAATAGATTCATTTTTTTAATAAACACTTCCTGATGTAGGTGTTGATCTGTACTGACTTCTGATGTTCCACAGTGCTTGTTTTCGGCCTGTTGAAAAAAAAAAAAGGTTCATTTACTTTGATCATTTTGTTTTGTTCTTAAATAATATCATTCCAGTTTAGTGGAATTCTCTTAAATCTATCACACTATGATTGATGTCCTATGAGTAATATATTGTGGATGGTTGTGGATCGCTAGATTAATTTATGGTTATGGAGTGTCTATGTTCAACCCATTTGTGTGTTATCAGTATCAAGGGTGAGTGATATGATCAAAATCTTATTTCACAGTATGAGTAATGAGAAACAATAGGACAAATATGTACAAAAACAAAAAATACAAATTAAGTAAAGAGTGCTTTAATTCAATTAAGTTTTTTTTTAATTAATTTGATTATAAAATTGAATAATCAAATTTAAATGAAACAGCATTTGTGATGTATAGTTTTGTTTTATGTTCATGTTTTTTGTCTTTTATTTTGTAGTTTGATTCACGTTGCTTGTTTGTTCTGTGCTTCCCTTGCTCCTCTTGTGCTGTTTTAGTCTATGTGTCATGTTCTAATTGGTTCATTGTCTTGTCATGTGGTTATGAGTTCTGGTTGTTCATTGATTGTCTTAGTCATGTGTTCGCTAAGTTCATGTATTTAAAGCCTCTTGTTTTCCATGTTACTTTGTCATGTATTGATGTTATGGTAAACTGCTGTTTGGTGAGTTCATGTCAAGTCCATGTTCATGTTGATTTCATGTTTCAAGTTTAGTTTAAGTCAAGTCTAGTCAAGTATGTTATTTATTTTGTTTCTGTTCACATTAATGTGTAAATAAACTGCACATGGGTTCTTTAAGCTAACCTTCAGTGGACATAAGTATTACAGAATACATAACCTGACCATGAACCCAGCAGCCTAAGATGGATCTAGCAGATCGGCTCATGAGTCCTCGTCAAGCAGGATGTTCTATTAAGAACTATGTCAAGAATTTTCTGTGTTTCTCGGATCATGCATCCTGGGACGAGACTTATTTAAAATGATGCTTTCAATATGGACAATGAATACACTGATTAAATGCCCTCGGTTGAGGACCCCTCAATGCTATGCCAGCAAATGGACTTTTTGTTTTTAAGTAGATCAAGTTTTCTGGTGAGTGAGGCTGAGGCATACACTAAGCCTGAGCCTGTTAATGTCATGTTTGCTAAGTCAGATACTGTTCATATCATTCTTGCCAAGCCAGAGTCTGTTCACGCCATGCCTGCCAAGCCAGAGTCTGTTCACACCATGCCTGCCAAGCCAGGGCCTGTTTATTTCATGCCTGCCAGGTCAGTGCCTAATCACATTATGTCTGCCCAGCCAAAGACTGTTCAAATCATGCCAGCTAAGCCAGGGCCTGTTCACGCCATGACTCCCATGCCAAGACCTGTTCACTCCATGTCAGCCAGGTCAGTGCCTGTACATTTCATTCCTACCCAGTCAGAAACTGTTTATGTCATGTCTGCCAAATCAGAGACTTTTCACATCATATCTACCAAGCCTGAGTCTCTTCATGTCGTTCCTGCAAAGCCTGAGTTACTTCATTTCACGTTTACCAAGCCACACCCTGTTCATGTCATGCCTGTCATGGCAGGGTCTGTTTACGTCACGCCTGCCATTTGTAGTGAACAGCGCATTCCAGGGCCCAGTTTATGGCCGGGCCCCTCTCTGTCCGTAACAGCAGACAAAGGTTTGCTACATTTTGATTGGATCTTGGTGGACTAACACAAACAAACTGTCCAATGCCATCAGATAAAGATGTAAGGACAAGATCCAGACACCTCTTAGAGGGCAAGAAGAAGACCTCTTGTACCAAGCCTGGGAAGGACAGGACTTCTCATTGGTCCACATGCAGTTTCTGCCCTTCACCCATCTAGACACTACTTCCTAAGGTTGGCCAGAGACTGCCATAAAAATTCCTCAGGACCTCAGCAGCAATGGGTGAAACAAAAAGAGATAAAGATCTATCCAAATCCATTCAAAACTATGTTTGAAAACCTTAGAACTGATGCAAACTACACATCCATTTCATACTTATTCACAGAAATAAGTATTCTCAGTGACAGCTATTTGTAATGCAACGTCAGACACAAATTCAGCTGTTAATGTACAATTGAATGAATGCATGACAGTTCAATCTTTTTCCATCATGTTTAGTCTCTATTTGTTTAGGATATTGCCAAAGGTATTCTGGTGGTGGTTTGGAAAGTGAGAAATGCATTGGTAAACTTTAAAGACACTTTAAAGACTTCCAACTTTGTGCTTTATGCAAATGAGCTCCACGGGGGAAAGAAGGGAGGGCCACACTGTGTGTGTCCCCTCCGATGCCAGCAGCCAATCACAGCACTTGAATGGAGAAGCGCCAAATTGCAATCTCCTCCTCATCGGAAAGGGATAAAGGTTTCAACAGACACTCCTCGTTCTGAGTCTGTCCTGTACGGGGATAGACATTAACAGATATACCGTTCTGGGTCTCAACTCTGTAAGGAGTGAGACATTAACAGATATACCAGGTTCTGAGTCTGTCCTTTAGCGGGGATAGACATTAACAGATATACAGTTCCGAGTCTGCCCTTCAAAGGGGAAAGACATAACAGATATACCAAGTTCTGAGTCTCCCATCGGGTGAGACACAACCGATATACCGTTCTGAGTCTGTCCTGTACGGGGATAGACATTAACAGATACAACACCGTTCTGAGCCTCTGGTTCGTCCAGAGAGACAACAACAGATCCCATGATCTGAGTCTACAGCTAGTGAGGCAGCAACAGATACGACCACGTTCTGAGCCTCCAGCCT
This sequence comes from Hypophthalmichthys nobilis, assembly GCA_037950665.1. Classification (NCBI taxonomy): domain Eukaryota; kingdom Metazoa; phylum Chordata; class Actinopteri; order Cypriniformes; family Xenocyprididae; genus Hypophthalmichthys; species Hypophthalmichthys nobilis. The sequence continues at coordinate 42,788,002 of CM075475.1, forward strand.
GTGAGGAAAGAGACACTGACAAACACTACGTTGTTTCCGTCCAGCGAGACAGTAACGACATTTGCAACAAGGTTAAGCCCAGGAGAGCAAACCTTCACTCCAAGGTAACTCTGTCTGCGTGTTCCAGATTGTTAAGGACCTTCTGCACCTCGCCAGGGCCTCATCTGCGTGTTCAGATTTTAGGACCCTTTGGTGCTCCAGGAGATCAGCATCCCACAGAGCTTCGTGTTCAAAGACTGTTGAAACAGATTCTGGCTCCTCTCCCCACTGGATTGTCACCCAGCACAACCAGTGGAAGACGTCGTCGTCATCGGACTCAAACACGTGGAACGTAAATATCACTTAACCAAACCTCTTTCCAGAGACCTTGGCATTGTTGTATATTATCAGTATATAATTTCCTAATTCCCATTAGATGTAATATAGTTGATAAAAGAAGTTAATAACAAATAATCTTTCGTTTATTTGTTTAGTGCATAATAAGGTTCTCCACCTTATTATTTTCAGAGCAACAGTTTATCTTTCCATAAGATAACGTAACTCTTCCATAGCCACACTCAACTTAATCCCTTGTATTCTATGTATTTTATGCACTTTATTCCTTTATCATTCATGGTATTCATTTAGTAGTTGTGTTAGTTATTCTTGTTTATCTTTTGTTAATAAAATTTATTTTATTACACTTGTGTCTTCCTTGTGCTGATAATACAGAAAAAGTTCTACAAGTTAGCAATCTCACCAATCTTTCAAATAAATCAGCTGACCACTTTACATTAATTCTAAATGAATGAAAAGCCCCTGTTGAGAGTGTTCTCATACTGCAAAGGTAATAGACCTTGACTGGTGCCCTGAACTAGGAAAAGGGGGAGAGGTGGTCATCTGATGTACTCATAACCACACCTTAAGAGACATGTGATCCAAAAATCACAACGTCAGCAGTGACGTGAGTACCAATCCCTATTTTACTGTGCGTCCTTGGATGGGCGAAAGTAAAATCACTACACATTCCAAAGCCTCATCACGTCATGACCTCAACGTTACAGTCAAGTCATGTCAGGGCTGTTCAGCCAGCGTTTCTTCATGTTGTGGCCCCAGTACCAGTGATCACCAAGCCTGAGCCTTGTATCATCATGGACGCCAAGCCAGAGCCTCCTCACATCATGCCTGCTAAGCATGAGCATGCTTATGTTATGCCTGCCAAGTCTGCCAGGTCAGTGCCTTTTCATGACGTGTTTATTAGAGGTTGAATTCAAATTAAATACTGCCAAACTGCCCATACTACTTCTAAATAGAATGTCTACTTCATAAAATGTATATAAAAAAAAGGAAATTTATGGTTGAGATCATTCAAATAAATGGAGGTGCCCTCACATGGATTATTAGATTAATATTTTTAAAATAAATATTTGTTTATTGAACATTTGAAAAAAAAAAAAAATCAATATCACGTTTGCAATTATTTGTGAAAACAGCCCTCTTTCTTGTGATACTGCTTAATTGCTAATTATATCACATGTTCTTTTTTTTTAGGAGTGCAAAACATACAACATATGGTGAACACAAAACACAAAAACAACAATAAAACAGCAATGATAGTAACAGCAATGAAAAATGACAAACGGGTAATAGTAGAATTATTTGAGTAGTAATAGCATGTATAATATAATAATATTTTGTGATGACGGCAACAGTGATATCAATAATAATAACAGTAATAATAATAACGATAGTAATACTAAAGATGGTGATGATGATATTTTGTATTGACGGCAATAGTAATATCAATAATAATAATAATAATAATAATAACATTTATATCAATAATAATAACAATAGTAATGCTAAAGATGGTGATGATAATATTTTGTGATGACGGCAACAGTAATATCAATAATAATAATAATAACAGTAATAATAATAATAATAATAATAATAAATATAGCTGCAAGCAGAAATTACGGGGCCAAGCACAAAAGAGGCACAAGAAGCCAACCAACACGGCTGGGAGCATCAGACCAACTGCAACAGTGAGCAATTAAAGAACTGTTAAGATCATTTTAGGCAAAAGAGCTGAAAAATCACAAATAGTCAATAATAAAGATTTACTGGTTTATCACTTTCGACCAATGGGTGGCGCTGTGATTAAATTAATGAGGTATGGTCAGAGTGAGGTGACAATGACACTTGCAAAGTTTGGTGTCAATATGTGAAAGCATTGCAGAGATACAACCTCAAGAGTCATTTTGGCATCAAGCCTCTAATTTGTTGCGGTGACAAATGAATACGGTTTCATCTATCAACACGAAATCCAAAACATTTCATCAGCATGGTCTGAAGATGATACGATTCAATTTTGGTGAAAACTGGACCAATGGTCTAGGAGTAGTTCGAAAAAGTATGTTTTTAAAGAAAATCAAAATGACTGAGGAAGTTTGGCTGACTGTGGCAAAATTGGCATCAGCCTCTTGATCGGACTAACGGTTTCAAAGATATTTGCAATCGTTATTTAAGCGCTAAATCACCATGCCACACAAACCATAAGTCAAAACCTAGCATGTTTGGTATCGTTGGACTCGGCAAGGATTCAGGAGTCTAAGGATGTGACTACCATGAAAATAAGCTAACGAGATCAAAAGTTATAAGCATATGAAAAAACAAATTCTCCACTAGGTGGCACTGGTGGTACCACTAGGTGGTACCTACGCACCTTCGGTGCTTGGCCCCTAATAATAAGAAAACTAACGGATACAATAGGTGTAACGAATTTACATGTATTTAATCAATTAGCTCAAATTATGGGTGAAATATATACATAATTAAGTCATAACGCGTTATGATTAATTATAATATAGATCGACCAAAGAGGGAATTATGCACATATGTTGTGAATTAATTACAACGGATTATAATTAATTACATATATGATTAGGTCTAGTTCAATAGTGATTTGAGAAAGACTATCCTAGTTTGTCCAGCAAACCATCAGTTTTCTCATACACTATTTATAAAAGGAAGTTGGTCTCTGGCCACGAGAATAACTTCCTATTATAGCATTAAAGCGTAAAGCAGTTTCTTTGCAGAATCAAACGTAGAAGGGACCTGGTTAGTTGAATGAGCAACAGAGGCAATCGAGCATGAATATAATGTATTTAATATACGAAACTACGACTACATGGGCTAACGTTATATGACTAGATATACACAAAGAATACACATATATACAAAAGCGAAAGTAAAGGCAGGAAAACAGAGGTGATCAAAGAAAATGGCAAATTACAAACAGTTAAACCTTTGAGAGCCAGCAAGGAAACTTAGCTTACGCATGGAGCTTAAAATGCTTAGAAAAGAATGGTTCTATACTTGCATAGGTTCAGGTGCTGCGGTTGCTTGCCTTTCGACAGGAGTTTCAATGCGTGCGGCTGGAGCGATTGGTCCTTTTCCGAGGCTGGGTTCTCGGCGGGATTTTCAACAAGGTTTTAACTTAAGAGTAAGATAACCGGAAAATAAAGAAGAGAGAGAGTCCGTCTCCGAGGTGATGGAGGATGACGGAGGCTTGACAAAAGAAAGACTTGTGCCAAACAGATGGTCGTCCCGAAGATGCAGAGGAGCGCGTGATGGAAGCGCGGTCGCCGAGACGTCCGGGAGAGACATGCGTGAGGTGGTGACGAACAATCGAAAGACAATTGAGAGACAAAGGAAACATGCATGTGAATGTCTTTTTAAGGACAAACAAGCCAAACGCCTCCTCAGGTGCGTCAGCCAATGGTGCGGGTGCAACTTTGGCGGGCAAACTTTTTCTTTGTCTCCATTTATGGCCTCATTTGCATGGTTTATGAAGTGTCAGATCTGAGTACATTTTCTTCAAAGTACCATTAAAAATAGAACAATGCATTTTACAGTGATGTGACATACATTGTCAATTAGGGCATAAAGAGAGCTTTACAATGAGACCAAACTTGTCAAATGTCAAAGACATAAAAGTGAGGGATACAGTTTATACTTGAATATACCGCTTAGAATAAAACTAACACCGCTACAATCATAACTAATCTTATATACTAGGGATACATGCACGTTCACTTGAATACAGCAACGGGTACACTTTGGTATAGTCATATTTTGAGGCTAAATGTAGTTACAGTTTCCAAATGTGTGTTTGTGTCTCTGTGTGTGTGTGATGTGTATTGGGTTTTCACAGCGTCTCGGGTATTGCCACATGGCCCTTAGTGCCATGTGGGGGGGGAGCACGGGTGACTCTTTGAAGTCCCCGGAGCTGGGGAGAAAGCCTCCTGCTTCTCCTCACTGGAGGTAACAAAGATGCCAACAGGGTAATTTCATCCAGACCTGCCGGAGCCATGGTCTATGGGTTATCCGAAGGAGGTCAAACATTAAAAGCTTTCTTTAATTTATAGTTGTATTGATGATTTTGATCCACCACAGACGCTACATAGGTGCCTTCGCACCTTCGGTGCTTGGCCCCTAATAACGATGATAAAATAACAATAGTAATAACAATGTAATAATTAAATAATTAAATAATGACACATACCCAACACATACCACACCTTTCCTAGCTTCTGTGTCAGTGTGCATGTTTTTTTCTCATTCACAGTACAATTACTATTTGTATATATATGTATGCCTAAGCTGAAATCAGCATTCGGTGCATTAAAATCATGTGTGGTATATGTTGGGTGTAGATTTGATTTAGTTATATTTATATATTTTAAATATATATATTACATTTTTTAAATTATTAAAGATATTCATTAAACTGTTACCGTCCTTATACAAAGCAAAATATCATCCCATCAACATCATCCTATTACTGCTCAATGTTTCTATGATATTGATAATATATTTCAAATGTTCTAATATAAATGTCAAGATCTTATACAAGTACTTTCTTTTTGTGCAATCATGTCTTGAATTTTGTGGGCATTGTCAAAAATGTCACCAAAATTGATACAAATCACTTATTGATTTCTGACAACAGCACAACAGTAACAAAAGAAATGAAATATAATCCTGAGTCCTTTTAGTCTGAGACCAAGACAAGACAGACACCAAATGTGGCCGAGACCAAGACAAGACCAAGAAGACCTTCAAAAAATGGTCTTAAGACTGGTCTCAAGTACTATAACACTACTAACCACTATGGATTTATTTTGTTTAAAAAAAAAAAAAAAAATTTAAATTATTGTCTATTGGTGGTAAGAGCATTGGTGGTGGTTTTCCTGTTTAATGGAACATTTCAGGTTCCCAATCTTGCTTATTCTCTAAACTTGGCATTGTGTATTATTTGTGTTACTTGACTTCAAAAGTATTGGAATATAACACACAAATGGTGTGCTTGAAAAGTTACAATTGTCATAATTTTCTCCTTGTTTGATGAATAAACAAGTCATATGAAACTCTAACTCTCATTAGGAGTATTAGTTTGACTGTAAGGTTAGGGTTAGGTTTTAGGATTCAGGTTACAAAAGATGACATGTACTTGCTTATTACTTATAGTCAGTAGAAAAGTGTTGTGGGACCATCAAAATAAAATGTAAGCAGATATTATGCCGACAGTCTACTAATACTCTAATGAGAGTTATGTTACAAAGTTACTTCTAGTTAGTAGAATGTGTAAAGTGGACGATCGAAATAAAGTGTACCAGTTCTTTACGCACACACACTTGGTGGGAACAAAGAGTTTATATATATATATATATATATATATATATATATATATGTATGTATGTGTGTGTGTGTGTATGTATGTATAAACAGATAATGCAACACAACATTAATATATTGTAAAGTAATGAAGTCAAACCTGAGTTTTGAAGTCCCCCATCTCTGTATCATCAATGCAGTAATGAGCTGCATCTGGAAACTTCTCTGTAAACTGTGTCTATTTATACAATGTCAAGGGGAAATTGTTTTGCATTTTTAACATCACCTGTTGTGTTGGTAAGAAAGTGAAAGACTTTCACTATTATTTACTTTTGTGTGGAAGTCTTTGAGCTGATTTGAGCTGAGGTCAACATTTTGCATATATTGAAGAAGTGAATGTTTCATTTCTACTGTTTCTGTCTTTATTTATTTTATTTTAATAATTTGCAGACTACAAATAACGATTGTTTTAATTATTGATGTGAACAGAGAGAGAGAGAGAGAGAGAGAAATGATATGCAAATCTTGCAAAAATCTTGAAGAGTTTGTTTAACTGGAATGAAATGTTGATGAACTAGTATTTTTCAAAGAGTTCCTTAGAAAAGTATTTCCTTATTTGTATTTTAGAGTATCTGTTTTACCATCCCATCCAGCCAGACAGGTTCTCAAGATTGCTAAAAATATATACTAGTAGAAACCTGTCACAGACACGCCAGGCTCCAACATCCACCAATCACAGCGCACTCCATCGCCTGAATACTGATCACACGCACTTGCACCTCATCAGCACGCTCATCACCTCCACTACATAAGACACTCACCTGCACTTCTGTTTACTCTGCTGTTGTTCAATAAAGTAACCATCTCCGCCATCTTCTGTCTCCGACCCTTCTGTTATGTAACAAAACCAAGCACTGGCATTTTTATTATTATATTTGGTTCTTCTTTATGTAAAGCACTTTGAATTACCATTGTGTATGAAATGTGCTATACAAATAAAATTGCCTTGCCTTGGTGGGAACACAGGCTTAAAGGGGCTCTTGCAGATTTTCTAATACCTTCAGCACACCCTTCAACCAGCAGAGCCTTCTAGAATTTACCTATTGCCTCACCTCTTACCCCGTCTGAGTCCACTTGCTCCAATAGCTCCCAAGATCTAGAAAAGCAATAGTCTGTTTGTGAAGAAGATGTGTGGGATTCATCAGAGGATTGAATTTACTTATCATAAAGTTAAAGTGTAGTGAAGATGATGATAATCCTGTCTGGTGGGAGATTTTGTGTGGACTACAGACATTTTCCAGTCCATTATTTTTGTTTTCTTTCTTTGCCTCAGTTGCATTTGGCTTGCTCACTCCGGGAAAAAGAAAAATGTACTGTGGCATGACATAAACAAGCTTTTGTTGGAACTGTTCTGTAGGGAGTTTGGGACATAGACACAACAGTATGACTTTCAATAAACCATGTGATCTGTGGAAAGTGCTATACAAAATAACTAATTAAAAAATAAATACTCAAATTATTGCATATGAAAAATTAATATATCGGTGGATAAATAATCTATTCAAGCCACTTTAAGCATAAGGATGGAACATAAGGATCTAGTTATTGAGTAAATTATTATCATACACAGCAGTGATACTGTCAAGCTACTGGTTTGTGTGCATAACTTCTCTTGGGATAACACATCAACAAGATGATTTAAAAATGGATTTCACTCTTTTATTGCAACATTCATTTGTGAAAGATAATGAAAGTTCAAAGCCTCTAAACAGAAACAAAAAAAACTTTTGTAAATAAATGCTCTTTAGATAAGTGTTACTGTAGTTCCTATTCAATCAGTCACGTTCGACATTACGCCAGACCAGTGGTTCTCAACCTTTTTTTTTCCAGTGGGCCGAGTCCAAGTTCAAGTCTTACTGGCCGCATATCATTTATATATGACATCACCAATGCAAACCAACCAGGTCCAGATGTCATATTATGGTATCCAGACAATTACAACTACATTTATTATTATTATTATTACTAATATTATTAGAGAGTAATTCTACTCACCATTAATGGGACACCTGATGTTGTCAGGAGCTGACCAATTTGGTGAAATTCGGCTCGAAAGGAGTAACAGCACAGTGAAGTTGCGACCAGGGGCGGAATGGGGCAAAAAAATTGACCCTGAACTTTCTGGCACAAAGCGGTGATCACACCCGGTCTGCAACACACCTCACCATAAAACCCACCAGCTCATTATGCACAGAACAATTTTTTTTACACCACTTTTTATAACATAAAAATATAAATGCTATTTGTTTTAATTATTATTATTGAAATGCTTATCATTAACATTATTGAATGAATGGGATACTTCTTTATATTATTATTTGTCTTTCCTGATGCACATGGCAAATAGTAAATAATTTTGAAAAAAAATCAAATCTCTTTTCCATACAGGGAAGTTTAATATCACTTAAGTTCAATACCTACCATTAAATCAGTCCATATATGACAATGCTCTGGTGTGGTCTTAGAATGTAGTGCAGAATGTGGACTGTTTTATGGTGCCTTTCTAGTGGTTATAGTATTTGTCCTTTCAGGAGCTTGACAACACTGTCATTTTATGGAATAGAGGTCCAATTGTGGAAAAGAGTGTAAAAACTCTTATGTTTATGAAAAATACGGCATATTAGAATGATTTCTGAAGGATCACTTGACTGAAAACTGGAGTAATGATGCTGAAAATTCAGCTTTGATCAGATGAATAAATTACATTTTACAATAAATCCACATAGAAAACAGCTATTTGACTGTATCGAATAAATTCCGCCTTTCTCTTTCAAAAACTATAAGTCTTATTTCAAACTTTTGATCGCCAGTCTGTAAAATAATGTATGTGAACTAATTAGAAAATTATATATTTTAGACACTTTCCTAGCACAGGACATAGGCTATTTGAATATGAAAGTTGCCAGTTTTGCCATGTTTAGTGTAATTTTGAGAATGGTATTTCGAGTTTTATGAATAATTTTCAATTGATTGTGAAATTACTGAAGAAATCCTGATACACAAACATTCTATTACAAGTGAGGCTCCTGCACCTCCTTCCTCGCAACCACCGGAGGGAGCCATCACCCGAATATTGACTGTTTTCATTTCGGACTGCATTTCCCATAGGCCCTCATTCCTGGGACTGATTGCACACACCTGCACCACATGACACACCCCCCCCCTCATAAGCAGTTCACACATGCTGCGTCCCAATTCTCCTACTTATACTACGTCCTAAAAGTATGTACTGTTTTTGTAAAGAAAAAGTACATACTTTTGAGTGTGTAGCAGAAGAGTATGCAAGCTTTGGGACATACTACCTTGTCATAATTGCGTCTTTAACGGACGTTCTGTCGCTTAGTTACACAACCTGTAACTGTTTAAACTACCCTGTCAATCATCACAGTTAAAATCCTCCACATTCAATTAAATTTAATTTCCTACCATTTCGAAGAGAAATGTAGTTGCACGTTGATCTGCCAGTCATGGGTCTTTCATGCGGAGAACTCTCCTCATCTTTGCATAATGATGCATTTAAAAGTTAATGACCAAACGCGTCATTATAAAAGTTCACAATGCTGTTGCAGATGATATAGAATGTGGATAACATTTAATAAATATCCTTTCGTCAGGTTATACTTATTAATCATTCAAGCCCCTTTATCTTAACAGCTCTGCTTAACCGTTGGTCTCGCACATCCATCATGTTTGTAGTTTTTTGAACACTTTTTATTTGTATTTGTAGTTCTAATCGAATCCTCGTCCACAGCGCAATGTGTTATGGGCAATATTAGCCGTTAGAAGTGTGCATGTATCTGCACTTCGAATTCTAACCGGAAAAAAGTAGACCATCCGGGTATCTTTGGAATACTCATTTCAACATACTACGATTTGGGACACACTAATTCTTTTTTCGAATACTATTTAGGACGGATAGTATGCGAATTGGGATGCAGCAACACTGTAAGGAGACAGGAACAACAAGCCAATTGCCATCGACGTCCCAGTCCTGAATACACCGTGGGTCAGTGGATTTGGCTATCTACAAGGGACCTTCGCCTCAGACTCCCATGCAGAAAACTCAGTCCCAGGTAGGGCCTTTCAAAATTATAAAACAAATCACACCAGTCTCATTTCAGCTAGACTTGCCTTCTAATTGTCGTGTCTCTCCCACTTTTCATGTTTCGCTCCTGAAACCCTCTGGTGGTCCGAGAGGAGAGTCGTTTCCCATAGGCCCTCATTCCTGGGACTGATTGCATGCACCTGCACCACATGACACACACACACCTCATAAGCAGCTCACACACACACTCACGTTGTGAAGTCTTGATTTGCCCCGGTGATCATTTCTGAGCATTTATTGTGGATTGTTATACCTGTGTTTGACTGGACTATTCCTCGTGTTTGATTCTCTGCTGCCTGCCCTGACCATTGCCTGTTCCTGGACTTTGTACGTTTGCTGCCTGCCCTGATCTCTGCCTGTCCCTGTTAACCGTCTCTGCCTCGTCCTTGCCATTGTCGTGTTTGCTACTCAATAAAACTGCAAATGGATCCTCACTCTGCTGAATCGTCATTACGCATTCACTCTTATCTGACATGCTGAAAACTATAGGCTATGTTAATGTTTCTTTGTGCATTGTTTGAATAACGTAAATGGTATTAAAGTATGAAAAATCCAAAAGGGTCAGAAGTCCATCCCTTGAAATTAATGTCCATAGTCCGTAGTTTTTTTAAACAGTAGGCAAATATTACTATATACAGAGATGGGCACAAATATTTAGTTACAAATTACAAAATACGTTCTCTCAAATTACATTTGATTTTTTTCTTTGTATATTGTCTTGTCATGTTCAGCTGCTTATCTTACCTCAGCTCGCATTCTTCAAGCAGTTTCTGTGGACAGTAAATCCTGCCTCCTTTGATTTTATTGGATATCTAAAATATTTTGACATTGACAAGCGCTGTTAGACAGACTGAGCCAGGGGCGGACTGGCCATCGGGAGTTCCGGGAGTTTTCCTGGTGGGCTGCTGGACAATGTGGGCCAGCCCATTGCAACATAAATATATATGAATAATGAATTATAGTAAATTTACGTAGTCTATAGGCCTATCCTTCCGTCAGCCCAGATGAATTGTTTTAGTTGATTTTATTTTTTAAGGCTGTAGCTGGAAGTCAGTTGTAGTTCTTGTGTTTCTGTTCTTGTTGTTTTTTTTCCTCCAGTGAATCCTAACCCTAACAGCAGGTGTCCATCACTAATGCTCAACAATCACTTAATTATCTAATTAAGTTTAACGCTGCTTCAGTGTTACTTTTAATACTCTTGAGTGTTGACTCATTCAAACCCCGTTTTTTTTTTTTTTTTTGCTTCAGGGCAAGCAGCAGCAAATTCTCTGGAAATGACAGGTATGTGACATTCACTTGAGTCTACAGTTAAACTGGAACTGTTCTCAAGAAGATCTCAGCAGAGGATATTTAAACTCCATTAACCCCAAAAACAACATTTTTCATATTAATCTTATTATTCTTATTGGGAATTAACAAAAGTTTAGATCTAAATCAAAGGTGATCAGGTGATGTTGGTTTTTTATTGATGGTGACACCATTCATCATCATAATGTGGTCTCACTGTTTTCATAGCATGGTGAGTGCTTGACTGCTATTTACATGGGTATTACTGTTGTGAATAGTTGTATACTGATGCATCATTTGTGCTGCTAACTGCTGTACACATCAGCACAACTGTCAATCATAGCTTCATCAATGTCCGGCTGTGCCGCTGCCTAATTGAGGTATTCTGTCCTTGTTGTGCTACAATAAAAGTGCCGGTGTGGCTGCTGCTTCCAAAAAAGAGAGTGTAGTGCTGATTTCACTACTCACCTATTTGCGGGTACTGCCACAATTTGTAGCTTTCTATGTTGATGCACTGTGACACCAGAACTTCCTCAGAACAGAGTCACAAGCATTGGCACTGCCGGTGCTGAACTTAAGAGAGAGAATGGGCGCAGACATCCGGCAAACTTTAATGAGACATGCTAAGCAGATATTTTAGTATGAAATAAAGTGATGGCATCAGCAGCAGCACACCTACAATATGGCAAGGCGGTGGACATTGTTTGGTACCAAGCAAAATCACAAAAGTCACAACTTAGCAACAATAGCGCACACTATAGGAAGAACATGGCAACATGCGAAAATTAATTTCGCTCACACAGCCAACACTTGGGATGGGAGCAAGAATCCTTCCAGGTTATTTACTTTTGTGGGGATGTATTTGAGCTGATTTGAGCTAAAAGTCATCTTTTTTTTTTTTTTTTTTTGCATGTACTAAAGATGTGAAAGTTTAATTTCCGCTATTTATTTATAAATAGAGAGGATATGTAAATCTTCAAAAGTTTAACTGGAATGAAATGTTGAGGAACTAGTATTGCCAAACTGTTCTTTAGAAAATGATTTCCTTATTTGTGTTTAAAGGGGTTTCCCCTTACCATCCACTTAGACAGGTTCTCAGAATTGCTTAAAATATATACTGCTAGAAACCTGTTACATTACAGAAGGATCGGAGACAGGAGATCACAGATATATATGTTTATTAAAGACGCAGCAGAGCAAACAGACGTGCAGGTGAGTATGTGATGGATTGCTGGGTGAATTGTGCGATGAAGATGAGGTGATACTGTCCTTTGTGTTGATAGGTGAGAAGATCCTGGATGACAGTGGAGATGGGAAGCGCTGGAGGCTGAAGACACTCACACACAGACTGGGGACACGCGAGGAGACTTGGAGACGCTGGAGACAGGTAAGTAGATCGCTAGGAGTCATTAGGGTAAGCACGTAGGTACGCGAACGAGACCAGACAGTGACTGAGTGTGAGTGTCTTAAGTACTAGTGCTGATTGACGTGCTGATGGGGTGCAGGTGTGTGTGATCAGTATTCCAGAGATGGAGTGCCCTGTGATTGGAGGGTGTTGGAACCTGGCGTGTCTGTGACAGTACCCCCCTCTCCACGGCCCGCTCCTGAGGGCCGAGGACCCCGACGTCGTGGTGGCCATCCTCTTCCACGTGGGGCAGGTCTGTTGGGATGGGTGGAGTGGAAGGTCTGAAGCAGGTTGGGGTCGAGTATGTCATCTCTGGGGACCCAAGAGCGCTCCTCGGGGCCGTAGCCTTCCCAGTCCATGAGATATTCCAGCAGGCCACCACGGTGCCGGGAGTCCAAGATCTCACGCACCTCGTAGGCTGCACCGTCGTCCAGGATGAGTTGTTGATGAGGTTCGGCTGCTGCTACGCCAGGCTCTGTGGGGAGAGGAACAGAAGGGTGGTGAGGTTTAAGGAGTGACACATGGAATGTGGGGTGAATGCGGTACTGAGGAGGTAGTTGGAGCTGGTAGGTGACAGGGTTGATCTGCTTGGTGATGGTGAATGGGCCAATGAACCTGGGACTCAGCTTATGGCAGGGCAGACGCAGTCGGATGTCCCTGGTTGACAGCCAGACCTTCTGTCCAGGTTGGTAGGCAGGGGCGTTGGAGCGGCGAAGGTCTGCTCTCATCCTGCGTCTGCGCAGGGCCCGTTGGAGTTGGTGGTGTCCTGAGTCCCAGACCCTCTCGTTCTCTTGGAACCAGTAGGCGACAGATGGGACGTCCGATGGTTCCCCTGACCAGGAGAACAGTGGGGGTTGGTAACCGAGCACGCACTGGAAGGGGGTAAGTCCAGTAGATGGTTGGCGCAGGGAGTTCTGTGCATACTCGGCCCAACCCAGGTACTGGTTCCAAGAGTCCTGGTGGCCGTGACAGAAGGTATGGAGGAAGCGACCGATCTCCTGGATCTTCCTTTCTGTCTGCCCGTTCGACTGAGGATGGTATCCAGACGTGAGGCTGAGGGTCACACCTAGGAGTGAAAAGAATGCTTTCCATACCCGGGAGATGAATTGGGGTCCTCTGTCAGAAACGATGTCTTCAGGGATTCCATAATATCTGAACACATGGTTAAACAAGAGTTCAACTGTCTCCATGGCTGTGGGCAGTCCTCTTAGGGGAATTAAACGACAGGACTTGGAGAATCTGTCCACTGTTACAAGGATGCAGGTGCAGTTGTTGGAGGCAGGAAGGTCAGTTATGAAGTCTACTCCTAGGTGTGACCAGGGTCGACTCGGAACGGGCAGAGGAAGGAGCTTGCCGGATGGTAGGTGGCGAGGGCTCTTCGAGATGGCGCATTCCTTACATCCCTGCACGTACCTTCTGACGTTGGATGCCATATTCGGCCACCAGAAGCGTTCCTTAAGCAACGAGAGGGTTTCATTGACCCCCGGGTGGCCAGTGCCAAGAGATGTGTGGGCAGTGTGGATGAGTGGAGTGCGCCGTGCTCTGTTGGTGTATTGCAAGCCTGGAGGGCAATCCGGCGGAGTGTTGGCGGAGGCATTGGAGGAGGGCATGGTCTCCTCAGACCAGGAGATGGGGCTGACGATGAAGCTTAATGGAAGGATGGACTCAGGTTCTTCGGTCTTTTCCTCAGGGGTGTGCAGACGAGACAGAGCATCAGCCTTGACGTTCTTGGCCTCTGGGCGGTAGGAGAAAGTAAAGTTAAAGCGTGTAAAGAACAAAGCCCAGCGGGCTTGTCTAGGGTTTAACCTCTTGGCCGATCGTAGATACTCAAGGTTCTTGTGGTCAGTGAGCACAAGGAAGGGATGTTTGGCTCCCTCCAGCCAATGCCTCCACTCTTCCAGAGCCAACTTGACAGCGAGGAGTTCTCTGTTGCCGATGTCGTAATTGACCTCCGCCGGGTTGAGCTTGCGGGAGAAGAAGGCACATGGATGGAGTCTACTTGGGGTTCCCTGCTGCTGGGACAAGACCGCTCCAACTCCGGTGGTGGAGGCGTCCACTTCCACCATGAAGGGCAGGTCGGGATCAGGGTGGACGAGGAGAGGAGCGGTGGAGAAGGCTTCCTTAAGGGCGTTGAATGCGTTGGTGGCTGCAGGTGACAGGACAGAGACTTGGGCTTATTGCAGAGGAGGTTGGTGACTGGACTGGAGATGGAGCTGTAATCTTGGATGAAGCGTCGGTAGAAGTTGGCGAAGCCGAGGAAGCGTTGGAGTTCTTTGATTGTAGTGGGAGTGGGCCAGTTCCTGATGGCATCCACCTTCCTCTCGTCCATCCGTATGCCACTGCTGTCGATGGAATAGCCAAGGAACTGCACTGAGGGCTGATGGAAGGAGCATTTTTCGGCCTCAGGAAGAGATGGAACTCCCTCAGGCGTTTCAGGACCTCCGCAACGTGGTGGCGATATTCGGCCAGGCTCCGGGAGTAGATGAGGATGTCATCGATGTAAACCAAGACAAACTTGTGGAGGAACTCCCGGAGCACCTCGTGAATGAAGTCCTGGAATACGGAGGGGGCGTTGACCAGGCCATACGGCATAACGAGATACTCGTAGTGTCCAGTAGGTGTCACGAAGACGGTCTTCCACTCGTCCCCCTCACGTATCCGGATAAGGTTGTACGCGCTACGGAGGTCCAACTTGGTGAAGACAGTGGCACCATGGAGATGTTCCAGGGCAGCTGGGACGAGAGGAAGGGGGTAACGAAATTTGACAGAGATGTTGTTGAGTGCTCGATAGTCTATGCAGGGCTGCAAGCCTCCGTCCTTTTTAGCCACAAAAAAGAAGCTCGAAGCAGCAGGGGAAGTAGACGGGTGGATATAACCTTGAGCCAGGGCCTCCTTAATGTAATCCTCCATGGCCTTCTCCTTCGGGATCGACAGGTGGTAGATCCTTCCCCTGGGCACTGACTCACCCGGAAGCAGATCGATGGCGCAGTCCCATGGCCGGTGTGGAGGCAGCTTGGAAGCTCGCTGTGGGCAGAAGACATCACTGAAAGGGGCATAACATTCAGGTATATCCACCGAGCGCTTTTCTACTGGGCTCTCGATGGTAGTGGCGCAGACAGATGTTCAGGATGAGGAGATGATGGCACAGGAAGCTCAGAAAAACAGCTTGGGAAACAGGTTTTGCCCCACTTCAGGATCTCGCCGGTCTTCCAGGAGTCATCTCCAACCAGGGGCGCCCAAGTATCACGTCAGCGGTGGATTCCTCCAGAACCAGCAGATGTAGTTTTTCCACATGGAGGACTCCCACTTTACAGTTGGATGAGACCGACACCTTAACGTACGTGTTTTCTACAGAGGGGCTTTCTCGTTACTGAGTGGATCTGGTAGGTGGACGGCATTGCCGAGGTCTTGAGCTTGAGCTGACGGCAGAGGGCGCCGGAGATAAAGTTGCCTGCTGACCCAGAATCGAGGAGTGCAACAACTGGCATTGAAACATCAGCAGCAGTAAGGTTTACAACAGTGGTGAGTGGCTTCATCTTATTTATAGAGGGAATGACAGCACTCACCATGGGACGAGGAGGACGACAATAGAGGCACAGATTCTGGGTCAGCCGTCTTTGCCATTCTGAGGACTAGAGTCTGGTGCTTTCCAAAAGCATGGGCTCGTGGGCTGGTTCTGGAGGGCTGACGGACTCTGGTCTGCGGGGAGCGATGTTGAATAGTGGCTGGCCCTGGTGTTCTTTGAGACACGACTGCATACGAGTGGCGAAGCGTATGGAAAGTTCGAGCCCAATGGAATCCTCGTATGCAGCGAGATGCAACCACACTCGAGAGTCCAGTCCTTGACGATAGGTGGTTATCAGGGCCTGTTCGTTCCAATCACTTGAAGCAGCAAGCGTTCTGAATTGCAAAGCATAATCGTTAACTGACATGGAACCTTGTTTTAAATTATAGAGTTTCTCACCGATAGAAGAGTCAGAGGCTGGCTTCCCGAAGACTTCCCTGAAGTGGGCTATGAAACCGGAGTATGATTGTGTGACAGGATTATTCTGAGACCAGATGGAATCGGCCCATTGCAGTGCTTTGCCTTGTAACTGTGAAATTATGAACGCTACCTTGGAGGTGTCGGTGGGATAATAGTGCGGTTGCATCTCCAGGACCAGCGAACACTGCAGGAGAAATCTGCTGCAATCCTCCGCCGAACCAGAGAAGCGCGCCAGTTTGGCCATGGGACTGGCGTGCACAGGAGGTGAAGGAGTGGGTGTTGTGTTGACGGAGTTGATCGCTGGTGGTGGTGAAGACGGGTTGGAGGTGAATGCTCGGCGCAATGCGTCTACGAGCTCTGAAAGGGATCCGGGTGGCTCATGCTGGTGTCTCACGGTCTTGGTCCGGTCTTCTGTTACAGTACAGAAGGGTCGGAGACAGGAGATCACAGATATGGATGTCTATTAAAGACACAGCAGAGCAAACAGACGTGCAGGTGAGTATGTGATGGATTGCTGGGTGAATTGTGCGATGAAGATGAAGTGATACTGTCCTTTGTGTTGATAGGTGAGAAGATCCTGGATGACGGTGGAGATGGGAAGCGCTGGAGGCTGAAGACACTCACACACATACTGGGGACAGACAAGGAGACTTGGAGACGCTGGAGACAGGTAAGTAGATCGCTAGGAGTCCTTAAAGTAAGCATGTAGGTACGTCTAGATGCGAACGAGACCGGACAGTGACTGAGTGAGTGTCTTAAGTACTAGTGCTGATTGACGTGCTGATGGGGTGCAGGTGTGTGTGATCAGTATTCCGGAGATGGAGTGCGCTGTGATTGGAGGGTGTTGGAACCTGGCGTGTCTGTGACAGTACCCAGCTAACTTTTTTTTGTGTTGTTGTTGTTCTAAGATTGTTTTACAAACATTCTGTTTTATTAATGGGAATGTGAAAAGGTTAATGTAATGTAAGGTTTTTTTCTAGGAATGTTGTAGCATCTGAAGAGGATCAAGATCATCAAACCAACTTTGAATTCCAAAGGCTTTAGCCTCTTGAACTTCTCATGTAAATCTCACGTCAGGCTCCGGCCTGGCCGACGTTTATTGCCCCACTGTCATTGGTGTTACCTCATAGAAGCTAAACAGAAGACCTTTTCAGGAACTTCAAAGGTGCTCCTAGATTGACCTCCTGTTGGGCACACAGACCATGTGGCCACCACAGACGACCCAATGCACACACACACACACCCATACAAACATAGAAGGACTCTCTGCATTTAACTCATAAGTTAAATTCCAGAATGTATGACTATGCCAAAATGTAGCCCCTTTGTATCCGGTGTGTAAGCATGTATCCATCTTATATAAACTTAGCTACAACTGTAGTTGTGTTAGTTTTACTCTAAATGTTTATACTCAAGTTTATACTCGGTTTTAATGTCTTCCACACACGTACTTCTTGGATTCAAAATGTTCCTCTCCAACTATCTGAACCATCTATATATGTTATGTTACTGTACTTCTATTTTTAGAGTCTTTTGGAAGAAAACGTACTCGGATCTGACATGTAATAAACTATGCAAATTAGGTCATAAAACGAGACAAAGAAAACTTTTCCCGCCTCAAAATCCACACTGGCCATTGGCCTGTTCATCGAAGGAAGCATTTTGGCTTGTTTATCCTTGAAGAATTAGTCCACTTTTTAAATAAAAATTTTCTGATAATTTACTCACCCCATGTCATCCAAGATGTCCATATTCTTTCTTCAGTCAAAAGAAATTAAGGTTTTTGATGAAAACATTCCAGGATTTTTCTCCTTATAGTGGACTTTAATTGGCCTCAAACGGTTGAAGGTCAAATTACAGTTTCAGTGCAGCTTCAAAGGGCTTTAAATGATACCAGATGAGGAATAAGGGTCTTATCTAGCAAAACGATCGCTCATTTTCTTTTCAGCACTCAAACTCATGCAAGTACCGCAAGTACCGCTATCCATCTTAGATGCGCTAACTTTACACGACCTAATAACATGATACTGATTCTTTGCTGGCTTTCAAGGAACTGGTTGTAAGTTTTGCCATTCTTTTTGTTTTCTCTCTTTTCCTGTCTTTACTTTCATTTCTGTATATATGTATTCTTTGTTTATATTTAGCCGTATGAGTTTGTAAAATACACACTGATGTCTATAGAAGCGACCATAACAATCCTTTCCATAATAATTAGACAACACATTTTATTCATATCAGATACGCATTGTGTAAGTAATTTAAAGTTTACTCTATTCTTCTCACAGTTCACCGGCTCACTTACTTTCATGTATTTCGGGAGAAGTAGATGAATTCACATGTTGTAAATCCAACAGATCCGATTCTCTGTACTGCCAAGCAAACTAACATGACAGCGCCCATCGCACATATGGATCAACTAACACAATCGTTATAAAGGTGTTTAAACAGCAAAACACATCCACTTGCAGATATCTGACAATCAGAATATCAGATATTTCAAACTATAGTTAACAAATTTGTGAATATTTTGAATAAAAAAGGAAAAATGCAATAAAAGCAGATCATCAGTCATACAGCGCTATTGTGGCTGCGGTGTGTCAATGACACATCACCATGGAAACAATAAAGTGATACGTTCTAAATAATGGTCGCCTTGAAAAACTCACACTGGGGGCTCAGCCAGAATATTTTAAACTTATATGTGAAAGGGTTAACAGCAGGTGTTTATCACTAATGCTTAATTATGACTCAGATGATCATTTAATTATCTGATTAAATTTCAGGCTGTAGATTGGACCTATTTAGACATTGAATAGTGTTCCTTTAACATTGAGGATTTTGTTGTGTATCACATTGCTACAATGTTGTCCACAGGATTTATTAGTAACTTTTTTGATATTTTTTTGTTAATGAAAATAAAGTTGAAAAAATGTTTCAGAAACATCATACTAACCTTTAAAAAAAAAGCTGTTCCACAAACATTAACCAGAATTGAATGTTTGAAAACATTCTTAGAACAAATAGCTGGGTTTCTACCAGTATATATTTTATATATATATAAAACCTGTCTAACTGGATGGGAAGAAAAGAAAATACCCTTAAACACGGAAATAC
Organism: Hypophthalmichthys nobilis; assembly: GCA_037950665.1. Taxonomy (NCBI): domain Eukaryota; kingdom Metazoa; phylum Chordata; class Actinopteri; order Cypriniformes; family Xenocyprididae; genus Hypophthalmichthys; species Hypophthalmichthys nobilis. Next base: position 42,807,619 of record CM075475.1, read on the forward strand.
TTTTCTAAAAACTGCATGACAATACTGGTTCTTTAACATTTCATTCAAGTTAAACAAACTTCAAAGTTTACATATCTTCTCTATCATTCTAATCATATCAATAAATAAAACAATCATTAAATGTAGTCTGTGAATTATTAAAATAGTACAAAAAGACAGTAATAGCAGAAATGAAACATTCAAATCTTTAGTATATGCACAAAGGTTGACCCCAGCTCAAATCAATTCAAAAGCAAATAATACTGAAGCTGTTTCACTTTCTTACTGCCACAACAGGTGATGTTAAGAATGCAAAACAATTTCCCCTTGACAATGTATAAATAGATACAGTTTACAGAGAAGTTTCCAGATGCAGCTCATGACTGCATTGATGATACAGAGATGGGGGACTTCAAAACTCAGGTTTGACTTCATTACGTTACAACTGTATATATTAGCTGAACTATATAACTATATTATTATTCTCTCTCTCTATATATATATATATGTGTGTGTGTGTGGGTGTGGGTGAGTATGTGAAAAGAAATGGTAACACTTTATTTCGATTGTCACTTTACACATTCTACTAACTAGAAGTAACTTTGTAACATAACTCTCATTAGAGTATTAGTAGGCTGTCGGCATAATATCTGCTTACATTTTATTTTGATGGTCCTACAACAGACATTCTACTGATTATAAGTAACAAGCAAGTACATGTCATCTTTTGTATATATGACAGACCATTAGTGATGACACTTGCAGTCTACTGAAGGAAAGCAGAAGAACAAGAAATAAAAAAAAGATTGAAGCAGACTTGCAGCCATACAGACAAATAAAATACATCATTAGATGTCACTAATTAAAACTCATAAATTCTTTGGATATGATTGAGTTTGAGTGTTGCTGATGTTGTTTTATTAAACATTTCACCAAGATCACCTTTTTGGTGATTAGTGTTCATTTGGTTTGTACTTGGGGCTTGATTTTTATTAAATTATGATGATGATGATGATTATTATTATTATTATTATTATTATTACTATTAATTATTATTATTATTTTGCAGCAGTGTTTTTAAATAACTCAGGCAGTCTGCCGTCCAAAGGTAGAAAGGATGAAGCTGGATGCAGAACTAGTAATTAATTTAGGGTAAGGCTTAGTAACTCAGGAAAAGTTATCAGGGACGAAGCATGGGAAAGAGAGAGAGAGAGAGAGAGAGAAAAAAGGGAGGGAGCACAAACGATGGGCTCAGAAAAATACTTTTCAAGCACTTCACGCAGCATGGGAAAGAGAGAGAGAGAAAAGGGAGGGAGGGAGCACAAACGACGGGCTCAGACAAATACTTTTCAAGCACTTCACGCTCGGAATGAAAGCGCAGACAAGGAATATAATCTCCTGCGAGGAGGGGTCATACCCGGGTGAAGGCCGATGCTACAATCGTAGGGCCAATGGGGAGGGAGAGAAGTGGCCTGTGAACGACTGAACACAGTGTGCAGATCATGGTACTCCTCAGGTACATTAGACGGATCAATAGACTCCTGAAAAACAGGAACAGACGAGACAGCAGGAACAGCAGACACTAGACATTTGACACAACACAGTAAACTCCAAGATAGAATTGTCCCCTCTGCCCAATTAATCTGGAGATTATGCAGTACTAACCATGGATGGCCCAAAACAATGGGAACCAAGGGGGAATGAAAAACATAAAAAGGGTAACACTTTATTTTAAAGTGCCGTAGTTACACGTTACTACATGTACTTACTATAGTAATAACAGTAAATTATGCATAATTACAAGTAACTAACCCTAAACCAAACCCTAACTGTAACTCTATAGTAAGTACATGTAGTTAGTTAATAGTAAATAGTACGTATTTGTGTAATTACAATGTAACTATGGAACTGTAAAATAAAGTGTAACCAAAAAAAGAAATGGTCTTTTGGTGATTTCCAGAGATAGTGAAACTAACCGCTTCAGTGGCTCGATGTATATTAGACAGAACATGGCCATCCAGGGCAAAGGCAGTAGGAGGATCAGTCAGTTCACATAGTTCACACAGTACACTTCTCATCCATGAAGTTCCCTTCAGCACCAGAGTCAATGAGGACGGAACAGGTGAACGATGAACCTTGCTAGCGCACAACAGCTTCGTATATGGTGTGGGTCTTAAGCGGTGGGGAGATACATGTCGCGCTTGCCAGTACTCCACTGACTACTGATGAGCCCTCGCTTTTACTGAACAAGTAGCAGCAAAATGACCAGCACCACCGCAGTACAGGTATGGTGTTTGATTTAGGGAAGGTGCGTGTGGTGAAAGGATACCTCCGTTGCTTATGAAATTTCTACTAGAAGTCTCTACTTCAAGGCATTTCTGATTTAGAACCATTTAAGTTAGTAATTTTATTTTCAGTGGGACTGACAGTTTACAGATTAAAAGAGACAACCACTAAATGCTATTAATTGAAAGAAGTTCACAGCAAAATCCTAAATTAACACTGGTGTTTGTGTGCATTCACACTCAAGAGTGTTAAAGTTTTTTGTGAACAATTGTTTTTATTGAATAATCATTAAAATAAAAAGGATACAACAAATCAGAATGCAGTGCCCCACCCCCACCCACCCACCAGGTAGACTTATACTGTCATTTCACTGTCATTTCAGGCCGTTGTCATCATAAATATCACCCAAGCAAATTTACATTACATTTAACCCATTGTGGACAATGAAACTGAATCTTTCCTGATAAAAAATTATTATTATGGAACAAAGGTGAGTGACGATGCCAAATCTAATTTGGTTCTAACTTTCTTGTCACCTTTCTCCAAGTAGAAAGAAAATGTGTTAGGATGGGGCCAAAACGAAGTTTACATTGTCTAACTGAGACACCAGCAAAAACTTATTTACCTGCTGGCTATTGGAAAAAACTAAATTACTGAATTGAGTTTTTTCCAATAGCCAGCAGGTGGGGGTAAAGGAATCATAGAGGGAAAAAAAGGAAGGATGTTCATTTTAACAACAGATATTGTTGCATGGAAATAAGTAGGAAGTTGCGACCAATTTGCAAGATCTGAGTTGACTCTGGCCAAGTTGTTATTTAAATTTTTTGAAACAATATCCTTTAAAGAAGGATAGATATCTAACCCTAAATATTTGAATGAATTCACCACTGGAATAGAAATTGAGAGGAAGCAGATATGACTTTGCCCGATTAATTTTATACCCAGACAGATTATAAAACTGATTAAATAAATGTAGAATATGGGGGACCGATTAAACTGGATTGTAAAAAAAAAAAAAAAAAAAAAGCAAAATATCATCTGCAAATAAAGATATGTGGTGTGAGGTGTTCCTAACCGATATAGGGAGAATAAGTTCTGACTGACGTACAGCTTGAGCAAGGGGTTCTAAAGATAAAGCAAACAGTAAGGGTGAAAGAGGACAACCCTGACGAGTGCCTCTTCCAATCGGAAAAGATTGTGAACATACCTGGCCAGTAAGAATAGAAGCCGAGGGATTAGCATACAAGATTTTAATCATATTTATAAAGTTAGAACTAAAACCTACATGCTCTAGGACTGCCCACAGATAGTTCCACTCCAAATGGTCGAATGCTTTCATTGCAACTAAAGAGAGTATTGCCGAGGGATATGTCAATTGTTTTCTCATACCTCTGACCATTGATTCCAATTCATCAAGTGATAAAGGTCTATCTAAAAACTCAGTGTCTGATTCAGACAGATGTGGAAGATTAAAAGCAGTTAAGAAGGAAGTATAAGTGGTAGATTTGCATTTAGAGTTGGAACTATATAGTTCAGAATAGAAGGAGCAAAAAGTGTTGTTTATACACTTCTGGTCAGTCAGAACCTCACCGGCTTGAGATTTCACTGCTGTAACATTCACAAATTTCTCGCTATTATGTAGCCTTAAAGCCAATAAATGGCTAGGTCTGCTACCATGAAAATAATAGTTTTGTCTGGATTTTTTCTATAAAGAATTCAGCTCTGTATCTATACAATAAATTAAGTTCTTTCCTAACAGTTTTAATTTTAGCTGCAATACTATCAGAAAAAGAATGTTGGTTTGTCTGTTTAAGTGACCAATGTTTGGATTCCACATCAACGATTTTCTTTTGACAAACTTTCTGGCGGAAAGAAAATGAAATTAAATCAAATAGTTCCTTATAAAGCCCTTTGTCGCCTCCCATAGTGTGCTCTGCCGATTATTATTAGCCTATTATTAGCTTTAATCTTGCTATGGTACGCATTATGTTCTAACCATGATTTTTTTTTTTTTTTTTAAATACGTTTTTATTACATGAAATAGCTTCAATTATGCAAATCAAAAAAGATTTTTATAATGTAAACCAAAAATAATTAGATATCTATCATTCCTATCCCTTTCATCCCCCATCAACCAGTGTGTGTTTCCCCTTTCTGGTCACCTTGCAGTCTATAGGAATGTTTCAGTTCCCTGAGAACTGTCTCAAGTTTATCTTTTTAGCAGTTCCGTTGCTGTATTAGAGCTTGGACTTTAGCTTGGGTGGTTTGCAGGTGGCCTTCACAGACTCTAGTCCTGGCATCCCTTTCTTTCGGTTCAGTCCTTGCTCTCCCAAGGAGAGTTTCAGCATGTTGGAGTTTTTCACTCAGTTCCTCTCTGACATCCTTCTCCAATTGCTCTCTGTGTGCTGCATCTGCACAGAGGTCTGTCAAGGCATCTTGGAGTCTTTTCGCTTCCTCCTGTAGCTCTGGGTCCTTCTCATCCATTGTCCCATGCTGGTCTTGGGCCTCCAGGTTCAGCTGGTCTAGGCAACTTTGAGCATGTGCCTGGTTCCTCCGAGCCTCCTCAGCCTGGAGGTTTATCGCTGCTGCTTCTAGTTCCAGCTGGATGACGCTCTTCTCACTTAGCTGTGCCTGGAAGATGAGGTTGTGAGCTAGTGCCCCGATGATCTTGGCCAGCTCTTTGTGGTTGTAGCTCTTGGTCGGATCATGGGCCATCAGCCTGTTCATGTCTTCGTCCAGCTGCTCCTGGCTCAGATGCTGTAGGTCACTGGCAGCTTTAGGCAGGAGGGCATCAGTCATGGCAGTCAGCCAGGCCTCTAGGTGGTCCCAGTGGGTGGCAGAGTTGGATGATCTGGGCATACCGGTGGCAAGAGAAAAACAACACAAGAAGGCCAATGCAGAGTCCGTGCAGAGTTATCGATCTATGCTAGCGTATATTTATGTACGCTGTGTGCAGTTTGGCTAACTGGTGCAGACAGTTAGTGTAGTGTAGGCCAGACACCTATTATCTCATCTGTGAATGTCAAGGTGTGGCTAATCTGTGTGGGGGTGCACCAGAATAGTTTGAAAGATTGTTGACAGGGTGGTTGCCTGATGGGTCGCCTAATGACTTTCGGCTACTTGGGTCGTCAATCTATTATTCAGCATTCCATGACGTTTCTCATAGGTTTGTTCTTTACATGAAATGGAAACAAACAAAACAGAGTAAAGCAAAAAAATAAATAAAAAATAAACAAAACCAACAAATCAACAGAAAAGGATAGGGGAGGAAAAGTGTCTAAGCTTATTACCAAGGCTAGGGGTTGGACAGGGTCATAATGCCTAGGGAGATGGTATGGCTAGGAGAGGGAAACACTTAAAAGACCAGGGAATGTCTAATCCTCTTTGGGCTTAGAATTAGTGAGGGGGCCTGGGTCTAATTCAATAGGCCAGGTGGTGAATGGAGGTCACTCAGGTGAGACCCAGTGGTGAGGTCAACCACCCAAGCACTAGGAGGAGTGCTACCTATAAATAAAACACAAATGTCTGAACAAAAGGGAACTTAACTTAAATTTACATTTAAACTTTGTTTAAGCTAAATTTAAATAAGTGTATAAAGAAAGAGAGGAAAAGGCCTGAATAATGTCAAGATAATGAGTAAGCAAAGGGAAATAATGATAAAAATAAACAAAATAAAATAACCAAAGAAGACATTAAAATCCAGCTTGCCCAGCTGTTCCCGTTTAGTTCCCTCATTTACTCCTGTGTATATATTCTCCCTGTTGAGTTCAGTCCCTGTCCATTATTGTTTGTGTTTGTAGCACACTGTTGCGCTTCTGCCTGCTTGTTGGATTAAACCCTGTTTATATTTGTGAATCTGCATTCATCTGCATTCTTCCCATGACAGAATAACCGACCTCTCAAAACGAGAATAGCATGGACTCACCTGTATTGCGGCTTCTCCTTCTCCCTGAAAGCAGGCCGTATCTGGGATATCTGGCCTGGATGCTCCAGGATGGCAGCCTCTCCCTCACAGCCCGTCAAGGTCGTTCCAGAGCCTGAGCCGGAGAATATCAAAGCCCCAGAGTTGACACAAGCGGGTCAGTCCACCACAGAGCCAGGAGCGGACCTGGAGCTGATAGACCTGTGGTCCACGGATCCTTTTCCCACCGAAGTCCCCGGAAATCTTCAGCCCGTATCCCTGCCTGTTGTCCTTGTCCCGTCTCCATCGCTGGTCACGACCAGCCCCCTGGATCCGTCGGTACCACTAGGGTTGTGTAGCTCCTCGGCTCGGGCTTCCCTACCACCAGCTTGGCTAGAGGCAGAGTCCCCGGCTGCACCTTGGGCCTCCAGGCCCACACCTCCACCTCAACCTGTCAGCCCATCGCCATCACCTCAACCCACCACTCCTTCATCGCCTCCGTGGTCCGTCTGCCCGGAAGCTCCGCTGGGATCGCTCGACACTCCAGGTCAGCCATTGGCACCCAGCTACAGCCACGGACTTCCCTCACCATGCACCCCTTTGGCATCAATGGACTCCTCCCTTCCTCTGACCTCCCTCACCACATAGTCACCCCGGTCATCTGTTTCCACGTCATCACCTCAGTCCCGTGAGTCAGCGGCTCTCGTCTTCCAAGTCTGCGATGTTGCCACGGTCCATCAACCACTCTGTTCTGCCGGTTCCTCCACCACTCACCATGGTTCCGCTGCCGTCAATCGGCTCCTGGTTACCACCCAGCGCGTCAGTCAAGGCTCCACCCTGGATCCTCCCTCCTTCAGCGCCACCATGGTGCCTGTGGCCAGCGTCTCCAGGGTTCAGTCCATCTCCAGCTCCACGCCCTCCACCAAAGCCTCCGCTAATTAACTATAATGAATTATAATGAATTATAAATTTTTACAGTTTCAGACTGCAGCAGAATTAAATATTTAATCAGCTTGTTCAAGCAAACAGACAGCATAATCAGTTATCAATTCTAGGAAACAAATTCCTGGCCAAGAAAGAAGCTAGAGAGACTTTGATTTGTAAGCATCAACACAGAGACAATAAGTGTAGATATAATGGTTTAATGAATGAAACTATGTTAGGCTACACACACAACTAAACTAATCAAAGATTATATACAGAATAATGAAAGGGATGAAAAAGTAAAGAAAGAGAGACAGAAGAGAATGGCAACAGTTAACCACAACAGTTAACCACAACCTGCAAGAAACATCAAAGAATCCTATATACCTTTAATGCATTCTTGCCGTTCATTTACGTGTTTAGTCTATAGGTTTGCGTGTTTGAGTGTTTATGTGCTTAGAAGCTTGGTCTTTTTAAAAAAGTGATATTTGCCAAATTACTTTACTGGTCCGCATAATAGGCTACAGAAAAATTTGTTGTGTCCGCGGATCTATGCAACTGGAATACTTTTGATAACGTTTTATCTATACAAATAGGGAAAGGAAAGGGAAGGAGGCCTTTGCAGGGGATAGTTTTGTTGAAACGTCAGGGCTGCGTTATCATCATGTCTAGATCCAGGTCTTTCATCTCATCTGGATACAGCCTGGATCTGGAAGGTTGCGGCAGACTTCGGGATAAACAGACTAATATTAGCATAAACGCCATTCTTCTTATGATGTAGTGAGTACATCCGGTGTTATGGGAAGTGTTCCCGGTTCCGGATGACCTAATCTATGCAGCCTAACAATTTACATGATTTGAATTATAGAAGTAGATAATGGTTTATGTGTATGTAAGTAAAAAACAGATGCGTTTTTAGTCTAGACTTAAACTGACAGAATTTAGCCACTGTATCAAATAAATACCTAGGGTTGTGTTTGTTTTCTTCTAAGAGATTTGAAAAATAAGTAGATCTAACATTTTTTAAGGCTTTTCTGTACTCAATCATTCTCTCTCTCCACGAAACACGAAAAACTTCTAGTTTTGTTTTCTTCCAGCTGCTTTATTTTTCTGGCAGCTCTCTTAAGAGCCCGAGTGTTCTCGTTGTACCATGGCGTTGGATTAGTTTCCTTAATCTTCTTTAAGCACAGAGGAGCGACTGAGTCTAATGTGCTGGAAAAGACAGAGTCAGTAGTTTCTGTTGCAACATCAAAGTCTTCTAAGCTGTCTGGTATGCTAAGGCGATGAAACTGATCAGGAAGATTATTTATAAAGCGATCTTTAGTGGTAGAAGTGATGGTTCTACCATATTTATGGCTGGGTGGCGGTTTTGCAGTCTTGGCTAAATGTAGTATACACAAGACTAAATAATGATCTGAGATGTCATCGCTCTGCTGCAGAATTGCAACTGCATCCACCTCTAAAGGAGGGCGAGGAGAAGAGGGGCGGCAAAACGAAACAAAGTCCAAAGAATTAGTCTATGGGGAGTGGAAGGAGGGAGGAGCCAAGGGGAAACCCGGAGCAGGAGGAGCCAGATGTTAGTCCAGAGACCAACCATGAAGAGGCCCCAGGGTGGAGTCGCAGGTGGGAGGAGCCGTGGTGGTGTCGACGTGGTGGCAAACACCCTGGGGACGACCAATGGAGACGTAGCTAGGGATGGAGACCCTGATGGAGCCGAAGAGCCCACGCGCAGCCGATGCTACGGGAGACCAAGGTGGAGCCATGGCGACAAGCATCCGAGGTGGAGACGGACGTCCAGAGGACAGAGGTTGAGCCGGTGGGACCGAGGATGTAGGCGGAGATGGAGGGAAGGAGGAGCCAGACGGAGCCGTAGGTGCAGGCAGGTCGGCGACTGACCAAGGCGGAGCAGGAAAGATGAGGGAGCCCGGAGAAGCCGTATGGCTGATGGTGTCCGGTGGAGCTGAGGGAGGGAGGAGCCACGGTGGAACCGGAGTGTTGACGCTCCGAGGTGGAGCAGGGGGCACAGAGGCTTGAGGTGGAGACAGGGGACCCTCTGTGTGAGATGGAGCTGGTGGACTGAAGACAGTTGGCATCTGGCATAATGAAGATGTAGAAGGGCTGAAGGACAGTAGCGATGGTGGGGCTGAGGAACTGGTTGGACGAGGAGGCGGGAGAGGGAGGCTGGGCGGGAACTCAGGAAACACAAGGGACACTGGAGATACAGGCGCTGGAAAAACAGGAGACTCTAGAGATACAGGGGGCGCTGGAGATACAGGTGAGTTGGGAATCACCTCTCCAAAAAAGTCAATTAGATCAGCCTCAAACAAATCCTTCAGTTCTTCAAAATAATGGCCAGAGCTCAACAAACTCACATCAACAGCGGTTGTGGTGTGGGCGGGGCTTTCCTCCCCAGCCCTCGAGCTCCACAATCACTCCATCAGCGATGAACGGTGTTGCCTGCTCACGCACCTGGTCAGACTCTGTCAGTTCTCTGTCAGAGAAGAGCAGCACCATCCTCTTTTCAACAGGTCAGGTCTGCCCCAAAATCTTTTCCAATTGTCTCTGAACCCTATATTATTTTGTGTACACCACTTAGACAGCTTAAACGCTAAGCATAGATTAAACGCAAAGATTAAACGCTAGCGAGGTCAGATTAATGTGATAGGCAATATCAGATCAGGTGATGATAAAATAGACAAGTAATTATAATAAATAGATTCAAAACAAAGCTCTACGGAGCTTAGTCTGGAGAATTTATGCAGTTTTACACAAAAGCATGGTAAGAATATTCGGTAACACTTTAGAATAATGGTCCATCATTAATAATTAACTATGCTGGAAGTAATGCAGAACAAATGAGTAGTACTACATTAACCCTTCAGCTACTACTATTAAAGGGTTAGTTCACCCAAAAATGAAAATAATGTCATTTATTACTCACCCGTAAGACCTTCGTTGATCTTCGGAACACAAATTAAGATATTTTGGTTGAAATCCGATAACTTAGTGAGGCCTCCATAGCCAGCAATGACATTTCCTCTCTCAAGATCCATTAACGTACTAAAAACATATTTAAATCAGTTCATGTGAGTACAGTGGCTCAATATTAATATTATAAAGCAACGAGAATATTTTTGGTGTGCCAAAAAAACAAAATAACAACTTATTTAGTGATGGCCGATTTCAAAATACTGCTTCAGGAAGATTCAGTGCATAATGAATCAGCGTATCGAATCATGATTCAGATCGCATGTCAAACTGCTGAAATCACGTGACTTTGGCGCTCCGAACTGCAGATTCGACACACTGATTCATAATGCTCCGAAGCTAATATAGAAACAAGTTTAACTAATCAGTAAGTAATATCGAATTTAGTACTAAGATAGTTCCATATTAGCTAATCAATAATTACAGAGTGAGATTGGCATTGTTAATAACTATTTGGTAACTATGACAAATTATAAAGAATTACTAATTAATTACTAATCACAACATTAAAGTGTTTGAGATGTGAGCAATTGTCTTTTTTTTTACTCTCAATGTGATCATGAAATGTAGTCACTATGCAGGAACTACTAGTGATCTGGACCATTATTTTAAAGTGTAAAACATCTTTTTCACTTTAAAATAATGGTCCAGATCACTAGTAGTTCCTGCATGGTGACTAGGTAATACTTGAGTAATTAATGATGCATTTTATGACCATATTCAGAGTAAAAATGATGACTGATTATGTCTCAGACAGACAATAACGTTTTTCACAATTTGTCAGTTAGTTCATAGTTATTAATGATACTAATCTCATTCAGTACTAATTATTTGTAACTGTGTGCGCTCAGGCAGACGAGGACGAAGACAAATCAGGTTCAAACACAGTTTGATATAAATCTATAAACAGGAATCAGAGCAGGCATAGGGATTCACACACTTAACAAGATACGAGACCAGACAAAGAACAACAGACAGGCAGGAACTTAAGTAGTGCAGATGATGAGGTGCTTAATGACGGAACAGCTGACAAGGGTGACTCATAATGACAGTGACCATGGAGACGGAAGACAGGCGGGAACACAAACAAAGGAACATGTGACAGATGAAAACCAAACTGAAAGTCCATGAAAACTGAAACTAACGTGACATTATTGATTAAGTAATAAGGAACTATCTCCTAAATTCGATATTACTTACTGATTATAAAGCTTGTTTCTATATTAGTTAATAGTAGTAGGTGAAGTGTTAATGTAGTACTATTCACTAGTCCTGCATTACTTACTGCATGGTTAAGCAAGCCAAAGGCGACAGCGGCAAGGAACCCAAACTCCATCAGGTGACATCAGGTGTCAAAATGTTGAAAAAAATGTTTAAAGCTTAACACATTGAGATAAACATAAGAACAGACAAGGAGTGCAGGGAAAGTGTCCATTATAAAGGGAGTGATGATGATGAAGTCCAGGTGCAGGTGATGAGTGGACTTCAGGTTGCCATGGCGGGTCTGGAGACGTGGCAGGTTGCCATGGCGGGTCTGGAGACGTGGCAGGTTGCCATGGCGGGTCTGGAGACGTTGCAGGTGGCCATGGCGGGTCTGGAGCCTTAACAGGCTCTGACGAACCTGGACGCCCACCCAGGAGTTCCCCACCCATGGGTACCTGGCCCCCCCCCAAAATTTTCTTGGGGGATTTCCCAGTGGATGGTAAGGTGGGCTCGGCGGCGGCAGGAGCCGCGGACTCGGCGGCGGCAGGAGTTGAAGCGGGCTCGTGACAGGCTGGAGCTGGAGCGGAGAATAGGGCCCAGTCCATCCCCTCATATTCCACCAACAGGCCTACTGATAATGGTACGGGCTGCTCGGAGGCAGAAAACTCAGGAGACTGGGGCTGCACAGAGGCAGAAAACTCAGGAGACTGGGGCTGCACGGAGGCAGAAAACTCAGGAGACTGGGGCTGCACGGAGGCAGAAAACTCAGGAAACTGGGGCTTTTTCTTCTTCCTTTTCGGCCATTTAGGCCCAGCGGAAGGTCTCTCTTCGGCCTTTTGGGGTTTTGGGTCCGGCAGGACACCAGGGGAATGCTCACTGGAGGGGTAGGCGGAGGAAAGCGGCGATTGGCGAACTGGCCGGTGTTTCTGAGGAAACCGGACGAGGATCACACGACTTATCTAGAACCTCCTCAATGATAAAATCAGAACAATTTAGGAACAAAAAAAGATTAATTGCTTCAACTAGGGAAAAATAGCAGGCAGGTTCTTTAAAACGGATCGTGTCCTCGTCCAGCCCCGCCAGAAACACAGCGTTCAAACAGGCATCTGGCCAATTCGCCAAATAAGCAAGCTCGACAAACTCCTCCACGTACCTCTCCAGCGAGCGACCGTCCTGCCAGCACCCACAAAGGCGATCCAAAGCTGTAGCTGGATCTGGCGGTACGGGAGACATAGAGATCTCAGGGACGAATAAGCCCATATTTAGCTTGTGGATGTCCAGTCGGTATTGGTCTGTTCTTCTGTTACGGTGTAGCTGTAGAGACTAGGCGAATACGGAAATCCACAAACATACAGGCTTTATTAAATCCAAAGGAAGAATGTACAGCTTAACACATTGAGATAAACATAAAAACAGACAAGGAGTGCAGGGAAAGTGTCCATTATAAAGGGAGTGATGATGATGAAGTCCAGGTGCAGGTGATGAGTGCTGATGGGGAGAAGACGAGGGAAGTGAGTGCAGGTGTGGAGACAGGAGGATCCTGGGAAATGGAGTCCGGGGAAAACGGGAACTGTGACAGTAGTGGTGGTGTATTTCTCCTGGCTCGCTTCTGCTGTCTGTCTTCTGGTTGTCATTTCTATCTCTAGTGTATGAGCTCCATCTTTACACAGCTGTCGACAGATGGTCCTGTCAGCGGCAACATCCTCCAAGTCCTTGGGTCTAATCACTTCCTCAAGGCGTTCTTCATCTGATCCTTATATCGCTTCTTCAGCCCCCCAGCTGAGCGTCGACCATGATGTAGCTGGCCGTATAGCACTCTAAGGGGCAGCCGACATAGGGGCATCCTTATCACATGCCCCAACCACTGCAGCTAGCGCTGGGTGATCATGGCCTCAATACTTCTGCAGTTGGTCTTTCAGTGTGAGGTACACGATTACGCTAAGTAATTCCCAGGATGTGCTGAGTGCAGCTTATGTGAAAGTGCTCTAAGGATTTGATGTGAAGGCTGTAGGTTACCCAAGCTTCACAGCTACAAAGGAGGGTGGTGACACAGACAGCTTGATATATGGCGACCTTTGTGGAGTGATGAAGGTTTTGTTGTAAAAGACTCTGCACTGAAGTCTCCCAAAAGCAGCTGATGCCTGTTTAATGTGACTCTGGACTTCCTTGTCGATGCTGCTATCCTCAGTGAAATTATTTGAGCTCAGTGATTTGAAAGATGGCACTACTGACAGCTGTTTATCCCCAACAGTGTAAGCCTGTAGTGTGAGTGGGACATTGATGCTCCATTGGCAAATAATATATATATATAGAGAGAGAGACACTTTAACATGCAATCTTTACATGTAGTCATTTATAATGATTTAAATTAAGTGCTTAATAATAATTAAACTACAATGTTAAATGTTTAGTGGATTATAGGTATGATAATTACATAAATAATATCTAAGTCATACAAAATAATTATTATAAATAATCACTATTATAAGCCAGATGATTTTCTCTTTAAAAATATTTTACTATGTAGTGATCTTTAATTTGCAGCAAGAGAAAATGGGGGAGTGACTTTATCAGATCTGTCACTTGATGTTCTTTATATTCAGCAGTGTTGTGATCATATGAATAATATCATGAACATTGTTAAAAAAAAAAAAAATCTTAAAATGTTGTATAATTTAGACACTGTCACGGTTATGCTCTGCTTAGTTTGATTTAGCTTAGTTTTCTAGTTTCCCCCCAGTCATTAGTTTTCATGGACATTCATTAACGAGCACACATGTCTGTGTTTATTTCATCAGCATGTTAATTTAAGTTCCTTGTTTTCTTTCAGTCATTGCCGCGTATTGTTTGTGCTATGCACACAGTTTTGTTTGTGTTTCCCCAGATTTGGATTACCTGTATTTACTTTGTATAAATAAAGAACTATTTTACTTTGTTATACAACGCCATGGATTACATGTTACAGACACACCGACAATGAATGCATATGAATCTCAACAACGGTGACATGCTACATGCTGCAATGCATTCTGGGAGCCATGAGTTTTATAATATGAAGGCTCCCAACATGCATTGCAGAATGAATCATGCCACCATTGTTGAGACTCATATGATGATCGCTGATGTATTTGACTGTGTCCAAAGTTTTGTGTGTGTATAATGTATTTAAAAATCAGAAATTAGAATATCTGATCTGTAGCATTGTGACAATACCCTGTTTTTGAGTTCTTTTGCAACAAATAATGCCTCAGTCATCGTTTAATTTAATCACTTAATAATCTCAACTCCAACAATGGATTTTGTTTGTGGCTTTTAAATGGTTTTGTTCTTGGTCTTGGAGGTCTGGTCTTGAAATCTCTGTTTAGACTACAGTGATATTATTTTTAAATTGATTAAAACCAAAGTAAATGATCAAATTAAATTAATTGTTTATTTCTTCAACAGGCAGAAACCAAGCACTGTAGAACATCGGAAGGCAGTAGGGATCAAGACCTTCTACAGGACGTGTTTACTAAAAAGAAGAATCTATTTTACAGACTTCATCTTGAACACCATCACAACACCATAAGAGCTGCAGATGTTCATCAGTTAACATCTGCACATTTATTACAGTCCCGTGAGTTTTGTGCTGAAGCGGAGCTGATTCAGACTTTCATACAAAAACTACTGATGATGAACTACAGAGCAAGATACATTAAAACTAATGAGAGCAATAAAGGTCACAATGAACAAGGCAGCTGTGGCTCATTAACACCAGAGGCTTGGTTTTTCACTTCAGGGTCAGGGTCTAAAACATGTCAGTTTGAGCGAATCCACCCGATGGATGTTCAGATGGCCGTGTTTCATTGTGCTGATGGTTTCCTGAAGCAGCTGATGGTGACTAAACTGTCCCAGTGTCAGTACGCTCTGCCTCTGCTTGTTCCTGATCCATTCACACTACAGATTGAGTTTCCTCTCTGGACATTCAGACAAATCAACAAGAGCTGGAAGATAAGAAACACCAACAATGAAACCATCAGTCAAATCCAGCCGATCTACAAGGCAGAAACACTAATGGTATTTTTCTTCAGGTTTGACTCTGTGTCTTCATCCAAGTCTCAGCTGATGAACAGTCTGATCAATGAGAAACACAACACGTTCTTCCACAGGAACTGCCCAGGCAGCAGCAGAACCAGAGTCCTGATGGATGGAGTGGTGGAGATCGCCTGGTTCTGCCCTTCTGGGAAAAACACGGATAAATTCAATGACTGCGTTGCATTCTGTAATCTACACGGAGATGCAGGAGACCATGAGAAACAGCTGGAGATCCTCATGGAAATGAGCTCAGTCAATGTTGTTTTTCTAACAAGAATAGACATGAATTACAAAAGCATGAATAAACTTCAACAACTCTTCAAGGACTCAAAGCCACTCATTTGTCTTTTTACTGAGGAAGATTTTGCTGTAACTGTGATGAAGAACAAATATAAGATTGGGCTGAAAAACAGAAATCAGTCGGATGTATCTGAAGAACTCAGAAGAGCTATAAACAATTGTTTCTCAGAATCATCGTCCACTTTCAGACTTGAAGATGTGTCTAAACACTCAGACATCAGAGTAGATGAGGAAGACGATGAAGACTGCATGAGAGGAAGAGTAGCAGCACAGCAGATGATGAGTTTGCTGGAGAAGAAAGATCTGATAGAAATCAAAGAATCAGTTCTGCCTCATCAGGGGAAACTGTGGCACCAGTGGAGTCAGATGAACAAAGAACTACATCGACCTCAAGGAGAAGAGTCAGAAATGGACATCAGTAAAAAACAATCAGTGATGAAGAAAATCCGTGAAAAGCAGCATGAATCTGACATCAGTGACTTTATGAAGAGCTTTATCAAAGAAATTAACTCAGCTGCAGTAAACAAGATGTTTTTCATTAAATGGCTCAGAATCCTCCTGGATGAATATATTTCAGATGACCTTTCTGATCTTCATCATAAATATGCCGAAAAGTGGTCAACCGTCTTAAAATTGAAAGAGAATCATGATAAATCTGAACATCTCAAAGCTGAACAAGCAGAACTTGAGAGAATATCTGAGGAACTTCAAGCTGCAGCCTTTGGTTTGGAGCACATCATGAGGGAGATCAGTCAGATCTATGAATCATGTTCATCTTTGCAGAAGAACAAGAAAGACCTGCAGTTTGACTTCTCTTCTCTCCCGAGTCTTGCAGCAGAGATGATGATCTCTGGATTTCCACTGGAGTTGATGGATGGAGATGCTGCTCATGTTCCTGTGATCTGGATCTCTGCTGTTCTAGATGAACTCATCCAGAAACTGGGAGACCAAAGAGTCTTTGTGCTCTCAGTTTTAGGGATTCAGAGCTCTGGGAAATCCACCATGCTGAATGCCATGTTTGGACTCCAGTTTGCCGTCAGTGCTGGCAGGTGCACCAGAGGAGCTTTCATGCAGCTGGTCAAAGTGTCAGACGAGATGAAAACACAGATGAACTCTGACTATATTCTGGTTGTTGATACTGAAGGTCTTCGTGCTCTAGAACTGGCTGGGAGATCAACAAGAGATCATGACAATGAATTGGCCACATTTGTTGTTGGTCTTGGAAATTTGACCTTGATCAACATCTTTGGTGAAAACCCATCTGTGATGCAGGACATTCTTCAGATTGTTGTTCAGGCCTTCATGAGGATGAAGAAGGTCAGACTGAATCCCAGCTGTGTGTTTGTGCATCAGAACGTTTCAGACATCACAGCTGGAGAGAAAAACATGGAGGGAAGGAGACGACTGCTGGAGACACTGGATAAGATGACAAAACTAGCTGCTGAAGAGGAGGACTGTGATGCAGAATGTTTCAGTGGTGTCATTAAATTTGAAGTTCAGAATGATGTGAAGTATTTTGCTCAGCTCTGGGAGGGCAGCCCACCCATGGCACCACCAAACCCAAACTACTGTGAGAATATTCAAGAACTAAAGGAAACTATTATGTCTCATGCCTCAAAATTACATGGAATGATGCTGATAGACTTTAAAGAACGTATTAAAGATCTTTGGGAGGCTTTGCTGAATGAACGATTCGTCTTCAGCTTCAGAAATTCTCTGGAGATTTCAGCTTACAGGAAACTGGAGACTGAATACAGCAAGTGGTCCTGGAGTCTTCACAGTGCTATGATGGAAATAGAGAACAAACTACACAACAAAATAGAAAATGAAGCAATCCATGAGGTTGATGAAACTGATCTTCAAAGAGAACTGAAGGAGACAAGTGAAGAAGTGGAAAAATCAATGTCTGAATTCTTTGAGAAAGACACATATGCAGATATACTGATTCAGTGGAAAACATCATTTGAAATCAAAATCAAAGAGGTTCAGGAAAAAATTGTAAGAGAAACAACAATGAAATTAAATGGGATGCTTCAGCAGCAAAAACAGAAGAAAAGCATTGATGCTCTGAGGACATATCATGAAAACACTCTCTATGAAAATAGCAAAGAAATTCCCTTAAAACTCAAAGACAAAGGGAATGATGAAGAAATACTGAATAAAGGGTTTGATCTGTTTTGGGAACAGAGTGTGAAGAAGATCATCACAGAAACTCCTGCCATTAAAGATATTGACATAATGAGAGATGTGCGAGAGATCCTCAGTGATGTCTATGAGGGGCGCTTCTCTGTTGATCACATTAAAGAGGAGAGTAAGTACATCAATATTTTCACTGTGTGGAATTATTCTGATTATGTTATTTTAAAGGGTGCTTACAGAATAGGTAAAGAAACATTTGGACATATTCAAACTCTGTTTCAAGAGAATGAAGCTCAAATACGATCATTAGTCACAGATGTTGCTCTGCAGACAGACAAAATGATTCAGTCATTTAACATTTCAACGATGGGCTACAACAAAAGCTACATTCAACTACTTACAGATTACATCAAGAAAAGAGTAACAGAACATGAGGAACAATCAGAGAAATATAAGTTCAAAGATGAATTCTTAATGGATTTGGTTATTTCCATCTGTATGAAAGCAAACAAGATAATCACTGACCAACACAGACTTTTCAGAGATGCCAATGATCCTGTAATATATGTTGAGAAGAAGAAAGAAGAATACTATAGTGTTGTCCAGAAACATTGTAATGGAGCAACATCAGCTGCAATTTTTGGTGAGATCATCTGTCAGAAACTCAAAGAGCCCATTGAGCAGAGTGTCTACAAGAAGACTGTCAGAGATCTGACATATGAAATTATGAAAAACTGTGAATCACTGAATGGAAACAGATCAAATCTAGAGAAACATATCTTGAAGACACTGGCAAAAGAGGAAGATTTTGTCAAATACATGGATTATATCAATTATCCCAGTCATCACTTCAAGAGTTTCATCAGAGATGAAGTCAGTCGGTACATCACTGATAAGTTCAGTCTCAGTGTTTTACCCAAGATGAAGAAGAACATTGAACTCCTGCAGCAGAAGATCATGAAAGCAGCACATGGATCTACTGAATATGTTCAAGTGAACAGAGGAGATGTTGATTTGTGGTTGAAGTGTTTCACACAGAAGCTCTCAGGTGTGCTGATCTTCTCTGAAAAAGACCTCAGTGGAGTGAAACATGATGATGTTGATGATTTCAACCTCCTAGAAGATGTGATAAGAAAAGAACTCCCTGCTATAATGTATGAAATCAGCAGTAGATTCAACACTGAGACATTTCCAGTAAAGTTAGACTGTAGGTTCAGACCAGATAATCTATTGATTGATCACTTCTGTCAGTGCTGTTGGGTTCAGTGTCCATTCTGTAGAGCCACCTGCACCAACACCATAAAAAATCATTATGGAGAGCACAGTGCTCCTTTCCATCGTAGTATTGGTCTGAATGGAATATATTACAATAATACATCTAAGTTGTCTACTCATATCTGCACATCAGCAGTCGCAAACAGCACTCTATATTTTCATCCCAATGATTCAGATGATAAAGTCCTTTGGAGAGATTACAGAGGAGCAGGAGGAGTTTATGCAGACTGGAACATCAGCCCTGATCTCTCTGATCTGCCCTACTGGAAGTGGTTTGTTTGCAGATTCCAGAAAGATCTGGAAAAACACCACAATAAAACATTTGAGGGAGAGGGGGAGATTCCAGAAGAATGGAGAAAATACTCAAAACAGGAAGTTATTAAGAGTTTGGATAAATACCTGTAATTTAACAAGTAAAATAAGTTCCTTTTGGTTTTCGACTCACAGAACACTTTGAAATGATTATCTGTACGTTTCTTCAGTGAGTCTGAAATATAAACTTCAGTTCACAGAATACATCAGAGATGAGTTAAAGTCTGTTAAAAGTATGGTAGAGGTAAAGTGATTATCTGAAAAACTCGAAGTAATACGCACACGTCCATCTCGCGATTGTACAGTCTTCTTCTACTTTCAGCATTTTTCATTCGTTAAAGTCCACTTTCTAATAAAAATTTCCTGATAATTTACTCAACCCCATGTCATTCAAGATGTCCATGTCCTTATAGTAGACTTCAGTTGGCCCCAAACGGTTGAAGGTCAAATTTACAGTTTTAGTGCAGCTTCAAGGGGCTTTATCTAGCGAAATTCTTCAGTCGTATTCTTCAAAAAGCGTACACTGAATGTCCTACACCAAAAAGACCCTTATTCCTCATCTGGGATCGCTTAAAGCCCTTTGAAGCTGCACTGAAACTGCAATTTTGACCTTCAACCATTTGTGGCCAACTGAAGTCCACTATATGGAGAACAACCCTGGAATGTTTTCATCAAAAACCTTAACTTCTTTTCGACTGAAGAAAGAAAGACATGGACATCTTGGATGACAAGGGGGTGAGTAAATAATCAGGAAATTTTTTATCAGAAAGTGGACTAATCCTTTAATGTCTCGCGGTCTTGCTGTTTTTATTGTTGTTGTTGTTGTTTTAAATATTATATTTTGGGCTAAAAGTGTGTTGTGTCTTTAGTTTCAGAAAAATATTACAAAAACTAATATGTTGTCATTTTTATTTTAGATAGTTTTGGAGTGATTGAATTTTTTTTTTACTAATTACTTAAGTTTGAAGTTACTTTTAAACTAAAGTATCTCAAATATGATACCCAATAGTAAGTTATATCCAATAAACTCCTCCAAATGTGTATCTTTGTGTCTACCCATCTAACTTTCTATGGGGTTTAAATGAGTGTAAATTTTAGACCTGCATGTATAGATGTGTTTGTGATCATGTACAAGACAGAAACAAAAATAAACTATTCATGTATATTTATTTACATCTGTTTGTGTTCATGTAAAAGTAATTGAATTATTTTGAATAATTTTTCAATAAATTCAATCATTTTCAGAAACAAACATTATGGAGGTTAAACATTTTTACATTGACACACAAGTTATTTTTGAGTATGTGAGCTTACCTGAGGGGCGTACAATGAAGCTGTTGTGCCAACCCTGTGTATTAGGCATCAAGAAAGTGGCTCAGCTTATACCAGTGTCCATCGCCACTGTAAATTGCACTCCACGGCTAACCAGCTCCAGAGTCCAGAGCAGGTTTTGTTCTAGGTAAGAAATATCAAACCGAAATTGGACCAATCATCTGTAAGCATTAAGTGATTAAGTATGATGCAATAAAACCACACCCCCAATTTCTCTTACTATATAAATCATAATTATTTCCTACAAAACAGATATAATTTTGGCACTTTTATGTCAGAGGCAGTTTTATTATGCGCACAATTTTATTATGTATTAGGCCTATGTTATGCGCACACTTCGAACGTGAGCGCAAAATCTGCGGGAATGAGTAGAATGCGCAATCCCGCGCCGAAATTCACTCGGTCACACCAACACAAGTGCATGAGATGACTGAATGAAAGGAGGCAGGTGTGTGTCAACTCGCTGTTGTAGAGGAGAGCAAGAACGTGCAGCTGGTTTCGGTTTATTGATACTGCAGAAAAGAAGTATTAGTATCGTTTCATATATTTCAGTATTGATACATATCAAAATATCGATATCCTGAACACTCTGATTAGCAAACTATTAGAAAAGATAGAAAAGTACAACACTGAAGCAGTGCTGCAGTTAATGAGATAATTAAGTAATGATTAATGTTGAAGTTTTGTTTAAAGGTTCTTTGAATGTCACCATTATCATGATTATGTTTGCATCTATTGGGCTTTTGAATTTTTATTTTTTAATTTTCTGGCTTTTGTAATATTATTTTTATAAATAAAAAAATTGCAAAGAAAACTGAGACAAAATGTGATCACTTGATTTTGGCCAGTTATTGATGGTAATATATTCATTATGAAGTGGCCTGATTCACTGATCTCATCTAAAGTCTAATAACTGAGATTAGGACTGATGTGTCATTAATACATATATTTTTTCCTCACTAATCTTGAGAAACGACAGCATGAGATCCAACAGTGTTTTGAAAATCAAATATGCTGAAGAATTTTAAGTGAAGTGAAAGTCATAAATTCTGTTGCTCCTTCAGTCTCCTTCTGTAACATTTACATTTACATTTATTCATTTGGCAGACGCTTTTATCCAAAGCGACTTACAAGTGAGGAATACAGTAAGCGAGTCGTCATGACGAGACAAATAGGAACAAGAAGTGCTCACAATACAAGTTTTAGGCAGTGCTCAGAGTATCATAAGCTACAATAGAGAGGGATTAAAGGAAGTGTATTAAATAGGTATAGAAATTTTTTTTTTTTTTTTTTTAGGATGAGGATAAGTGCTCATGAAAGAGATGAGTTTTCAGCTGTCTTTTGAATATTGCCAGGGATTCTGCATTGCGGATGAAGGCAGGAAGATCATTCCACCAGCGAGGGACAGTGAATGAGAATGTCCTGGAGAGTGATTTCGTGCCTCTCTGTGATGGTACCACGAGCCTTCGCTCCTTTAATGAGCGTAGGCTTCTGGTTGGAGTGTAGACTCGTAAGAGTGAGTGGAAGTAGGAGGGTGCTGAGCCCGTGGTAGATCTGTAAGCAAGCGTCAACGCCTTGAATTTGATGCGAGCAGCAAGTGGTAGCCAGTGCAGAGAGATGAAGAGAGGCGTGACGTGGGCTCTTTTGGGCTTGTTAAAGACGAGACGTGCTGCAGCGTTCTGAATCATTTGAAGAGGCTTGATTGTGCATGATGGCAGTCCAGCCAGAAGAGCATTGCAGTAATCAAGCCTAGAAATGACCAGGGCCTGGACAAGGAGTTGTGTTGCATGTTCTGTTAGAAAGGGCCTGATTTTCCTGATGTTGTATAGTGCAAATCTGCATGACCGAGCTGTCTTTGCAATGTGGTCTTTGAAGGTCAGTTGGTCATCAAGGATTACTCCAAGATTTCTGGCTGAATTAGATGGGGTAATTGAGGATGTACCTAGCTGAATGCTGAAATCATGATTTAGAGTCGAATTGGCAGGGAAGACGAGAAGCTCAGTCTTAGCCAGGTTGAGCTGCAGATGATGTTCTTTCATCCATGCCGAGATGTCCGCCAGACAGCTTGAGATTCGTGTAGGTACTGTGGGATCATCTGGTTGGAATGAAAGGAAGAGTTGTGTGTCATCAGCATAGCAATGGTAGGAGAAACCATGTGCCTGTATGATGGGACCAAGTGATGTAGTGTAAATGGAGAAGAGGAGGGTCCAAGAACTGAACCCTGAGGAACCCCGTGGTCAGTTGATGAGCTTGGATACCTCCTCTCCAGGCAACCCTGAAAGACCTTCCTGTGAGATAGGATTCAAACCAGTGAAGCGGAGTACCTGTGATGCCCAGTGATGAGAGGGTGGACAGGAGGATCTGATGATTCACAGTGTCAAAGGCAGCAGATAGATCGAGCAGAATGAGAACTGATGATTTGGAATCAGCCTTTGCAATCCGCTAGGATTCAGTGACCGACAGTAGTGCAGTCTCGGTTGAGTGGCCACTCTTGAAACCAGACTGATTGACATCCAATTGATTGTTCTGTGAGAGGAAAGATGACACCTGGTTGAAAACAACTCGTTCAAGTGTTTTTGCTATGAATGGTAGGAGAGAAACAGGTCTGTAGCTGTCTACAAGTGACGTGTTTAATGTGGGTTTTTTCAGCAGTGGGGTTACCCGAGCCTGCTTGAATGTGTTAGGGAAAGTGCCAGTGTGGAGGGATGTGTTGATAATGTGTGTAAGTGCTGGTGCAATTGTAGGAGTGATGGCTTGTAGAAGGTGTGAGGGCATGGGATCAAGAGGGCAGGTGGTGGGATGGCTGGAGAGAAGGAGTTTGGATACTTCTGTCTCTGTGAGGGGAGAGATATGTGTATGTGTATGTGGATGGTCTGAGTTCCTGTGTGTGTGGAGCGGAGAACTGACTGCTGATGGTAGCGGTTTTGTTAGTGAAAAAATTAGCAAAATTATCAGCAGTTAGGGAGGAGGTGGGTGGTGGTGGAGGGGGACAGAGGAGAGAGTTGAATGTTTTGAAAAGTGAGCGTGTGTTTGAAGCGCTGTTGATTTTGTTGTGGAAATAGGAAGATTTAGCAGCATGAATTTCAGCCGAAAAGGATGAGAGCAGGGATTGATAGCTACCTAGGTCAGATTGGTCTTTTGATTTGTGCCATTTCCTCTCTGCAACCCTAAGTTTGGTCCGGTGTTCACGAAGAACATCAGATAACCAGGGATTAGAGGGAGTGGCACATGCAGGCCTGGATGACAGAGGACAAATGCTATCTAGAGATGAAGTTAAGGTGGAACATAAAGTGTCAGTTGCTGTATTCACATCCAGAGATGAGAATTGTGTGGGTGAGGGAAGGGAGGAGGATACAGCAGAGGAAAGATGAGAAGAAGAAAGAGAGCGCAGGTTTCGTCTAAAAGGTAACTGGTAGAGGGTTGGTGGTGAACAAATAGGGAGTTGTAGACTAAAAGTGATGAAGAAATGATCGGAAATTTGCAGAGGTTTGACCAAAATGTTGTCAGTGATGCAGTTGCGTGTGTAAATGAGGTCAAGTTGGTTGCCAGATTTGTGTGTACTTGTGGTGATGAGCCGATTGAGATCAAATGAGGCTATAAGAGAAAGGAAGTCTGAAGCATAAGGCTTCTCTAGATGAATGTTGAAATCGGCAAAAACTACAAGTGGGCTACCATCCTCTGGGAATGAGGACAGCAGCATGTCCAGTTCCTCTACAAAGGTACCCAGTTGGCCTGGAGGGCGATAAATCACCACGATATGAATTTTGACAGGAATTGAGATTGTAATAGCATGAAACTCAAATGAATTGTAGTTGCAAAGAGAGGAATGAGTCGAGTATTTCCAATTGTCAGAAATGAGAAGACCTGTGCCCCCACCCCTCCCAGACTGGCGAGGGGTATGAGAGAAAGTGAAGTTGTTAGAGAGAGCAGCAGGGGTTGCTGAGTCCTCTGGACGAATCCAGGTCTCAGTCAAGCCCAAGATATTGAGAGTAGAATTAGTAGCAAAGGCTGGAATGAAGTCAGCTTTATTAACTGCAGACTGACAATTCCATAGCCCCACAGACACAGAGAGAGGAGTATTAGTATTAGAAGATGAGTAGATAGGACGCAGGGTAAAAGCATTGCGCTGCCTTTTACTTGGGTTAGTGGAGCGTTGCTGAGAGACAACAGGAATGTATTGAAAGCACATGCTGAGGAAGAAGGAAAGAAAGGGAAAGGAATATATTTAAGTGCCTACCGGTGTCGTTGCTCGGTGGAGTCGCGCAGGTAGAGTTGCAGGTCTTTACCCGAGTCGGTCTTCACACGAGGAGGCTGAACACAACGGCTGAACGCTCCCGCTGACGCTTCCGCGACAGCGCGCACGCACAATAAATATGCTGCTTATTAACACGTGATTGAAAACAGCTAAGCCTGCCTTGAAAATTAGCACAGCAAAAGCCTAAAGGCCGTGAATGGCTAAGAATCGAAACTAAGTGCGACTACGAGCAATAACACCAATAAAACTCTGCAAACGTGGCTGTTATTCTAAACGAGTACAATTAAAATACAATTATAGTCAAGGTAGAAAATAGGACAAGCACAGATTCGAAATTAATCCTTCCTAGCAGCAAATAATAAACAAAGCAACTGACCCAGAACAGATATTCAGCAAAGCACTTACTCGTTCCTGCCGTCACCACTGTCAGCTCGCTACTCCTGCTCACTTCTAGATTACACGAGTTTAAATATGCTTTCCCTCGCCAAGCCCGCCTTGAAAATTAGCACAGCAAAAGCCTAAAGGCCGTGAATGGCTAAGTAACAACATACAAATGTTTTTATTCAAACACTATTGCAATAGTTGAAAGAAATTAATTAGCAGAAATCAATGGCGAAATAGAGCTAACACTGATTGCAATAATGGTGATTATTTTTTTCAATAAAACATCTAAACCTAGGTTCTGCAGACATTAGTGCTGCACATTTTTAATCATATCGCAATCGCGATGTCAGCCTGGGGCGTGTTTCCTAAAAGCATTGTTAGCCAACTAACATAGTTACTAATATAGTTCAACGATTTGGTGTTTCCCGAAACATTGGTCAAAAACGTATATTTACACACAAACTGACCAGCAACAGCAACATTCAGACACCATCTTTATTTCTGTAGCTCAACTGCCACAGAATGGAACACACAGCATTGTGGTATACCAAAGGCAGTTAAGGATACATCTATGCTACCTTCAAAAATCGATCAGATGAAGGTATTTCAGGAGAGAGGAAGTGAAGCTAACATTTGATTCAGATGTGCCATGATACCTTCCTACCTTGGAATGCGTCCTCTCAAGGCAGAACTAAGCTTTCAGATGCAGCCATTGTTGTTATGTTTATGCTCATCTCTTCCTTTCTTTCTGTTCTTGTAGTTGCTCTTTGGGATTCTGCTTGTTAACAGCAGGTGTTCATCACTCCAAAAAATTCCAAAAAGCATATACTCCAAAAGTGTGATGAAACTGCACTACCCTATTAAAGGGATAGTTCACCCAAAAATGAATATTTGATGTTTATCTGCTTACCCCCAGGGCATCCAAGATGTAGGTGACTGTTTCTTAAGTAGAACACAAATTATGATTTTTAACTCCAACTGTTGCGGTCTGTCAGTCGTATAATGCATGTCAATGGCAAAACAATCTATAAGAGTCAAAAAAACATGCACAGACAAATTCAAATGAAACCCTGCGGCTCGTGACGACCCACTGATGTCCTAAGACACGAAACGATTGGTTTGTGCGAGAAACTGAACAGTATTTATATCATTTTTTTTACCTCTAAAACACCACTATGTTCAACTGCCCTCCACATCCGGTTAGTGAGGTCTGACAACGGAAGTGATCTCTCGCACTCATTGAAGCAAAGCGAAGAATGCGGTTTTACAGATGCTAGAAACACGGCCTTCAAATGAAAGATTGGTATCAAAGAGCACACCCAGGTTCCTAACTGACGACGAAGACTTAACAGACCAGCCATCAAGTGTTAGACACTATTCTAGGTTATTATGTGAAGAAGTTTTTGGTCCAAAAATTAGAATCAGTTTTTTCTGAATTTAGTAGTAAGAAATTACTGGTCATCCAATTTTTTATATCAGCTATACATTCCGTTAATTTTGTGAATTGGTAAGTTTCGTCAGGGCGCGAAGAAATATAGAGCTGAGTATCATCAGAGTAACAGTGAAAACTAACGCCATGCTTCCTAATGATATCTCCCAAGGGTAGCATGTACAGAGTGAAAAGCAACGGTCCTAGTACTGAGCCTTGCGGTACTCCATATTGAACTTGTGATCGATATGACATTTCTTCGTTTACTACTACAAACTGATAACAGTCAGTTAAGTATGATTTGAACCATACCAATGCAATTACACTAATGCCATCATAATTTGAGTCTATTCAGTAGAATACTGTGGTCGAGTGTGTCAAAAGCAGCACTGAGATCTAGTAACACTAATAGAGAGATACAACCACGACGGAAAAGGGAGATTTGAGATCAGCCTGTAATTGACTAATTCTCTAGGTTCAAGTTGTGTTTTTTTAATAAGAGGTTTAATAATAGCCAGCTTAAAAGTTTTTGGTATGTATCCTAGTTATAAAGATGAATTAACGATATTAAGAAGAGGATCTATGACCTCTGAAAGCATCTCTTTCAATAGCTTAGTCGGTATAGGGTCTAACATACATGTTGTTGATTTTGATGATTTAATAAGTTTAGAGAATTCTTCCTCTCCAACAGCAGTGAATGAATGGAATTTTTCCTCAGGGACACTACAATGCACTGACGCGATACTGTAGTAGACGGTTGCATGGTTATAATTTTCTCTCTAATATTGTCAATCTTGCAAGTAAAGAAGTTCATAAAGTCATTACTGATGTGCTGTTTGGAAACATCAGAAGTTGAAGCTCTATTTCTCATTAATTTAGCCACTGTATGAAATAAATATCTAGGGTTGTGTTTGTTTTCTTCTAAGAGATTTGAAAAATAAGTAGATCTAGCATTTTTTAAGGCCTTTCTGTACTCAATCATTCTCTCTCTCCACGGCATGCGAAAAAACTTCTAGTTTTGTTTTCTTCCAGCTGCGCTCCATTTTTTTGGCAGCTCTCTTAAGAGCCCCAGTGTGCTCGTTGTACCACAGCATTGGATTAGTTTCCTTAATCTTCTTTAAGCGCAGAGGAGCAACTGCATCTAATGTGCTGGAAAAGACAGAGTCAATAGTTTCTGTTGCAACATCAAGGTCTTCTAAGCTGTCTGGTATGCTAATGCAATGAAACTGATCAGGAAGATTATTTATAAAGCAATCTTAAGTGGTAGAAGTGATGGTTCTACCATATTTGTGGCAGGGAGGCAGTTTAGCAGCCTTGGCTAAATGTAGTATACACGAGACTAAATAATGATCTGAGATGTCATCGCTCTGCTGCAGAATTTCAACGGCATCAATATCGATTCCATGTGACAATATTAGATCTAAAGTATGATTATGACATTGAGTGGGTCCTGACACATGTTGTCTAACTCCAATTTAGTTCATAATGTCTGTAAATGCCAATACCAATGCGTCTTTATCATTATCTACATGGATATTAAAATCACCAACAACAAGGACTTTATCTGCAGCTTGTACTAACTCTGATAGAAAATCAGCAAATTCTTTGATAAAGTCTGTATGGTACCCTGGTGGCCTGTATACAGTAGCCAGCACAAATGTCAACTTACATAACGTTACATAAAGCACCATCACTTTGAAGGAATTATATTTCAAGGACGTTTCAGTAATACTGAAGATATTACTATAAATTACAGCAACACCTCTTCCTTTGCCTTTCTGACGAGGATTGTGTCGATAATCATAACCTTGAGGGCTGGGCTCATTTAAAGTAATGTAATCGTCTGGTTTTATACAGGTTTCTGTCAAACACAGCAAATCTAGATTATTGTCTGTGATAATATAATTTACAGTAAGTGCTTTTGAAGAAAGGGATCTAATATTCAGCTACTCAAGCTTTATTATTTGTTTATCAGTATTATCTCTGTTTTTTATTTGTTGAACGTCAATTAAATTTTTACCCTTAAATGGGTTTGGAAGTTTTTTGTATTTACTAATTCGGGGTACAGACACCATCTCTATGTGATAATATCTACAGTGATGTGAAAAAGTGCTTGCCCCCTTCCTGATTTTTTTTTTTTTTTTTGCATGTTTGTCACACTTTAATGTTTCAGATCATCAAACAAATATAAATATGAATCAAAGATAACAAAAGTAAACACAACATGCAGTTTTTAAATGAAGGTTTTTATTATGAAGGGAAAACAAAATCCAAACCCACATGGCCCTGTGTGAAAAAGTGCTTGCCCCCCGCTGTTAAAACATAACTGTGGTTTATCACACCTAAGTTCAGTTTCTCTAGCCACACCCAGGCCTGATTACTGCCACACCTGTTCGCAATCAAGAAATCACTTAAATAGGACCTGCCTGACAAAGTGAAGTAGACCAAAAGATCCTCAAAAGCTACACATCATGTTAAGATCCAAAGAATTTCAGGAACAAATGAGAAAGAAAGTAATTGAGATCTATCAGTCTGGAAATGGTTATAAAGCCATTTCTAAAGCTTTGGGACTCCAGCGAAACACAGTGAGAGCCATTATCCACAAATGGTGAAAACATGGAACAGTGGTGAACCTTCCCAGGAGTGACCTGCCGACCAAAATTACCCCAAGAGCACAGCGACGACTTATCCAAGAGGTCACAAAAGACCCCACAACAACATTCAAAGAACTGCAGGCCTCACTTGCCTCAGTTAAAGTCAGTGTTCATGACTCCACCATAAGAAAGAGACTGGGCAAAAATGGCCTGCATGGCAGAGTTCCAAGACGAAAACCGCTGCTGAGTAAAAAGAACATAAAGGCTCGTCTCAGTTTTGCCAGAAAACATCTTGATGATCCCCAAGACTTTTGGGAAAATACTCTGTGGACTGACGAGACAAAAGTTGAACTTTTTGGAAGGTGTGTGTCCCATTACATCTGGTGTAAAAGAAACACAGCATTTCAGAAAAAGAACATCATACCAACAGTAAAATATGGTGGTGGTAGTGTGATGGTCTGGGGCTGTTTGCTGCTTCAGGACCTGGAAGACTTGCTGTGATAAATGGAAGCATGAATTCTGCTGTCTACCAAAAAATCCTGAAGGACAATGTCCGGCCATCTGTTCATGATCTCAAGCTGAAGTGAACTTGGGTTCTGCAGCAGGACAATGATCCAAAACACACCAGCAAGTCCACCTCTGAATGGCTGAAGAAAAACAAAATGAAAACTTTGGAAGTAAATTAATGCCAAATGTTTTTGAAATAAAAAGCACTGTTGAATTGCACTAATCGAAAAAAATATGCATTACATTAGCTGTGCTTGCATTTAGATGCATTGTATTTTTAAGGCTTGCATTCTTATGGGCTGAAATTCAACATGGTCATATATTTAAGCTGTAAATATTTCAATTAAAAATATTTAATTCACATTTTCATTATTAAAAATTCAATAGTTTATATTCACCTTTCAGATTTCACTTCCAGAATATTAATTCTGTTTAAAAATACAACCTATAAAATTCGACTAGCAATTTTCAGTCCATTTTATTTCACTTTACAAATTCGCTTCCACATATTCAGTGGTTCAAATTCGGCAGAAAATTCAACATTTCACATCCGGGAACTGCAGGAAAAGCAGTAGAGTACCGATGCATGATCTCCATCTGCTGTTAGTCATCCTCACCAGCAGGTGCCGCTAGCGGCTGTTTACGAAGACCAGAGCAATGGCTAGTAAGTCATTATTCATTCATAAAAATGGATTTGCAGAAATGGAGCAAGCAGTAAGTGAATGTGTGATGATTATCAGGGCCAGTATAAATGCAGAAAAGCTGATAAGACACAAAAGCTGCATTTATGTTTAATTCAGTGTCTTTACGGTTACTTTCCCTGTGTAGGCTACATGTAAGCAGCTTTTTCTCCAGTGAACGAGATTATAACATTTTTTTAAAAGTTTATTTTTTTTATAAAGTTTTATAAATATAAACTTTATTTAAAGTTTATATTTATAAAGTGTACTTATTGCACAAATAATATACTTTAAAAGAACACACTTAAGTGTGAATTAAATGTAATGTTTTCATCGCTTAAGTGCATTCTATTAGTAATTAATTTCAAATGTATCACAGATTAAGTTCATATTAAATGCAGTAAGCTGAACTTTTGAGTGATTTTTTTGAACCACTTAAGTGGGACTTAAATACAATTTTTTTTATGTACTTTGAAATATGGTAAAAGTGCATTTCCGAATGTACTGACAAGCAATTAATGTGAACTAAAATATACTTTAATGTCATTTACATGTACATTATTATATAATTTAATACATTTGTAATTACATTATTTACATACATTTTTAATTTTAATACATTTGTTATTACATTATTTGTAATTACATATAATGAAGTTACAATTTAGTATTTCAAAATATTACAATAAACACAAATGCAAATTAAAACCCTCTACATTTAATGACAAAACAATCTCTAAAACAAATACACAAAAACCTTTTTGTTGATGCACAAGAAAAACCCAAGAAACACTATACACAATCACAAACAATTACAACACTTTAACTCTCATTTAGAAAGAGTATGGAGGACAGTGAGGCTTATATGCACTATCATTTTCTCCCTCACATACAAAGTTACCTAAACCTAAACCTACCCATCACAAAACTTTCTGCATTTTTACATTTTCAGAAAAAATCATTCTGTATGATCTATAAGATGATAAATAAGATAACACCCATGACTTAATACAAACAAAATGTAAAGAAAAGAAAATATTCAAAACTTTGGGTAACACTTTACAATAACTTTTTATTAGTTAACTACTTTAGTTAACATGAACTATGAATGAAAAATACTTTAGCATTTATAAATCCTAGTTAATATTAATTTTAACATTTACTTATGCATTATTAAAATCAAAAGTTGCATATGTTAATAGATAATGCACTGTAAACTAACATGAACAATGACTATACATTTTATTAACTAACTTGAAAAAACTATATTTTTTATTACCTAATGTTAACAAAGATTAATAAATACTGTAAAAAAGTTAATGCACATAGTTAGATCATGTTGTCTAATATATTAATTGATGTTAACAAATGAGACCTTTTTATGAAGTGTTACCGAACCTTGTTACTTATAAGCTCTGAAACCTTTACTAGCACAAACATTAAACAGGACCAAAAGGTTTCTTCTAAAATCTTACTCCAGCATTACAGTGAATGTAATTTTGAAAAGAAAAAACAAAGCAAAACAAAAACAAGAAAACCAAAATTGTCTGTCACCAACTTTTTTTGAAGTTGTAGGAAAAAGTGCTGTTTATGTCAAAGTCCCAGAAGATCTCCATCGGCAGAAAAACACAGTATGTGTAAATGGACATGGAGGCAGGAAAGTAAAAAAAAAACCTTGAGAAAAAAAAAAACAGAAGGAAAACAATTGTTTGTAAACAGAGTCAGACCATTATCATAACTGGCATAATTTAAATTTGTTTGATGATCTGAAATCTAGATTATTGATGATCTGAATGTGACAAACATGCAAAAAAATAAAAAAAAAAAATCAGGAAGGGGCCAAGCACTTTTTCACACCACTGTAGGTGAAAAAGTTTCTATGTGATGGGAATTAGCTGACTTCTGTAACGTGAGGCAGCTAGCAGATGGTCAGTTTAGCCAGTCTGTCTGCTGCTTCCTGACCTGGGCCCCAGTTTGTCATGTTTCAGCTCTAAGACTATGTGCCACATTACTAGAGAGAAGAGCAGCACCATCCCAGGAGGGATGAATACCATCTCTTTTCAACAAGTCAGGTCTGCCCCAAAAACTTTTCCAATTGTCTTTGAACCCTATATTATTCTGCGGACACCACTTAGACAGCCAGCCATTGAGTAATGATAATCTGTTAACTATCTCATCACTCCGACGAACAGGAAGGGGAGCAGAGCAGATTACTTTTTCTGACATCGTACTTGCAAGTTCACACACCTCTTTAATGTTAATTTTAGTGATCTCCAACTGACGAAGTCGAACATCATTAGTGCTGACGTGAATAATAATTTTAGAGTATTTGTGATTAGCATTAGCCAGCACTTTTAAATTTGCTTTGATGTCAGGTGCTCTGGCTCCCGGCAAACATGTGACTATGGTGGCTGGTGTCTCTATTTTCACGTTCTGTGTAATAGAATCGCCAATAACTAGGGCACTTTCAACAGGATTCTCAGTGGGTGCGTCACTAAGTGGGGAGAACCTGTTTGATGTTCTAATCGGAAAGGAAGAGTGGTGTTTTCCATGGCTAGGCCACCTCACGGTGACCTAGTTGCCCTGCTACACGGGCTCTAAAAAAAAAATTGTTCTGTTCCGGCTCTACAGCCGGAACAGAACAATGTACAGAGTTTACTAAGCTAGTCGCATCCATAACAGTATCTAAAGCCCTTGCATTCTTGCTATCATCAGTTAAAGTTTGGATGCGTGTCTCTAATTCTGAGATTCTCTCTGTCAGCCTTCTCTCTGTCATCTCCCTGCATTTATCACATGTGTAAATCTCACTGCTGACAGAGAGAGCTATACTATGCATGTGACAGGCAGTGCAAGTAACAACAAAAAGAGAGGATCACATGACTCACCATGTCTGTAGAGTGATCCGACTTACCACAGTTGTTTGATGGACTTGAGTCGTAGAAAAAGGAGCGCGTGAGAGAAAAAGATGGTTCGTGGCCCAGATGACAAGTAGGGGTGTGCGATATAACGATTTTTGATCGTGGACGATTAAAATGTTCTGCTTATGAAGAAATATCGTAGTATCGTGCTACAGTGCTTTCTATCAGTTGCAGTTCCAGCGCCTCCGTCTCAGCATACTGTTCAACGTGACGTACATTCACATCACATTTTAACGCAGCGGTAGAGTAATATTCGCGGGACACTTCAGTCCACAAAAGTTCATTATTTCATGTGCCTTGCCTTGCCGGTTAAACTTTTCTTTTGCGTGCTGATGCACTGTTCTGACATGCGTTTTACAGAACGCGTTCACCCGAAGCGCACAGGCACTAAAAGCCTGTCAAACAGCGCCTGATTAGCTACTAAGTTATCTTTAGAGTCCGACTGCTCTAATACAGTCAAATATGCATAAAGTTTACATAAACACAGTTGGTTATGTCTAAAGTGAAAGTAAACATCTTAGAGAAAATTGGATGCGTGGCTGTATATTAGATATACGTGCAGGTCTTTAAAGTGACAGAGCAGCCAAATATTAACCATGCGGCCGCTTGTCCTTAAAGGGATAGTTCACCCAAAAATGAAAATTCTGTCATTATTTACTCACTGTAATGTTGTTTCAAAACTGTATTAATTTCTTTCTTGTGCAGAACACAAAATAAAATATTTTGGAGAATGTGGGTTAACCAAACATTTGCTGGTCTCTATTGACTTCCATGGTAGGAAAAACATAGTCACTGTGGACCAGCAACTGTCTGGTTGCATTGTTATTTTCAACAGAAGAAAGAAACTCATTAGGGTTTAAAACAACTTAACAGAGTAAATTATGGCAGATTTTTTGGGGGGTAACTATCCCTAATTATCCCTAAAGAGAAAATCACCCACTGCTCTTGACTGAGAACTTTAATACATTAGCTTTATTAAGAATCAATGTATAATTTATACAGTGAAGTCTAGTGTTATATTTTTATATTTGTTCATTTAATTTTTTACTTGAATGCTACTGTTACATACACCTACTGTAGCTGAAAAATAAATAATTTTATTAATTTAATTTGTATAATGTGTAGCCTATGTTTTTCTTCTTTTTTTAATAACAAAGATAAAATTAATAACAAATAACATAAAAAATAATGACAAAGATTTTTATCTTCATATAAAATAGTGAATGTAATAATGTATTATTATTACATTATTATTATCCAATGTATTAAAATTCTTATAGTGAAGAAGTCAAGATGCACACTCTCAAGATCGTTCAACTTGAAAAGGAGATTAAGGAATTGCGAGTTGAAAATGTAAGTCTGAAAGAAAGCTTCGATGAAATGCAATGGTACTCACGGAGATGGAATCTCAAGCTACAGGGGGTCCCAGAGAGTGACGGAGAAGATGCAAGAAGCGTGACAATCAACATCCTAAGAAAGATGGTCCCTAGTATCCAGAACAAGCTGGATGATGTAGTTGATGTTGTACACTGCCTGGGGCAAAGGAGATCCGACGGAGCACCTCGTAACATCATCATGCGTTTCACCATGCGAACCTACAGAGACGTGGTATGGCGGGCTGCGAAAGACTCTCGCTATCTAAAAGAAAACAAGCTTCGGATCAAGGAGGTGCTGATCAAACAAGATGCTGAGTCCAGAGCCAAACTTTGGCCGCCGGTCAAGAAGGCTCGTGAGGAAGGGAAGAAGGTTTCATGGAAGAGTCCCCATGCTTTTGTCACTGGGAAAAACTTGAACTTAACCCTTGAGATATACAACGTACTGTGTTTTATATTCGCAGATTACCTTGGAGCAACTTAATTTGAATTTAACTTGAGAATTGCATGTGAACAGCTTTGCACGTTTTGCAGACTGCCCCCGTGTTCTACTCATTAGTTGCACTTGTTCAGTTTCTTTACAAACAGCCTTCAAAGAGCATTCCAATTGAACGTTTCATTTGTGCTCGGACAGACTAATTCCTTTATTTGCAGACTACCTTCATGGAGCATTTGCTGTCGAACTTGACTCCTGTGCTGTGCATGGACAAACTAATTGCAGACCGCTTTATGGAGCAAGGTGAAAGTTTTTGTCCTCTGTTGTGGTTCCTTCATCAGTAAGTTATGCCCTCCCATACAGTTGCACTTTTGCCTAAGTTATAGGGTATGTGTTAGCTTTAACTACCTCTTTGTCAACGCAGGTTTACAGTGGTAAGCTTTAAAACCTTTGTGTGTTCTTGTTAGTGTTCTTATTTAAATTACTCTTTCCTGTTTTATTTCTTTTTTATTTTATTTTTTTTTATTTCTCCTATGCAAATGCAAGCCTTGGAGTTTAACTCTTTGAGTATTATCTTGTTAAACACTCGTGGCTTGAGAGATCTCACTAAAAGAAAAGCCTTATTCTTATACTGTAGAAGAATGAATGCTGACTTAATACTGTTACAAGAAACTCATTCCTGTGAGATTGGTGTTCGTTTTTGGAAATCACAGTGGGGTGACAAGGCCTACTTTAGTCACGGATCTAACCACTCCGCTGGGGTTCTCACTTTGATTAACAAATTTAAAGAAGATATTGTTGAATCGTTGATTTCTACGGAAGGAAGATGTTTTATTCTTGTCACTAAGCTTGATAATGCTACTTTTATAATATGTAATATATATGGCCACAACTTAAGATCTGCCAACAAGTCTCTTATTTTCTTATGAAAGAGTAATATTGAAGCTTTAAAAAATAAATATCAACAGGGTTTTATTATTATTGCTGGAGATTTTAAAGATGTATTTCATAATTCAGCTGACAGATTTCCTCCTAAAATGGGCCTCACAAATAATATTATCTGTACTTTGTGTGATTATTTTCATATTGCAGATGCATGGCGCTATTATCACCCTGATGTAAAGGAATATACTCGGTGTAATAATTTGTTGACCTCTAAATTTAGAATAGACTTTTTTTTGATTTCTCAACAGTTACTGCAATATGTGTTTAATGTCAGTCACCAGTATGCTCCATTCTCTGACCACTTAGTAATCAAGCTGATTCTGCAGACTAAACATAGGGAGGGTACTATGCGTGGCTATTGGAAATTGAATAATAATCTGCTAAAAGATAACATTTTTAATGATCAAATCAAGGGATTAGTTAAAGGTATTTTTTCAAATAATAAATTTGAGTCTCATGGTGCTAAGTGGGAATATTTTAAATATAAAGCAAGATTACTAGCAATTAATAGATCTAAAGCCTTAAAAGTGGTTAATGCTGATAGAGAAGCCAACTTGCTAATTAACATAAACACCTTAATCAAAAAAGACAATCTCTCTGTTACAGAAATTAGTCAATTAAAAACTTTGCAATTGGAATTAGACCATATATATTTAGAAATAGTTAAAGGTGCCTTCATTAGATCCAGAGTGAGATGGATTGAGGAAGGAGAGAAAAATATGAGCTATTTTTTCTCACTTGAGAAAATAAATTTTAAAAGGAAAAGCATCTCTGCATTACAAATTAACAATTCAGTTTCTAAACACCCTGAAGAAATTGAGAAATTTGTTACAAATTTTTATAGGAACCTATACTCCCCTGATTTTCATGAAAACCAAAGTAAGTCATACCTACAACAGATTAAGAACTATATACCTCAAATAAGTGATGAGTTTAAGATATCATGTGAGGCTCCTGTTTCCTTAAGTGAAATTAGAGATGCACTGAAATCAATGAAAAAGGGGAAGTCGCCTGGCTCTGATGGCCTTACTTTAGAATTCTTCATACAGTTTTGGGAGTTTTTAGAGCAACCTTTTTTCTTAATGCTTCAAGAATGTATAAAAAATGGAATAATGACTACTATGAAACAAGGGGTGATATCTCTCATTCCCAAAACCAGACAAAGATGCAACTATAATTGATAATTGGCGTCCTATCACTCTTCTAAATTTTGATTATACGTTAGTCGCTTCCATATTCGCCAAGAGATTAAAACAACATTTACATCATATCATTAATGAAACACAGACCGGATTTATGAAAGGTCGTCATATTAGTTGTAATACTCAACTTGTTCTGGATCTTATTGATTATAGAGATGAAATCAAGTCTGATGCTATTATCTTATTCCTCGATTTGTATAAGGCCTTCGACACTGTTAAGCACCAGTTCCTTATGAACTCTTTAGAGGCTTTTGGATTTCCCTCAAGATTCATAAATATTGTTCAAATGTTGTACAAAGAAATAGATAGTTGTATAATTTTAAATTCACGTTCATCACCAAGGTTTCCTATTCTTCGCGGAATACGTCAGGGTTGCCCTTTGAGCCCCTTTTTATTTTTATTTGCTGTAGAAACCTTATCTATAGATATTTTGCATAATAATAACTTTGCTTGCCTGAATATCTTTAACAGAGAGATTCGAATCTCACAATTAGCAGATGATACTTTATTCTTGAAGGATAAAGAGCAAGTTTCTCTAGTCTTAACTACAATTAATGCCTTCAATTTATCTAAGTGTGAAATGATTTGCTTATTTGACACTGTAGAAACTGAAATTAAAAATATACCAATTAAAAATGAAGTGAAATATTTGGGGATTCATATAACGAAAAATTAGAAATAGATCAGTCTTTTTTGATAAATGGTTTAATAAAAACATAATTTTTGTTGCTGATCTATTCAACTCCAATGGTAATTTGTTATGTTATGAATGTTTTATGAATATCCATCAATGTCCTGCTCCATTTAAAGAATTTAACTCTATTATAAAGGCGATTCCTGATGGATTAATATGTCTGATGAAAGCTTCCCTTACCCATGAGTCATGCTCCAAACAACTTTCACAGTTATGTTTGGGAGGTGTTTCACTTTTAAGTAAAGAATGTAATAATGAATTTATTCGTCAACTTTCTCAATCTTGAAACTCAATTTCTCCAAAAGGGAATTTTTTTGGGGGTTCTAAAATAGATAACATTCAGTGGAGGAAAACATGGTTATTACAATCTAAATATTGTTTACCCAATAATATTTACCCTTGTAATGCTCTTGTATCAAAATTTTGTGATGTAGCTGATATATGCACCTTCTGTAAAAAAGAAAGTGAAGATATTTGTCATTTATTTTTATATAAAACCAAAACAAATCTTCAGAATCTACTGTTCACTTTCTTATCCTTGTGGCAAAATTCTATTTTCACAAACAAAGGTTTCTTAAGAAAATATCTACTTTTATAGATTCCTTATGTGAAGTAGAACATTTAATTAAATCATTAAGAGTAATTGATAACAAAAAAAAGTATTTCTTTTTTGAAGAGATATGATGAGATCTTTCATGTACTGTGATTTATACTTGTTTTGGTGTTTTATTATTATTATTTTTTAATCCTCTTTTCTTTCTTTGTTCTGTTCCTTCTTTTCTTTGTTCCTAAAAAAAGCTATTTAAATGTATCTTTCTCTTTTAACAATCATTGTCAATTTATTTTGTTTCTCTTCCACATGTTCAGATGACTTTGGATGTATTGTTGATACATTCTGTGATACATTCTATTTCATTAATGTCATCTATAAAATGTTTGCAATAAAAAAAAAAAACATCGTATAGATTTTAAAATCTTGCTACTTACTTACAAAGCACTAAATGGTTTAGCTCCCCAGTACCTGAGCGAGCTCTTAATGCATTATAGTCCTTCACGTCTATTGCGATCTAAGAATGCAGATTAAAGTGTTCACAAACAGTCTGTTCTGCTGTAACTCTATGGCGCGGCTGCTACTTCCGGGAACTATTGTAAGGCTCAACGAGCCGCCATTACTGTAAAAAAAAACGTTCTATTGAGTCAATGGAGTTGTCTCAACTCTCTCTCTCTACATGGCTCTGCTCTGACCATACCTTTCCTGCAGCAGCTCACTCTGTTCTGCGCTATTTTCCATGAGCGTTTTGTCCATAGAAGTGGGTTAACGACGTGACTGGCTGATGGTTTCCCGGGCACAGCGCGCAGAGGCGACTAATTGATAATCATATTCATTATCGATTATTTTTATTATCAATAACAATCGATTTTATCGATTAGTTATTGCAGCACTAATTCTAAATGCATTATGTTCACACTTACATTTGTAGTAAAAGAACATAAACTGAACGCTTCACGTCAACATACTTCTACATAGTTTTCAGTCACATGACGTGGAGACCTGGAGGGCAAAACACCCACAGAACTGCAGCACATACTGTTAATCTGTTTCAAGCCATGAATATATCACCTATCAAAAGAGGAAATCAAAAATATCTGCTAACATATCATGTTTTGCCCTCCAGATTGGCGTTCCTACAAATGTGTGACTTCACAGGAAAATTATGAATACTTCTTTCTATATTGCTTTCTATACTTTCTTTCTTTATTGCCAACAGGAAAGCTGGAGGACATTTTCAAATGGAGTCACTGTCACGTTGCAAAGCTTAAAACCGGTTTCTGTCTGTCTTGTTTGACAACAGTGGGTAAAAAATTTAAGCTATAGTTTCTGTAAAAAAAAAAAAAAAAAAAAGATGCATAATGTGAATAAATGACAGAAAACAGCAGCTAACCATAAAAATATTTAACAACAAAAATAGATATAGATGGAGTAAAATCATTCTTAATTAGTAATTACTTTCTATTAAACCTGAAAACAGCATGAAAAGTACAATTAAGTACCATAAACACAAACCTTTTTGTTTTTTGTATGGGACAAATTTATCTAAAGACCTCATTAAAGCTTCAGTATCCTCTACAAATGTGTTTTAAATTAAAGTAAAACTAAATTTCTAAAAGTGTGTTTTGGTTTTAAGTTGCAAATGACTACAGAGTCGTTTCTCATGTAAATCTGCACTGGCCTCTGGCGGTGAGACTGTAGAACTGCAGCTCCAGATATTACAGTAGTAGTTCTTATTTTTTTCACACCTGTGAAGTTTATGTGGGTCATATGACTACATACACATAGCCTTGACACATAGAA
This sequence comes from Hypophthalmichthys nobilis, assembly GCA_037950665.1. Classification (NCBI taxonomy): domain Eukaryota; kingdom Metazoa; phylum Chordata; class Actinopteri; order Cypriniformes; family Xenocyprididae; genus Hypophthalmichthys; species Hypophthalmichthys nobilis. Next base: position 42,848,102 of record CM075475.1, read on the forward strand.
ATATTGAACATATATTTTAATGACATCTTTAAACATTTTGAATACTATAACATTATTCTGACCATGTTTCAGCATATTTATAAAAGACAAAAAGAAAACGCGTTTCAAATCTACATTGTTAGCTGTTAATTGATTTACCAACATAAATTAAGTAGCCTATATAATATTTGTTTATATGTATTTCTTCAACAACTCAACATTTCACCCTCGTGATTGATGTAAATCTGAAATCTTGATGAATGTTACCTGACCGTTACTGTCAATAAACTATTATAACATCAATACTCGTGTTATTGTCATAACATTTAAAAGTCACTGATATAATTTGTAAAATTGTGTAGCTTCTAAACGCATCTCATTAACTGTTGCAAACTTTCATTGCACATGGACACATCACAAAATGGACAATTTTTGTTGAGCCAATTACATTTACGTCACATGGCTGATTTGCATATGCATGAGAGGGCGTGGCCTGGCGCAGGAAGGTCTTACGTTTGTTTTTACAAATGCGACACGAACTTTGCTGTTATCAGCTGAGGTTCTTCTTCTTTGTCTGACTTTACTCAGCGCTGGACTTCAACATGTCTAACATGAGTGATTTTACACCGAATGAAATCCAACAAGTTTTTAAAACTTACCTGGAAAATCCCCTCTTGTCCATCTATAATGACAGTGGTAAGAATTCACTTATTTTCCGATGCTTAAATTATGCATTTTGTACTTTTCACCTGTTGTATATGGTGCAATATGTTTTGTTTTGTTTTGTTGTGTCTTGACTGTAGTGTGAATGTCGTGCAAGCAGAAATGGAAAGAGATCAATTGTTTTTAAAGTTTGAATGTGCATCACAAATTCAATCAGAGCTCGAGGTGATTTGATCAGATTCTAATGAATGTTTTATTAATGACGCATTTACAGTCATTGTTTTGATGTTGTCCTTCAATTTGATTTTGTATTAAAGATTCTGTGTTTTAATAACAGTGGTTACAGATGATGCTTTTAGTGAATGCAGTTACAGTACTGTATGAAAATACCAGCAGATAAAACAGTCATGAATCAGTAAAGCAGGAATGAACAGGTTGTGATGAAGGAGTTTGAACTGCTCAACATTAGTTTATTTATATATCGTAATTTATACGTAATCTAATTTCATATTTAAGCCTGTTTGCCTGAAACAAAAACGTTCAGAAGTACCAGAATCCCTCACTAGGGTAAAATTAAAATACTTCTCTGATTACAGATCCAAATAAATGTGAAAGTCATTGAAAATGTATCTAAAAATAGTTTGTGTGCAGCTAAAATGGATTTGAAAAGCTGCTGTATCATGAGAATAAAGATGTCAAGGTGAACTGACACCTGTAAACTGATCATGGATTAGTGTTTATTGTCTTGAGAAGTTTCTACAGTAACCTGCAAATAACTTAATAAGTCTTGTTTTTGCTTTTTGTTATTCAATCCTCTGTATGGGAACAAGAAGCAGCATTCCTCCAAAATTGTAGATTTGTAAAATGTCAGACTAAATATTTGAGTAAAAATACTACTGACCTTTAAATATTGAATAAAGTATAAGTGCCCTTATCAGTCCTCTGTAATTTAAACATTAAGTAAAAGTCATAACACATTCATGTCAGTGGAAACTAGTTGATTTAGCTGTAAGATTATTTGAATCAAAAACATTTGATGTTGTCTCTGAAATAATCCTTCATTTGATGGGCTGATCTCTGTAGAATATTTGATTATAACTATGTAATTAATGCATGAATCTGACATTCACTGCATTTGATGCAAAAGCTTGTTATTTCTAATCAGTCCTTACACACTCGTTTCAGTGTGGTTCAAGAACAAAATGTTCCCTTCTAACCCTGTGTAACAAAAGGGAACATTTTGTTCTTGAACCACGCTATCATACATATGCTATTCTTTGCACAGTTAGATTTCAATATAATGTTGTTTAAACTCTCAGTATATCATTTTAGCTCGTTAATACTGTAAGTTGTATCAAATAGAGTCCCTGTTACTAAGCTAAAAACACTGAGGTGACCTTACCAACCAAAACACTATACTTTTTGTAAGGGTGTAATGGTTAGTTCACTCAAAAATGTAAAATTGACATGGTATATTCTTCCAAAAACCACATTTTGTGCTCAACAAAACAGGAGTTAAGAGTTTAGAATGATGTTTGATTTTTGGATTAACTATCCCTTTAAAGATCCTGCTAGACTATGCAGGCTAAAGTTGATGTGTGGAATGTAACCGCCTGTTTTCCCCCCTTCAGTCTTTGTTATGTGAAGCATCTGGTTCATAGGGAACAGCCCTGAAAGCAAATGCGACGGTAAACACCTTTGTAGTGATTATAAATACACGCGATGTCTTGCCAAGCAAAGGCGCGCTCCTGATCAGCTGTACTCGGCACGTGCAAAAGCTCCGCCCACCCAGTGTGTGCGCGTGCTGGTAGCACGTGTGGAGGCACGATCTCGCCGCTATGGGTGGAAAAATACAACTCCATGAGTACATAGACAGTTTTTAATGAAAATGTTTTAAAGTACCAATAAGTTAACTCTAAAACCGCATGGGTGTATAATGGTTACCGTTAACTTATGAAAACATAAGCAAAGTTTAATATAATTTGCCTTTTTGATGCATGTCGTTGAGTCATGATGATGTTGAGTCTATTTCGCCTGTTTCCCGTGTTCAGGGTCATTATAAGGACAATCTTCGTTTGTTTTCGGAACAAAGAATCGTTCGCCTCGTTTCGCTCATTGTTGTGGCGCGGATTAACAGCTGACCAATCAGGGGAGCGCGGATCCGCCCCGCGCCCTTTAAGAACTACAGTTCTACACGTCCTGTCTGTTTAAATATTCATTTTTCTGTTGGCCAGACAACCAATCGGCGCTTCGAGCGGGGCGTTTCTCATGAAAATGTGATTGCTTTGCCCAATACGCTGGAGTGGATCGCTACGGTGTTGTTTTGGCTGTGTTTTCTCAAACAAGAACAGGAGGTTTAACGGATATAAGCGACATTGCCGAAGTTTCATATATTTGTATATTTTTCAGGGTAATATTGAACTAATCATGCCCGGACAGGCGTCGGTAACTGTGGCCATCGGTCCTCAGAAATCATCCGCTTTTGTTTTAAAGAAGATCATGAATATTCCGCCTCCAAACATACTGGCGGATCAAGACGACGGTAAGAACCATAAAACATGCCAATATGTAAATCAAATACAGATCGTTGTGTTCATTGTGTGTGTTTGTAGTCGTGCACTTGGCTTCACCTCCACAGCTGCCGCGTTCATTGGTTCCTCAAAAGAACAGAAAGTTCCCTAAGAAAAAGTGCTTGTTTATTGATGCCATCAGATGGAAATAACGCGGTATTTAATATAATATTGTCGTATTCATGTTTTTACTTGATCGATTGCTTAAAATTTCATGGTACATGTCCATAAAACCTTATTTCTACATCCTTTTATTTGACTTACAGTTGAAGTGTAAGATAGTGTTAAGACATTGAGAATGACTGACGTGCTAAAACCATGAAAAAGCAATGTATTGTTATTATCATGTGCCACAGTATTACCATAATGGTACCATGGTAATACTGTGGTTATTTGGGCATGTTCTGTGTGATTGTATTTTTTAAGAATCTTAATGTAGCATCAAAACACCAGGGTGTGAATCTTGGCACAATTACTGTACATTTATATCAAGTTACCATGGTGTTATCAGCTGATACCATCTAAGTATCATGATGTTGTACCATCAGTGTTCCCACAGTCATGGAAAACCTGGAAATTAAATGGTCAAAAGATGTAGGAACAATGTACCATGGTAGTGTATGATTGTCAGATTCATCAATCATGCTCAAAGAATATATATAAAGTGTCTGCTAAATGAATTAATGTACAAAGAAATGAAAAAAGGCACACTGTTTTATCTGCTCTCATAAAACTTTAATACATTGCAATGTTTTGACCAAACAAGGTCATTTTTAAATGTCGATATAAACCATAATATCAACAATGGAACGTTTACTAAAAACTACTCTAATGTTAGTGTTTTCTCTTTTGCTGTGATGTCAAAGTCACTCAGGATCTGTGGATTTGTCATTTAAATTCACGTATGCTAGCGTCACAGAGTGTTTTAGTTAACATAATGTCATTCTTGTAGTTTTACCACAGTAAAGACTGATCTGCCTTATATGGACGTTATTAATAATAATAATATTCATCTCGCATGATAATAACCCGCATCAGGTCAACCTGTTGCATGTGAATATGTTAAATTCATGACTCCAATCCTTTTTAGTTTCTAAAATCCTTTCTGATTAGCATCTAACAGCTAGTTACTGATAACAAACACTAATCTGTACCATGTGATGCACAATTAAAGTTATTAACAATAGTTTATACTGCAGAAAATGAAGTTTGATGTCCAAAGGCTGAATTTTACAAAACCTGTCAGGAACATATGCGGCTCAAATTTCACTGCGATAACAAGAGGAAAATTAAGAAAACTATGTTTAATTTTGGACCATCAAGTTTGTGTCAGCATTTTCAATAAAGTATTGTTTTATTTCTTGGCATTATACATATTTTTAAATTTGTTCAGCTTTTATGTGTAATTTTACTTCCTTCCAGAAACCATTTTAGAATTTTTAATATGTCAATTCAAAACATCTCGTTTAATTTTGTATTTTTCTGTTTTATTTTATTTAATGGTAGAAAATGTACAGTATTTGCTCACAGAAGCTGGCATTGCAATTTGTTCCTACTTCTTTGATACTTGACTAACCTGTAGTTCCTCTCTCACAGATATCGAGAAGGAGAAACAGGGTTCAACTGGTGATGGGACATCCGGCGGCAGCGGTGCTTCGGAGGGCGTCTCCGCCTCTCTCACGCCCACCATTTGGAACAAGACAATCCCGTATGATGGCGAGACCTTCCACCTGGAGTACATGGACCTGGACGAGTTCCTGTTGGAGAATGGGATTCCCGTCACGCTGGAGGAGGAGCTGAGCAAGGGTCTGGTGCCCGAGCGCCGAAGCGGAGATACGCAGGATTCCTCTGTGACCTCGGACGAGCCGGCAGCCGTCCCACAGATGCCCGAGGAGGAGCAAACGGAGGGCGACGAGGACGAGGAGGATTCACTCTCTGTGAGTGATGCAGCGGAACAGGAAGTGAGCGATGAGACGACAGCAGGTGAGACGACAGACAAAAGCATGTTTCATTGTTTTTGTACAAGGCAAATACATCTGACTGCGCAATAATATATATCATAAATGCCTCTTAAACAGCTTCAATTACATCCAGTCTTTAATGTAGCTACTTTTATTGGTATCTTAAATTGCAGTTAAAGGGTTAGTTCATCGAAACATGAAAATTATCCCATGATTTATTCGCCCTCAAGCCATCCTAGGTGTATATGACTATCTTCTTTCAGACGAACACAATCAGAGTTATGTTAAAAAATATCCTGGCTCTTCCAAGCTTTATAATGGTAGTGAAGGAAGGGGGGGTAACTGTTTTTGTACCTGAGTGTGAGACGCTGCCATTGCTAATATTAGCTGTATCTGGTGCTTTAGGACTCGCGGTTGGGTTAGAGTTCACATATCGCGTCTTTTGCACGCGCAAGTTCGTTATTTCAAATGTAGGCACGTTATTTCAAATGTTCGTTATTTCAAATGTTTCCAGGCGCACCTATGCTTTTCAGAACGCTTCAAGTGCACCGCAGGTCATGTGACAAGAACCAACCGATCAGCTTCGGCCTTTCCGTAACAACATCAAAAGCTCAGCCGGGTTTTATTTCTCATCTCCATAAATATATCTAGTAAAGCTAATGCAAGGGCTAGAAATCAATTAATCCTTTGCTGATACTTCCTCGTCATTCTTGCAGAGCGCAGTTCATGGTTGCATAGCAACGACAGACTCAACGCGTTTTTAGACGCGACATGTGAACGGCCCCAAACACAGTGCGTTCCTTCAGATTAATGCCGTGTTGAAGCAAAAGTCAGTGCCAACTGTAATGAACTGCGTATGTTCGTGATGAGATAAGGTCCTTGTCGCAGGTCCTAGCAGATAGATACAACTGTAAAATGCTCACTGCTGTTCACCGTGCGAGAATTCCTGACTTTTTTTTTTCAGTCATCGATAAACAGAATCGAAATGCGCGCATCGTATTGAATACTGGGTTCTTTGAAATTTGGAACCGGTTCTAAAATAGAACTGGTTCTCGATACCCAACAGTGCTCAAATGCTATAAACATCATGATTGTATGCTGTCGCTAACAGTTATTTTCTCTGGCGATGTATTTAATTTGACACTCTGTTTTTACCTGCTAGACTCCAAACCCGACCGTGTGACGCCCACCCCGATCGACCCGGAGGAGATCGAGGTGAACATTGCGTTCCAGCCGGACCCAACGGATCTGGTCCTGTCCAGCGTTCCTGGAGGAGAGCTTTTCAATCCACGGAAACATCGCTTCTCAGAGGATGAGCTCAAACCGCAGCCCATGATCAAGAAAGCCAAGAAAGTGTATGTTCCTGAAGAGGCGAAGGTGAGGCTGAAAACTGAAATTCAATCATTTAGAATGCGTTCTTCAAAAACAGAAAGATGGCAGCAAATGCTTGACACGTTTGAACACCCAGGCCTAACTTCCAGGAAAAATATTTTAATTATAATGATTACAAATTTGATTTTTACAAATTAACATGCTGTTTTTTTAACATGCTGTTTTTCTTCACTGCTGTAATCATAATATGAATGCAAAATGAATTTCTCTCTGTTCACTGATTGATCCATCGTCTTAAAGTCAATGTGAATTACTCTTTACAAACCATTTCACTTCTGTTATCTGACATTTCCAGGTAAAACTGGACATAAAATGTAGGGCTGGACTTGATTTATATCCGCCATGAACTGACTGGATCAAGTAAAGTGGTTGTTTGATACCAATGTGGAGCCAGAGCTAATCATCATATTCCCAATAAGACCATGAACTAGGAAATTACCTAGACTAAATTTTATTGTTGACTTTATTTATTGATCACAATAATGAGCTACTTTTTCATGTCTAAAAAAGCAAGATGCTTTTAATAACACAGAATAGTCAGGTTCTGGAAGTGAAAATCATGTTCGTTGTCTTCATAGGTGGATTGACTTTTATCTCGTAAGCCTGTAAAGACAGTCATACTGTGAGCTAGTCTATTTCTGTTTAATCCATCAATTCACTTTATTTCTTTTAATAATCTTCTTAAAATCTTGTTTAATCGCTTCTCAGGTGCCCCTTTATTAATATTCTATTTGTAAAGGCTATTTGTATTATTTGCCATTTTGTTCACCTGCATGAATGACAAACTCAAAATAAACAGGTTGCTGAACATGAGTCCTTCTGGCTCGACACATAACCAAGTTATCTTTAGGAAGCCAAAAGATTCAGAATCACTGTTATTAATATAGAGATATCTCTATATTAATAACAGTGATTCTGAATCTTTTGGCTTCCTAAAGATAACTTGAAGAACTACACTATTTTTGATTCTGCATAGAAATATCTATTATTTTATATTTGTATCAGTGTCATTTTAAAATTATTAATTCTAGTTTTTATTAATATTTTCAAAGAACAAAAGACAAAGAGAAAATTATTCACTGCTCTTGACTGAATCACTTTTGTAGCTTTAATAAGGATTAAGCCCCTTTTACACCAAGGACGAAAACGATAAAGATATATTTCTAAAATTCGTTCTGAATATAAAAGAATAGCACTGTCCGAACCACAGCTATAACAATAACGATATAGAGAAACCATCGTTGGGATCACTTTCAGAACAATTTTTTTCAGTTGTTGAACGATAAAACACTGACAGCCAATCAGAATCCATTCTAATTTAAGGGCTCGCGCATTTAAAATGGCAGACGACACTGTGAAGAAGTTAATCGTTGAGGTCCTGAAAAAAGCCACCACTGTTTGACAAGTAAACCCCCTTTTCAAGTAAACTTTAAAGAAAATGGATATATGGAAAACAATCGGTCATACCCTCAGAATAAATGGTGGGAAGTGTTAATGATGAGATCAATATGCCATGGCTAGCAAACAGTGTAAAATAAAATTACCTCAGGTATCCAGCGCTAGTTTCGACAACATTGTCGTTTGAAGTCTTTTGAAGTTGCAGTGAAAAAGACTAGGCGTTGTTTTTATTCCACTATATTGACTTCGTCAGCTAAATTCACTGTTTAGATTAGATCGATAACACAAGCTGTTCACTCGAAACATAGCATGATGAGGACATCTGCTGGTTAAAGCTGTGTAAATGCAACCAGCAAAACACAGGTTCAATGACGTGTTACAGTTTGAAACAGCAGCGCGCGAGTTTAGAATAAACAGACCGTTATCGTTCGTTAGTGTTGACGCAAATATAGTCTTAAGTTTATATATCTTTTATATTTGTACCAATAGTTTCATTAATATACTCTTATAGTTTTCATTAATACTTTGAATGTTTTATTTTTATATTGTCCACTGTCATTTTAATTTTAAAGTTTTAGTAAATTTGTTGTTTTTGTCTTCTTCTTTTTTTTAAATATGTCAATATTTTTATTAATTTTTAATTCAGTTTTAGATATTTTAGTACGTTAAACTAAAAAGTTTTAGTTTTTTTAAAAAATATTTTAGTTTGTAAATTATAATATCCATTTTATTAACTCTTTATTTTGCAAAAAGAATTAGGTTACATAAATTACATTGTTTCTCTGTACTCACAGTGAACATTTTGAAATTAATAGTTTTTTGTTCTTTGGTAATTTTTTTAAATTATTACATCATTTGCAATATTTAAGGGTATTGAAGTTCTTTATCTCCACACTAAGTTCACAGCCTTCGTCTTTTTGACAGATTTTTCAAATACTTTTTTGCTTAAAATCAGACTTTGTAATGTTGTGATTTACCTCGTAGTATAAATTTGTTATATAAATTATAACAAAGACTCAAAAAATCTTAAATTAAAAATTAAATACTTAAGGAAGCAGCTGAAAAAGTAGGCAGACACATTGTATATTGGACCTTATTTCACACTGAAAATGTAATTGGCTGATACATTCTTAAAATAAATGAGATACAGACTATGAAAAGAATCATTTACAGCATGTTTTTGTTAATGTTTTTGATTAAGTATATGTAGTGATGTGAAATCTTTTTGTCCACTCTGGTAACAAGATTTATTTTCCGTAGGATGATAAATACTGGTCACGAAGGAAGAAGAACAACGTGGCGGCGAAGCGCTCACGGGACGCCCGGCGCCTGAAGGAGAACCAGATCGCCGTCCGTGCCTCCTTCCTGGAGCGGGAGAACGCCGCGCTGCGACAGGAAGTGGCCGAGCTGCGGAAAGACTTCGGCCGCTGCAAGAAGATCATGTCGCTGTACGAGGCCAAATATGGCGCGCTGTGAGGGACACACTTCACCCCGGACACACATCAGTCTCCCTTATAACTCACACCGTTACTCAGCTGGGCCGTGTGGGAGGTGGACGAGAGCGACGCGAGCAATAGTGTTTTTAAGAAGATCTAAAGTGAAAGGGCACAATATAAAATACCACAGCATGACCTTTGACCCCTCATACCTCATTCTGCCCCTCTCCACCACCCCCAATGTGGCCCAAGCAGCGAGTTTAGAGCTTATTCAGTGTGAAGAAGAGATGAAGATGGCAACGTGAGCTGAACGAAGAAGTCGGAAAACGTTTCCACACATCAAAAGTTGGCAGAAAACGAGAGTCAGAGAGCGTTTGGTCACAGTAACTGTGATCTTACGGCTCTTTTCGGCTAGTTTTTAGCGTGTTTCCTCCCATGGTTTGCACTTGACACATTATTTATATTTGTGTACAGGAGGTTTGTCGCAGAGAACAAGAGCATGACACACAATATGAAGCAATTGTTTTCTTTATTCTATAAAAAAACGAGTGCAAGTGCAGATTATGTCTGATGATGCGAAGAGACGGAAGTCTGTAAATACGCTTGTGTCTGTCTGCTACACGTTTCTCCAAGTGTCGTCGTTCTTCCAGACTGATCTCGCCATGTAAAAGTGACATTTTTAACCACATCTTTCCAAGCGCGTCGTTCAAACGCGTCTTTGCAGCAAGTGATTCGGGCGATTGTTTGAGGATTTTAACTGTGAGCAACTAATCGACTGGATCTGTTTTGTTTTCAGGGTTTAATCCAGGGCAATAATATGCGATTCATCTTTACCTCAGATTAGATGTTTCTATCTAGTGGACGTTTGTATTATTTTTAACTTCAAATGTTGGTGTTATGTTTGTTTGCTATAGTCAGGCAGCTCAGCGTCAGTCATAAAACACAAGCAGAATGAATTTCTGTGCAAAAAGTTTTGTTTTTTATTCTAATTAATAATGCATTTATTCAATATTTAATGCATTAATAATAATAGTAATAATAATGATGCAGTTTTAGATCAATTCTTGCATTTGTAAAATCATTGTGGCATAAATGTGATTTGTTTTTGTGTTTTTGACAAGTCGATGACATTAGTCTCACTAGTTTTTCGCTGGTTTTTCAAAGGGACATTTCTAAAAATGACAAGAAGTCATAATGTGCTTCCAGTGTTTTATGGATTTTGATAGATTATTAGTTATGTACATGGTTTGTTTTCAGTGCTCATAAATATCATGAACACCACAAAGTGTGCTTACAACCTTAGAAGCTATGAAAAGATCATCATTATTTTAATTTTCATATATATATATATATATATAATATAAACTAATGTAATACTCTGTCAGGATTGTGTTTCTGTAAAACGGGTTACAAGCACTTACAGGCAAAAATTTTGTATATAAAGAGACGTTAGTGCATGCTGATGTCATAGTGACGCTGTGCAGTAGGCGTGTCTTTATCTTCCATACATACATATAGACTGTTTCAACGGCAACAACACAAACAAACGTTTTGTGGCCCAAACTTAACTTCCGGTAGACTTCCACAAAGAATCAATAACACCAGAGTCCCTCTAGAGTAGATTATTTCTGATGACAAGCTAAATGAATAACAAGTACATTACATTAGCTAGCAAGTTAAAACTATGTCTGACCAGTATTATTTTGGGTTACCAGTAGAAGAAAAGAACAGTTACTTGGTCAAATGCGACAAAGTTACTACCAGACCCGTTCAACAAATACAGACCGGAAGTTAACTTGGGGCCAGGCGCGTAACCGTGGCAACGCGCGTGTGTTGAAACCGTCTATATAGAGAGGGCGAGAGAGAGTAACATATTTTGGTATTTTCTGTTGTGTTTTTAATTAGTATAGCCTGCTGCTCTTTTCAATTCAGTTTCATTACATTCTACAAACCAAACAATACACAAACATTTCTCCTGTCTGTCACTGTGTTTATGTTATGTACGAGAATGAAGTTTGTTTGTTGTTTTTCTAGGCCGATTTTGTGATTTAAACTGAATTGTGACGTTGGCCTTTAGTTTTCATTTAAATCTGTTACATAAACTCCAGACGTGGAGTTCTGTGTCGGACTCGATAAAGCTCAAATGTAGCAAACTCGTTTTGGTCTGTAATAAAACCATTGAACTTACATTTTTTTAAAAAAAATATGTAACTGTTTTTTTTTAAACAGTGATGTGTTGTTTTTATAAAAAGACAATTTCCTCTCGTGTAATGCAGTATGTTATGACTGTATCCTGTATCATGCATATTAATAAAGGAAGATATAAATGATTTGACCTTGTTGAGGTCATTATGAATCTGTGCTGTGATTGGCTGTTGCCTGTGGCATCACGTGAGCGAGACATTGCAGTGGCGGCGACGGCTCTTGCTGCAATGATGATGAATGACCTTACGCGAGCATCTGTGGAGAAATATATACATACAGCGCGATTTTAGATTCCACCGCGTTGCCTTTTCATTAATATTCAATGTAAACGCGCTAGATGGGCACGTTTAACGGTTGCGCTCGCGTCATTTGCAGCGTCTCGCGCATGGTGCGGCGTTCTAAAAACGCGCCGGGGAGAAGTTTTTTCGTTTCTTTGACCCGCGTTTCGGTTTTTAACCGCAAAAGCGCGTTCTTTGTGAACCGGCCCTACTTCTTATTCGTTCAAATCAAGTCAAGTCATCTTCATATATACACTTCTATAATACATCTGCTTTTGTTTGTATTTTGTATGGAAGTTGTGCGTGTGTTTTCCTCCTCCATTGCGTCGGATTCATTTATTCTCAGTGTGATGTTACGTAACAATCGAACACTCGAGCTTCGTTACATAACATCTGCTTCAGAGACACAATCTGAATGTAGAATTAGCATCTCATATTCTGCGCTGTTTTATGACTAATCAAGCGCAAGTGAATGAGTTTCTTTGCACTGATGGTGAGATTTCACATCAGGTTGGTTTAGTTCATGTGCTGCTGAGAGACACTTAACATACAGTATGATTGGTAATTGGTAACATGTAATGAAACACCTGCAGGCCTCATGCCTGTTTTTTTTTTTTTTTTATCAACACAAACAACAACAGGTGGAAGCGTCAATGTGGGGTTACTTTAAGAGCTTTACATGAAGAGAAAGAAAACAACAAACATCCCCTTCCATTTTCAAATTGCTTTAAACAATCACATCCCTATGGGGGCATTAAAGGGACATGGTGATGGAAAAAAAATGGAAATAAATGAACAATATATTTTAATGCTTTTGTGTTCTCTTCTCTCACAAAAGTTTTGCATTCCTCCATGAAACTTTGCATTCACTCAGTGTTTTTGAATTGAGGGTGCATGCAAAGTTTTATGGGGGAATGCAAAACATTTGTGAGAGAATGCAAACATTAAAATTCATTTTTCCTCTCATATTTGTCCTGTCTCCATGTTCCTTTAGAGCTTCTGTAGCTACCCTCATGTGACCCTTGACAAAAACAAACAAATATACATGCAATAAGGGATGCAACTGTTAGAAACTCCGATTTGTTAATCTCTTATGATTGTGGGATTATTTTATGGTGCAAAAATCTCTCGTTTTTACTTTACTGTACTGAAAGGCTTAATAGGTAGCCTAATGTCTACTTCTAATTTATTACTTTAACAGTTAAACTAATCAAGAGCCAAACTGAAAATAGCCTACATAGACAAATTTATGATACAGATGTATTTTTGACTAAATTTAAAGTTTTTGAACCACACAAACTGACAGTTTGATCCAGATTCACACACAAACTTCTTGTAGACATGTTGGTCAGTCACTACAAGGAAAACATTAAGACAGATTTAAACAGCCATGGAAAAAAAAAAAAAAAAAAAAATAAAATGTGCAAATGGAGATTTAAACTCGCTTGCCGTTTCCAATAGAAGTTAATAAAAAAAATAAAAAAATCCAATGAGTTTAGAATACTATTGGAAAAAACGACATTGCAACGACCCCATATAAACAGATCTGTGTTTTGATTGGCTGTGCTTGGGGTTCAGAGGTCATGGCACTGAGCTTGATCATCAACACAGGTGTTCATACAGCTGGTCTGTAATACTGCATGAAAACAAAACCGAGGTTATCATAACACACATCTCCTCGAGTTTGACGTGTTGAAATGTTTTCATTTGGCACTTAAAATGTTGAAAAACAATGACCTGCTGAGAAGACAGTTCAGCTGGATATTCATCAGAAAGCTAGTCAAAAATTAAGCTTGTCCAGTCCAATCTTATGGCTTCATAAACTCTTTCAATGTGAATCAATACTCTTTCCTGTAGGAAGCCATTTTAATTAAAATTAAATTAAAACAAACCCAGAGCTGTAGTAGTTTTATAAACTTGAAAGACTTATTGATATTTTCAGGAACGGTGTTCAGTTTTGTATTAAATTGCGATACTATCAGAAAATTTTTAAATTGCATATTTATTAGGATTGTTTACCAATTAGTATAGACATTGACAAAGTTATTAATTTTTGTATTTTTGTACATTTAAGGGCCAATAATATTGATAATGTAAGCTAAACCTACACTGACCAAAGGAGAAACCACTAACTGAACGTTTTGGGTTTGAACATTTGGGATGACGAGAGGTTTGTAAAATATTCAGTCATGCTTTGGAATAATTCATATACTTCATGAAGTTAAAACATTAAGAAAATCAAACCCTTCAAGAGCTTCCTCCAATAAACAGGAGAAAACAAACACAAAACTACCAATCTTGGATTAAAATGACAGATACAATAAACATTCAGCACTTTGTTAAACATTTTATTAGTTATTTCATCTTGCATATATTTATATTCATATAGTTATTTCTGAAAAAATAACTTCAGCACGTAAGAAACTAAACAAAAGATCTCAAACATAAGAAATATATACATATTCATGTCATCATCGTATATATCTCTTAATTTGCTTTATAAATGCCATAGAGAACTCTTTTGAAAAAAAAAAAATATAGAAAAATTGTAAATAAATTACAAACAAATGTAAAAATACACCCAGTCATAGCATTTATAGAGAAATCTAAACCCCACCCACCCCAAATGAAATCAATGGAACAATTGAAATATTTGAAGCTGACGTTCACATTTCAATGTCGGGGAGGGACGTCACAAGAGGGTCAGGACGTACATACAGTCTCACCCAAACCCCTCCATTTTTTAATACAATCTTTAAACTACATTACCAAGCTATAGTTCAGACATAATTGGCATTAAAGGGCAAGTAAAGGACCTTTAGCATCTAGCATATAGAGTTTATCGTGAGGCATTACGGGAGTTTCCAAAGGCCCGATGCGTAAAGTGCAACGCGCCAGGATGGGACGGAACGCTGAGGGGGAAGTGATGTCATAAAAGGAAGCCATCATAAGGCTCCTACCTTCAAGAAGATTCTAGAACACCAGTCTCCATCCTAGCACAATAAAACGGTTAACAAAACACAGCCACTGCAGTCAGAATATATGAGGTAACATTCAAAGTCCTAGAGCGGAGAAAACAAAGTGCAATTTTCACGGTATCATCTCTTCTGAACCACGATTTATGACTTCTGGAACACAAAAAATAACAGTGTGTTAAATTCAACATGCTGGAAAGCTAATCTGAGGATCTCTGCACCAATGACCATTTATCTCGTGCCCCATCCCTTCAAAGACATACAGCAGTTTATCAAAACCTCCTCTGCTCCTAAACCATTACCTTCACGCACTTCGGACCGAGAACCAAGAGCTAATCCAATCAGACCTGCACAACAATCCTCCAAATCATTCTGTCTGTTCTTCAGTGTCTGAACTTACGAGATCTTCAAGAATGTGCATCATTCCTCAATCTGGCTCTTGACGGCACTAGAAAAGGGTTCAAACACTGGCTGGTTTCATCAGGATTTGGCTTGATGCATTCAAACTGAAAAGGAGAATCCTAAAGTTGAGCCAACATACAGAATGTGCTAGTCATGCGCTCAAGACGCACATCAGTTCAGAGAACATGTCATAAAGTTACCATAAATCCTAAATTATGACCACTGAGGTGCGACCGAACATGGCTGTTATCTCCAGAGAGCCTTATTTCTGAACATAAACACCATCTCAAATCCCTTTTTAGCATCTAGAATCTTTCATAAGAATATTAGCTTTTTTTAATTTTTTCCCAGAATCAATTTTAAAAAGCAACATTAATCACAGCAGAAATCATCAGATTATGTAGACAAATATTTGGGACACCATAATCAAGTGACTTATTACTGATAAACAACAAATGCAAAAACACCTGTGCAACAGGAGGATGGTTATTCCAACTAATAATAAAACAACATCATGAAACAAGAAACAAATGGATGGTAAAGTAACAATCACAAGTAATACTCAATTAGTAGTCATAATACTCTTGATTTGTCATGGTGGTAGTAACAATGATTCATGAAGGAGAAAAAAAAAAGAAAAAAAAAAAAAAGTGTCATCAAGGAAAGTCTTTCAGCATTGGGATCTCTTCAGCTCTGAGACTTTAGTTGGCCAACACCACGGGTTGAAAGGCCTGGCCAGAGTACTGCAGGTTGTATCCAAGTCCTTCCACAAATGGAGGTTTATCCATGAAGGAAATGCCACTGTTGCCCCCAATGATTCCCACAGCCTGGCCTGGTGGGGGGCTGGAGAATGGATCGAAGGAAGCATGTGGGTGCGGAGCCTGGAAAGGGGTCATTGGCGCAACTTCTGCATCGAAGTAGACCGGCCTCTGGGAAACAGGAAACACAAACTCTTTGGCATTAGGAGACAGCTGGCTTGGGATGGGTCCAGCCAGAGAGTGCATGGAGAGGGAAAGGGGTTTGTGCTTGACCAGCCCTGGTGGGGAGATGGTGTTCGGCGAGCGGGTGATCATCCTCTGCTGGGGAGCCACGACGACGCCAGAACCGGAGGAAACTCCAGGGTTTCCACATTTCTTCATCTTTGTGGAGCCAAATTTGGTGGCGGCGAAGCTGGCTGTGGTGAAGGTGATTGGCTGAGGTGTGGGCCGGGAGCTGGGCGGAGGGTAAATGAGGCTGGTGCTTGGTGGTGACGGGGTGGAGGTGTTGGAGGAATGAGAGCTGGGGTTGGTGGGAGTGCTGGGAGCGGCGTAACTAAACAGCCCTGGGCAAGATGAGGTAGAAAGTGGAGTCGGCGAACTGGAGAGCGATGGTAGCATGACCGGCGACACCTGGCCACCGATGGGAACAAACACCTGAGCCTCTGGGTTAAAGCCCAGATTCTTGACTTCCTCAAACTCCATGTCTCCTTTGAGCATGATGTCGGACCTCTCGGCGTCACCACCTAAACTTGCCGGATTTTCCATGTAGAGGACTTTCACTGCACCCTTTTCCCCAATCTGGTAGGACACTTCGTAAGGGTCAATCCAAATGCTGAGCTCAGGGGGAACGTTGGCTCGGACCTCCTCTGTGTCCAGACCACTTCTCCTGGCTGCCAGCTCCACCACGGGGTCCCTGGGAGCCCCCAAATGGAGGCAGCGGAAGGCTGAACCACGTAAAGGAGCCTCGGGGTACCAGTGACCTTTGAAACGGGACACCAGGATACGCTCTAACTCCTCGCCAAACAGATCAGCCCTGCGGCGCGGGAGCTTGTTGTACAAATAAGACACGATAAAGTTCAACGCAACCTTCACCTCCAGATGCATGATGAATTTGACTATTTCTTGGAAGTTATTTTCGGTGATACAGGGACCTACGGCCGTCTTAACATCTCTTGCAAATATTAGGGTGAAAGTCTTTAGTCTTAGCCTTAAATGTCAATTTAAAAGCAAGGGCCTCTGATTTAGGATCGTTGCTCAGAAATTGCTTAAAAGTGATTGTCAGAGACCATTTGATTTTTAAAAAATCTTCACTCTGTAGTTCCTCTGAACAGACCAGTTGTCAGAATCAGCGCTGACGTACGAAGACTGGACAGCCGCTCTCCAAGATCCAGTTTCTTCAAAGCCTCTGGAAAGAGGAAAGACAAAGATAGAGCAGTTAAAGAATTGTAAATGCACAATTCATTGACTGTCAGTGTGCAATGTGTGTTTGTTTCAGCAGATGCTGAGGCCAAGGTACCAATCCATGATTATCTTCATGAAATCCCTCATCTGTCCCATTGGCTAAAGCACTTAGGATTACATGTGCTAAGAGAGGAAAATTTCAACACCAAATGCACTCGGCCCACTCACACTAGCTCAAGTGTAGCTTTAATTCCCTTTTAACCATAAAAGGGAATTTAAAGTGTCAATAGTAAAAAAAAAAAAAAAAAAAAAAAGAACAAGACACTTCTGAGCATGCCAGGGTTTATGCTCTTCAGAAAGTAACTAACGTAACATTTATAGCTTATAGTTTACCTGCACATGAAACTGAGATGGGAGAAAGCATGAGACCTTTAAGAAAACAATCACTCATCTAATGACGCAACATACACTTTCTGTAATAGACTATATTATAATTAACTAAAGATCAAATTTTCCATTTCAAGACTTAAAAATCTAAGGGGAATGCCGTTAAAATGGTGCTGTTGAAGGCACGTTTAAAAAAAAACTACACCTCCCGGCATGCACCACGCCATAGCGTTTGACGTCATCACCACGCGTGTAAATGTTGATGTGACGCCTCCGCATTTTCAAAACACTGATAAGCTCCGTTAAATCCCTTGCATTAAACGCGCTGCGATCGTTATATTTATAAAGAAGTCTGATCCGCGATGAATTTCAACACATAAGAGGACAGTCACTGCCGGTAAATGTAACGAAACGCATATGATTATTCATAAAAGAGACGCGTTATACGCGCGCTCATACGGAGACAGGCCAATAAATCATAAATACAATTATTCCTATTTCTTCGCATACAGCCATTAACAAATTTAAAACGCGTTTTAGACATATGGACACAGAGGATAAAACTGATATGACCATTTCCATGTGCAATTATCTTATTCACAGAGTATCAATAGCCTAATAATACCAATTGTAACGTTTACAAATAAAATATATTTGCTCGATATTCTCTGCGGTTGTTTAATTAATGTGTTGATATTAATAATTGTATGACAGATACGTGACTCGTTTAGTTTGTTTTAAAAACCCATACCGTGCATTCAATGTCACTCAATGTCAAAGTTTTGATCAAATGCCATAACATAACTGCATAGGCTTCTGAGAGAAAAGATGTTTTCATTGACCAAACATAATTATCCACAAGACTGGTTGATTGTTTACATTCCCCAAAGCGCCATAAGATACAAAACACATCCAGCAGATTCACATTATCAACCTAAACTACAATCACATCAGCTTCACCACACAAAAAGTCTCATTAATCTCTTGACTTTAACTTCTATTGTTATTTGTACTCACACGACGGGATGCAAACACTGAACTACACATTCAAACACAATGATGATAGTGTTACATAAAAGAAACACGACTAAAGCAGCACACGCTGTTCTGATGGGATGCTCGCTGTGTGTTGTGTGTGTGTGTGTGTGTGTGTGTTGGGGTTCCCTTGAAGAGTGTTTTCCAACACATGCAACATAGCTGAATTATCTAACTCCAAGAGAAACAATTCACATCTGCAAATCCTGGGAATTACACTTCACGCTGCACTGTTTTCACAATTCACAAAAACTATTACAGAACAACATGTTCCCTGAAGTTACTTCTGACAGTCAGACATGAAATGAGCTTATAAATGTACAGCAGATCTGTTACACACTCACAGCAGACAGCTAAACAATCAGCTTTTGCAAACCTTTGGCCTGTTTTAGTCCTCTCAGCACACCATTAAAGCCAAGGACATCTGTGCAAACACACATTCATCTTGAATTAAATGCCAACACAATAGAGTTGCACACAAATGCCTCAAATTAGGCCGATCAATTAGTAGGCTATTTCATTATTGTACCTTTAGATTAGTTTCTTCTCAACAGTCTAAAATGGACGACAACTCATCAGTCATTCAAAAGAAAAATAAATATTAGCTATGAATGTTAGCCATGAACACGAAGTCAAGCACAAACACATTCTGCTGTTATTCATGATAATTTAAATATTATAAATCAAGTACTTACTGATTCAAAGCTTGTGTTTCTATCCTTCGTTTATGATTTCCATTGATTACATAATTATCAACAACTACGCGTTGAAGAAATCCTTCACAGAGAACCGCTGCGTTATGTTGCGTTTGACTGAAACGCACTTTTATTGTTATTTTATTTAATTTTATGTTTATTCATGGCGTGACGTCTCCCCTCTCCCGCACACACCAGTGGAAACTTCACAGTTTGACAGCCTCGTGCATTTATATCGCAGCGCACGAGCGCGCTCCGCCCTCCGCTATGACGTGTTTTCGGCTGGAACTACTTATTAGATCTGCGCGCAGTAATAATAATATTAGCCTACAAGATGTAGCCTAACCATAACTTTTAATGACAATATTTCAGGACACTATTAATCTGACTCTAATAAAGTTATGCTTTGTTATAATTATCTACTATATCCACAAGTTCACCAACATCAAACCAATTTTTCTTGTATTTTTACCATTTCATCTTCAGCAGAAAGATTTGCAATACGTTTAATTTGTATACTCTAGCCTAATTGATGTAAAAAATAATTTCTTACCCTCGTGTTCTTTTGTTGTTGGTTTTTCTTTTCCTGTCGTGAACAAGTTATTAACTTTTTTTCTTTGCATTCTTAATGCTTTTATTGTCGTTACATTTTGTGTATTAGTATTAACACTATAATTCAACCCATTCGGATGAATAATACGTTTTATAAAATTCTCTAAAGTCATGAAACTTTAAAAAAATAATATTATACTAATTTTACAAACAAATAGGCTACAACAATGTTTACTTTTAATATAGCCTATCACGTTTTAACAGTTGTACTATCCATAATTTTGTCGATTTAACACTTTAATTTGTCTCAGAGATATTCCTGTCTCATGGTTATTTCACTTAGTCTCTAATTAATTTGGCGAAATAATGTTTCCATATGTGAGGCTGTGCTGCGGAAGGCTAAAAATAAAAGATGTCATAGCAACACTGTAGGAATTGGCTGGGAAGCGCGAGGCGCGGCTGGCCATTGGTCGAGAGCAGCGTCCACTCATTAGGGGGCGTGGTGACGTTTGCTTCAGCGTGTACAACGTGCATGATGGGAATTGGAGTTTACAAAGAACAAAACAAAGCGATAGGCTACATGTTATTGCAAAGTCATTACCTCAATTTTAAAAAGGTCTATGATAATTAAATATAACCTTACTTGACGTCATCCTGAAGACTCACACATAATTAAGGGCTTAAGTAAATTATCTTGTCTTGTTTGTTCACTACATACTCAGACTCTCAACAGATGTCTCATAATACAGACAGTTTAAAGAATTATTTTGGTCAAAATGCTTACCAAAATATAGTATCTGTTGTAAAACTAACATTTTAATTGCAGGTGCTGCACTGAACCAAGCGTCTAAACATTTACACTGTCTCTGATATATTTCTGACAGAATAAACTGTGTTAATAAACATGTTTTGCACCTCTACTGATGCAAAATATACATTGTTGATGAATCGTGGGCCTTTTAGAACAAACACTGAGCAGAATGTTTCTGCACAAACACTGGTATGATCATTTAAAAAGTCTGCAGATGTCTGCTGCAGATTCATAAAAGTGAAAATCAGATATGTAAACATAAGAATTAGCCAAAAGGGCATTTAAAGGGATAGTTCACAAAAAAATGAAAATTCTGTCATCATTTACTCACCCTCAAATTGTTCTAAACCTTTATAAATTTCCTTGTTCTGCTGAACACAAAGAAAGATATTTTGAAAAATGTCACCGGTAACAAAATGACTTCCATAGTATTTTTGGGGTCCATCAACTGTTAGGTTACCGATATTCTTCAAAATATCTTCCTTTGTGTTCAGGTTTGGAACAACTTGAGGGCGAGTAGGATAAATGATGACAGAATTTTCATTTGTGGGCGAACGATCCCTTAAAATCAGTCACAATGCCTTAAAAATGTTGAACTATTAGGATGGAAATCTCTTAAAAAAAAAAAAAAAGTGTTTTTTTTTTAACTCACTTGACAGATGTTTATGACACATGATTTTAATATCTGACAAATGTTAAAGATAAAATCACTACCATTAAAACAACATAAAAAACAACACACAAGCATAAACACAATTAGCCTGACAAAGTTACAATAAAATTCTGAAATGAACTAGCCTATTATTTTCTTAAGTATTACAGCAGTCTTAAAGGCAATTTAAAGAAGTCCTTTAAAGAATTCAAATAGCCTATGTATTAACATATTTTTTGAAAATAAAAAGAGTATTTTTTTTTTTTCACAGAATGTGGTCGCGTGACGTCAGTGCCGTAAAGCGTCAGCCGCTGTCGTGATTCAGCACATGTGTAGCTGTTGTCATGCTGTGCGCTCAAATCATGAGTGTTTATACATTATTTAATGGTATAAATGTGTAAACCGGAGCAGCTGGATAACATCTGTCTGCACACACTCGGGCTGCCGAATCTTCAGGAGGACTGAGAGGTAAAATGACAGAAAAAGTACAGCAGAATATCACATGCAGAGAGTGACAGATTCATAAATTAATAGATGTTTATGTGTCACTCACACTGATGTTTGAGTCCAGCAGCTCCTCGCGGGTCGTTCTGTCCGTGTTCAGAGTTCGGTTCGGGTCTGGTTCAGGTCGAGGATGTTCGTGCTGGTGGAGATGGTGGACACGGTCCGGATTCCTCCGTGGAGTTTCCACCGGCAGCTGAACGACGCGATCGCCGAAGAGCTCAACAAGAAACTCGCCAACAAGGTGAAGTCATCAGACATGTTATCTGTCATTATTGGTACTTCCTTAAAAACAAATGCTTCATGAATATATGGGTAGTTTCTGATTAACATAATCAGATTCCCAAAAATAATACTTGTAACTAGATAATATCACGTTTTAAAATATTCTTAATCACACTACAGTTAATTTTATTGATTACATGATTACTTAATATTCAGAAAATGGCAGAAAATTGTTCATAATTCATTGATTTTTACTAATTCTTCAGCTTTATCTTTTAAATTGTCCTTTCTATTTCTTTTTTATGTTCAGAAAGTCTTCCAGTTTTGTGGAATTACACAAGTCGGAGGCCACACAGCATAACTAATAAAATATTTCATCATTATGCATTTTTATATCTTTATTGTTTTAAAATGTTACATTTTTATGGTTTAATTAATTGTTACCTTTTCATCAACTTATGATGACACCCCAGTTTGGCATGTAATGTTTAATGCACTTCATTTTGTTCATGACAAATTTTCTAAATAATTTAATTTAATTTTGTATTTTTATATCACTATAGTACAAAATGATCCTATTAAAAAAAAAAAAACAAGTTAGGACTAAAAGTAAGGTCAAAAGTATATATATATAAAAGATTCACATGTTCACAGAGGCTGCATTTATTTGATTAAAAGATATAGTAAAAACAGTAATATTGTGAAATATTATTACAATTTTAAATATAGTTTATATATTGTGTTTAATCACTTTTGTGTAATTTATAAGAGTGCTGAAAGCTTTAATTTTCCAAAATGTCTCTATTTTCGGTTGTCACTGATACAGACTTTTAAACTTTTCCTCCATAGTAAATTTGTGAAGAAAAATAAATAAATAAATAAACAAGGAAACTTCTGCTTTGCACTTTATAATTTTAAATAATGTGGTATCATTATCATCAAATTACAGTCTCAAGGTCCAAATAAATAACAAGTAACCAACATACAATTACAAAAAGAAGAAAACTAGACAGATTAATGTATGTGTAAAATCTGTCATTTTTTTAAAAATAGAATTGTCCCCATACTGCTGTCATGCCAAGCTTTATATAGCCTACGATTAATGTTACTTAAAGTATTTTAGAATTATAATGCAGTGATTTTTAATTTTTGTAAATGTACTGCTAGATAAATTGTCTTACTTGTTGTCAGTGTCATTAACATCAGATGCACTCGATCAGATCTTCATGTGGTAAATGTTTTCTCACTCAGTAACATTTTAATTAATTTTCATATAAACAACAACAGAAAAGCCAGACCACACTTCAAATGACATCAGTACCTAAATAAAGTACAAAAGAGGATGATAACTAAATATGGGGGAAAAAACAGCAAAATATACCAAAATCATTCAGTTCTGCTACCATGTAAATGTTGGAGGAAGGGGCCTTTAGACCTTTAGGAAATGTATTAAATGACTTAAAGATGTAAATAAATATTTTAACATTAAATATAGTTATTAATAATTCTTTTTTTTTTTTATGCACTCAGAGGAATCAAAATCATAATGAAATACACTGACTCTTATATAAACATCCAGTTTTCCATGAACCCGTCTAACTGCTCATGTGTCCGCAGGTGGTGTATAACGTGGGTTTGTGCATCTGTCTGTATGACATCACTAAACTGGAGGATTCCTACATCTTTCCTGGAGACGGAGCATCTCATACTAAAGGTACAAGAGTCACTGTTACACACTGCGTTCAGACAGTCGAGCAAAACCTCTCCTTCTTTCTCTCTCTCCTGCAGTTCATTTTCGATACGTGGTTTTCCACCCGTTCCTGGATGCCATTCTGGTGGGAAAGATTAAAGGCTGTAGTGCAGAGGGTGTTCACGGTGAGAGAGGCCACGCAAAACACCCATAATGCTTTGCTCTCGTGCTGTTCTTCAATGGCAGGGTTATTATGATTAACTAAAACAAGGCTCGAAATTGTGACCATTTTAGTCGCATATGCTCCCTAAATTTAATGCATGCGACCTCAAAATATATTTGGGAGCATGTGTGTGTGAGTGCAAATAATCGTTGTGGTGCGACCTGTTTTCATTTCTCTACAAAACGTTCGCTAATTACTATGTGCCTGCTGTCAGCTGATACAGTTACCGGTTCACCTAACCAATTAAACTTCTTTATGTTCTTAAGTTTAAAGCAGTCTTTAAGCTGGTTAATATAGTCATCAATCTCCTTTCACTGCGCTCCGGTGTCACGTGACAGGAGTCACCAAAACGCGAGAATGATTCTGATTTTATTACATTTAGTGTAAGTGGCGATCGAAATAATAATATATAATATGTACTGACGTTAACAAGGTTGCGCAGCCTCTCGAGGAGAAATGGAAACAAATGAGCGCAGCACACACAAACTCAGTGAATATACTGCGGTAAAAATTCAAAATGTGGAGTTTTTATATTTATAACATGATACAGTTATGCAACATCACACGACTAAGAAGATCGTTGTCTTCCACCATCACGATTGAAAATGTGACATTGATTTCATTCAACATTTGAATAAACAAGTAGTTAAAATTAAATCGCTTACATTTTAGACGCAATATTGACTTTTTTGTTCTGTTTCAGCAGCGAAAATCGTTCCAAACAGAGATCACAGCAGAACCATTGCGCATCTCGCAGCAACACTCGGCCTTGTTTTCATTAATGAATGATTCAGCTTTTTGAACGAATCGTTTGAATCAAAGATTCAATAACTCACTCAATAAGTTGCCAGTCACCACTGGCAGTTTAGTTTCATGTTTGAAAGTATCATTTTCCCCAACATTTCTTATTTGTAAATTCTCTTTCTTTTTTTTTTTTTTTCTTTTTTTTTAAAACAATCTCATAACATTATTTAATGCAGTTTTAATTTTTCAGTGTAAATGAATTAATTTAATTGGTAACAGCCCCATAGTGTCTTATTATTCTAGAATTTATTGATCAAATTTAGGATAAAATTTTATTGATCAATTTTTTTTTTTAAGATAAAAAAAAAAGCCTTTTATAAAGGTAAAAAAATGCCCTTGGGGTAAATATCACAAATATGCAGATTTAAATATGTCAAAGCTGGTAGAAAACTGATGAGAATATTGCTTCAGAATAAATTATATTTACAACACAAAAATCCATTTTTTTTTCTGGGCAAGTAAATGAGAAGACTTAATGTCAAGACTTATAAATATACTGTGTGTGTGTATATATATATATATAAGTTGTGGTGCTCCTAACTTTTTGAATTGGGAGCACCAGTGCTACCAAGTAAAAATGTTAATTTCAAGCCCTGTAAAACCATTAAAAAATTAAATAAAATATTTTTTTTTAAATTCTCAGTTTCATTTAGTTTAATTTGATCTACTAAATTAAATTTAAAAAATATATATTTAAATACATTTTTTAAATTAAAATATTTCTAAAAAGCAAAAACTACTAAAATTGAAGAAGAAAAAAAGACTAAACCTTTAACTACAACTAAAATTTTTGGAAAATATAAAAATGAAAACTAATTTAAAATAAAATAAATTAAATGAAAAGAAAAGAAAAGAAAAGTAATTTAAAATAAATTAAAATATAATTTTTTTATTTCAGCAACATTTCTCAGTTTCATGTAGTTTAACTTGATATACTAAAATAACAAAAAAAACATTTAAATATGTTTTTTTTTATTTAAAAATATTTTTAAAAAGCAAAAATATAACTGAAAAAAATTAGTAAACCTTTAACTAAAACTAAAATGTATGAAAAATATAAAAATGAAAATAAAATAAAATTAAAATTAATTAAAAAAGCTAAAATAACAATGAGCACATTTACATGCACTTCATATTCATAGTCAAGCCTTTATTCCAACAGTTTTGAAGCTTTAGAACTTTGTTTATGGAATAATGGCTTAATTAGAATTTAAAACCTAATTTGAAATGGAAAAATTCCAAAATCATTGGAAAATGATTATATGGCCATTATGAGGTAAATAATCAGTTTATGTGTGTCGATTCCACAGTGAGCCTCGGATTCTTTGATGACATCATAATCCCGCCAGAGTCGCTACAGCAACCGGCTAAATTGTATCCTGAATTATCACTTATAAACTTCATTTAATATTTTAGAATATATTATATACATTTAACCTTGTTTAATTTTATATATATATAGCAAATTAACTGAAATGAGTTGCCCATTATGCACTGTTCCTTCACGGTTGCCATAGCGATGAGGCGGAGCAGGTGTGGGTGTGGGAGTACGAAACGGACGAGGGCACTCACGACCTCTACATGGACCAGGGCGAAGAGATCCGCTTCCGGGTCGTGGATGAGGTCTTCATCGACACGTCGCCCACCGGTCCCAGCACAGAGAAAGAAGCCCCGAGTGCAGCCGGCACAACCAGCACAGCGCCACCTGCAGGCCCAGAGGACGCCGCACCGCAGAAAGAGGCTCCCTACACACTCATAGTGAGATTTATTATGAATAAAATATAGTTAGAATGAATTTTAAAACTGTTCCATCCACCATTTTTCTTTGGAAGGCAAGGTTCTCTCAAAGTTATGAACAAATGCTCTTCCATTAACTTTAATAGAACGTTTGTTCAAAGTTATCTGGTCTTTAATAACGTTACCAAAAGGTTAGCACAAAAACGCTACTCATACATCGCTTATGGAGCGTTATTCTGTAACATTTTAGTTGGACGTTCATCTAACATTTTTTAAATGTTACTTGTTTCAGAATGTTCTGAGAACATTCAAAAGTAACATTCCTATCATGTTTGAGAAATGATGAAATTGAACATTCCGTGAATGTTTTCTCGTAATTTTCACAAAGAGTAACATTTTGAATGTTCTTAGAACACTCGGAAATAACGTTTTCGTAACTTAATAGTAACGTTAGCAAAACATTCTGAGAACATATTTTTGTTAGCCTGGATGCGTTGATATATTTCTTATAATAGACCCTTTTCGCATTTTTCTCAGAAGCGGAAGTCGTCATAGTTGGGTAAACTTTTATAGCGGTGAATGAGAGACTTCATTAAATATATTTTTTATGTTTCCATTTGCACAGATAGCAAAAGAAAACTCCACAATAGTGTTTTCATAACTTTCAAAAAAAGAAAAAAATAGAGAGCGATTGATGACGGCAGTCAGATGCTGTATTAGAAACACCCTCACAGCAGCGTTAACTTTTTTTCTTTTGTAATGTTATGCAACGGTAATATAATACTAAGTATAGTGTTGTAAATGTACATACATTTTTTTTTAAAATGAAAATATAAACAACTTTGCTGGATTTACGATATTGATGACCGTTAAAACACGTCATCACAGTCTGTGAAAAGACCGCTTACGTCTCCTCTTTTCTTTCGCAGGGATCCGTTAGTGAACCAGGTCTGGGTCTTTTGTCCTGGTGGAACAATTAACGGTCTCTTCTTTGATATAAACTGTGAATCATCAGCCGCAGCTTTTCACAAGACTCATTTACTCCTTCATGATGAACTGAAGCTCTGTGGACCAATCAGCGAGCAGATGGTGCTGGCCAATAGGAGACTCTTAATAAAGAGTCATTTGTAATGATTTAAAATAGAATATTGCGTTATAATTCTGCTGTTATTTGGAGGATTGAGATATTTTGAGTCAGAGTTTACTTTATATATAAATATAGACAAAGTTTTACAAGAAATAATGTTTCTTTTTTGACTGAATGGAAGGTTTTTTTTTTCTTTTTACTACATTAAAATGGAATAAACATTTGGAAAATTGTACAGACTAAAGTATTGGGTTTAAATGTATTGTTTTTATTCATCAAGACTATCATTCATGTATTGTTAGCTGGCTGCTGTTTACATAATCTCTCGTGACATTATATAGACGGTTCAGTGATGGGAGTGACTCATTTTACCGTGTTCAGCGCGTCATCGGCGGGATTC
Source organism: Hypophthalmichthys nobilis (assembly GCA_037950665.1). Classification (NCBI taxonomy): domain Eukaryota; kingdom Metazoa; phylum Chordata; class Actinopteri; order Cypriniformes; family Xenocyprididae; genus Hypophthalmichthys; species Hypophthalmichthys nobilis. The sequence goes on from CM075475.1 coordinate 42,876,319, forward strand.
GGTGATGAATCATCTGTAAACGCGTCGGTTCTCCCGGTAAAAGCGTGTGAACGGGGATCTCCTCCATCACACGAGCTCCTCACTGCGGATTCGCGCGCTCTCTTTCACTTCATCTTATATAACGGTGGTCGACAGGACGGGACAGAAGCATCTGTGAACTCCAGCTGTAAGTTTCTGCATTTGCACCATTAATTCTAGCGCTTTTCTTTCTTTATTTTACCTGTATTTGTTCCTGTAATGTGTGTGCTAGAAATAACTCTACACATCTAAAAACAAAAAGATTAAAGTTAGTGCTTGTATACATTTCAGGGGTGATATCCCATCTTGTCTCCTACCTTTTGTTCAGAACACCGGCCGTGCTTTAAAACTTGGCGCGCTCCCTACCCAGACAGCAGTATTTTCTCAAAATAATCACACATATAACGCCCTCAAAATGCTGTCTAGTAAGTCAGCCGACGAGGTTTCGAGGCACAATCCCTGCCCTCCATCAAGAACATTCTGGAATCGGGTGGCGCTGACTTGAACGAAACCTGGAAAACTAATAGCATAATTAAAGCGTTCCTTAACGTGAATGTGTCATTTATGTTCTGGTTATTTTGCCGCGGAATTTTGGGTCAGAATTCCATCGCGTCATATTGTAAACACTGTCTCTTATTCTTATTTTAAGTGATGTCATTGTGAATTTGGTCTAGTTTTAGCTAAAAGGAGGACAGTGATTGTGGATCTTATGTAGTGTAGCCTACTATGATGTTTCTTGACTGTATGAGGAATTTAATAGTACGTGATGACGCTAAAGTCGCGTGTTGCATAATAACAGTAGAACCAGCAGCGCGGCTCTGACGTCACGAGGCCAGATTTCGCGTCACTGCGAACCATACAGAAATCATAAATAATGTGACAACTGATGTACAGTTGGGTCTGATCTCAGTGTGCTTTCCTATAATAATATGTATCTACTACTGCATACTTATTAACCCCAATTTGTGTACATTTGACCTATTTTATGCCGTATAAATAGTGTGTTCACACAGAAATTTCCAATAATAAGAAGTGCACTTCAAATACCCGCGGATGACACTTATTTAACCGAAAAAAAGTGTGGAAAAAAATATTGTCTGATGTCTAAATGTTATACACTAGACAGTGTAGTAAAACATAGTGCATAGTGTATATGTAATTTGGGACACTACTGTATGCTTAATATTAAAAAAATATGTTAGGGTCGTCTACTTATTATTCAATCATAAACGTTTTAAACAGTAGATAATACTACATTGTTGCATGACCTCATTATATTGCATGTTTAATTTAGTAATCCATCTCAGAAAAAAATATTCATGTTGCGTTTTAAATCCAATTTTATAAAAACTGCAATTATGTAATCAAAATAGACTGGGAATATAAGGTCAAATCAAGCGCATCGCATTGTGGGATATATTATCTAACACTGCACACAATAGGCTACTGCAGATATAGTATGGTAGTATGCTATTGTGAACACAGCCTTTTAATGTAGAAGTGATGAATATACACAAGTGATGTGCTGATCTCGGAATGGTTCCTTGTGTTCTTTAAGGCCTCTTTGAACACAATGCAGGGTTTTGTGCGCGAGGAGCTGGGCACGCACTCCTCGTGCCCCGGGCACAAACTGTCTTGCATGTAAACTCAAACACACACACACACATAGAGCCTTTGTGGAGGACAGAGTAAATATCAGTGCAAAAGCTGTGTCACTGCACGTCGCTACTTGCAGAAAAATCTGCCCCTGCAAATAAAAAAACAGAGCAAAGTACGCACACAGAGCATTTGTCAATAAATACACTGTTTAACATGTGCGTCACTGGGAAAAGCAGCAGTGGATGTTTGAGTTTACTGTTTCTCCCACAGCAGGTTGTCTTCTGCAAGCATCTGGAGTTTAGAGAGCAAACAGACTTGATCATGGCAGAACCGGAGCTGTCGTCCCCCGCGGACCCATCCCTGCGGTCACCGCGCTCGGCGCCACTGTCGCTTTCCTTCCCGTTCCTGCGCGAGGGCAGCCGAGTCTGGGAGAGAGCCGCGCTGCAGCCCGGGGAGTTACCGAGCCCTCTGCCCACCAAACGCACCCGCACGTACTCTGCGTAAGTCAAACACACACTAATCACGACCTGAACCCTATGCCTGTTTACATGCTGGACAAACACTGAGCTCGATTAAGGCTGATTTATACTTCTGCGTCAAATATACATAGCTATGACGCAGGCTGTGTGTAGCTTGCGTAGCCTACGGCGTAGCCTGACGTGCACCTCATCAAACATGTAACAACGCGTCAACTCTACGCAGACCGCAAGCGCTGTGATTGGTCTGGTACAACCCCTCCCTCATGTCAAAAAACTAGCGTGGAGCAAGCGGAGAAGAGCGAGTGTTTTCTGTTTTTCTATAGGAATGAAAAAACGCTCTGCTTCAGGGGACACGTGCCATCAAACTGCAACAAAAGTCGATGTCTATTTGCCATCACCTCTGAAGCTTCTCTGACAACGTACATGACAAGCTGCTTCTTCTTCGGCTTTTGCCTTGATACTCAACATGACCGCGGACACTGCCTACTAGCGGTCTGCATGCATGTCGACGCAAAAGTATAAATAAAAACAGACGCATAGCCTACGCCGCAGAGGCTCCAGCATAGGTCCGACGCAAATCTACGCGGACCGCAAGCGCTGTGATTGGTCTGCTAGAACCCCCTCCCTCAGGTTCGCACAGAATGTGTGTTTTTTTTTTTCACCGCCAGATTTTTACAACCAAATTTTTGGTCGCACATGCGTATTTAAATTTTTTGCAGTAATTAGTTTATCCACAAGGTGGCAACCATGCATTGGGGGTGTCAATTCACAAGGTAGTCAAAGAAAAACTGCATAAACAGAACAGACCGGAACACATGCAAGCTACAGCGACAATGGAGGCCTACGTAGACGAGAGATTGTGTTAAGAGGTTAGAAAGTACCCTCATTTGTACAACTCTAGCATGAAAGAATACAAAGATGTTTACATGGGTTGTAACTCGTAGAGGTATTGGAATTTGTCGCAATGCGCACGCCTGTGAATGTGTACAAGTCAAGTTAAGTATACTTTGCAAGGCTGTGCGTTCGACTGCGCACTAGCGTACGTGTAAAAAAAAAAGAAGTATGCTTTCTGCTTTAAGACCTGGGTATACCTCATTTTCCACGTTCCGCTCCGTCTCACAAACAGTTTTGTCCACACAGCTTTCAAAGTGAACTCAACTGCCGATGGAGGAGTTCGACACATGCACAGTATACAATTGCATACAGTATACATACAATTGCTTTTCTATACTCTACCAGACGTCAGAGGGCAGCACTGAGTCATGTCATTTACAGGACATTTGCTCGGAAGGATAGAAGAAGAAAAGCAGTGGATTCACCATTGTGTGCAAAGTTTAGAACAAGAACCAAAAAGATGGAGAAGGCTATTCTGCTTTTTTCACTGTTCTTGGAACAGAGTGTTGTTTTGTATCTCTCTTTCCGCACTCTCGTATTGCCACCTAGTAGTCACCTCTGTCTCAACATTGACCTTGCGCATTCGCTGTTGTATGCGTACCGTCTGCGCGGACACAGAAAAGCCCCGGTTATACTTAATTTTCTGCGTTCCGCTCCGTCTCATTCACAATTGAGCGCGCAAGCCTTTCAAAGTATAACAATTACCATGAGCACTATGTAGTGGACTTTTGTGTTCAAGCGCTCAAATCATTTGCACATGCACCATTGTACGTCCACCATCTGTGTGGACACAAAAATTGGGCTGTGTGTGGATGTCCGCGGACCAGGGTTGCCAGTTTTTCACAACAAAATCCACCAAATTGCTTCTCAAAACTAGCCCAATCGCGTTTTGGAGGGGTCCCCCGGTAAAAATCATGTTCCAGGGGTAAAATCTGCTTTTTAGCGGGGTTCCCCCCTGGCAAAGTTAGCTTTCCAGGGGCTAAATATCATGTTATTTGGGGTTGCGGACATGAAAAACAACCTGCGGCAACAGTGTTAAAGTAGCCCAATTCTGCGGTAAAACCACAGATTTGGCAACACTGCCGCAGACCCTCCTGATGACAAAAATGATGTCGCACGGACTGTGCGCGGACCACTGCGGAATGTGGGCGGCTGAAGTACACTTTGGGATTAAAGCATGTTTACTTAGAAAAACAATGGCGGAGCAGCGCAGTGAAATGCAAAAACATGTTCTGTGTGAATGGACACTTGAATTCAAAATATACATCAGTAAGTATGTTCCCTGCATAGGGATCGAACCCATTACCTTGGTGTTGCAAGTGCCACACCCTCCAGTTTTGTGGAAATGGCCTTCCATAGTATTCGGAAAAAAGTGGAACTCAAGGAAAAACTTAAAGAGGTCATATTATGCTCATTTACAAGTTTATGTTTACATGATTTAATGTAAAAAAAACAAAACAACAACATTATTTACATTGTTGCAGCACCTGTTTTTACCCTCTGTTTGAACAGTTTTAGTTTTGGTTTCTTTAATCATAAGAATGATGATGGTACGAATTCATATGAATTTGCCACCGATTCAACAAAACATAAAATTGCTATGAATTGGCATGAGATTTTGTCGTACCTGTGTGTCCGCAGGACTGTGCGCGCTAACGCGGGTCCTGTCTTTAAAGGCGTGTGTAAAAACTTCTCACGCTCGCAGGGTCACGGCTACATCAGACCGGCTCACGGCGGAGAGGACATCTTCGTTCACATCTCAGAGTGAGTCCAAGTTCATGAGTACCTGCTCAGAATGATGCTGTGATCTTCTGAGTCAGGTCCACAACACACCTCAAAATCAAGAGTGAAAATACAAGAAATCAGCTTGTATTTTACATGCAGAAAAAACAAATAATAATTATAAAACAATTAATAATACTATTTAAAAGGTAAAATAACAACAACAATAACAACAATATTAATTTTAAAATGATAATATTAGTAATAATAATTATATTATGAATTATATAAATATAATATATTAATAAAACAACAATACAATAAATATTAAATATATTTAAAAAATATTAGATGTCATTATTTTTATAAAGTATAATATAAAGTATACCAAATATGCTATATATTAATATAAAGTATATTAAAATATCAACAATACTAATTATAATAATAAGTAACAGTAACAATAATAATTTTTAAATATAATAATAATAATAATAATAATAAATTATATAAAGATTATATAATATAAAATAATTATATTTAGTATATATTATTATAAAGTGTAATAATATTAATAATTTTATTAAGTCTAACAGCAACAGTAACAAGAATTTTAATGTCATAATTGTATAGAGAGTAATATTAAAAATAATCATTTAAAAATATAATATTAGTGAAAAATAATTATATTAATAATTATTTAAATATATATATATATATATAATTGTAATATATATTATATTTATATAAATAAAATATATAATAAAACACCAATAAAATAATTTTAAAAATATAACTGTAAATTATATTCTTCATATTATTGAATATAATAATTTTATAAATATAATAATAAAATTATAATATAAAAATTCTATTAAGTATATATTATTATTATTATTATAAAGTGTAATAATGACAATTTTATAAAGTATACTAATAATAATTTTCTAAAAGTATAACAACTACAGTAACAATAATTTTAAAATATAATAATTTTATAAAGAATAATATTATTAATAATCATTTTAAAATATAATGGTAATAATTTTATAAAGTATAATAATAATATTAAGAATAATAATAATAATTTTATAAAATACAACAATAATAATAAAGCATAATAATAATTAATATTTGTATATATAATTGTAAATATAATAATTGTATAAAATACAATAATAACAATAACTGTTTGACTAAATTTTTATTGTTTGTGATTTTAGAAAATAGATCTTTAAAATAATGTGAGCGATTCCATTTACATTTACATTTACGCATTTGGCAGACGCTTTTATCCAAAGCGACTTACATTGCATTATACTATACATTTGTATCTGAGTATGTGTATGCAAAGATTCCTCTTTTTTTTTTTAAGTTATACAACAGCAAAAAAAAAAAAAGAAAAAAGTTTTTTGTTAAATCTGTTGTAAAATCAGAAAACTTCATAAGCCATTATATTTTTAATAAAAATTATACTTATATCAAGGGAAAAAAGTATGTTTCTACATATAATCTGAAATGTATTTATCACTTAGAAGTAAATGTCATGTTTGTTTGCTGAAATCTCCAAGAATCACTGTAAAACTCTGTCAGATGCGGTAGCTTTAAACCGTCTGTTTTCATGCTGGTGTGTGTCTGTGTGAGTCACTCATGCATCTCTCTCACAGTATTGAAGGAGAGTATGTTCCTATGGAGGGGGACGAGGTCACGTACAAGGTCTGCCCCATCCCACCCAAGAATGTGAAGGTCCAGGCCGTGGAGGTGCTCATCACGCACCTGAAGCCAGGAACCAAACACGAGACCTGGTCGGGCCAGATCATCAGCTCCTAGGAACCGCCCGCAAGAGAGGATTGTTGTGAGAGCAAAGCATCATGGGAGCAAGGCTGTTGAAAGTTGAAGGGTGCAGAGAATGTCACATGAGTTCAGCTGTCTAAAGGAGACGGCCTGCGTTTTGGGGACGCTCAGAAACAGACTCTATATGCAAGTGCACAAATACACAAACTCAATTTCACAAGTTTCTGTTGCATTGTTGATGCTCACAGTGCCAATTTACAGTGCTGTTTGAACAGATTCAGGTTTGTTGCCAATGCTTTAGTGTGTTTGTGTACTTGCATAAAGTTTGTTTCTGGGTAAATGAGTGGAGACAGAGAGAGATTGTGAAATGATGGTTGAACATCCTCAAACTGAACTGTGAACGAATCGAACGCATCGATCCAGAGGCACACATGCCAACCTTGTGGCTGGTTTTGGCTCTTATATTTATTTTTGTTCTTATATTTATTTTTGTTTATTTAGGCAGTAATTTGTGATAATTCTGTATTAAATTGATGGTAATAGGGCGAAGTTCACAAAACCTGACCATCATCATATTCGCCTCTAAATCAAAAGGTTCAGAAATTATGATCTGCATAAAATTGTTTACATTTACCCTCAAATTCTTATTACTGGAATGCAGAAAAACAAATATTTTATTTCAATTGTAAAGTATTTAAGGGCCAAGCACCGAAGGTGTACCTATTGTAACTCCTCCTAGGCCATTGCTCTGATTTTCACAAAAATTTAACCAGATCATCTTCAGGCCATGCCAACAAAAAGTTATGGAATTTAAGTCAGTTTCTCAAACCATTTTCGAAAAATGCGCAAACAAATTGTATGTAGCGCTTGTGAAAATAGACATAAGGCTGTATCTCCTCAACACTTCATTGTATTCAGACCAAACTTGGTACATGTCATCACAAGCATGACCTGAGGTTACATGCTGCATTTCGGCGCAGTGCCACCTACTGGTCTGGAGATATGAAAAATGGCTATTTTTGCTTACAACTTCTGAACAGTTTGTCCAAAAAAAGTGGTCTCGTTAGATTTAGGGCATCATGCCGAGTCAAATGATATCCAGTTTTCCCATATTGGCCATTTTGAATTTTGTGCTAAAATGCTGTATTTTATGAACGTTACAAACTTATAGTTACGAAACTCAGTATGGGTCATCAGCATGATGCTTTGAATGAGCCTGAGAAGTTTCAAGCCAGTGCCACCTTGTGGTAAATCAAATATTAAAATGCTTATAACTTGGGTGTGGTTGACTTATTTTCATGGGACTCCTGAATCCTTGAATCCTCAAGTCCAACGATACCAAACATGCTAGATTTCGCATCATGGTTTGTGCAATGTGGTGATTTAGTGTCAACTTTGGCCAATATCTTCGAAACCGTTAGTTTGTTCGAGACAAAACCACCGTAGGAAATTCAGAAACATAGGTTATTGGCTAAATGCTAATGGCCAAATGTCAAAATATTGATAGTAAGTGGCAACAAAACGCAAACAAAGTCGCCATTTGGTTTTTTTTTTTTGTTCTCATAGATATAAATGTATATAACTCCAAAACAAAATTAGATATTTTCACCAAATTTGACACACACATGTATGGGCTCACTCTGAGGACAAATAATAAAAGTGGTGGGATTGTGCCTCTTGGTGGTGCTATAATTGAACAAAACATGAAATTGCCATTAACTACAATACAGTATTATGATATAAAATGCTATATTTTATGAATGCATTGGTGTACCTTTACGAACCTCAGTAAGTGCCATCAGCAACATCCTCTGAAGGTACTCAAAAGGTTTCAAGACAGCACCACCTTGTGGTCAAATGTTATAATGAAATTTAAAAAAAAATGCTGATAGCTTTTGAGTAATTTAACCTATTGTCATGACACTTAATAGATTCCTTGAGTCATGCCGAGAACATAGATACCAATGTTGCCATAGTTGGCCAAGCTTGCTGTCCACCATTTTAATTTTCTTTAAAAACATACTTGTTCGAACTCCTCCTAGACCGCTTCTCACCAAATTTTTCACCAAATTTGAGTCAGATCACCTTCAGACAATGCCGGCAAAAAGTTATGGATTTTGTGTCAATAGACAAATCCGTTTTCATATAGCACAGCAACAAATTTGAGGCATGATGCAAAAATGACTCGAAGCTGTATCTCTGCAATGCTTTGACATATTGACACCAAACTTTGCACCACACCACATCAGTCTGGTCACAGCGCCATCCAATTGGTTGACTGTGATAAACCTTTCAATCATAGTTCTAATGACTGTTACTTTCCTGTTATTGCAGCTAGTCTGATGCTCCCAGCCATGTTGGCATGGCTTATTGTGCTCTCTGTGCTTGGCCCCGTAATTGCTGCTTACATTGTAATTGTACTATTGTTGTACTGACTTGTATGGATTTAAATGCATTTTACTGATTTTAATTTAAAATAATTGTTTTACAGTAATAATGGGAATTATCACTGATGGTCCTAAAACTAACCTTAATTTTCATTATGCAAAATATTTTCATTTAATTTTAGAGTGAAATTTGAGTCGGACATGATCTTGACAGCTTTGGAGGGCTTCGTCCATTAAGCTCTGTTATATATGCTGGAACTGAAGCATCACTAATATTGCACTTGAAACTTGAAACCCCAAATAAATAAATATACTGCCAAACTGACTTCATCTTCATCTCCCAGAATTCTCGGGAGTCTTTCAGGGTAAAACAAGCAGCATTTTGTAGACAAGCTGAAGAATAACAGTCGGCTAGCAAAACAGTTTAAGCAAACTTTCATAGCAAATATCTTGTGTTATTTTTGCTATATGTATGTGACGACGTTTGTGATGAGGTAATGACAGGGATGCACTGTTGCGGTAAATGTTTGATCACATGATCTGTTGCATGTTCTTGAGTTTGTCTTGTGATTTGATTGTCAGATTTCTATAAGCTTCTGGACCCTCAGCTGGGTTTTAACTGTTGTTTGTTTTTTTAAATGTCGTTTTTATTTTGAGCACTTTTTAGAGCTCAGATCACTGTGGTCGACGTCATTTCCTTGTGAACTTTGACAAACTAATAAAATAATTTATGATTCACACATTTGTATCTTACTGCAAAGCAAAGGATATTAATTATACAAAAAATAATATTTGCACAAAACTTTTAACCACAACATCTGCACATATACAAATAATACACATGCTGCATCCATAAACAAAGATCAGAAAAAATGTGTATTTATAATAAACAGACATGTTGATGATTTATCACAAGGCATATTAGTATTATAAGCAATCACATGGATTTTTCACACAGACTGAACCATGAAAATCACATTTTTCTTTTTTCCTTTTATCAGGAGTGTTAAAACATCCTTTCTACTAAAGTGTAACCAAAAACAATTAACTGATAAAGATCCTCAGTAAATGAGTTTGTGTAATAGATAAAGTTTGCTTATTGGAATTGAGGTCACATGATTTCTTGATCAAAATTCAGACCTTTCCAGCAAAACAAACTCGAGATGAAACTAAAGGAGCGGACAAGCCACTCCAGCACCCTTTACAATATCAGTATCATTTTATTAAATGAATCAATTAAAATTAAAGTGCATTTATGCCATCAGATATGAAACACTAATACATTAACATTCATATAACCATGAGATCAAACAGACAACATATTCTGGATTAAAATCTAAAAATTTAGAAACACTTGATCCAGAGATGTCCGGATTAAGTAACTTAATAAATGCCCTTGATATCTCTATCGGATCGGCATCATGTTTTCAGAGATCAACAGGAGTGTTTCAGTGATTACGTGGACTCTCTCTGGAATGATTAACACGTGAATATCACATCTGAACAGATTCTTAAGGTGCGGTCACATGAACAAAATTTCGCAAGCAAAAAAGGTCCACTGTCTTTTGTCAATAGTGTATCAATGTATGAAGCACAGCTACAAAAGACATTTTCAAATCAAGCAGCATTCTGTTGGTCAATAGAGTGCATTAGTGCCCGCCCACTTTTTCAGCGGCATTGGTTCCGGAAGTATTTTTAAAGCGTTTTAAGCCATGAAGCAAGCCAACCAGCTATGAGGTGAATCAACATTACAAACCTTGATTTGAAGCAAAAAAGTATTTGAAAATTTGACAAAAAATTTAACAGCTTTAGTGAGCGAAAGAACTACAATCCCATATACAACTATGCTTTTATAAATGTTGATTCTATACACATATTGTGAGAGTGAAGGGAGACTGAATCGATAATGTCATTCCCAGTGCTTCATGGGATTGGGTGGGGCTAAAGAGATCTTTTGGCTTGTTTCGACTCTCTGATCGGTGGAATTGGTGTACAGCATCATGGGTAATGTAGTTTTCACCATAAAATCCCACTGTTAAACATAATTATTTTAAAACTAAGTTGAAATAATGTGGGCTGATGGCATGAGCAGAAGCAAATACTATCAATTAATAATTGTAGCTCACAGTAAGACTGTCTTTAAAGGTTTATAAGTTATCATTAAAAATCAATTTCCCTATGGAGAAAATGAACAGAGTTTTTACTTCTAGAACCCAACTGTTACACTCTATTTGCATTACCAATTAAAAAAAAAAAACTCTTAAGCTAAACTCCCAATCACAATAACTGGATTTCGCCAGCGAAAACTCACCGAGCAAAGATAAATGTGAATGCACCTTCTGCAATGCAACAAAACTTGATCACTATAAATCAACTCACCGCTTTTTCATGTCTGTCTCATGTTCCTTCACTATACAAACGTGAATCTTTGTCTCTGTCATTCATAAATATGTGGGATGTTGTATCTTAAGAGTCCAGTCTGAGATCACAGGGGGAATAATCGAAACGCATTCAGCTAATACTCGGACACACCGATAAACTCAGTCTGAAATCAATTGTGACAGCAAATAAGATCACGAGACCATCACAAAACTTGAGATTAACACGGAACAGACAATTTATCACTCGTTTCGTTACGATTACAGCGGTCACGTTCACACTGAAATTATTTGAAGTCATTCATAAATGTTTGATTGACATTACACAAGAGGTCCGTCATTTACAGCAGTGCCAACCGAATGAACTGAAACACTTAACTGGTTTGGGACACGAGTATGACGGCTCATCCGAGGTCATACACCACAGAAACCGTGTGTCTTCAAGGCCGTAAAACCTCTGTCATCTGATTAATAATAAGATATTACCAAAATTGCCTTTTCATTTCTGACATTACTGGTGCTGCTCTGCTTAAGTTCCTTACACATCGCTCTTGTTTGTCGTTAGGATGACGAAAGTTTTAAAAGTTTAAATTTCAGTCTGTCGGTCTACAACGCTCGTCAATGTTTGAGATGGCCAATCAAATCAGGAGGCGGGGTTTACTATAGTATATATTTTCACGAGCGGGAATTCAAACGCGTTGCTTCAGTTTTAACAGTTGAAGAATGTGATCACATCTTGAGGTAAGATAAACAGATAAACTGCTGTAAGGCAGAAATGTTAAATGATCGACAGTAATATTCAGGGGCACAAACTACTCGACTTCTACTACTACTTTTTGTCAAATTTTGGGGGTTGAAATAAAAATATATCATTCACAAAAAACGGTTGAAGAAACAAATTTCATTCAGAGATTGCTAGTAAATTTCACAAATAATTACAAAGAAAAGGCAAGTAATGCATAGAATTAAACATGACATTTTGAAGTAGAAAGTATTTTCTTGTAAAACAGTACAATAATCTTTTTATTTACAACTTATTTACAAGTGTTTATATTATTCTTGTACTTGTAGTTTTGAAGATGTTAGGAGTGAAAGTGTGCATTAAAAAAAAAAAAGTTTAAATGCATTACTTCACAATAAATTGTAAATATAACTAGATAAAAAGTTTGTCAAGACAAACTTTGAAGTTGGCTTGAGAAAGCCTGACCAGGAAGTTTTAAACCTTAAAGTTGGATGGTTTTGAAGGCAATATACAGTCTATCAGAAGATAGATAGATAGATAGATTAGAAATGGCACATAGAATGGCAGCTTAATTTAGTGTAACGGGCTTCTGACAGTTTAAATTTGAATTTTGACAGTTGGAGTTTGAACAGTCTTAGCTCATTTGAACACTCCGTCAATGTAAGTCTATGGGCTTTTTCCGAGATTTAATTGTCATTTTTAGGAAAACCTTAAGTTAGATTAGTTAGAAAAGATATAGCGCACTATGTCAGAACAGTCTGAAGGTCTAGTCTGAGTTTGGTGGTTGTAGAGTTAAAACTCTAGGAGGAGTTAGAGTCAGAAGTTTTAGTCTCAGAAGAATAATAAGTTTAGACAGCATTTTAGTAAGTTGGCTTTCTCAAGCCAACTTAATAATCCCTTTTCTCTATTAGCTTCAGTCGATTTAAATAGAAAGGAATATTACGTGACGGAGTAAAGTTAGAAACAGAAAAAACGTGCGACTCTACCGAAGGAGGTTTACTAATAAATAATACTGATCGCTAATTGGTTAAAAACAGGTCTTCCAGAGGGGTTAAACTGTTGCCCTCCATGTGGTTTACAGCTGTGAGATGTTGCATGTCAGTCATCATAATTTCTGGAGTGATTCCGACATTCTGTCCATCATCCAGAGGATTCACTGTATTTTAGTGCATCTGTCACTCCGGAAACTTTGCAGTGTGAACGTGTCCACCGTAAAACGCTTTTAATTGTGAAAAGTTGGGAATCTTTAGACTTAAAATTAATGTTTGAACATTACAAAACTATAAACACACACTGAGGAGGGTCCATCAGTGATATTTACATACAGTCCCTTTAGTCTGATGGCCAGCAGTGATTTGGTTTTGTCTGAATCTGACGGCCTGCAGTGCCCACAGTGACCAGCAGAGGGCACAGGAGAGCCGCACTCAGGCAGTCTGGTGTACGTGTGCGGCTGCCGTCACGCCTCATTTGGTGGAGCGCTGAAGAACATCTCTCTGCAGAGCCGCACCGTGTCTTCAGGAGAGCAGACGGTGAAGCCGATGGTACGAGGGTCCTCGAAGATCTCGTAGTCGTTTCCTCCCTGATCAGGAAACAAATATTAAAAATAAATGAAAGCAGTACAGATACACAGTCATGCATGCAATGTTCCCTCTTTTTTTTCTTGTTAAGCAAAACCTTGCTTGCGTACCAATGAGGTTTCATTGCCGAAAAAGTAGATGGCGTCCAATCCTTCTTGCTCCAGGACGTCCAGACAGAGGCGTTTGTCCCAGCCCTCCGGGAACACATCAAAACTGATCAAACCCCCTGAAAGCAGACAGAGAAACACCTTAACACCTGAGATAATCAACATGAGAACTTACTCCTGACTGAGATCACACAATTAAGGGGAAATTCAGAATAATTTAACACTGATGTAAACTTTGACCATCAGAAGATTTAGATTGCCAGAAGCTAAAAATTTGGAGATAATGTTTAAGAAAACTCTTAAAGGTGTAGTGAAATATTTCAGCCTTTTACAAATGTCTTACTAAATTCAATCAATCATACCAAACCCCACCCCTCCTTACACATGCCAGCCAATCTGATGCCAGCAAACCTGAACATGTAAATGAATGACAGGTATTGAGTGCTTTTGATTGGCTAAATAAATTCAGACCTCTTCTTTGATTTAGTTTTATTGTTTATAAAATATTAACCCTCTATAATCGCCTCCCATAAGCAATCGCTCCAGCGGCCTCGTTTCTGCGAAATCAAGGCATCATCAAGCTACGCCTTTGTTTTGAAAAAGCGACCTCTAGTGGTGGAAATGTACATAGTGTGCCTTTAAATGGAAGTATCATATTTGATGCATCAGTCTTTTATCGTATAGTGAGAATATGGTGGGAAAAACACATCAGTTTTATTCAGCAGGCCAAACTGAGCAAAAATATGCAGTTTGGTGAAGATACCAATATTTATATGGCAAAAAAATAAGAAGTAATTTTTTTGCTAAATTCACCAGGGAGCTGCGCAGTTATTGAAGTTATTTAACCGTGTAAAGCCTTACATAAAAAATCTGTTTTTAAAAATGGAACAGTTTATTGAACCTTTAGACAAAATCTAAAAATAATAATAATAATAATACATAAAAAAATAGTTGAGAATCATTATTTAATACATCAGGCTTTTATTGCTCATATAGTCTGATATAGTGAGAAAATGGTGGAAAAAACAACTTTACCCAAACTGAGCAAAAATAGAGTTTTGTGAAGATTCTGACGTTTATATGGACAAAAAGTAAGCTTGTAATGTAAATCAATGAGATCTTTATAACAGTTTAACAGACTACTGACATAAAAGGCATATAAATATCATATTTGTCAATAATATGTCTTAATAAGATGATATTTAAATGCTTAGTTTTATGATCAAAGCTCTATAGTTTTACAAACGTTTTGATGCAATGAAATACAATGATGATTGAGAGATGAACAAATAAACCTTCCTCAAAACCCTGATGATCATATTTGAGACTATTCTAATAAATGATGTATGGATAATAATCAAGTAAACCGAAGTTGCTTCAGTCCAGTAAGTGTTCATCTTGAAATATTACTAATAATATCAAAGCTATTTATACTTTATATAAATCAGTGCAGATTTCACAGCAGAAAGACACATAAACCACGAGCTGAAGGTGGACGTTTGTACAATTATACTTAAATGTCTTTACTTGCTAAAAATAGTCTAAACGATCAGATGACAGAAGCATGAAGTAGTGCAACAGGTTTTTAAGCAAAGTTTTGATCATGTTGATTATTCATTTTAGAGCCTTTAGAAAAAAGCAAATCAAATATAACACAGCAGGCTTTATAGGTTAATCTGTCACAGAGACACACATTTTATGTCTGTTCCTCCAAATAAAAACCTCTTCCAGCTCCTTTAAAGCCGCAGTGACGTGCTCAGCAGTGAAACTGCATCTTGTTACAGCGAGTTTAAAGAGTTTAAGAGCCCTGAGGCACATTCTTACAGTAATGACCCATATATGTGTGTGTCTCTTCAGAGATGTGAACTGCGTGACTGTTTGTTCACCGAATGATTGAGAAACTCTGGAAGACAGAAATCAGCTGTTAAAAATTAATTATCTTCACACACACACGCACATTAGTGTCCCGTCACTGAACTACAGCAACATTCCACCACTGACTCAACAGTTGCTAGAGCAACAGCCAATCAGAGAGCTTGATCACCTCACACCCCCTGGCCCCTCCCCTTCCCCCTTGGACTGTCTGTCAAACAGAAAAAGAAATAACAAAGCCACTGTGTGCGAAACTGAGCTGAACTTGAGAGGCAAAACCGCTGAAGATTGACTCCAGACGTCAAAGCTAATGCGTGTCCATTTGTGTGTGTGTGTGTGTGTATGTGTGTGTGTCCATACGCGACAAACGCAAACAGGTTGTTGAGTAAACACTCATTCTCTCTCACGGTTCACTGGTCTGTAAACACACACGAGTGCATCCATTAGTGCTCACTTATCACCTTTAACATAGATATTGTGCGAGTGTGTGTGTGTGTGTGTTTCATCCCCTGTGCAGGTACAAACAGCGCTGCTTCAGCACGGACCATTTGTTTTGGATCATCAGAAAGCTGGTGATGTCATTTCCTGCTCACCTCTGGTAAACCGCAGGCCCTTTCCTGCAAACTCCTGCTGCAGAGCCGCCACAAACTTCTCACGTATCTTCTCTCTCTGCGGGACAGAAGAGTTTGGGTTGTTTTAATACAGTCAAAGAGCTTTTAGGTCTATTGACAACAGGGATAAACAAATGCCTACATTTGAACATATTCACTTTTTTATTCATTCTGTAGGACATCCCCCCCCCCCATTTATTCACTGGAGAAAAACACTTCACAATAAGGTCTTATTTATTATTCCGTGTTAATGCATAAATTAACAAACTAACAATGAATTTTATATATATATATATATATATTTGCAACATTTGTTAACCATTGTTAATGTTAGTTAATACAAATGTTTATGTCAGTTCCACCGCAAAGTAATGCGTACGGCTGTCTGCTGGAAACTACTTATTTTAGTTAATAAAGTTTTAAATATGGATATTTTTCTTACAAAAACGCATCGCTTTGTGTCAGAAGGCCCTGGAGTCATATGGATTATTTTTATGATGGATGGATGCATTTTTTTGGGCTTCAAAATCCCACCCCCCATTCACTACCATTATAAAGCTTGGAAGAGCCAGGATATTTTTAAATATATCTCCGATTGTGGTCGTCTGAAAGAAGATAGTTATATACACCTCGGATGGCTTGAGGGTGAGTAAATCATGGGATAATTTTCATTTTTGGGTGAACTATCCTTTTAAGTCAAGTAACTGCAGTCACTATTCCAGGTTTACTCTCTATTCATGTAGTAGACCATTCATTGGCAAATTGTTTTACTTTCTGTTTTGTCACTCTTTATACGAACAAACCATCTGCTGATTTAAAAAAATAAAAGGTTAGGGTCTGGTGTGAACAGATCAACAACTTTTGGCAAATTCTAGAGAATTAACTGAGAATACCTTGTCGATTTCAGAGAACTCGATTCGCTCCTCTAGCGTGCAGCTGCGTCCGATGGGTGAGATGTTGATCATGCCGTTACGAAACTCAATGAACGTCCCTCTGAGAGAGAGATTTGGTTTACTGTGCTGTAATGACATTACAGATCATCATCTCTGGAGTGTGTGTCTGTGTGTGTGTTTGTGTTACCGTTTCTTGGGCAGTTTGAGTAGCCCCATATAGCTGAGACAGAAGTTGATAAGGTCCTGCAGTAACTCCTCACCCAGATGATTCTGAATGGCCTGAGAAACAGAGACTGAACTTAAAAGAAGAATTTAAGGCTTTTAAGTTCTAAAAAGAATTAATATACCAAAAAGATACCAAAAAAGATACCAATGTTGTAACAATCCAGAGACTGAAAAGTCAAATATAGTCAAATAGTTAAGACTTTAACAAACCCCGTCTTAAGCCGGCATCAAAGAACTAGTGGCGACAAAAGCCAACTGTGTGTCACCTCTCGTCGGCTGCGTCTTGGCTAAAAAGCTGTGCTTGAACACACCAAAAGGACTAAAGGTGACTGTCAACCAGCACAAGCGAACAAAAAACATAAACCCAGACGACATCCGACTAGAGCCAACAGTGCAGAACACACCGAAAAAACTAAGCCAACCAACGGTCAAAAACGGTCCGACATTGCCTGACATCTGACCGTCAGCTTGGTGTGTCCTGGGCAATACTCAAAATAAATTGGGCTTCAAAATCTCACCCCCATTTACTACCATTATAAAGTTTGGAAGAGCAAGGATATTTTTAAATATATCTCCGATTGTGTTCATCTGAAAGAAGATAGTCATATACACCTAGGATGGCTTGAGGGTGAGTAAATCATGGGATCATTTTCATTTTTAGGTGAACTAACCCTTTAACTGGACAGTGTGAAGCTGCTTCTGTTTTTCCATCAACATTTAAGACCTCCATGAATGACATGCAAGACCTTCTATGGTATTTAAAACATCTCATTTAAGACATTTTAATATTTTAAGGATCTGCAGACACACACCTGTTTGGAGATGAGTTTGCCGTCTTTGTATTGCACTGTTCCATTTTCGGCGAAGACGTAATCAAACTTGTGAATCACTGCAGCGAGAATGAGAAAAACAACAGAATGAGACGCAATCAAAGCACTCTGATTCAACACATCTTATCATCATCCTGATGACCTTTACCTGTATTACACAACACACGCACACATATCGACATAAACAAAGAGCTTGTTTCCCTTCACAGAGATTCAGTGCTCATTCGGATTCATTCAAGAACACACAGTCCTGTTTAATCATCAACTAAATAACTTTATGCTTCGTGCCAACATCACATCTGTCAGTGTCATATTAACTCATATTAACATATTAACTCACATATTAACTAGTGTCATATGATTCGGATTCTGCTCTAGATTGTGTGTGAATGCAGATGAATTCGGTTTCAGAAGTGTGTTGACCTCAGCGTTGTAATTCAATCATAATCTCACTGATCTCAGTGTTAATCTAATCAGACCTGCACAATTATATAATGCCACTTCACAACAATGATCAAACACTGTAGACGACGCTAGAAACTGATCTAGACAAACAATTATCTCTAGAAAACTTATAGAAAGTCAAGTCTGAAATGAACACCCACAGGTGAGAGAAAATCACTAATGAGATATTTTTAATATATCTCAACCTATTCTTCTAGACTGCAATGGAATTAATATTTAGATTTTACATTCATGCATTGGGCAGATGCTTATATCCAAAGCAAATTACATTGCAATTAAAGCAAATATTTAAATAGTTAATGCATTCCTTGGGAATCGAACCCATGACCTTGGCATTACCAGTGCCATACTCTACTGTTTGAGCTACAGCAATTAAATGGAGAGCAAATGCTTCTTTCTCCTGAGAAAAAGACCCCAGTATCTCCTCTAAAATTTCAGAAGAAATCTCACCAATGTCTCAAACTATGCTGAGAAGTTTTCAATCAAAAGTCAGAGATCTCAATATGAAATCAAACACTTCTCAATCTCATCAAAAGTCTACTGGTAATTGATTTCATAACCGTTCCTCCATTCCAATGGTCACAAATTAAAGGATTAATTTCCTGATAATTTACATTTATTCATTTGGCAGACGCTTTACTCACCCCCATGTCATACAAGATGTTTATGTCTTTCTTTCTTCAGTCGAAAAGAAATTAAGGTTTTTGAGGAAAACATTCCAGGGTTTTTCTCCATATAGTGGACTTCACTAGGGTTCAACGGGTTGAAGGTCAAAATTGCAGTTTCAGTGCAGCTTCAAAGAGCTCTACACGATCCCAGATGAGGAATAAGGGTCTTATCTAGCAAAACAATCTGTCATTTTCTGAAATAAATAAATAAATTATATACTTTTTAACCACAAATGCTCATCTTGCACTAGCTCTGCAATCCACTTTTTTTTATAAAAAAAAAAGGTAAAACAACAATGTCATATGATTTTGCAGTTGGAGGAGAAAATGAGAGTGAGTTTTTCGCCTTATCTCTGTACTTCCGCCTACGTCACACGTGACCTTTCCAATGTGATTACGTCTTGCGTGGTGCATCGCAGAGCTAGTGCAAGACGAGCATTTGTGGTTAAAAAGTATATACGTTTTTATTTTATTTTTTATTTTTTACAAAAAAAAATGTATTCCTCATCTGGGATCGTGTAAAACCCTTTGAAGCTGCATTGAAACTGCAATTTGGATCTTCAACCTGTCCACTATATGGAGAAAAATCCTGGAATGTTTTCATCACAAACCATAATTTCGTTTCGACTGAAGAAAGAAAGACATGAACATCTTGGATGACATGGGGGTGAGTAAATTATCAGGAAATTTTAATTCTGAAGTGAACTAATCCTTTAATTTCATCAACTGGGTAAACTTGTATGGATGAATATCAACAACTAAACATCTCAAAATCCCAGCTGTTCCAGACTGAAGGAATTATGGGATATCAGCTGTTGTGTTTATGTTTGTGTTGAGTCAGTGGACTAATCAAACCAGTTCCTCTACATTCTACATATGATGCAATACCTTAAACCAATTAAACACATGCAAAGATAATGATACTACAGACCAGAGACTGTAGGCTGATCGTGATGAAATGTATCATAACATTCTCTAACCTTCATCTCCATCTCCGAGCTGTTCTGCAATTTTGGAATAATCCGAACCCCCCACAACGCCAATCTTCACCTTCTGTTTCAAGGCCTGGAAAAATTCGTCCAGCTCGGGGTCAATCTTCTGCAGACACACACATAGTTTTACATCAGGTTTCTGTTGTGACCTGTGGCCTTGGTGCCCTGATTTATGAGTCCATTAGAGAGTGACATTCAGCTGTTCAACAAGTTTCAGAATATTTGCCTCACAAGACAAATAGCCTCAATACATTGAGAGGAGCACCATTAGTCTCGTGAAACTCTGCAGCAGCTCTGTATGTTATACTTGATGTTTCAGCAGACGTTTAAAGTGCACGTTAGACACGTTAATGGCAGCGAGTTGCTTATAATGGCAATTCACTCCAGCTCTTTAATGGCAGGTTGCGTAACGCAACGAGATCTGTGTTCCTCTGTCAGCGCTGCAGACTACAATCACAATACATTCAGATGTTGTAATAATCTGTGATTAATAACAGCGTGCACTTGGAGGAGTGAATATTAATAGACGTTTTGATAGGAAAAGGTCAGGCGTTTAATGAAAGTTGAAGAGTATCGTGAAGGTGTGGCAGTTCATCAGCGAAGCTTTCCCATGCTACCCTAAAACAGGCTCGTTCACAACAATAAGGAGATGATAGCGTCCAAGCCAACTGAAAAATTCTGTATTTTTAATCGCGCGCGCGGCAATTTACGCTCTGTGGACGTAATTTCAGCGCGCGCTTTAAAGTAGGAAGGATTTTGACTGGCCGTCAACATTTTAACGGTTTCCAACGACGTTCCTCCGCGTTTCCGCTATTCGCTTAGTATTTTAAAAACTTCGTTATCGGTCTTATTGTGAACGTGCCTTTAACGTTGTAACATTATCATTTTATGTGTGACAGTCTAATATTTTCATTATAACGTTCGTTCCAGGAATTACTTTCTGGGTAACTGAAGAGGACAGGACATGGACAGCGTGGACATATGATGACATCGATACCGTACTAAATTCATCTCATTGAAAATAAACATGAGGAGAACGGCATGTTAAGCGACAGATTTCACTACTGGACTTCTCATGCAACGGAACGAACCGATGGTACACAACGTTCCAACAAACTGTCCCAGAAACACAGAATACCTTACTTTAGTATATGGTCTTCTGTTGAATGTTTACAAACCAATTACGTTCTTAGAATAATATTTTGTAGATTTTTTAACGTTGCATGGGAAACCACTGTTAGCTAATGTATAGGCTACGTGCAGAACGAGTGTACCATACTGTACAAACACATAAACACACTCATTCATCAATAACACACACACACACACACACACACACGCACTCACGAGACAAGCTTCACCTACACACAGATCCGTGCTGGAAATAGAAACATTATGTTACATAATTGATTTTACTCTCATTAGAGCTGATAAGACGCATCTTTTATAACCCTTTAAGTGTCATGTATAACGCCTAATGATATCTCGCAACTATCACGTGGTTTATCCTAATATAATAGTATCCTAATAGTATCCTAATATAAACACATACCTCTCTAGGTGGTGTCAGCGTTCCGTCCACATCAAACAAGCACAAAACCTTTCGACCTCCGGCTACACGAGACTTTATATCCATTTCTTCTTTGTCCAGCAATTGAAGTAGATATTTAAAAAATAATAATAACAATAAAATAAAAAAACAAGACAATTAAATATATAGGCTACAGATAAGACTCTAAATGACTCAAGATGAGTTAATGCATAAGAATATAACGAGACACAGTCTCTCTTCTTTCTTGAAACCGAAAGATAAAGAAGTCAATACTGACGAGTATCTACTTTGATTAAAGTATATACTGCAGGCTACATGATCATTGCTGAGTGTGAATGAATCCGCACATGTGGTTCCTTTCTGCAGCACTATTCGCCCTGGGGAGGGGGTCCGCCTCAGCCAATCAAACGCGCGGAATCTGGTCACATGCGTGAAGGGGGCGTTACCGCGAGTGTATGGAACTCGGATGCGTCACGTAGACTAAAAACATAACAAGCAGAAGCGCGTCAGTCAAACCCGGAGACAGTTCGACCTTTCACCAAGTACTTCATATCACGCAGTTACACCTGATCATAACAACAACAACAGCAGTTGCAGAAAATCAAGAAAATAAATAATTAAGAATATTTGTATTCAATTAATTTTACTCTTAAAACGTGAACTGTAATGATAGAATGGTAATGAAAAGCATTAAACCCGTGCATTGCAAATGACATTGACATATAAAATACATTGCTGGCCTATGTTAGAAGTGCAAAAGAACAAATGAATTACAGGCTGGAGAAGTTGTTAAGTTTCTCCTCTAGGGGGCAGACTCCAGAAACCAGATCTCGGGCTGTTGTGGCTGTCAGTGTTACAGCGCCATCTGGTGACGGGCGCACGGTCTTGTCTTGTGATAAGACGAGCGCTCGTTGATTTAAAATTAAAATAATATTTTGATAACCCCCATTATAAATCAATGTCAATCTTACATGTTACCACGTGTTCCTGACCACAATTCTGAACGAGTACATAGATGAAAAGATACAATTTATTATTTAATAATATAAAGAAATAAAAATAAAGTAGCATATCGAGTAAGGGCCGATTCAACATCAACACCTAAAGGAACAATCGTTCTCTGTGCGTGAACATGAATCGGTTCCTGGAGCTGAATTAGTTACTGGAAACGACTAACGGCCGTCAGGCTCGACTAAACCTCATCACGCTGTTAATATGAGGCTGGTTGTGTTAGACAAACTCAGAAGAGGAAGAGAAGTTTAACGTGAGTCCTTTTGACTTTAAACGGGAACTCAGCTCTGAAACGCTGCCAGCTTACTTCTGTATCTGACTGTACATCTTTATGATTGTGTGTGAAAACAAACAGGCTATGGATTCCAAGCTAAGCGCACTTGTTTAGGTGTCTTCAGCTGATGAATTTAGGCCAGTGAACGTCCAGAAATGATTCTACAGACTAGAGTACTTTGGTCTGTCCTGATTTAGCAGTTCTCTGATTTACATCCAAAAGACATTGATATTTTTTTCAATGCTATTAAAAGAATTCTGTTTTTCCTTGGCATACTGAAGTTATCCAGCTAACAAAAAATGTGCTAAAAAAGTTTTGCTAACGTTCCCATGTTATGAAAACGTCAGAACGTTTAAAATAATCTTGGTTATGCGAACGTTAAACATTAAGAGAACATCCTAACAAATTAGTTCGGTCAAATCAACATTTATGAGTATTTAGCTCTTTCTTTTTCAAGTTCACAGAACTGATATATTTGAGGTAAAGTGAACTGTTTCATTGTTTTTAGTTTTATTCACTTATTTCTTTTAATTTAGACAAACTTAAGTTTAACTGAAACTGGGCTGGGATTTCTATTACCCAGCATGCTTTGTCCATGACACTCGAAAGGGGGAGTAAATGTTAAAATTAAGTGTTATATGATGTTCTTTTTGTGTAAGATTAATGGGAGATTTAATAGTGATTAATGTTTTGTTATGCTAATTTAGAAGGGTTTCTGTTAATGTGGGTTTTTGGAGAGATACCATCATGGTATCAAGTGGTGCATAAGGCTTGGTTTGAGAGCAAGTACGAAATATTGCTTTATATTGTTGTACTCATTCAACAAACATTATATCATACTATTGTTAACATGTTAACAAATTAGCATGTTAACGTTTTCTGAATTAGCTTGTTATAGCTAGGTAAGTTTACACTAATTAAAATACTAAGTTTTAAATTAAATGTTTGAATTAGTATACTCAAACATTTTAAATTAAGAAAAATTCAAATATATGAGTACAAAATAAAAATCTGCCAGTTGTGTTTACTTAAACTTTGATTTTTTTAACTTGTTTGGGTTTACAGTGAAGGTTTTATCTTTTTTATATGATTTTGCAAGTATAATGGAAATGTTAATTTCGAACATTTAAATATTAGATTAACATCATCATCAGGGGTTAAAGTGGAAAATTTTACATGAGATGAAAACTACCTGCTAAATAACAATAAAATAATTCGTTTTAACAATTTTTTTTTTAAATCAGTGGTCAGGTTTGAAGCTGTTTAGCAGTAATTCTTTAGTTAGGGGAATTTTTCTGTCCTCTTGTTTGGAATGAAAAAAATAATCAAATTTCACATAATCAAACTTGAAAATAATCATTTAGTTTCTAGTTTTAAAGAATTGTCATTAGAATCACACAGCATTATAAATGCACTTAAAAGCTGATCAAGACCATCATAAGATCTTTATTCCAATCAGTGTCTTACAGATGAAAGACAGTTCGCAAAATATTCTGTTATCAAGATTGCAAAGTGTCTCTAATTGAAGAATCACCATCTAACTGAACTTAAGAGGTTCTCCAAAACTTAACTTGATCTGGGATCGGATTTCTCATGGGCATCACACCCAAATCTTTAAACCGTATGTAAACACTTGTTCCTGATTCTGAAAAGAGATTTTTTTATGAGCAGATTTACATGCCGCAATCTGTCAGCTTTTATAACACACAATCTATCTGCACACATTCAGTTGCATGCTTTACAGCCCCAAAGGACCTTTGGCCCCTACAAGGTCCCCAAGAACATTTATGAACCGCTCAGACCTTCTAGCACATTCTGTGAGCAGCAGAAATAGGGACATATTGGACAGAAACCACCTGTCCGTTGTTTGAAAGCAGGAGGGCTGACGTTTATGGGACTTTTCTTCTGAGATATTTGGATTTAACTCAAAGTAGGCAGTAGCTGATGGACCTACTTGATGAAGTGAATAGATATGGTCAGTAGATGTCGTCTCTGATCAAACACAAAGCAGAAACTAGACTGTTTTCCTCAGATCAGGTTGATGCTGGTTGTACATTAACGCACAGAGACACACCTGAGCGCGCATTTCCCCTTCAGGTTCCTGTAAAAACACAAATGCAGAAAAATCTCGCTGCAGTCGGTATATGATGTGTTTTCAGAGACATCATGTGATCTGTGTGCACGATCTGGTTGTTGATCGGACATATCTGATGGAATTAATCAGGAGTTATGGGCTTCAGGAATGACTGTGGCATTAAACTGAGCGGCGTCTTTTGAAGGACACTCACTGTGGACGGGATGTTGGGTTTGTTCTGGTTCTGGTTCGGCTCTGTGCTCTGCGTCTCTGGGTTCGACGTGTTGAGCTGCAGAAACTCCTCCGTCACGTTAAATGTGGTTCTGCTGGAGGATGAAGATTCACCCTGGAGCCTGAAGTTTGTGAAGGACGTGGTGGAAATGGCTGTCGAAGTGGAGAATAAAAAAAACCAGGATGTGGGTGAGGCAGCTGCATATTCAAACAAAGAATGTTAAGTCCTAAAAATCAAAAATAAAGTCCAAGTGGGACGGTCACAGATTAGTCAATTTATTACATTTTTCATTTTATAAAGAATAGAATAGATAGGACAGTGGGGTTGTTCTATGGGCAAAGACAGAGGTAATAACACATCTAACTATACTTCAGGTTAGTAAGTAAAACTAGCAGAAGAAAACATTATTGCAAAAGACCACTAATATATAAGGTATTAAAAATAGTCATGTGATTCAGTAGCCCAGGTTTGGGTTCTGTTAATCAAAGTTACCAGGTAAGTTGAACCAATACAGGTTAAAGTAAAGTTTGGTCCGGATTTGTGGTTTGTCTTTGGTCTGTGTTGCGTTCATATTTCAGTCGAACCGCACCAGACTTCATTTGGAAGCGAACCTGGACCCATCTTTTCAGGGGTCTTGGTCCACTTCTTTGGTGCGCACCAGGGTTCGAATGGCAGCGTTCACACTTATTCCAATGAACTGCAATAACAGAGCAAACGCACCAGGGTTCGTTTTTTTTTTTTAATCAAACCAAACCTGCCAAGTGTGAACAAACCCTAACTTATATATGGGGTATTTAGTCAAGACTAAAATGGGTTAAATATTTGACCCAACATGCTGGGTTGTTTTTATTAAACTTAATTATTGATCAAAAATGACTATATTGCTAGCTTAAAATTAACCCAAAATACTCTGAAAATTAAAATCACACACAGAATTAGGCTACTTGAGTAACAACACAGGCAACAGTAATAATCAAAAGGTGAACATTTATTACAGTTTTTCTCAGTTGCTTTGGCACATTTCTCAAATCATCCATAAAATTTGCAAAACAGTATGTTCATTTCTTGAAACAATACAAACAGCACAACATATTGGATTACCTGCAAAAGCCTGTAACTTGCTCAGAATCCTTAGTTCATCTCTCAAAAGCAAGTATTTATGTCAATAAACATATCAGTGCCATCAGAATGACAAGTCCTTGTGTCATTGTTCTCGAACAAGATAGTCTTATGCTTAGCCATGTTGTCAATATAACAGTGATGAATATTTCAGATGTAAACTATGGCTACAGTTTTTATGACAGTGCATAAATTATTGAAAAATGTCCTTGTGATAAATGAAAAACACAAGACTATATATACATACTCTGTATATATGTATTCATGTGTATGTGTGTGATGTAGTATGTATCTGTATAAGGTTCATTTAGCCTACTATACTGTAAGAGTAAAGCAAGTGTAATATGCTACTGTAATATTAAGATTATAGCCTGTATACCATATTAGAGTGCAGTGCACATTGCTGAAATACATACCTGTTATGTCTATGAAATGCTTGAATGATTGAGGAAAATGTTTTTTCTCCAAACGTTCGGCTGCAAATTTAGACCCACATAAGCCATTGTAAGGTCATGATTGAGAACAGTTCACAATAGTGGCCCTCATTTCACCAGAAACGTGCCTACAACCTTTGCCTTATCTACCTCTTCCACTGTTTTGCCTCCCTACCCTTCTACCACACATCCTTACTCCTCTTCTTCTTCCCAGCTGTTGACCCTGTTTGTTTCCATGATGTTCTTTTATTATCAGAAATTGTAACTCTTGTGTTGTGCTCTGTCTATATATGCTTTCCAATTGAAGATTCATGACATGCATCTTTCAGCTGTTTTAGAGAACTGGTTGGGTCATTGGTTGATCTAATGCTTTACATTCCCCTGAATACATTAGTGAAATTCAGGATTCACCTGCAAAATTCATCAATTCAGCACACAGTTACAAAAGTCTAATAGAAATGTATAGATAATATACTTGACTCATTGTGATAACTAGGTCAACCATTTTGCATTTAATGACTTGTGCGATTAACTAATGACTAGATGTTTTGAGGGGTAAGACTATTCAACAGAGAACCATATAATACAACATGACATTAGCAATTGATAATGTAGGAAATAGCAGACAATTGTACATAATCAATTGCCTGAATGTACTAAAGCATTTTCAATTTGTTCAAAAGAATGAGAAACTGCTTTTATGATGTGCACAAGTGACTAGATGATGTGGAGGTTGAACAAGTAGTTTTGAGAATTTCAGTTCTGATCTGAGAAATGTGCCAAAGCGACTGAAAACTGTAATAAGCAAGAACACCCAGGAATGCACAAAAATATAGGCAAGATAAAACAACGTGTACATGTGTATGTGAGTGAAAAAGTGCAGAAAAAAATTACAACTCAGTACAGTTTAACGAAATTGCTTTTTAAAAGTTTTTTAATTACTTTTACATTTAATAATTTACTATGTCGTTTAATATTTACATTTAATAATGCAGTATGTCCAAAACTCGCTGCAGCCAGTTTTCAATGTTTTTTCTCCTCTCCGCTTCGCTTAGTTTTATTCTGTTTTCCACATAGGGTGAATAAAATAAAGTGTAAAGAACATTTTAATAATATTTTTCCACTTTGAAGAACCTTTTGTGCATTGGAAAAGTTTAATGGATGTTAAATGTTTTTCATTGAACCATCAATGCCATTAAAGAACCTTTCTTTTTTAGAGTGCACTAGTTAAGTGCCCAATAAAGAAATACAATCTTTTTAAAGTCCCTGCTAATTGAGGCATGAAGTCATTCAGAATGAGAAGAAAACAAACACCAGAGGAGGCTGACCTGATGTTGAATAAAGTTAATGATTCAAACATGGTGGTTCGTTGTTCTTGTAGGCCTAGACTTCCAGATCAAGGTGCTGTTCAGTGGGTTCAACACGACGCATTACCGGCGCAGGGGTTGCGGCAGCAGTACGTGCGAAGCTGTGGAGATCCTCAAATCACTGCATGTGAGTTCTGCTTCACTGCCATCAGCTCAAAGGACGTTTGAAGGACGTTCAGGTTTATTAAAACTGTCTGTCCTCAGGCATGCTGGTTATGGCACTTCATTATGGTGAAGATTTAAACCAGTGTGGATGAAACCCTGCAGCGCTGATTAACGGTTAAATGTAATGCTGTTTCCTGTTTGTTTTGTCCATTAGAACAAGAGTGAACTCGGATGTGTGATGTTGGGCCCATCCTGCACATACGCGACGTTTCAACTGGTGGAGTAAGTTAAACTGGATTTATCAATAGGCTGATTTTTAACTGTTATCCCAAGTATTATATAAAGTGGGGGCAGTCGTGACCTAATGGTTAGAGAGTCAGACTGGTAACCTGAAGGTTGCGGGTTTGAGTCTCAACACCAGCAGGAAATGACTGAGGTGCCCTTGAATGTGTTAAATGCAGAGTATAGGTTACCATACTTGGCCTTCACATGTCACTTTCACTTTCAGAATGTGATTATAGTCTTGTAAAAGTAGACTACCAGTATGTTTTCATTACTAAAAGCTGTTGCCACCAAGAAATATAACCATAAAGTTTTAATAGGTTAATCATTAACTCTACACTCTACAGAATGCTGGGTTATAAACAACCCAAGTAGGGTTGAAAATGGACAAACCCAGCTATTGGTTTGTTTTAACCCCAGCGAATGGGTTGTTTTAATAATAATAATAATCATAATCATAATATTAACATAATAATGTTTTAACCCAGCGGTTTTTATTTGACTTAACTATTCTTTAAAAATTACTGTATTACTTGCTTAAAATGAACCTAAAGTATGGATGGATTTTGAATAAACAGAACGCTATTACATCCATTAGTGAAGATGCTAAAATAGTTATAGATGTTGTTCTTGGTGTGAATGTGCCTTAGATCAAAACCACTTAATAATTTCTCCCCAATCAAAATACATCAAAATACAATCATGCAGGCATAATAATTTGTTTGTTTGTTTTATTTATTTATAGTGCTGTACAATAGTAACTAGTAAAAGGGAGACCAACAGCACAGAAGGAAAGAAGTAATAAATAAATAAGCAAATAAAACAAACATCATAGCCAAGAAACAAGACACACTTAGCCAAAGGCTAACTCCAATAAATACAATTTCAGATTTCTTTTAAAAGAAAAATTTAAATGGACAACGGAATACATTCAGTTTAGCTATTTTAACTAACAAATATTGTAATTTCAATAACAACAAAATATATGTAGAATTGCATTTTTGTTCTTTATAGCTAATTCTGTGTTAAGTCATTGCACCAAATTTCAATGACCCGTCCATCTGTCTGTCAGTCAGGAGGTCGGTCTGACGCTGACTATCCCCATCATCTCAGCTGGGAGTTTCGGTCTTTCCTGCGACTACAAGGAGAAACTGACCCGGCTGCTTCCTCCGGCACGCAAAATCTCAGAATTCTTTGTTCATTTCTGGCACTCGTATTTCAAAAAAGTGAAACCGCAGTGGAAAACAGCGTATATCTATAAAAAACTCAACAACACAGAGGAATGCTTCTGGTATGCTCAATAACATACATAAATGACATCACGACACAACAGACACACACTGAGATCCGTCTGTTCGTCCGTCAGGTACATCAATGCTCTGGAGGCTCCATCTGCTCTCTTCGCCTCCAACATATCCAGAGAGATGCTGAGGAACAAAGATGATCTGAAGAAAGCACTGGAAGCTAAGGACCGACACAGCAACAGTGAGTAAACATCACATGACCTGTCTATCTATCTATCTGTCTGTCATCTATCTACTTACCCATCTACCTATCCATCTACCTACCATCTCCTAATTACCCATCTACCTACACATCTGTCTACCTTCTTATCTATCTACCTACATTTACCTACCCATCTACCTACTTACTCATCTACCTACCCATCGATCTACCTACCTACCTAGTAGGGGTGTAACGGTACACAAACATGACGGTTCGGTATGTACCTTTTTTTTTTTTTTTATTAAACTGTGGTTTATTGAACAAATTGTGCCTTTCTCTGTATATAAATTAAATTGTAATTAGCATTTTTTAAAAAATCTATCTCAGCTAATGCTGTAAACTATATAAGGAGCCCTTCCTTGCACATTACTATAATATTAAAGATTACAATTAACAAAAACATGTAAATTGCACATAAGGCAGGTTTTGCATTAACTCCTAAATTTAATTATAAAATTATTTTTCAATTATTTTTGTACTTTGCCCCCTTCTGGATTGGAGTGTGGATAGCCTCTGACTGACTGTATTTGTCGTCTGACTGTATGAACTGAACTGTGATGGTTCGGGATGAATATATGTACCATTACACCCCTACTAACCACCCACCCATCCATCCATCCAACCACCCACCCATCCACCCATCCATCCATCCACCCACCCACCCATCCATCCATCCACCCATCCATCCATCCATCCATCCACCCACCCATCCACCCATCCAAAAACCCATCCACCCATCCATCCATATATTTATAAACATTTATTTTTTCTCTGTTGTCATAGCAGTAAACTCTTTGCATCCATGTTTTGATTCACAGTTTTTGTCCTGTGTGGGACTCCAGACGACGTTCTCACCGCTAAGAAGAACATCAACATTCCTCCAAATGTGGTCTTCGTCCTGATCGACCTGTACAAGTAAGTCTGTGATTCCCATAATCCCGTCTCAGATAGCATGACTGTCGCTCGCGCTGACCGTGACGTGTCTTTCAGTGAAGGTTATCACACCAACGAGTCCAGCTTCGAACACATGAGAAACGTGCTGGTGGTCACCATGCACAGCTACAGGAGCTACTCCAACCACTCGGCCTGGAAGTCCAACGCAACGGTAGAGCATCATCTTCACACTTCTCTCAGTCTGTCTTTCTCTCATTCGTTTTCTTTGCGTTGAGGTTCATGTTAAAGTGTCATTTGATGTAGTTCATTATATGCTTCAGGCTTCTTTTTTTTAAATAAATGACGGACCAGCAAACCTCAGTTTCCTCCTGTCCTGCAGGCGCTGAACGATTATGTGGTGGGTTATCATGATGCCGTGGTTCTCTTCGGCAAAATGATGAGAGACAATCTGCTGGCGATGAAGAACCAGCCGTTCAGCGAAAGCAGCGGCATCATTGAACATCCCTTCAGGAACACAACGTTCGAAGGTAAGAGCTGAAAAAACAACACCACACTGGATCAGCACTCATTGTTTTGAAAGTTAATATGATATATATGATGTGTTTGTGTTCAGGTGTGGGTGGACACTATCAATTAGACGGCAGCGGAGACAGAGATCTCGATCTGTCTGTGGTTTACACATCCAGCTCAATGAAAGTGAGTCAGTGTGTTCTTCTTCTTCTGGAGTCATGAAGATTGAACAATTGACTTGCTCACTCATAATAACACTCAAAAGACGCTCATTTGTTACCCTGAACCACAAAATCAGTCATAAGTCGCACAGGTATATTTGTAGCAATAGCCAACAATACATTGAATGGGTCAAAATGATCGATTTTACTTTTATGCCATAAAACATTAGAATATTAAGTAAAGATCATGTTTAATGAAGATATTTTGTCTTCATTATATTTGTCTTCAAAGATATTTAGGACTTAATTTTGACAACTTTAAAGGTGATTTTCTCAATATTTTGATTTTTTCGCACCCTCAGATTCCAGATTTTCAAATAGTTGTATCTCGACCAAATAGTATAAATCTCAATTTCTAAAAATTGACTCTTGTGACTGGTTTTGTGGTCCAGGATCACATTTGTGTAGCCACATTCTGGCGTAAATATGAAGAAACGGCCTCCGAGTGAATGTGAGCGATTCTTTTGCGTGAATATAGTCACTAAGGATGAATCAAAGCACTACCTCTTATTTTTCGTATTAGTTTTCAATGATTCACTCAGAAACAAAAGATGCTCATTTGTGTCGTGACATACTGGCATAAATATGAAATATGAAGAAATGGTGACCTCTTATTGTTTCTTATTAGTTTAGAGACACTTTTAAGTCTTTTTCCCTATTTGTAAGTCATTTTGAATAAAAGCATCTGTTAAATCGGGGGTTTTCAAACTGGAGTCCGGTTTAGAAAAAACTGTGCAAAAATGTGAAAATAAATAAATAATATTACTAAATAAATAAATAAATAAATAAATAGATAAATGAATAGATTTAAAAGTTGATTAAAATGATTAAATAATACATCTAACAGTAATAATACAAGTAACGTTTTCCAAATAATATTTTACACATAATTTTAATATTAATTTTTCAAATATAAATCAAATGGGTAGTGTCTTTATGCATGAAAATATGTAGCTGCTTTTTAATTTTACTTTCGCATGAGGATGATCATATTTGTGGGTCTGTGGAAAAGCTTAGAGAAAAAAAAACAGTGTAAAAATAAAGAAATAAAACATAACTAACTAAATAAATAATAAAATGGGTTAAAATAAATAAAGAAAAGGTTGATTTATCTAATCTAACAGTACAGTGAACAGTGAAAACACGGAAAGCTGGTGTTGTGCTGAATTTCGAACTCCTGTGAGATTATTACCCCTCTAGTATTGATTGATTTAGGAGTAGGTGTGGGGGAGGGATTAGGATTAGGCAATCAGGTAGCGACCTCAGCAAGGGGGGTAATAATTTGGCAGGAGGTCGAAATTCGGCACAACACTGGAAAATTCCGGCAATGGCGGGCAAAGAGTTAAAGGGTTAGTTCACCCAAAAATGAAAATTCTGTCATTAATTACTCACCCTCATGTCGTTCCACACCCCTAAGATCTTAGTTCATCTTCAGAACACAAATTAAGATATTTTTGATGAAATCCGATGGCTCAGTGAGTCCTGCATCGCCAGCAATGGTACTTCCTCTCTCAAGATCCATAAAGGTGCTAAAAACATATTTAAAACAGTTCATGTGACTACAGTGGTTCAACCTCAATATTATAAAGCAACGAGAATATTTTTTGTGCGCCAAAAAAACAAAATAACGACTTTTTAACAACATCTAGTGATGGCCGATTTCAAAACACTGCTTTATGAAGCTTCAGAGCTTTAGGAATCGAATCAGTGTTCCGGAGCGCCAAAGTCACGTGATTTCAGCAGTTTGGCGGTTTGACACGCAATCCGAATCACTGATTCAACACAAAAGATTCGTAAAGCTTCATAAAGCAGTGTTTTGAAATCGGCCATCACTACATATTGTTAAAAAGTCATTATTTTGTTTTTTTTGGTACACAAAAAATATTCTCATTGCTTTATAATATTAAGATTAAACCACTTCTTCTTAAAAGAACCCATCTACATGAACTGATTTAAATATGTTTTTAGCACCTTTATGGATCTTGAGAGAGGAAGTACCATTGCTGTCTATGCAGGCCTCACTGAGCCATCGGATTTCATCAAAAATATCTTAATTTGTGTTCTGAAGATGAACGAAGGTCTTATGGGTGTAGAACGACATGAGGGTGAGTAATTAATGACATAATTTTCATTTTTGGGTGAACTAACCCTTTAAATATCCTGTTTTACCTTACGTCAGATTACAGAAGTAAAATGGGTTTGACTATCATTGTTCACCTCTTTCTTTTTAGCTTTGAAAAGTGCTTGCTTTCTATCTCATTTATTAAATAAATTTAAAATTTGCATATATATAATTTAATGATTTAATAATGATTGATTTAATGACATAATTAAGTAAAATAATTTATCAAATAAAATTATATATACAGTTTTTCCATATGGGTTTATGAGTTCCATATGAGTTGACGAAAAGCTAATTAAATCATGAAAATATAAAATTAAAAATTATTTCCATCAAATAATGTTATTATCAAATAATTCTAAAACAAATACCACCCACTAATATATGTATATCTTGTGTTTGTCAGTATAAGACTCTGTTCGTCTACAGCACATCTCTGAACGACATACGGCTGAATGACACGAATCCTGACCTGTTTTGGGACAGATCGCAGCTGCCCAGCGATAGACCTGCTAACGGTAACCGGCTCGCATTTGCTTATACAGTGTCATGTGACAGATGACATCACGCTATTGTGTGTTTCTCAGGTATAGAGATTCAACACATCATCATGATCGTCCTCGGGCTCAGTGTGGTGATGGCCACAGCCGTCGCTTTCATCTTGTACAGGTACAACCACACATAAAGTCAAAGTTTATTTATATAGCACCATTTATACAGCAGCAGCTGACCAATGTGCTTTACACTACATCATAAAAACAAAACATAAATACAAGAAAGAAGACATTACATAAACATCCAAATGGGCCACATTTCACCCCAAAATCAATGTGACATCTGAGCTTTCAGTTCACATTTTAATAAGAATCTTAATGGTCATAAAAACAGGCTTCATTTAGATGATACAAAATATAATTTCTGCTCATTTTCTTTTGATTTTGGAGTGAAACTGCAGTCATTTCCGGCTGTATCTCTCAGGATGAGGACAAGTGTGAGTTTCGAGGCATTTAGTGGGTTTAGACACGCATGTGTTTGTGTTTTCAGGCAGAACAGGCGAGTGCGATTCGATCAGAAGAAATGGTCTCACATCGCCCCGTCACTCATCACACCGCTGGACGACAAAGAGAGAAACCACTTCAGTCTGAGAGTAAAACCGCCCGTCCTTCTGTCCGTCTGTCTGTCGTTACATGTGCAGATGATCTGTGTTCCTCTCAGTGTGACGCTGTCTGTGTGTGTGTGTGTCGTAGATCGATGAGGATAAGAAGGGAGACAACAGCGTCCAGATACACAAGGGCCGATACGACAAGAAGGTCTGTGTGTCCCGTCACACGTGTGTGTGTGTGTTTGTATTGTGTGTATAATGAATGTTTACATGCATGTCTGTGTTTCTGCAGCCCGTCATTCTGAAGGAGCTGAGAAACACCGACGGGAACTTCTCTGAGGATCAACGAATCGAGCTCAACTCTGTAAAAACTGTCAAACACTTGTCACCCTCAAATCAAAAGAAAAACAATTATTATATTTTTGTTATTTCCTTCAGCTGAGACACTTCAGATGCGCACTGTCCGTCATGATACAGTTAAATACAGTTAAATTAATGCTGATTTAAATAAAATGATATTATTGTGTTACAGTAACGAGAATCTAATTAGAATTACAGACAAAAAAAAAAAAAAACATCCTGAAAGTGTGATGAAAATTACAGCACAATGCAAACAAAATGTTAATTGTGTTAAAAACATGCTGAATTTTCTTCATTTAGAATGTAATTTCTTTACATAATATATACAGTTTTTTTTTTTAGAAATGATCATGGCACTTTTTAATTTATGCTAATTCAAATAAAGATAAATTACTGCTCTAGAATG
Organism: Hypophthalmichthys nobilis; assembly: GCA_037950665.1. NCBI lineage: Eukaryota > Metazoa > Chordata > Actinopteri > Cypriniformes > Xenocyprididae > Hypophthalmichthys > Hypophthalmichthys nobilis. The sequence continues at coordinate 42,912,143 of CM075475.1, forward strand.
AGTAATAATGAGTAAAGTGTCATGAAAATAATCATAATTATAATATACAGTGGTGGTCAGAATTATTGGCACCCTTGGTAAATGTGATCAAAAATGATTGTAAAAATAAATCTGCATTGTTTATCCTTTTGATCTTTAATTCATAAAATTAACATAAATCTAACCTTTCATTGAAGGATTGAAAGTGGGGGGAAAATCACATTATGAAATAAATGTTTGGCCACAATTATTGGCCACAATTATTGGCACCCTTTTATTCAATACTTTTTGCACAGATAACAGCTCTGAGTCTTCTCCTATAATGCCTGATGAGTTTGAAGAACACCTGACAAGAGATCAGAGACCATTCCTTCATGCAGAATCTCTCCAGATTCTTCAGATTCCCAGCTCCATGTTGGTGCTTCTTCTCTTCAGTTCACTCCACTCATTTTCTTTAGGGTTCAGGTCAGGGAACTGGGACGGCCATGGCAGAAGCTTCATTTTGTGCTCAGTGACACATTTTTGTGTTGATTTTGATGTTTGTTTTGGATCACTGTTCTGATGAAAGATCCAACCACGGCCCATTATTGGATTTCTAGCAGAAGCGGTCAAGTTGTATTTTTTTTATCTGTTGGTATTTGATAGAATCCATGATACCATGTATCTGAACAAGATGTCCAGGACCTCCAGCAGACAAATAGGCCCACAACATTAAAGATCCCGCAGTATATTTAACCGTGGGCATGGGGTACTTTTTATCCCTGTGTGCACCAAACCCATCTGGTGGGTTTGCTGCCAAAAAGCTCTTTTTTTAGTTTCATCTGACCATAGAAGCCGGTCCCGTTTGAAATTCCAGTCGTGTCTGACAACTGAATATGCTGGAGATTGTTTCTGGATGAGAGCAGAGGATTTTTCTTGAAACCCTCCCGAACAACTTGTGTGGACGTAGGTGCTCAAGACTCAACTAATCTCTGCAATTTTCCACCTATGATCCCTGGAGAGTCTTTGTCCACTCGAAACTTTCCTCCTCACCGCGCATTAGGACGATTTACACACATCTCCTCTTCCAGGCAGATTTGTAACATCTTTAGTTGATTGGAACTTCTTAATTATTGCCCTGATAGTGGAAATGGGAATTTTCAATGCTTTAGTTATTTTCTTACAGCCATTTTGTGAAGCTCAACAATCTTTTGCTGTACATCAGAACTATATTCTTTGGTTTTATTCATTGTGATGAATGATTACAGGAATTTGGCCTTTGTGTTTCCTCATGTTTATACTCCTGTGGAACAGGAAGTCATGGCTGGACAATTTCATGTTCATGATCACCCTGGTGTGATAAAAAAAAATGTAAAAATGAATGGGAATATACTTAAGAGATATTTTACTCATAAAAAATTCTAGGGGTGCCAATAACTGTGGCCAACATGTATTGGAGAAAAAACATTTATTTCATAACGTGATTTTCCCCCACTTTCAATTCTTTTCCTTCAATGAAAGGTTAGATTTTTGCTAATTTTATGAATTAAAGATCAAAAGGATAAACAATGCAGATTTATTTTTACAGTCATCTTTGATCATATTTACAAGGGTACCAATAATTCTGACCACCACTTTAAATATGAAGTATTATTAAGCTCCAAGGTAATCCAGTTTGTGAGTTGATCAAGAGCTAATAATTATTTGAATCATAAAAATGTAAAATTAAAAATAAAATCAATCAAATTAATAAGATTATTGTAGTTTTTAATATTTTGAATTAGATTTATATTTTCTGTTCTAGTTTAAGTTTTAGTAATTTTGTTTTTGTCATTAATATTAGTTTTTTTTTAAAATATATCTGTAGTACATATTTTCTTATTTTTTTCTTTCTCTTTGAAGGTGAAGTGTGTCATGAACATGTTTCTGTGAGATTGACCTGGTTATTGTGTTGTTTTCTGAAGACTGTAACTAACCTCTCTCTCTCTCTCTCTCTCTCTCTCTCTCTCTCTCTCTCGGTCAGTTGTTGCGTATCGATTATTATAACCTGACCAAGTTCTACGGGACAGTGAAGTTCGAGTGTGGCGTGTTCGGGGTGTTTGAGTTCTGCGAGAGAGGATCACTGCGGGTAAAAGCGTCTCTCTGCTCACACTCGTAAATCACAGGACAAACAATCCCTTCATCATCATCATTGTCACATGACCCTTGTGTGTCTGTTTGTTCCGTCAGTCTGTGCTCAATGATAAGATCTCATATCCCGATGAGAGTTTTATGGATCTGGAGTTCAAGATCTCCGTCATGTATGACATCGCAAAGGTGTGTGTGTGTGTGTGTGTGTGTGTTTCATCATGAAGACAGTTGACGCTGCTTTTACTGCTCCGTCTATAAAAATGTACTTGCTCACCCGTTAATGGTTTTATGATGGATCACAGATGGAAACATAAACCTCCTCACGTCACGAATGACTTCTGCTGTAAACAGGAGTGTAGTTCTGAACACCTGTGGGGTCAAACCATAGAAAGGTCCATTTAAAGGTCACGCACGTCGTTTCTGTTTCCAGACATACCAAATTATAATCAGGGTTATCATCATTACCTTTTGTGGTAGATTTTCCCCTACGCACCTGACTTAAGTTAAACCGGGTGTCCCAAACAACTATGAATTTATACTCTACTAAACGTACTTCAATACCTGTTCGAGTCGGCTGACGTCTCGACCAGTTTGAGCACTTTCTTTAGTGCTCCACTAAACACTATCACTTGAGTATAGAAATAAGATTCTCTAGTGTCTAGTCTACTGCGCAGCCTAAAACCCAAACGGACTCCAGACTATGCCTTAGAATATGCTTTAATCACGGCCAGAGGACCTCGTATCAATCACAGAGAATCCCACCAGCAAGAAGAATACAATAGTTTATATAGGATAGGAGCATGGCAAAGCATGATTGGGTCTTCATATGTAAAACCCTTCTGTTACGAGGTAAAGCAAGATCTGCCCAAATCATGTGTTTATTAGTTCGTTGGTTACTCAATATCATGGGGCTATTATATTTAGATGGTTGTATAGCTCTCCCTAAGTTTAATTTCCCCTTTTCTTATATTTGGACATGATTCAGACACACACTGATTTAGGCCCAAGGTTTGAGAACAATTAGGTATTAAAAGGATATAAATGTTATTCCTGCAAGGAAAAAGAATGCTAGTTATGATTAATTAAAAAATTCCATCACACTTTCTCTGTAAGCATGTGAAAAAATGAGCCGCTCAGATTTCTCTCCCCTTGTGACATAGGAAGGGGATCTTATTATAATATTACCGTCCCTCAATCTGCACGTTTCCACCCACGGTGCCGCCATTTTGTTTTCGCAAGCGACAGCGGTGTACCAGTTCTAACTCCATGGCAAACGTTTGTCTGTTCTGTCATTGGCTGCACAGACGAGCACAAAACACTATTTAGAGTCTCGTTAGCTTGAATAGTCTGCAAGTTGACCCTGGCAAGCTTGATTGCTAAAAAAGGATCGTTTCTGTCTGAGCGATGTTTCGAAAAAAATATTAGAGCATTCACAGCATATGATAGCAATCATAAACGTTAGCCTGGTGTGTATGGCTCTGTTTGGCAAACAGGTACGCTATATGGAAAGATTAACATGACGGCACATGCTAGTCAACTACATACATTTATCCACTAACCATTCAGAAACATCCAGTTTCATTTTAAAAGTTTTTACTTCTTCCTGAGTCTCTCCATCAGTGTCCGACTCCACCGTTACTGACAATCCTCATTTTGGGTGCGTGAGATTCTCCAGCTTTGTTGTTGTTGAGCAGTTTAAGAAATCAGTAGTTTCAATTTTCAGAAATATAATAATGATTATAGGACACACATGGGCTTCTGTATATTTGGAAGCAGTTGTTATTTTTGTGCTTCTGTTTTGACCTTTGCCCCCTGCTGACATCATCACGTGTCTGTGTCATCAGGGCATGTCGTACCTGCACTCCAGTAATGTCGGCGTTCACAGCCGGCTGAAATCCACCAACTGCGTGGTGGACAATCGCATGGTGGTGAAGATCACTGACTTCGGCTGTAACACCATCCTCACGCCCGGGAAAGGTCAGCGAGATCACTTCCTGTTCCTCTACAGAAATAATACCAATGCATATAAAATATTTTCAAATGAAATACTACTGGCAGTCACATTAAAGATGACTATTATCTTTAGTGTTTAATGTTGCTGTTTGAGCATGAAAAAGGTCTAAAATGCCTCCATTGTAGTCTTGAGTTTTCTTTTGGGAACGAACATTTAAATAATCATACGCAGAATAAAGGGGTGGGGCCTGGTTGAGTTAGTAAGTAGTGTGTTGAAACTGGTGGTTATGGTAAGGGGCGGGACATTCACTCGAAGCACTTGACCAATCCCAACACATTGCTCCAGCCGACCAATCAGAGCACATTGTGCTTTTCAGAAGGAGGGGCTTCATAGAGACAGGAACTAAACAGAGCGTTACTGACAGGCTGGGAAGAGAGGAGCTGCAACAATGGAGAATATGGGGAAAATATTGAACATTCAAGCATCAAAACCTGTTCTAGTAGAGCCCAAAAACAACATCAAAACTTTGAAAAAGGGCATAATAGTTCCCCTTTAACGTAGAGCTGCTGTTCAGATAGTTTGTGGAGTGTCAGTTTAACATTCAGGGTCTCTTTAAGTCATTGGAAATATGTCAAGAAAACAACTAAAGTCTTTCTCTGTGTCAGACCTGTGGACGGCGCCGGAGCACATGCGTGTTCAGGGAATTTCTCAGAAGGGCGACGTCTACAGTTTTGCAATCATCTCGCAGGAGATCATCCTCAGGAAGAGCCCGTTTCACACCAGCTGCTGCTCCGATACAGCAGGTGAAAAGAGAGATCAGAGATATTTAGTTTGTCTTATACATGTGGATACTAAATATTATGCATTTAGCAGATGCTATAATAAAATTATACATAATAAATTATATATAATTTTACTGTGTGAGTTTGTGGGATGTGGGTTGATGACAAGTAAAAATAAAGCAACAATAAAATGAATAAATCATTTTAAAATAAAACAATTAGGGATGCACAATATATCTGCCAGCATATCGGTATTGGACGATATTATGTTCATTTTAATGTTATTGTTATCGGCCAGATACAAAAATTTGGCCGATATATGAAAGATAAATAATGGATTATTTCCTTCAGCTGAGACACTTCAGATGCACACTGTTCGCCATTATGGTTTTGAATTGCTTGAAATATGATTGAAATCACTTCAAAAAGGAAAATACAGTTAAGTGCGAAGTACAGGGCAAGTCTGTCATATAGGCTACATAAAATTATAATGAGAACGTTATAATAATTGAGACATGGCTTTTAATGGTGAAACTCAAAATTAAACAAAAATTATATATAAAAAATTTGATTTAGATTTATCGGCCAATATATCGGTTATTGGCTTTCAAATATAAAGAATTATCGGTATCGGCCAAAATGTTCATATCAGTGCATCCCTAAAAACAATCAAAATAAAACATACTAAAAAAAAAATACATATTTTATTTGTTTGCCTACATGTAATGTGACCATTATTCCATGTCTGTGAATAGGTGAATGTTTGTTAAATTATTAAACTTAAACATTCACATGTTCTATAAAACACATTTGTTTCTCACTCATTCTTGCATTTGTGCTGTTCTCTTCTAGAGAAAATCTATCGCGTTCAGTATCCACGGGGCCCAAACGTCTTCCGACCGGATCTGAGTTTTGAGTCCGTTGGAGAAACAGAAGCAGAGGTACCTTTACTAAAGACTGTACAGTATATACCACAAAAAACGGTTCACTCGTGTTACTAAGAATGGGAGAAACTGAAACACCCAAATATTGTAGACCTAGCAAGGGAAGCCCTGCCTTCTAATACCGTTACTGTGTGTTTACACCGCCGCCGGCGAGACCATCAAAGTGACAGGATGTCATTCATTTTCGGCGCATCTTGGACGGTGTGGCCATCGAGAAGAGTTGAAGTCAGGTCAACTTTATGGTAATGATGGTAATGATCCGAATGTAGAGGTCCTCCACCTGAGAGGATTCCAGAGAAGGTAGTCGTGTAAACTTTGGTTACGACCAAACATTAGTTCCCAAGCAAAATGGAGGAGAAGTGAATAATTGCCGTGGTGGGTTTCCCAATAGTATACGACGCATGTCCCTATTTGCGTACAGGGACATAAATGAATCATTGGCTGGACGAACCTAAAATAAATGTTTTTTTTTTTTTTAATGCTATTTGTGTGTAAGAAACAACATTTATGAAATAGTTCATGTCAGATTTTATTACTGATTTGAAATATGTCACTGAAATGTGAAATACACACTTATTTAAATGTAAAAAGCAACTTTTTTATTTGTAGTTGTTCGTGCTGATCAAGAGCTGCTGGGAGGAGGATCCAGAGAAGCGTCCGGACTTCAAGCGGATTGAGGGCGCTCTGGGGAAGATCTTCAGGTGCGTGAGTGACGTCGGCTGGACGCTCACATTTCACGGAGTTGTGAGCACATACTGATCTGCTGCTGTGTGTTTCCGCAGTAACCTTCATAACCAGGCCAACGCCAGCTACATGGACAACCTGATCCGCCGGCTGCAGATGTACTCCAGGAACCTGGAGCACTTGGTGGAGGAGAGAACAGCTCTGTATAAGGCCGAGAGAGACCGAGCCGATCAGCTCAACTTCATGCTGCTGCCGGGGTTAGACACACACACACTTCATGTACAGCTAACTTAACACTGAGAACACCCTAGCAACTGCTTAGCAACACCCTTGCAACCCCCCAGAAGATCTTTGCAACTGCCTAGCAACATATTAGCAATCATCCATGATATTTTAGCAACTGCCCAGCAGTCACAAAGCAATGCCCTAGCAACTGCATGACGATGCTATAGAAATTGACTAGCAATCACATAGCGATGCCCCAGCAACTGCCTAGCAACACCCTAGCAACTGCTTAGCAACACCCTTGCAACCCCCCAGAAGATCTTTGCAACTGCCTAGCAACATATTAGCAATCATCCATGATATTTTAGCAACTGCCCAGCAGTCACAAAGCAATGCCCTAGCAACTGCATGACGATGCTATAGAAATTGACTAGCAATCACATAGCGATGCCCCAGCAACTGCCTAGCAACACCCTAGCAACCACCCATGACACACTAGTAACTGCCTAGCAACCACATAGCAATGCCCTAACAACTTCCTAGTGAACTCATAGCGATGCCCTAGTAACTGCCTAACAACACCCCAGCAACCACCCTGAACACCATAGCAACTGCCAAGTAACCACATAGCAATGCCTTAACAAATGCCTAGCAACACCCTTGCAACCACCCAGATGTTCCTAGTAACTGCCTATCAACATATTAGCAATCGTCCAGGATATTCCAGCAACTGCCTAGCAGTCACAAAGCAATGCCCTTGCAACTTCATAGCAATGCCATAGAAATTGACTAGCAATCACATAGCAACACCCTAGCAACAACACTAACAACTGCCTAGAAACAAAATAGCAATGTCCTAACAACTGTCCAGCAGTTTCATAGCGATGTAGTAGAAACTGCCTAGCAGCCACATAGAAATGCCCTAGAAACTGCCTAGCAACCACATAGAAATGACCTAGCAACTCATAGCGATGCCCTGCTGCCTAGCAACACCCTAGCAACAACCACAAATACCATAACACCTGCCAAGCAAACACATAGCAATGCCTTGGCAACTGCTAGGCAATACCCTTGCAACCACCCATGACACACTAGCAACTGCCTAGCAACAAAATAGTAATGTCCTAACAACTGCCCAGCAGCTTCATATCTATGTCCTAGAAACCGCTTAGCTACCACATAGAAATGCCCTAGCAACTGCCTAACAATCACATATCAATGCCCTAGCAACTTCCTAGCAAACTCATAGTGATGCCCTTTTAACTGCCTAGCAACACCCTTGAAACTACCCAGAAAACCTTAGCAACTGCCCAACAACCACCCAGAAGATCCTAGCAACTGCCTAGCAACACATTAGCAATCATCCAGGATATTCTAGCAACTGCCTGGCTATCACATAGCAATCCCCTAGCAACTGCCTAACAACACTCTTGCAATCACTCAGGTGATCCTAGCAACATATTAGCAATCATCCAGGGTAATCTAGCAACTGCCTTCTATCCACATAGAAATGCCGTAGCAACTTCTTAGCAACCACATAGCAATGTCGTAGTAACTGCCTAGGAACACCCCACCAACCACCCAGAACACCCTAGCAACTGCCTAGCAACCACATAGCAATGCTGTAGTAACTGGCTAGGAACACCCCAGCAACTACCCAGAACACCCTAGCAAATGCCTAGCAACCACATAGCAATGCCTTAGCAACTGCCTATCAACCACATAGCAACTGCTGGGCATCAGTCAGGTGTTCCTGGGCGAGCAGCAGAAGTGACTCTGATTTGCCATGATAAACCGTCTCAAACCCGAGTGACTGTGTTCTGAGCATCAGATGTGCGTCTCTCACACAGGCCTGTGGTGCGCTCTCTGAAGGAGACGGGTCGAGTGGAGCCGGAGCTGTACGACGAGGTCACCATCTACTTCAGCGACATCGTGTGCTTCACGACCCTCTGCCATCACAGCACGCCCATGGAGGTGGTGGACATGCTGAACGACATCTACAAGAACTTCGACAGCATCCTCGACCACCACGACGTCTACAAGGTGCACAAACACACAAGATGTGTGAAGATGCTCAGAGAGAACATCTAGCAGTCAGCCATTTAAATATTCACTTTTAATATTGATTTTTTAAAATTGTTTAATTCAATAATTTTTAAATAACTATTTTATTATAAAAAATGAAAGGCAGAATGTGATTAAATAGCCAGAACTTGCCGTTGTGTTCAGGTGGAGACCATCGGTGACGCATACATGGTGGCGTCCGGTCTGCCGAAACGCAACGGGAACAGACACGCGGTGGACATCTGTCTTATGGCTCTGGACATCCTGGAGTTCATGGGGACGTTCCAGCTGAGACACCTGCCGGGAATCCCACTGTGGATCCGTATCGGGATCCATTCAGGTACAGAAACACTGGAAGAAGAAAACTGAGATGATGTTATAGAGGAAACTTACTAGAAATCATTCTTGCAACATCTTGTGACAGCGCCATCTGCTGGTCAACATGCATAAATTACCCAAAAATCATTCAAATATCAAGTTCTTGAACCAATTTGCAAATCTTTTCTTATACATTTTGCTAAATAGACAAGATAATAATGTGCAGATGGGCGGTCGTGGCCTAATGGATAGAGAGTCGGACTCGTAACCCAAAGGTCATGGGTTCGAGTCTCAGGTCCGGCAGGGATTGTCGGTGAGGGGAGTGAATGTCCAGCACTCTCTCCACCCTCAATACCACGACTGAGGTGAGACCCTTGAGCAAGGCACCGTACCCCCAACTGCTCCCGGGCGCCGCAGCAATGGCTGCCCACTGCTCCGGGTGTGTGTTCACGGTGTGTGTGTGTTCACTGCTGTGTGTGTACACTTGGATGGGTTAAATGCAGAGCACAAATTCCTAGTATGGGTCACCATACTTGGCCACATGTCACTTCACACTTCACTAATAACTTACTGACTCTTATTAGTCATGTGTGTGTGCGCGTGTAGGTCCATGTGCGGCTGGTGTGGTGGGTAATAAGATGCCGCGTTACTGTCTGTTTGGGGATACGGTCAACACAGCGTCACGGATGGAGTCTACAGGCCTGCGTAAGACACAAACACACACATTCACATACACACAAATACAAAAACACACTCTTCGGTGAAGCAGCTGATGTGTTTTCCAGCTCTGAGGATTCACGTGAGCGAGTCGACCATCCAGATCCTGCAGCGAACCGACTGCCAGTTTGAGTGTGAGCACCGAGGAGAAACGTACCTGAAGGTGAGAGGAGAGATGCCAGCCAATCACAGACACACTTACTTAGTTTCTATCCAATCGCAGGCTCTTATTTCAGCTTCCAACCAATTGCAGGCTCTTCTTTCATTTTCCGTCTAATCGCTGGCTCTTATTTGAGTCCCTTCAGCCAATCACAGTCTGTTGAAGAAGAGTTCACAGTAACGGCAGAGACTCACAACGTGTGTGTTTGTGTTTCAGGGTAAAGGGAAGGAGATGACTTACTGGTTGACTGGAGTCACCGGGCAGAAATACAATCTGCCGACACCACCAACAGCGTAAGACCACCAACACTCATGTCCTTCAATCATAAAATTCTCCCAGAATACACCAGTAAAACATATACACATGCTGAATTTATTATCAGAGCGACATATGGCCACAATTCGAAACAACTTCAATTGTGAGTGTGATGTTGCTTTTATACAACAGTTCAATAAACAAGACGTCGAGTTACTGACATGTCACTACGGAGTCATCAACCAATCAGATTCCAGGACTGAACTGCTGACCCCCAAATATTTTGATCCCCTTGCAAGGAACCCCTTTACTAAATGTAAAGTACTAAATAATAGTTTTTTGTAGTTAAACAACGTATATACTCTACCTATGTTATAGTCATGTTAGATGTATAAACCTGAAGAAAAACATTCGATTCAGATTTATTTTTAAAGTGCCTTTCACAAAATATATTGTAGTGTTCAAAAGTAGGGTTTACGTTAAAAGTCCATGGGGTCAGATAGACCCCAAACATTTACAGAGCGATTGCATAAGGAAATATACATTTTTTAAATGATAAACTATATATCTTTTTTTTTTAATTTACTTCTCAACTATGCATTTATGCTGTGTTTTTGTGGATATTTGGTAGTTTTTTACCTATTTACTGCACAATTACTTAACTACGCCATAAAATGGCTTTTGAAAGATTGATTTTTAATGAAAAAATCACTTTAATGATGAACTTAAAGGAACACTCCACTTTTTTTGAAAATAGGCTCATTTTCCAACTCCCCTAGAGTTAAACAGTTGAGTTTTACCGTTTTCGAATCCATTCAGTCGATCTCCGGGTCTGGCGGTGGCACTTTTAGCATAGCTTAGCATAGATCATTGAATCTGATGAGACCGTTAGCATCTCGCTCAAAAATGACCAATGAGTTTCGATACTTCTCCTATTTAAAACTTGACTCTTCTGTAGTTACATCGTGTACTAAGACCGACGGAAAATGAACAGTTGCGATTTTCTAGGCTGATATGGCTAGGAACTATACTCTCATTCCGGCGTAATAATCAAGGAACTTTGCTGCCTAGAAAATAGAAAATCGCAACTTTTAATTTTCCGTCAGTCTAAGTACATGATGGAACTACAGAAGAGTCAAGTTTTACATAGGAAAAATATCGAAACTCTTTGGTCATTTTTGAGCGAGATGCTAGCAGTCTCATCAGATTCAATGAACTATGCTAAGCTATGCTAAAAGTGGTGCCGCCAGACCCGGAGATCGGCTGAATGGATTCAAAAACGGTAAAACTCAACTGTTGGAAAATGAGCTTTTTTCAAAAAAAGTGGAGTGTTCCTTTAATTAAATCTAAATTGTATTTGGAGATTGCTCTATGTGTTAGGAATAGAATACTACCATCTACAGGTTTGTGGAAAAACTTTAGGAATTATAGTTAAAGAAAGAAAGTGCAATGACCACATATATCCAATAGAGGTCAATAGGGACTCATTTCATTTTCACTTCATTTTTTTTGATGCTTCAACTTCTCCTCACAACTTTGATATATATTTTGTGGATATATATTTAAACATTATAAAATACATTCAAAAATCTGTTGTCTGATATATTTTGAATTGTTTGCTTTTGCAAATTATTATACCAAATCAAGTTCAGATTTTTTGTGCGTGTTCTCATGCCCCTGAGATGAAGGGAACCCTTTTTAAAAATGAAGGAATCTTTCAATGGGGTCAGCTGGAGCCCAAGGACTGATTAAGGGTTAAAAATAATTATTTAATGTTAACTTTAATGTTCTTTTGAAACCCCCTGCTGCTTAAGATCACTGATGATCACACACATTGAATCTTTCTGTGTGCGTTTTGATCCCCAGAGAGAATTTCCAGCGTCTGCAGCAGGATCTGGCCGAGAGGATCGTCTCCACGCTGAACACGCGTGGGAACGAGCGGCGGAAAACTCTCTCCACGCGGCAGCGGCGAACACAGAGACACAGCAGCGAGGGGCAGCTCGAATACCTGCACCTGACCGACCCTGCAACATACCTGTAGAAAACACACACACACCTACCTGCATGTATTTAACTATATGAAGTGTTGCTCATTGTGTTTCAGTGTTCCTATTTGATCATATATTCAGTAATTTAATCATTCTGAAACGGTTGACTGTAAAATGAATGATGTATGTAATGTACAATATGATTTCACAACAACTGTTTCTGACTCATAAAGACAATAAGAGAACCAACTGTGTTTTATTTAGATGGTTTATTGCTTAACTTGCTTATTAATAAAAGAACAGAGGCAGGGAAAAAAAAAAATCATACGTCTTTTTTTATGCATTTATGCACTAAAGCAACTTACAACAGAGGAGCATAAGCAATTAGTCACAGAGTCAAATGTTTATGAACAAATATGACTCTCATTGGTGTGCTGGAAATCTCCCAAAATATACACAAAAGAAAATATTCATCTTTTTAAAAAATGTGATGGTGAATCTGTTTCCATGTGAAGTTCTCTGAAGCCTGACAAGATCTTACAGCTGAACTGGATTCATATCAAGAGCTCAAATGGTATGATTTTCACATTATTCAACATCAGAATTAGCTCTGCTGTTACTCATCAGACTTCAACAGGTTGTCCGGTTTTGGCGGTGACGAGGGCAGAGTCTCCCAATTCTGTTGCAGGAAGTGGCAGCCCGTGCTCTGCCCGCCCATTACACAGGCTCCGCCCACAGGATCCCACGCTGATTGCGACTTCCTGTGTCTGGCCGTTGACATGGAGCCAGGGCGAGAGGGCTTCCTCTTCCTGTTCTATGGTTGTCGGGGTGTGAGGCGTAGAGTCCTTTTCACCTGCGGGGCATATAAACAACACTAGTGAGTTAGTTAAAACAAACAGATTTCTACTATAGCCACTAATGCTAACTAGATTTTCCCCCAAAAATCCTCACTGTTAAAATACTAGTGTGCTGTGGGTGGGGTGTTGCTATGTGATTTTTGGTGTGTCATGCGGTTCCGATTGTTTTTTGTTTTGTTTTTTAGGTGTGTTTTTATGCAGTTCTGAAGTGTTCTGATTGTTTTTATGCAGTTCTGAAGTTTTTCTAGTGGTTTTTGGTGTACAGTCATGCAGTTCTAAAGTGTTCCAAGTGTTTTGGTGTGTTGTCATGCAGTTCTAAAGTGTTTTAGTGTTTTGTAATGCAGTTCTAAAGTGTTCTGAGTGTTTTTTTGGTGTGTTGTTATACAGTTATTAAATCTTCAAGTGTTTCTGGTGTGTTGTCATGCAGTTCTAAAGTGTTCAGATTGTTATTTGGTATGTTTTTATGTGGTTCTGAAGTGTTCCGATTGGTTTTTGGTGTCTTGTCATGCAGTTCTAAAGTGTCCTGAGTGTTTTTTTGTTTGTTTGTTTGTTTGTTGGTGTGTTGTTTTGTGTGTGTGTGTGTTATACAGTTCTAAAGAGTTACAATTGTTTTTGGCGTGTTGTCATGCAGTTCTAAAGTGTTCCAAATGTGTGGTTTTTTTGTGTGTGTGTGTGTGTGTGTGTGTGTGTTTTATGTGTGTGTGTGTGTGTTAAACAGTTCTAAAGAGTTAGAATTGTTTTTGGCGTGTTGTCATGCAGTTCTAAAGTGTTCCAAATGTGTGTTTTTTTTTGTGTGTGTGTGTGTGTGTGTGTGTTTTATGTGTGTGTGTGTGTGTTAAACAGTTCTAAAGAGTTACAATTGTTTTTGGCGTGTTGTCATGCAGTTCTAAAGTGTTCCAAATGTGTGTTTTTTTTGTGTGTGTGTGTGTTTTATGTGTGTGTGTGTTATACAGTTCTAAAGAGTTACAATTGTTTTTGGCGTGTTGTCATGCAGTTCTAAAGTGTTCCAAGTGTTTGGTGTGTTTTTATGTAGTTCTAAAGTGTTCCAAGTGTTGTTGTTTTTTGGTGTGTTATACAGTTCTAAAGTATTCCGGGTGTTTTTTGGTGTGTTATACAGTTCTAAAGTGTTCCATTTTTTTTTTTTTTTTGGGGTGTGTTACACAGTTGTAAAGTGTTCCGGGTGTTTTTTGGTGTATTGTCATACAGTTCTTAAGAGTTCCAATTGTTTTTGGCATGTTGTCATGCAGTTCTAAAGTGTTCCACGTGTTTTTGGTGTGTTTTTATGCAGTTCTAAAGTGTCATAGGTGGGTTTTTGGTGTGTTATACAGTTATAAAGTGTAAAGTGTATAAAGTGTTCTGGGTGTTTTATAATGTGTATTCATACAGTTCTAAAGTGTTCCAAGTGTTTTTTGGTGCGTTATACAGTTCTAAAGTGTTCAGAGTGTTTTTGGTGTGGTGCTCTGCAGTTGATAAGGTGTTCTAGTGTTACTTAGATGTTTCCCTATCAGCACCATTAATAGCGATGGGTGACTAAGTACACAGTACTAAAAAGTTGTTAGGTGCCATCTTTAAGTGTTATTTCTCAGTGGGATAAAGGTTTGCATAACACTCAGAGAGGTTCTGGGTCACAGGGTAAAAACTGTTGAGTTCTAATGAATCATGCTGCCATTATGATTCAGAAAACACGTCAGATTTCACACCTGATCTCACTGATGTCACTGTGCTGCGAGATCAGTCATACTGACATCTATAAGGGCTTGTTTAAAAACCGAGAAGCAGGGCAGAGGAATGGAAAAAACTGTCAAAATGTCTGTCAAGTGCATAGAAAAACAATGTTATGCACAATCGCAGAGGTCAGAGGAAAGTCAATTATACAGTTGTGAGTCAGAAATATTTGCCCACAGCACAGCATGACATCACTGAATCATCATAATCAAGCGGTAAACAGTGAACTCTTCCTCAAGTCTGAAAGTGCTGGGGTTAAATTTAGCCCTCAGGAGTGTTGTTGGGTTCTTCCGCTAGTTTAAGAGCTGCGTTCTGTATCCTGAGGTAACGGATGCATGCTCGTGTGTGTGGAATCGAGACGTGAGACACGGGACAGTCCCTGAAGACCCCTCGCCACCCTCCTGACCCCACGAGAGGAACAGAAACTAACTAAAGTGTGTGTGTGAGGTTTCATTGTGTAGAAACTCTTTTACTGAACCTCTTGGGCCGTTCACACAGAACGCATTTTTGCATTCCACTTTCTGCTTTTCCATTGTTTTTCTACACAAGACAAACGTTTTTGAGCATTGCGCTCACATCTCACATGAGCACTACGGTTTTATAATGCCGTGTAAAAGGAACGGAAAAAAAACCCTGCAAGGTCTAGAAATGCTGTTTTTTAAAAGCTGAACTTCTTGAGCGCCACATTTTTAGAGGGCCTTGTCAATGATTAAAGATGTTTGTCTAGTCACTAGTGTGCGTTTACAAAAACAACAACAACAACAACAGTATTTCAGTGGAATGGAAAAACGTGTTCTGTGTGAACAGCCCGAGTATTGATCAGGTCCGGTCCGTGACTGGGGCGGCATTTTCTTGAAGTTTAGTTAGGCTTGATTCAATTCATGATTCATAAATATTTGATTGAATTCAAAAACAATTTTTGCAAATTCAGAATGATTCACTCAGAAGCGTAGTTCAGTTGTATTAGATTTGAATAAAATACATTTATAGGATGTTTTATCACTTTCCATTACTTTCTTTATTTCACCAAAAGTCATTTGAAAAGGCAACATCAAATATTTATACAGTTGAGGTCATAAGTTCACCCTTGGTTAATAATTGTAAAAAAAAAACATTTTGTTGTTATTTAGTACTGCTATTTTAAAATAAAATGAGCTCAGATATGTTCAGCTCTCAAACATTTTATCAGCATATTGCACTTTGTTGTTTTAAAAATAGCCTTTATGTTTACGAGGTCATAAGTTCACCCTTGCAGAATCTGAAAATGTTAATAATTTAGAAAAGATTAGGGATCACAAAATGCATGTTTTTGGTTTTTTTTTTTTTGATAAAGCTATTTTACATAACCAATGTATGGAAGCTCGTTTCCGCCACTAAATAAAAAAATAAATAAATGTAATTGCATCTTTTTATCTCACAATTCTTTTTTCCTCATAATTGCAAGATACAAAGTCAGAATTGCGAGATATAAAGTCATAATTGTGAGATATAAAGTCAGGACTGTGAGATATAAAGTCAGAATTGTGAGTTATAAAGTCAGAGTTGTGATATAAAGTCAGAATTGTGAGTTATAAGGTCAGAATTGTGATATAAAGTCAGAACTGTGAGATATAAAGTCAGATTTGAGTTATAAAGTCAGAACTGTGAGATATAAAGTCAGAATTGTGAGTTATAAAGTCAGAACTGTGAGATATAAAGTCAGAATTGTGAGTTATAAAGTCAGAATTGTGATATAAAGTCAGAATTGTGAGATATAAAGTCAGAATTGAGTTATAAAGTCAGAACTGTGAGATATAAAGTCAGAATTGTGAGTTATAAAGTCAGAATTGTGATATAAAGTCAGAACTGTGAGATATAAAGTCAGATTTGAGTTATAAAGTCAGAACTGTGAGATATAAAGTCAGATTTGAGTTATAAAGTCAGAACTGTGAGATATAAAGTCAGATTTGAGTTATAAAGTCAGAATTGTGAGTTATAAAGTCAGAATTGTAAAATATAAAGTCAGAATTGTGATATAAAGTCAGAATTGTAAAATATAAAGTCAGAATTGCGAGATATAAAGTCAGAATTGACATATAAAGTCAGAATTGTGAATTATAAAGTCAGTTGCGAGATATAAAGTCAGAATTGACATATAAAGTCAGAACTGAGTTATAAAGTCAGAACTGTGAGATATAAAGTCAGAATTGTGAGATATAAAGTCAGAATTGAGTTATAAAGTCAGAATTGCAAGATATAAAGTAAAAATTGCGAGATATAAAGTCAGAATTGTGAGTTATAAAGTCAGAATTGTGATATAAAGTCAGAACTGTGAGATATAAAGTCAGATTTGAGTTATAAAGTCAGAACTGTGAGATATAAAGTCAGAATTGTGAGTTATAAAGTCAGAATTGTGAGTTATAAAGTCAGAATTGTAAAATATAAAGTCAGAATTGTGATATAAAGTCAGAATTGTAAAATATAAAGTCAGAATTGCGAGATATAAAGTCAGAATTGACATATAAAGTCAGAATTGTGAATTATAAAGTCAGTTGCGAGATATAAAGTCAGAATTGACATATAAAGTCAGAACTGAGTTATAAAGTCAGAACTGTGAGATATAAAGTCAGAATTGTGAGATATAAAGTCAGAATTGAGTTATAAAGTCAGAACTGTGAGATATAAAGTCAGAATTGTGAGTTATAAAGTCAGAATTGTGAATTATAAAGTCAGAGTCGCGAGATATAAAGTCAGAATTGCAAGATATAAAGTAAAAATTGCGAGATATAAAGTCAGAATTGTGAGATATAAAGTCAGAATCGCGAATTATAAAGTCAGAATTCTGAGTTATAAAGTAGAATTGAGTTATAAAGTCAGAATTGCGAGATAAAAGTAGAATTGAGTTATAAAGTCAGAATTGCGAGTTATAAAGTCAGAATTGTGATATAAAGTCAAAATTGCGAGTTATAAAGTCAGAATTGCGAGTTATGAAGTCAAAATTGCGAGTTATAAAGTCAGAATTGCGTGATATAAAGTCAGAAATTGCGTCAAAGTCAATTCTGACTTTTTTTCTCAGAATTGTTTATATCACACAATTCTGACTTTATGGCCCGGTTTCACAGACAGGGCTTAGCCTGAGCAAGGATTAGGCCTTAGTTCAATTAGGATATTTAAGTAGCTTTTATAAACGTACACTTGAAACAAACATTACTGGTGTGCATCTTGAGACAATGGCACTGACATATTTTAAGATCTGTCAGTACAAGTTACTTTCAGTTAAAACTGCTCAAACATGCATTTTAGTCTATGACTAGCATAAGCCTTGTCTGTGAAACCGGGGCTATATCTCGCAATTATGACTTTATATCATGCAATTCTGAGAAAAAAGTCTGAAGAACAGTGGGCAGTTTAACCATCACAACCATCACAAATAATACAAACAGTCGTCGATCATCCAGGTAACACAGTATTAAGAATCAAGGGTATTTAAACTTTTGAACTGGTTCATTTGTGATCAGTTCAGCTATTGTTTTGTCTATAGGTAAACATGTATGTAAAATAGCTTTTTAAAAAATACATGAAATTGTTCTTTTTAAAAAAATAAAAATATGTGTAATGCGCAAGCTCTTTGAAGTCAGGTGGATTCTGATTCGTCTGTCAGTGTTTTTTATCGTTCATCAGCTGCAAAAACAGTGATTCATAGTGAAAGTAAGTTCTTACTCTTGTCCTTGGTGTGACGGGACTTCAGTTTTGCGCTGTAATGATCTTACCTGTGTTCTGTGAGGTCCTGCCGTGACGTCTGTAGATGATGAACCAGAGCAGCAGCACCAGAACCGACCCGCTCGCGACCAGCCCGACACAGATCCACAGGCTGGGGCTGATGGCGGACCAGGACTCGTCCGGTCCCGGACCTCTGGTGCTCAACACGGGCTTCAGCTCCGGCGGAGGATCCGCTACAGAATCAAAATCATCTGTATTCTCCACATCCACGGGCACTGAAGAATAAAACCACACTTATATAGCATATTTACTCACCTGGCGGAGCCAATTCCAGGGATTTGAGGGAGATGCAGAGTTTGAGCAGAGAATCCCACTGACTACCAGAAGCACATTGTCTCCTCTCCATTACTGCTGATAAACTGATGAGAACAGAGACGGAGAGATCATGAGAGGTGAGAGCAGCACAGGGGCGTTTCACTTCCTCATTTGTAACGTCGGAGAGAATGAATCACTGATCAAGTCTCTAGAGAGAAACAGACCAGCAGAAGAGAAAGACGGAGAGAAACGAGAGGAAACCGAACTTTATTTTTAACCACATGTTGTTATCTGCAGTTCTTCATAACATACACCAAATCTTTCATATAAACAGTGGCTTCAAAGAGTGTCTGTTTACTTTTAAATGTCTGAATGTAATTCAGATCAAGTGTCTGCATTTGCAGGATGCTTATAAAATGATATAAAAAGTTGAGATTGTGAGGAAAGGGCGAAATTATGATGAAAAAAAGTTGAAATGATGAGATAAAGTCAAAATGGATGAAATGTCAATTATGAAACAAGTCAAAATTATGACTAGTCAAGATTTACATAAAATGACAGTTATGAAATAGTCAAAATATGAGAGAAAAGTCGAAATTGACAAAATGTCTTAATTATGATATAAAAAGTTGAAATTATGACAAAATGGACGAAATTATGATAGAAAAAGTTGAAAATATGACAGTCAAAATGGACGAAATGTCAATTATGAAAGTCAAAATATGAAAGAAAAGTCGAAATTGACAAAATGTCTTAATTATGATATCAAAAAGTTGAAATTATGGGAAAGTCAAAATGGACAATGTCAATTATGAAATGTCAAAATTATGAGAAGGTCAAAACTGACATAAAATGACAATTATCAAAGTCAAAATATGAGAGAAAAGTAGAAACTGACAAAATGTCTTAATTATGATATAAAAAGTTGAGATTATGAGAAAAGGGTGAAATTATGATGGAAAAAATTGAAATTATGAGATAAAAAGTCAAAATGGATGAAATGTCAATTATGAAACAAGTCAAAATTATGACTAGTCAAAATTGACAAAATGACAAACTATGAGAGAAAAGTTGAAATTGACAAAATGTCTTAATTATGATATAAAAAGTTGGAATTATGAGAAAAGGGCAAATTAATGATGGAAAAAGTTGAAATTATGAGATAAAAGACAAATTTGGACGAAATGTCAATTATGAAACAAGTCAAAATTATGACTAGTCAAAATTGATAAAATGACAATCAAACTGAGAGAAAAGTTGAAATTGAGAAAATACCTTAATTATGATATAAAAAGTTGAAATTATGAGAAAGTCAAAATGGACAAAATGTCAATTATGAAATGTCAAAATTATGAGGAAAAGATCAAAATTATGACGTCAAAATTGACACAATGACAATGGAAGTCAAAATATGAATGAGAAGTAAAGAAACTGACAAAATGTCTAATGTTATGAAAAGTTGAGATTATGAGAAAAGGGCGAAATTATGATGGAAAAAGTTGAAATTATGAGATAAAAAGTCAAAATGGACAAAATGTCAATTATGAGAAGGTCAAAATTATGACAAGTCAAAATTGACATAAAATGACAATTATGAAAGTGTCAAAATATGAGAGAAGTCAAAATTGACAAAATGTCTTAATTATGATATAAAAAGTTAAGATTATGAGAAAAGGGCAAATTTATGATGGAAAAAGTTGAAATTATGAGATAAAAGACAAATTTGGACGAAATGTCAATTATGAAACAAGTAAAAATTATGACAAGTTAAAATTGACATAAAATCACAATGAAATGAGGAGAAGAAAAAGGTCAAAATTATTACGTCAAAATTGACAAAATGACAATGGACATCAAAATTTGAGAGAAAAGTAGAAATCGACAATGTTTTATGATATAAAAAGTTGAAACAATGACAATGTCAAATATGAATAAGTCAAAATGATAACATATCATTTAATAAACCCAACAAACGTCTGTCTGTTTTGATTGTACATTTCATTTGTGCATCTTTCTTTGCTATAAATGATACTTGATGTAATAATTTATATCTCATTTAATAACATTCATAAGACTTTGTGTTCACTACTGTGTGGGGTAGGGGTTAAAAGTTCACTCAAAATGTAAGTTGTGCCATCTTTTTCTTTCACTGTTTGGACAAAATATATATTTTTTCTAAGTATCTTCTTTTGTGTTCCACTGAAGAATTTCTGAAGTGTTTGGAAGAATGTGAAGATACCAGTGCTGTCAATACTCTTTCAAAGCCCGTGTGTGTAAAACTGTTTAACCTTTAACGCACAAATGAACGTCATTGTCTGACTTATGTTTTCGGTTTCCTCACCACAAAAGTGCACGTTCTTTCCTTTTGCCAATAAATGTTTAAATACTAAAACTGAAAACGTGTGAATCATGAAAATGAAACTGCTTTGAATTGACAATTCTACTTCTAATTTCTTGCTTATCTTGCAATGATCTGTCATATGTGTCAGTCTCAGATAATCAAGTAATCAGGTCTCAGGTCTCGGTGTTCTTGAGGACGTCATCAGGTGAACCTGCTCAAACAGTGTGCAGAAACATCTCAAAGATCTTGATGCCTGTTCTTCTTCTTACTGCATGTGTGAGTTGAAGATGTGATTACTGACCTGTGGTGAAGCTGCAGGAGCAGATGAACTCGTCTCCATCATGGCTGAGAACAATGATGAGTGTAGTTTCAGTTCAGGAGGTCCAGAGAGAGACATTAGAGCAGAACAACAGAAATCAAGTGAATGGAAACAGAGAGAGAAAGAGGAAACAATGACAACAGATGGATCTGATCTAATAATACAGTGGTTCTCAACAGACTTAAACTGATTAGATATAAGACAAAACAAGCGTTTCAAATAAGCTAAAACTAATATAAAATCTAATTTAATTAAATAAAAGATTTAATTAATTCCCTTAAAAACTTTCATTTCTATTTCAGAACTAGGATTCACACAGTCTTGGGAAACCTGGATATATGAGGGAATATTAAAAGTGTGATTTTTAAACCTAAAAAAGTCATGGAAATAAATACAATAATTAAAAAAAAAAAAAAAAAATCAAGGAAATTAAGAAAATCTTTAAGAATCAAAGACATAAAAATGGACCTTGGAAATAAATAAAATATTAATAGTCTTTTTTTTTTTTTTTTTTTAAATCAAGGAAATTAATAAAATCTTTAAAAAAGTCTTCGAAATATTTTTCTTAAATCAAGGAAATTAATAATCTTTTAAAAGTCTTGGAAATATATAAAAACATATTTTTTTAAATTTTTTTAAAAATTAATAAAATTAATAAAACCTTTAAGAAGCCATGGAAATTCAAAACTTCAAGAATCATCAAAAATGATCAAAATCTTAAAGTCATGGAAATTTCTAGAAATAATATAATTTTTTTTCATAGAGAAAAAAATTTCTAGTAAAGCTCTAAAATATTTTAACATGTAGAAATTGCTATTTATGAATAAAAATAATAATAAAAAAAACTTAATCATGAATGACTGGAAAAGTCAATAGTCATAGGAGTGAGAATTATGATTATTTTGTATAAATAAAATGTTAAGCAGCTTCACTATTACAGCAGAAGTACCAGAAATATCTTCCTTCAGCCTTCAGACATCATATTGGACAGTCAAAACAATTACTGTAATAATAAAACATAAATGACCCAAACACGTGTGTCCTCCTTTACTCTCGTGTTGAGGTGGAAATGTGTTTGTGTGTCAGTATTGACAATCTACCAAACCTTCATTGCTCTTTCAGTGGTCTGTTGGTTTCAAACCCCTTGATGAATCAGACCGATCAAAAGCTTCAGTGGAACACAAGAGCAGAATATCCGATGGAATAAGTGAAACCGTATCCAACAAAAACACCCAACACTGAGAAATGAGGCTTGTGTTCATTCATTCATTGGTGGAATCAAAGAGAAAATCACAGGCAGCACAGATCAGATCACAAACATATATGAGGAGATGTGATTGTGACAGCGATACTCAAAGACATTCACACTCCAATACTAACAAAGGCACTTTAGACTCACGCTCCCTGAGAGAAAACATCTGTGAATGTAAGAAACGTCTCATCACAAGACGCTCGAATCGTTCAGAAACGTGTTGTTCATTAGGACGATCTCTGACTGACTTTCGAAACAAACCTGTTGTGGACATATATGGAAACACATTTCTGACACATAAAAATCATGCTTTGGTAAGTCAAAATTATGACATACTAAACCATATTTATGATAAAAAGTTGAAATTGACATACTAAGTCATTTATTACAAAATTTGACATACTAAATCATATTTATGACATAAGTCAAAATTATGACAAGTCATTTATAAGATGAAAAGTCGAAATTCTGACATAAAGTTAAAATTATGACATTCAACTTTTAAAAATGATGTCATAATTTTCACTTTTTTCATAATTTTCATTTTCATCTTATAAATATGACTTGTGTCTCATAAAACATTTATAAGATGAAAAGTCAAAATTATGACAAATCATATTTATGACAAAGTTGAAATTCACATAGTATTTATGACAAAATGTCAAAAAGTATGACAGACATGTCAAAATTTACAAAAAAGTCAAAATTATGACATTTATAAGATTAAAAGCCAAAATTATTACATACCAAGTCATATTTAGGAGAAAAGTTGAAATTCACATAATTTTGGATTGGACATAAAATGTCAAATTTTTTATGACAGACATGTCAAAACTGACAAAAAAGTGAAAATGGTGAAAAGTCATATTAGTGAAAAGTCCAAATTATGAAATAAAATGTCAAAATTTGACATACTAAGTCACATGACAAAAAGTTGAAATTCACATATTTATGACATAAAATGTCAAAATTATGACAGACGTCAATATTGACAAAAATGTCAAAATTATGTCATTTATAAGATGAAAAGTCAAAATTATGACATACCAAGTCATTTATAACAAAGTTGAAATTCACATATCATTTATGACAAAAAAAAGTGTTTAATGTCATAAGATTTAGTATATCAAAATTTGGACTTAAATCAAAATGACAGACAATTCATAATCTTTATCATTTCTATTTTTCATTTCATAAATGAGACATAAATATGACTTTTTTATCTCATAATGATGACTTAATCCTAATGATGTCATAATGTCAACTTTTCATCTCATAAATGTGTCATAATTTTGACCTTTTTTGTGATAGCTGTGATTCACCAAAGCATGAAATGGGCTTCCACAGTAATAAACACACATAAACACACTCAATCTTTCAATCAAAAGAGACAGAAACAGTCCTGGTCTGATTGTCAAATGGCAGCTGTAGAGTTTAGCGTTCAAAATAAATGCTGATTCGACAGATCGAAGGGCTCAGATTCGTGTTAGCGACAGACATCGAATAGAGAATCAGTTCAAAAGCAGGCTAGATGTGAAATCCCACGATCCTCAGGGTTGGAAGAGCTGCGGCTGCATGCTGACGAAGCTGAAGTTGTAGCTGAGAGGAAGACCCTGATGTGCCGTGCTGTTGAACGGCTCCCAGGAGAAGACGGGAAGCCCTCCTTCTGTGGTCGGGCCGTTCACCGCTTCCGCCACGAACCCCTCAGCCATGCGGAGATCCGTCACCTGATCGGACAACACCAGAGAGTCAGGGGCAGAGAACTCAACCTGATTGGCTAATGAGAGTCGGTCAGCTGACCTTAGTGTCGTAACATCCTCCGGGACTGGCGTGACGCTCCTGCAGGTCGTTACGACAGCAGATGGAATTACACGGGTTGCCCTGCGAGTACGGGTCGCTCTTATAATCTGAGGAAAAAAAAAAAAAAAAAAATCGACATCCAATGATGACTGACAGGAGTAGACAGTGATCGACAAGAGACTGGGCTCATTAAACAAACAGGTGCCTCATTATAATTCATATTTATGATACCGAGACAGCTTTGGTTAAAGTCACCAATGATTTGTTGATGGCTTCTGACTCTAGTGCAACATCCATTCTCATCCTTCTCAATCTAAGAGCTGCTTTTGCTACTGTTGATCACGATCTATCACTCACACGTCTTGAGAGTGCTTGGGGTGTCGCGGACAATTTTGAAGGGGTTTAGATCCCATTTCACTGACCGTTCCCAGTTCATAGGTCTGAGATTAGCTCTGTTTTCACTGGTGTTCCTCAGGACTCAGTCTTGGGACCTTTATTTTTAACGTGACGCTGCTTTTCTTTCCAACTGTATTATGGAGATAAAACATGGAGTAATAATTTCCTGTGTCTAAACAGTTGTAAAACTGAAGTTATGCACATTGGTTCCCATCATCAAATTTCTAAAGCTCATTAAATAACAGGTCTCTCATTATATTATATTATATTATATTATAATGACTTTTACTGTGATATTTAAAAGCTAAATAAGTAAAGCATACTAGCACATACACTACCAGTCAAAAGTTTAGACACAGTAAGATTTTTAATGTTTTTAAAAGAAGTTTCGTCTGCTCACCAAGGCTGCATTTATTTAATTAAAAATACAGTAAAAACAGTAATATTGTGAAATATTATTACAATCTAAAATAACTGTTCTATTTGAAAATATTTTAAAATGTAATTTATTCTTGTGATGCCAAAGCTGAATTTTCAGCATCATTACTCCAGTCTTCAGTGTCACCTGATCCTTCAGAAATCATTCTAATATGCTGATTTGCTGCTCAAGAAACATTTATGATTATTATCAATGTTATTTATTTATTTATTGTAATTGTAATAATATTTCACAATATTACTGTTTTTACTGTATTTTTAATTAAATAAATGCAGCCTTGGTGAGCAGACGAAACTTCTTTTAAAAACATTAAAAATCGTACCGTGTCCAAACTTTTCACTGGTAGTGTATATTATATTATATTTTATACATTTCATTTTAATATTTAAGTATCACTTAGTGATGCACAGATTTTCTTTTGCTGAAATAAAAATTAAAGTTTTCATTTTAGCCGAAAGCCAAAACCAAAAATAAAGTGTGGGTAATTAAATTTCGGTAAAGCTGCTTTTTAATTTAGGATCCCATGAAATCAGGTTTATTTTTTCCCAAATTCTGTGTTTCCCATTTTATTTTATGCTGGATTCTGTGTTACATGATGATACAAATATATCTTCAAAAATGGTGTCTAATAAAATGAATTAATAAAACTAACAATTTAAACAATAAAATAAAAATGTAATCAAATGAAATTTACAACAAAAGTTTAAAACAAATTGCTGTACTGAATAAAATTAAAACATGGATGGAAAAATATCTTTTAATAAATTATATCCTGCAACTAATAAATCAATTGGATTGTTTAATAAATGTTATTATTATTTGTATTATTATTATTAGTAGTGTTGGGGAAAGTTACTTTTAAAAGTAATGCATTACAATATTCAGTTCCTCCCTAAAAAAAAGTTACTTTTTATGTAAAGTAATGTGTTGCTAATTTGAAAAAATAACAGATATTTTGTTATAAATTTAAAAGTAATGTGTTACTTTACTAGTTACTTGAAAAAGTAATCTGATTACGTAACTGAAGTTACTTGTAATGCGTTACCCCAACACTGATTATTATTATTCATCATTATTACTTCGAGAAGCACATTCTGCTGTACATTAGTAATAAATCTCAGTCATAATTTCTTCATGTTAAACCAGACTTGTATTTTGGCGGGTTGTGGTGAAGACCTTTGTGTTTTTGTGTGTATATGACAATAGTTTTTCGCAAATGAAATAGTGAAATGCTGGTGAAGAGCAGCTCTGCAGATGAAGTTCATGCATCATTGGAGAAGCACCAATTGAATGTCATTTTTGTTTTTTTTAGGTCAATGGTCTTGGTCATCCAAAACTATCCAAAAATGTATTGTATCAGTTTTTCCAGGTGAATACTGTTGGTTGTTGAAATTTCAGCGCATCGCTATCTTATATTATGTACTATATATATACCATAAATCAACAGAAAAGCCAAAATGGTAGTGTTGTGACTAGTGACGTGTAACTGAGAGATGATTACCGTTGTATCTCATGATGTGTTTGAGGGTCGTCAGGTCGCTCACTGAAGACTGATCGCGGCGGAAGATCTTGGCGCGAGGGCAAAGGTCATATGAGAATTCCTCGCCGTACTTCTTCCACATCTGCTCGTATCCGCTCAGGTCGTAGATCTTACGGTGGAACGGCACGTTGTAGGACGGCCAGTAACCTGCGGGACACACAGATTTAGTACAACATGTTCAAATTGATTTCACCACAAAATCAAAACAAAAAAAAAATGAAAATGAAGTCTGTGTCAGTCTGACCTCTGCGTAGTGTCTGCGTTTGGTCTGAATACTCCACCAGTCCTGGGATCTGCTCGACCACAGTCAGCGCCCCGTCATCCAGACTGTTGCCCAGATGCACTTTACTCACATCCACAACCATGTACTGATTATTATACGTCCCTGATGGAGAGATTCAGCACAGGATCAGAGCACTGATTCACACCAGTATGACAGAGCAAACTGAATCCAGACCAAACACTCACAAAAGCCAAAAACTAAATTTGTCAAGTAAATAAAATATCAGATTTATTAGGAACTGCAACGTGACACTTGGGTTAAAGTGTTAAACAGTAAGAATGATAATTTGAACTTCACAGGTATAAGAAACAATTCAAATAAGCAATAAAGAAAAAAATGAAAAGTCTATTGTCACACTAAATAAATAAATAAAATAAAAATAAATTATATTTAGTTATTTACATTATTTATTTTCAAAAAAAAAAAAATAAACAAAATTATATATATATATATATATATATATATATATATATATATATATATATATATATATATATATAATAAAATATATTTTTATTTAAAAATATTTATAATATGAAAAATAAATTAAGAAATTATTTAAAATACATTTGAAATTTTTTTTTATTTAATATAAATAAACATTTTTACATTCACTTTATTTTACATGGTATTTTATATAATATATAATTTTATATTTAATTTATATTTTATGTCAGTTTAAATTATGTACTACTCTATAGAGCAAGGAATTATATAATCTTACACTTAAATTTAAAAATCATTTTAAATTTTTTTTTTTTTACATTTGTTATTTTTCCATAGTTTATTTAATTGTTATAATATATATTATATTTTAATTTTCAATATTTAATAATGTAAATATAAATCAAAGAATTATATATATGAAAAATAAAAATGTTCTATTATAATATATAATATATATTTTACTTTTCAGTCTTAAATTATGTACTACTCCATAAATCAAAGAATTTATTTATATGATGGACTGTTTCTGACCAGAGTTGTATCTAGAGAAGGTTTGTGCCCACTGCTCTCCGGTCTGTGCCAGGACGTGTGCCAGTCGAACCCTCTGCCAGGAGAAGAGACTGGCAGGAGTGATGTAGGAGTACAGCGAGGTGTTGAAGACGTTATTAGTGGTCTGTGTCATCATCAAACCGCTGCCCAGCAGATAGAAATCATCCAGAGACACCAGGAACCCTGAACACACAGACACAGACACCAGCCATCACCGGCTACATTCACAAACGACACACTATACTGCCTACTACTTTATAAAGTGGTACATTATAAATAACAAAACGAATCAATAAACCATGTATGAACCAATGAACGAATGAACCAATCAATACCAGGGTAACTGCTGAAGGACAGTTTTCCGGTGGCCGTGTGCGGTTCGCTCAGTTTGAAGTCCCAGTGTTTGTAGATGCGCATGGTGGCGGCGTACGTGTACCAGCTGGAGTGAGCGAACAACAGGTTCTCATAGCCGGGCAACATCTGAAACATATGACAGATGTGAGAAACCATCACATCAGCTGACTTATGACCATCACTGATGTTACCTTAATGAGTGCAGAGCAGTGGCCCATAGGAGGAGCTTTATATGAACTCATGAGGGGCGTCCTGCCGGGCACCAGCGCCGGGATCAGATCCAGCAGATCGCCGACCGCACTCAGGAACTGAATGGCAAACTGGGACAGAGGCTACAGAGAGAAACACAAGTTTCTTTTAAAAGTTTTAAAACTTTTTAAAAGTTTAAGTAATTTTTAAGTAATAGAAAAAATACAGGAAAGAGAGCTTTAATAAAACAAGATACAAATACAATGAGTAGTACTAATAAACCTTCAGCTAAATAAATCTTAGTTTTATTTGTATTTAACACAAGATAAATACAGAAAATAGAGCCTTAAAAAAAAAAAAAAAAAAAAACTTTTAAAAGTTTAAGTAATTTAACCAGGCTGCTTTGGGGCACCATTGACTTCCATAGTAGGAAAAAAAAAAAAAAAAAAAAAAAATACTATGGAAGTCAATGGTGCCCCAAAGCAGCCTGGTTACAAACTTTCTTGAAAATATCTTCCTTTGTGTTCAATAGAACAAAGAAATTTGTACAGGTTTGGAACAACATGAGGGTGAGTAAATGATGACAGAATTTTCATTTTTGGGTAAACTATCCCTTTAAGTCATTTAAGTAAGAAATGGGAACAATACAGGAAATTGAGCTTTTTTTTTTTTTTTTTTTTAAATAAACTTTAGATGTTTAAGTCATTTTTAAATAATAGAAAAACACACGAAATGGACCTTTAATAATAATGATAAAAAAAACTCTTTTTAGATGTTTGAGTCATTTTTAAGTAAGTCATAGAAAATACAGGAAATAGAGCTTTAATAAAACAAAGAAACTTGTTAGATGTTTACATTTTTTAAAGTAAGACATGAAAAAAATACAGGAAATACAGCTTTCAGAAAACAAAATAAGAAAAACTTTTTTTTTTAGATGTTTATGTCATTTTCTAAAATAAGACGTAGGAAAAATACAGGAAATAGAGCTTTAAAAAACAAATGAAACTTTTTAGGTGTTTGCGTCATTTTTGAATAAGAAATAGGGGGAAAAAATACAGGAAATAAAGCTTTATTAAAACATTAAAACATTTTTTTTAGATTTTTAAATAATTTTTTAAGTAAGTAATCGAAAAACGAAGGAAATGGAGCTTTAATAAAACAAAAATAAAACTTTAGGTGTTTGCGTCATTTCTGAGTAAGAAATAGGAAAAATACTTTTTATATTAAAATTATATGTTCAAGCTATTTTTTTAAAGTAAGAAGTAGGAAAAATATAGATAATAGAGCTTTAATAAAACAAAAAATAAAAACTAGATGTTTAGTTAATGTTTGAGTAAGAAGTAAGAAAAATACAGGAAATAGAGCCTTTAAAAAAATAAAAATAAAAGCTCTTTATCTTCCCAGTTCAGTATGAGAAGATCAGCTGATCTTCCTCCTCTCACCTTCCTCCCCTGTTGTTTGGCCCAATCGGTCACTCCGGCCTGCAGCCCGTCCAGCTGCGCCAGAATCAGACCGGTGTGAATCCACAGAGGATCAGTAGTGTTACGCTTCACCTGAATCCGAGACCACTCGTCCTGCTTACTGCAAACAGACAGAATCAACACGCACTGTACGGAGCAAACACAGGAGAGAAACACGGGGAAGAGCATCACTCACGCCATGAAGCGCTTCACAGCCATCAGTGTTTTGGGATTCTGGATCAGCTGCGGGTACATGTTGTTGTAATGATCGAAAATCTGCCTAAAACACACAAAACACAACCAACTGTCATTATTAATAATCTCACTTTTTTTTTTTTTTTTTTTCCCACTCATATCAAAAGTACTACATTTTAGCTAAAATAAACTGACAACCCAAATCATACCAAAAAAAAAAAAAAAATCAATATTCATATATTCAAATAATATTCTGATATACTGTCATTTTAATATGATTTATATACTATAGTATTTTACATTATAACTTTTTGTTCTTTGTTTTTGTTCAAATTTTGAGAATCCTAAAAGATTCCTATAATCCTAGGCTAAAATCTGTAGTCTTTGATCACTAGTTTGACATGTTCACGGACAGCCGATTAATGACCGCTGTGATCAAACTTTACTTAGGATGAAACTCTGGCAGTGTCGGAAGATTTGGCGCACAGTCCTGCAGTGTGAATTCTCCTACGACGAATGTCAAATTGTCATCATTTTTCAAGACAAGCCGTGATCAAAATTAACACTAGAGATGTCTTTGTTAGCCACCATTTCAGTCCCGCGTGTAATGCAGCTCAGTCACCGAACGTGTGTGGGTTGATGATGTAAAACTCCGGACGAGTTTTCATGCACGCGTCCGTTTTTAACGCATCTTGACTGCCGTACAGTCTGACATAAATGACAGCTGAGATCCCACAGTGTGACATGAGGATCATGAACGTACAGTCTGACAAGCAACAATCCTAAAGGACTATTATAAATCGCACAGTGTGCACCCGCCTTAAAATATTAACCTGAATGCAATCACTAATATTCATTTCACAAGCAAACAAGTTTGCCAATTTACATATAAAGTCATATATTTATACTGGCTTAATGTTATTGTAGCAGAAACAGTGTGTTTAATATGGGGGTAGAATTGGAGCAAAATTCCAAATAAATAGATTATGATCCACAAATACACTACCAGTCAAAAGTTTGGACACGGTAAGATTTTTAATGTTTTTAAAAGAAGTTTCATCTGCTCACCAAGGCTGCATTTATTTAATTAAAAATACAGTAAAAACAGTAATATTGTGAAATATTATTACCATTGAATATAATGGTTTTCTGTTTGAATATATTTTATGAAGTAATTTATTCCTGTGACCAAAGCTGAATTTTCAGCATCATTACTCCAGTCTTCAGTGTCACATGATTATCAATGTTGAAAACAGTTGTGTATTATTTTTTTTTTTTTTTTTTCAGGATTCCTTGATGAATAGAAAGTTCAAAAGAACAGCATTTATCTGAAATACAAAGCTTTTGTAACATTATACACTACCGTTCAAAAGTCTGGGGTCAGTAAATTAAAGAAATTAATACTTTTATTCAGCAAGGATGCATTAAATCAATCAAAAGTGACAGTAAAGACATTTATAATGTTACAAAAAGATTATATTTCAAATAAATGCTGTTCTTTTGAACTTTCTGTTCATCAAAGAATCCTGAAAAAAAAAAAAAAAAAAAAAAAAATTGTACACAAATATTTTGTACAATTGTACACAATAAATGTTTCTTGAGCAGCAGATCGTCATATTAGAATGATTTCTGAAGGGTCATGTGACACTGAAGACTGGAGTAATGATGCTGAAAATTCAGCTTTGATCACAGGAATAAATTACTTTATAAAATATATTCAAACAGAAAACCGTTATATTCAATGGTAATAATATTTCACAATATTACTGTTTTTACTGTATATTTAATTAAATAAATGCAGCCTTGGGGAGCAAATGAAACTTCTTTTAAAAACATAAAATCTTACCGATTCCAAACTTTTCACTGGTAGTGTAAATGTGAAGATATTTACAAAAAATAATCATATGCACAAATGAATAGAATGAGATCCACACATATATGTTAGGAGTTTCACAAAAATTAATTGAATTCACAAATAAATAAAATGAGATTTCACAAATATTCACAAATATCAGGGGCGGGAACAGACTCTGAAAGGAGCTCCGTACTATTCCACCATGGATGCATCATTCGAATTGAGCTTAAGTGCTGTTTGTGTGATAAAAACACCCCGTTTACAAAAATGTAACAGACTTTATTGTGATTAATCTTTTAATTAGTTTTGTACATATTTTTGTGGGTGTAATTATATATAAGGTCTGCATTATCCATCTTACAAAAAGGGGGCTCTTATTTTGACGGGTATTATGATCTCAGTGATACTGATCACTGCAGTAATGAGCAAGAGAACGTGTCGTGCACATTATTACGGGCTATTTTGCAAACTTGCATGTTTATCACAAGGTTAAATCCAGTTAGATAAGTTAATAGCTAATTATTAAGGCTTTCTGAAGCTAATCTTGAATAATGCGACGCTTCCATAACGCATCTGTATCCAATATACCTTTGTTGTTCCCGTAACAGAGAGCACCGTTTCTCTGGCATTTTTAAATGGCGCATAAAATATAATAGTTTGGCTAAATGTTAAACCTCTTTTTACTGTACCATTTTTTAAGAACCCTCTACTTCCTTTCTAAGCCAATGCGGGATGAGACCGCCCCCAACTGTGAAGCAAAACGTGATTGGTTGTAGCGAAAGTGTGCTGTGATTGGTCAGTTGGGTTGAAAATGGACAAACCCAGCCGCTGGGTTACATGTTTGCCCAACCTGCTGGACAGTTTTATTTAACCCAACTATTGTGTAAAAATGGCTGTATTGCTTGATAAAAATGAACCCAAAATATGTTGGAAATTAACATTTATTAATATTAAATATAATAATTAAACAACAAACTTTTATTAAATTGTTTAATAATAAATGTGCACCTTTGATTATTATTGTTGCCTCTAGTAATTATGTGTCTGATTTTTAATTTCCAACCTATTTTGGGTTCATTTTAAGCCAGACATATAGTCATTTTTAAACAATAGTTGGGTTAAATAAAACCACCCAGCAGGTTGGGCAAACATTTAACCTAACTGCTGGATTAAAACGACCCAATCGCTGGGTTTGTCCATTTTCAACCCAACTTGGGTTGTTTTTAACCCAGCATTTTTTAGAGCGCAACAATAATGGAAAGATGAGGAAAGTATGTCACAAGATCACCCTGTTTGGACTTGTTTTCCATTTTGCACCATTTCCTGCCAGTCTGTCATCATAGTTGTGCCAAAAAAAATGTCAGTTTTTAACTCCAGGTAATCGCTGTAAGAGCAGGGTTGCTTAACAAACTGGTAAACTCTCTATCCGTAAGAAAACTCTGATGAACTCTTTTGCACTATTTCCTGCCAGTCTGTCATCATAGTTGTGCATTTCAATTCACTAACTTGCAGTTTGATTCGATATCAGTTATTTTGGATATTCTGTATATCAGGTACAGTACAGCACAGCATTTTCTCAAGAAAAAAAAAAAAAAACTCTCAACTAATGCTGTAAAATATAGGCTACATGGGAATCAGTTGGTACTACATTAATATTGAAGGTTAAAATGAACTGATTTATATATTACAAACTTAAATTGCACTTAAGGAAATTTTTATAATATGCTAATAAAGTTATAATAGGCCAACTAACTTTAAAATTATTTCTACTCCAATTCGTTTTCTGAAATATAAACATTTAAATGGTGGCTGTCAACTTGATGGATTTATTAAAACATGCATAATATAGGCTATTGAAGAACATTAAAAATTATAATTAATATGGTGTATATATTTAGCTAAATGCTCCTCTCTATAGTTAATTTTTTCTAGCTGACTAATGAGTTTATGGTCCCTGAATATGTTTGTTCTGAGGTAAATGTGACGTTACTTATTAAGTTATTAACGTCTTTCCGCGGTTGAAACGATTATAGGAGACATGATACGGATTTCGTTAAGTTGTACTGTATCTTTTATCATACCTTGAGAAGTTTATTCATG
This sequence comes from Hypophthalmichthys nobilis, assembly GCA_037950665.1. Classification (NCBI taxonomy): domain Eukaryota; kingdom Metazoa; phylum Chordata; class Actinopteri; order Cypriniformes; family Xenocyprididae; genus Hypophthalmichthys; species Hypophthalmichthys nobilis. The sequence continues at coordinate 42,946,437 of CM075475.1, forward strand.
TTTATTTCACGCTGTAACTGGTATTAAAGCGGAGGAGAGGATCAGTTCACGTGCGAGTCAGGCTGCTGCTTCTATTGAACTGAGACTACAGCGATCTGTCACGCCACATTAAAGACGCCAAAACGGTATTTATGTTTTATTATTCTGAAGTAAAATGGCCAAAATACTAAACTTGAGACTTTGAGAAATATGAGACTTTGTTTCATGTCAAAAGCAACAAATCACTAATCATATTTTGTGATTTATTGGATGGTTACGTATCCTTGCACTTTTTTAAGTGGGTATACGGAAATCCTTGACCTTTCCTAGTGGGTATACAGCGTTTACCTGCGTATTACATAGACTGAATCGACCTATTTGTGGATTTGTCTGCAGTCGTGATGCTAGAATTGTTTCAGAATCCACAAATGCGTGAGGTGATTCACAAATACACAGGAAGAGATCCACAAATGTACAGGTGGTGATTCACAAATAAATGCAGGCAAAGTTGTGCTTGTGACATAAAAACATTTGTGAATATGTTTTTTATTAGAAAATCTAATTTTTATTTATTTGTGAATTCAATTAATTTTTGTTAAACTCCTAACATATTTGTGGATCTCATTCTATTCATTTGTGCATACGATTATTTTTTGTGAATATCATAATTTGTGGATCATAATCTATTTATTTGGAATTTTGCTCCAATTTTACTCCCATAGTTTAAAAGCAAGAGTCAGAGAGAGAGAGAGAAATTATCATAAAAAAAGTAAACATAGATGTTTATAGTGCAAGAAACTTTGACTAACATAAGTGCACTTAAAAGAAACAGCAGCAACTATTTTTTTTTTTTTTAAATTAAGAAACAATTGACTCAACATCTAAAATAAGCAGGTAGTTTAAAGGGATAGTTCACCCAAACATGAAAATAATTCCATGATTTACTCACCCTCAAGCCATCCTAGGTGTATATGACATTCTTCTTTCAGATGAACACAATCAGAGTCATATTAAATAATATTCTGGCTCTTCCAAGCTACAGTTGCAAGAATAAGTATGTGAACCACTTGCAGAATCTGTGAAAATGTGCAAAATTTTAACAAAATAAGAGAGATCATACAAAATGCATGTTAAATACTTAGTACTGTCCTGAGTAAGATATTTTACATAAAAGATGTTTACATAAAATCCATAAGACAAAAAAATAGCTGAATTTATTAAAATAACCCCATTCATAAGTATGTGAACCATTGATTCTTAATACTGTGTGTCATTACTGGATGATCTACGACTGTTTTTTTGTTGTGATGGTTGTTCATGAGTCCCTTGTTTGTCCTGAGCAGTTAAACTGAGCTCTGTTCTTCAGAAAAAATCTCCAAGTCCCAAAAAAATTTCAGTTTTCCACCATCTTTTGCATATTTGAACCCTTTACAACAGTGACTGAATGATTTTGAGATCCATCTTTTCACATGGAGGACAACGGAGGGACTCAAACACAACTATTAAAAAAGGTTCAAACATTCACTGATGCTTCAGAAGGAAACACGATGCATTAAGAGTCGGGGGGTGAAAACTTTTGAACAGGATGGAGAGGTCCAAATTTTTCTTATTTCGCTTGAATATCATTTTTATTCATTTAGTACTGCCCTTCGGAAGCAACAGAAGATACTTGCATGTTTCCCGGAAGGCAAATTAAATACAATTTACCTTGATCTTCAAATTCCAAATGTTTTCACCCCCCCCTCTATTAATGCATCATGTTTTTTTCTGGAGCATCAGTGAATGTTTGAACCTTTTTTAAAAGTTGTGTTTGAGTCCCTCAGTTGTCCTCAGTGTGAAAAGACGGATCTCAAAATCATTCAGTCACTGCTGAAAAGGGTTCAAATATGCAAAAAATGCTTGAAAACTGAAGAATCTGCAGGACCTGGAGGATTTTTCTGAAGAACAGAGCTCAGTTTAACTGCTCAGGACAAACAAGAGACTCATGAACAACCATCACAAAACAAAAAAAACTGTTGTAGATCATCCAGGTAACCACACACAGTATTAAGAATCAATGGTTCACATACTTATGAATGGGGTTATTTTAATAATTTCAGCTATTTTTTTTTTGTCTTGTGGATTATATGTAAACATCTTTTATGTAAAATATCTCACTCAGGACAGTACTAAATAAAAAATAACATGCATTTTGTATTATCTCCCTTATTTTGTTAAAATTATTAACATTTTCACAGATTCTGCAAGTGGTTCACATACTTTTTCTTGCAACTGTATATAATGGTAGTGAATGGGGGGCACAATTTTGAAGGCCCAAAAAGTGGATCCATCCATCATAAAAATAATCCATACGGCTCCAGGGGGTTAATAAAGGCCTTCTGAAGAGAAGCAATGGGTTTTTGTAAGAAAAATATCCCTATTTAAAGCTTTATTAACTATAATAAGTAGCTTCTGACAGACGTATGGATTACTTTTATGATGGATGGATGCATTTTTTTGGACTTTGAAATCACGCCCCCTTCACTACCATTATAAAGCTTGGAAGAGCCAGGATATTTTTAAATATATCTCTGATTGTGTTCATCTGAAAAAAGAAGTGTGAGGGTGAGTAAATCATGGGACAATGTTCATTTTTTGGGTGAACTATCCCTTTAAGGCAGGGGTGGGGAACGTTGATCCTGGAGGGCCATATTGTCCTGCAGAGTTTAGCTCCAACCCTGAAAGAAAAAAAAACACTCACCTGCCTGTAACTTTAGTAATCCTGAAGACCTTGATTAGCTTCAGGTGTGTTTAATTAGGGTTGGAGCTAAACTCTGCAGGACAATGGCCCTCCAGGATCAACGTTCCCCACCCCTGCTTTAAGGCTTCAGACACGTACGGTGCGGTGAGGAAGCCCTCCATATATCCAGCAATGAACATGGTGACGTCGTCCGTCTCCGCCGTCTGTCCGTATCCGGCACGGATCTCCAGCACACCCCATCCCGTGGACGACAGCGTGTCATTATAGTAGCCGTAGGCGTCGCCCTGCGGGTCTAGAACACCTTGCTTCAGCACAACGGTCTTATGGGTCGAATCCCAGTACGCCGTGGCCTTCAGCAGCTCTGGATCAAACACACACAAACGTAACATTAGTATGATATGGAAAACAAAGCAACAAAATAAGGTTCTGATTCTTCATGAATCAACAGTCACGTGGGCGTCTGCTACTTCCTTAATGCTTTATGCCGTTTTTAACCTTAAGAGGAACTTTACTTGAGGATATGAGATCAGAAATTAATACTCCTCAACATTTACTCTTTGCAGACATCCTATAAACTGAGAATATAAAATAACAAAACACTCAAAACAGATTCAGTCTGTGACTTAAATAAGTTCCAATAATTTAAGATATTTTTTTCCACACAAATTCAAGAGATGGGTAATACATTTATTGTTTTTCTCATGTTCTCTCAAACCTAGGTTTTAAAATATTTTTTTATTTAAATAAAAACTAACACTTTAAACAAACCTTCTTAACTCACTATAATGACATGTTTTTAAACTCTCTTTTATTGCTTCAGTGCATAATTTAGTATTTTATGCATTGCTATCCTATCATCACTATCTTTCTAGGGGGAAAATGATATTATCTTTCAGTGTAACAGTACAATCTCTTTGTTAAGCAACCATAAAGTAACTGAAGTCCCATCTCAGATTTTAGACTTGAATTTTACAGGATCATGTGCTTCATGATCAGGTGCTTCATGATCATTATAAGACAAACCTGCAGAGTCAGTCAATTCCTCTTTAACTCACTTAAAACACACTCGACTTGAACTCTAAGCAGCGAAACAAAAGCACGGCGTGTTTTAATAAGATTTACATTTTGAACATATGGTCATACAAACATAAAAACACACTGTATGAAACACGAGCTTTATTAAAGTCAATGTTAAATAACTGAGCTACTTACTGTCGCTTCTGGCTGTTGCTGCAAAACAAGCAAGAATTAAAACACAAATGTTGTTTGTCATGTTTGTGTCTATGTTCAGTCAGTCGAAGCACAGAAAGTGAAAATAAAGTGGGAAATCCGTCAGTGCAAAGAATCCTTATGTCAAAACAACATGGATAAATCTGAACGCGATCCTCAGACGAGATAATCCGAAAGTACGTTTATAAGGCACACACTGAACGACACAATGACCGCTGACAGACGCCAAAAAAACGAATGGAAAACAATCTTCACCCCAGATGGGACTCGAACCCACAATCCCTGGCTTAGGAGGCCAGTGCCTTATCCATTAGGCCACTGGGGCATATAATAATAACAAGGCGGTGGAGACCCTTATAAGGGCGTCCAATGGAAACTCAGTGAGGCGACACGTGACCTTTGCAGGCGTTCTACGCGGAAGTGGAAAAGTCTCCTACTAAAATAGTCGGGAATTACTTAATTTAACCGTTCAGAAACGCATTCTTTAGCCGTTATGATAAATTACATGTTATTAACTATGTTAGTTTAATAAACGTGAAGTTAAACGGTTTGAATTAACTTTTTGAAACGTTAAGGCGCCATTAACCATCTAAAATGTCTGTAAACAGCACTGGTGACCAATTTACATCACTAATTTAAGCTTTAAAACTGACTTACCTTAAGAAAGAAAGAAAAATAGTTGAGGCCTTGGAATTAATCTGGTTTAAAGTGTCTAAAATATGCTTTTATTGGCAGGACTAAATTAGTTTTACTTACCTTTCTTTTATTTAACACCTTAATGCCTAAAACTACATGAATATAAATTTAAAACTCAAAAACACGATAATCAAAAGAGTTCTCACGTGATTCATGATTTTTACAACATTACCAATAATGTAAATGGGTTAAAAAGACATTAAACAATAATTGTGATCTAAGAGAATGTAACTGAAATGTTGAATCTATATTTTGTTAGCAGTTTTTTTTACATGGTTAACCTCCTCAATTACCCTGATCAACTGTATCAGTGAAATCAAAGTGAAAAATAATGAACTGCATGTTTGTCTGGCTAATTTGTTTAGTTTTACTAAAGTTTTGCTTAAAAACTGATATTTTAATAACATTTTAATTGTAAAACCTTTGATTCGGACACAATTAAAAGAGGTTTAGTCCAGTTAAAATGGCAGCCGTCAGTTCTGAGATTCTGCCATCACACAAACGTGAATCATTCAGAGCAAAGGAGACGGAAAGCACCACAAATATTCCTGAAATTGAGACGTTTAATAAGAGAAAGCCCATAAAACAAGTCTGATTTATATTTTTACTCACACATAACAGGTTTCACAAGCATCTTTCTTCATCAGACTTCTTTAAATAATTGTTTTTCTTACCTTAAAGACATTTGAATCTTTCTAGGATGTACATAAACAACAGTTATACAATTTAATTAAATTAAATAACCCCAAACAAAGACCAACAAAACAGTGTTTTTTTTTAATGCTATAAGACATTCATCCAGTGTTTTGGAGGCAACAAAAGTAACAAGGAACTCACACAAGTTGTGCAAAAACTCATTTGAATATTTAACTTCAGGTCCCATTCATTTGAAATGTTTTGAAACAAACGAGTGCAAAGAAAACAAAGAATGTGTGTTTAAAAGTTTAAATTCCATCACCATAGTAACTAAACATAACATTCTACTCTAATGTAACATGGCAACCAGGCGCTTCAGTGATTCCGTTTCTGTCTGATCAGTGTAGTTTTATCATTATAGAAATGTATCATAGATAAATATGTAATATATAATCTGTTTTATTTCATAATATTTATAAATCATCTTTCATTGAACACACAATATCTCATCTGTAGTTTCTCTCTGCCACAGTGAGATCATTCACTTTCCCTTCATTGATTCCTTTATTAATTCACTCATTCACTCACTCACTCACTCACTCGTCATCGATGAGTTTCTCAGCTCCGTTCTGCGGAGCATCTTCGTCTCCTGCTCTGCTCGTCTCCTCCTCCTCCTCGTCTTCGTAGGAGAGACTCTGTCCGCCGTAGTTGATGGTGGTTCGGGACAGATCCACTTCGATGGGGAACACGTCAGCGTCTTTCAGAACTGCGTAGCAGTCGTCGTAATAGCGCGACATGCCTGAGACGAAGCGCTGCAGCTGGAACACGATGTCCTGAACTGAAGGGGGAACGTAAAGGGTTAAAGCAGCGTAAAACAGATCATGTGCTGTATTCTGATGCGTCTGCTCAACACACCGTGTTTCTGGTCCAAGAGTTCGATTTTCTCCAAAACATCCTTGCGCATCTTAGCGAATCGTGTGCGAGCTTCCTGACGACAGCGCAGGATCAAACGGTACTCGTAGTTACCGGTGCTGACGCGGTACAACGGGTCGCCCAATGCCTAAAACACAAAACACAGAGTTAAATATAGCTTTAAGCAGCCATTAAGGGGCCAAGCACAAAGAAGGCAAAATAAGTCATGCCAGCATGGCTGGGAGCATCACACTGACTGCAACAATGAGCAATTAAAGGCATATTAAGATGATTTTAGGCAAAATTACTTAAAAAAAAAAAAATCATAAACACAGTCATTAGTGAAGATTTAATGGTTTATCACTTTTGACCAATAGGTGGCGCTGTGACCAAATTGATGTGGTGTTGTCAGAGTGAGGTGACCATGACTCATGCAAAGTTTGGTGTCAAATGCCAAAGCATTGCAGACATACAGCCTTAAGAGGCATTTTGGCATCATTCCTCAAATTTGTTGCTGTGGTAAATGAAAATGATTTTGTCTATCGACACGAAATCCATAACTTTTTGTATCTATTTTTTTGGCATGACCCAAGGAATCTACTAAGACCAGTGTTTCATTACAATAGGTTAATTTAATCAAAAGTTATTAGCATTTTTGTAACACAAGGTGGCGCTGCCCCGAAACTTTGAGTTTCATAATGATATGCTAATGCATTCGTAAAATATATCATTTTATGACAAAATTAAAAAAGGCCAATTCGAAATTGGATCGTTGCGGCATGACTCCCTGAATCTAACGAGACCACACTTATAATTCCCGTTCAGAAGATATAAGCAAAAACAGCCAGTTTTCCTATCTCCGGACCAGTAGGTGGCGCTGCTCCGAAACGCAGCATGTTACCTCAGATCATGCTTGTGATGACACGGACCAAGTTTGGTCTGAATACGATAAAGCTTTGAGGAGATACAGCCTCACATCAATTTTCAAAAGCACTGTGTAAAATTCCTTTGTGCATTTTTCGAAAATGACGAAAATGACAATTTTCGTGAAAATCGGAGCAACAGCCTAGGAGGAGTTCGAAAAAATAGTTTTTTGTAGAATTTTGTTTCTAGCCCTTACGGTTGAATGCTTATTAGCATAAACATGAGTGCAAATTTGGACAGCTGGTGGCGCTAGAGGGATTGAGTCAGATCAGGGGTGTCCAACCCTGCTCCTGGAGTGCTACCGTCCTGCAGATTTCAGTTCCAACCCCGCTCCAACACACCTGTCTGTAATTATCAAGCAACACTTGGTATTCATAAGCTGTCGTTTCACAGTGTACATTCCTAAACCCTGGGTTACAGTTCTTATTTGAATATTTGCGGTGTCAATGTCATTGATTAAATAAATGCAGCACGCGACCTGTTAACAGCTCTAGCACTGCGCTTCCTCATATTGCCGACTTCATATGTGTTTTAAAGGGGACTGAGGCGATCACGAATTAGTGTACATATTACAGAGTTAATTGCAAATATTTAGAGGGGCTAAAGCCCTCCTAAAATGGGCCTAGTGACGCCCCTGATATAAGCAAGCAAGCAAATAAGTATAGCCACAATCTCTCTCTTGGTTTTTTTTTTTTTTTTTAAATTTCAAGTTTTAATTTAGTACCATTTTTTGCTCATGATCACACTCCTCACACTGATCAGAGTTCAATACTTAACTGGCTCTTCCACCTCCAAAACACTTGTTATAATCAGTAAACGGGTTAAGGAGGTTGAAACAGTAAAAATAGGTTAAGAGTCACATGATCGAAAGATGATTTCCCTCATGTGATCTAGAGTTTTGTTTATACAAAGAGTAAATTAATGAAGTGAGTGAACTTACGATACAGCTGTACTCTTCATCATCCATCTCCTTCACCTTCAGACAGTACGACTGAATAAACACAAACACACATCAATAATCAATAATAATAGTAATAAAGAAAAATCATCATAAACACCCCAAATGAGTCTTCTCAAATGGTTTCATACCAAATACTCAAACTTGACGTCCAGGTACTTGCGGATGGTGAGTTTGGTGTCTGGAATCGCTTTGTGGAGATACGTGTTCAGATCGTGCAGCATCTGACAGACAGACAGCATTATTAAAGGTGTTATTATTAATAACAACTCATCTTGTTACTGTTAACATTAGTTAATGCAATTGAACTAACAATGGACCATATATTTCTTACAACATTTATTAATCTTTGTTAATGTTAGTTGATAAAAACACAGTTCATTGTTAGTTCACACTGCATTAATTAATGTTAACACTTAAAAATGTGTTAGTAAATGTTGAAATGAACATTAACTAAGATTAATAAATGCTGTATTGTTCATTAACTAATGTAGTTAACTAATATTAAAAACTGCAACCTTATTGTAAAGAGTTACCCATTTATCTTTTAAACAAGCCGCAGTGTTTTCATTGTATTTTTTGTTGATATACACCATGTTTTATGTATGTTACAGTTACTCTACATTCATCTATATTTTAGTCAGTATCTCTGTAAGAATAAGAAGTCGTGTCAGATCTGATCTCTTACAGGTTTGATGGTCTTCAGCAGCTGAATGCCAAACTTCTCCATGTTTCGATGAGCTTCAGCAAACTTGACAAAGGCTTCGCTGGCGGCGGCCTGCGGCTCACGGACGCCGATGACAGAAAACACATCACCAAATGCTGAAAGAGGAAACCAAACATTATAATCACACATCAGATGAATATAGATGATGATGGAGTTTGTAGAGTGTTTTTTGGTCATATTTGGTTATTAATGCCAAACAACTTAATGTTACTGGGGAATTGTGTAACTATAGTCCATCTTTTGAATATCTGATCACAAATTGGATGCATTATCAGTCTTTCTTGTCTATAAAATGAACCTTCTGCAGGTGAAAGTGAGAAAGACTTTGATAATATCACTAAAGTCACTTAAAACACACATTTTGATTGAAACTAGTCTCTCTTGTCACTGTAATCAGCTGTCAGTGTGAACGGCCCATTACTGTGTGTGTGTGAGTTTGTGATATCTGACCTCTGTGAGTCTGAGAGAGCTCATAGAAAGCCCTCAGGAGTCTCTTCGTGTGCTCCATCAGTCCTAAACACACACAAACACTCAGGTTATTTCCCTATGAAACTCTCTCAGTCATTGGTTTAATGCAGAATCAGTGTGAATGAATGACCTTTATAAAGTTCAGCAGTTTTCTCCAGTTCCTCCAGCCTCTTCACCAGACCATCTGAAACACACAAACACAGATTTCACAGATCATATCCACACATGAACCTGTCAATACTCTCAATGATGGAGCTCCCAAACAAAGGACGCAAGAAATCTCTAAGTACTGTAATGTGAAATAACGTTACAAATCATTTGTTGTACTATGATTTGTGTAGAAAAATATATTGTATTGCAATGATGAGAATTACAAATGGGAATTAAATAAAAACTCAAGAGCAAACATCCGAGTGCATTACAGTACTGGAAATCATTTAACCCCTAAATTAAGGAGAGTTTGGGGGTTTAAATGTGTTTGTCATAAAAATAACATCACAGCGCAAAATCTTAATGCTCTGAAAAACAAGCATCATTTTGTTTATGAATAAAACATTTTCATGACCTGCACATTTAATTAAAAGAATAACTGACCTAAAAAATAACAGTTATTATTAAAGAGGCCATATTATGCCCTTTTACAGTCTTGATGTTGTTTTTGGGCTCTACTAGAACAGGTTTTCATCCTTGAATGTTTATTATTTTCCTCATATTCTCCTTTGTTGCAGCTCCCGTCTTCCCAGTCTGTCAGTAACGCTCTGTTTAGTTGCTGTCTCTATGAAGCCCTTCCTTCTGAAAAGCACAATGTGCTCTGATTGGTCAGCTGGAGCAGTGTGTTGTGATTGGTCAAGCACTTTGAGAGTGTGTTTGGGATATCCCCCGCCCCTTACCATAACCGCCAGTTTCAACACTACTAACTCAAGCAGGCCCCGCCCCTTTATTCTGCATATGAATTATTTAAATGAGGAATATTGTAACGTGTTCGTTCCTGGAAGAAAACTCAAAACTACAATGGAGGCATTTCCATAACTGGAGCTTTGCAGAGCTTTTTCATGATCAAACAGCAACATTACACACTAAACAAAGACGAACATGGCAAAAAGCAGATTAATAGGACCCCTCATCCATCCCTCCCAGCCCATATAATAAAAAAAAAAAGTGTCCCTCATGGGTCAAAATGACCCAAAGCCCTAAAATTATACTTTTACTTTTTTCTGTCCAGAAAGCCTATTTTTTAAATGCTTTTTTGGATTTTTTGTTGTTGCTATTTTTTATTTTATTTACTTTTAAATTACTAGATTTTATCAATAAATAACTTATCACTTAAGCACATTCCTCACATTCTTTCAACTTAAATTCAAAGTAACTCACCATTTCATGCATAACTTGATTCAGCTCAAAATATCTCACATTGGGTGTCTCTGCTGACCTCTTGTGGAAAAATAACAATAATATTACATGATATTTCATGTTTCTTGCCACTAGATGCCCTTATAGCTCTATATGGAGCAAATGAATTGTTCTCACGGGTCCTAAAGATAGTTTTATTCAATTATTTATTCAGTTATGCATTCAGGCATCTATTTAGACATTACAAAATCATTTTTGGTAAAGTTTTAGTTTAATTTTTTAGGTTTTTCTATATATACACTGAAGTGTCAGATATTGTAATAATTCAAGTTAGTGAGGTGGACAGCAGGAAATGTGTTCAAATCTAACCACTTCATATCTGTGTGTGGTCTGCATTGTGACTGATTGATTTTTATTTGAAAAAAAAATGGAGAAAAAAAAAATATTCCACACATTCCATTCATTCCTATGCGGGTCAAATTGACCTAAAAGGGACTCTTTTGTTACTATTTTTATTACAACCACATAAACTCCTCAAATCCAGTCAATTTGTGTGTGTGTGTGTATTTCAAGTTCAAGTGCAAATAAAGTCCTAAGGTCTTAGACCACTCAATTTAAAAAAAATAATAATAATAATTTCAGAACAAAATGACCTGAGGGATGGATGAGAGTTAAATATCAGAGTATCTCCCACCCTTCACGCTCCTAAATCAACCCTTAAAGCTCATTTTCATACTGTGGCTTTTGAGTCTAATGCAGGAGGAGAAGTAGATAAAGTCAATTTTGATTTACTAGTTGAGTATAAAATATGCTGTATAAATGAAAAGGACACTGAGACAGACAGACAGACAGAGAGAGAGACAGGCGGTCTGACCGTTGCACAGAATGGCTCTGCTGAGACCCAGAGCGTCTGCGGTTCCTGAACTCATGTTCTCCACCAGACGATGCTTCACCTTCTTCAGCACTGAAACACACACACACATATATACTGTCAAAATACACACACACTCAAAGATCTTCACCACAAACTGACAAAATAAACTCTTGCTTTAACTTGAAGAAACTATGACAAATATATTACTATTTATAATAAATATCTAAATATAAATCTCTGTTGACAACAAAAATCAAAATGAAAGGTTCTGGTGCAAAGGAATTGATTTGATTACATTTCAAAATTGTTAAGGTTTTATGAATTTGATTTAATATATATACATGCAATCTAGGAAAAAATTTAGGAAAAACTAAACAAACAAACACGTTTCTGCCTCCATTCAAGCACAATGAATATTTACTGCTGTAATTAAACAGTTTTTACCGATATCCAGAGATTTGCCCTGCTTCGGGTCGGCCTGCAGTTTATTGTACTGGATCACGACTTCACCCTGCAGATCACAAACACATTCATCAAGACTAATAAACCCGTCCTTCACAAAACATCATGTGATTTACTGATAGACTATTGCAGGTGTGTAGCAGCAGCAGTTTTCATTTGATGATACATGGGTCAATATTATGTCAATCTATGGATAATAATACTTGTGGTTCTTATAATGTTCTGCAGTTTAATTTCATGACATATGACATGATTTCCATGAATAAACATGATTCATATGAAGAATCCACTATTTAACACTGTAAAACATGAAAGATTTTCACACTGATTCTATCAAATGAGAGTATAAATTCACCTAGTTAACATAATTTCTGCAAAAACTGCAAACAAATGAACTGCAAATCTAATAATTAACAATAGTGTTAAAAAAACAATACCTTCACTTTGGAAATTACATGTTTCAGGTTATTTGAACTGTATTACTACAAAACTGTAAAAAAAAAAAACCCAGAATGACTGATTAATTCAAGTTTCAAATCATCACATGAGCAGTTTTGCTCGAGTGCTGTAGATGTTAAAGGAATGAGGATATCTCATTTGATTGATGGTTTATATCATCTCCAAAATGTAAACGACATTATCGTCCAGCTCTAAACGGCTCAATATGACTTTGAAACATAAGATATTATAAGCGTTAACATTATGAATCTCCATAAAGCTACTTTAAAACAACATGTACGGTGAACAGAGACGTTTATAAACGCACCTGCACTGTCTGGATCATCTTGGCCACCTCCACTTTAGTCTTTCCTTTCACCGGTTTTCCGTTCACTCCAGTGATCTCGTCTCCTGCGGCCAGAGTCCCGTCCAGAGCGGCGGAGTGTTATCAAACACCTGAACACACAAACATGATCTCTGTCATCTCAAATAAGACATCATAACTCATAAATCACACCTGCAAATTCATAAAAGGCAAAAGGAGTGAGGACATCCTCTGCAGAAATAGCATTTCACTGATTTTACATTAAAAAAAATGTAGATTTCTCGATTGTCATTTTGAAGAAATGATTTAATCCCAAGAATTGATCTTTTAGTCAGTGCTGTTTTCAGTTGATGCGTGAACAAAACTTCACTAAACATTATTTGTACCGCCTGCCATCCAATAATCACAATAAACTTGTGCGTTGATACTTTTGCTCAGAAACCAAGTCTCAGCATTCAAATCCTGTCAGTTTCATCACATGTAATCGCTCAGTCAGTGTTTCAAATGGGGAAAGGTGTCAGTAAAACAGCTTGAGAACAATTTGTCACACTTTTACCTCAGAAAAGCCATTCAGTGACCATAAACTCAATAGTTCAAAAGAAAAAATAAGTAGAGAGAAGCATTTTGATAAATATATGCACTATATTACATATTCATTATATTTTTACTTAAACTGTTCTTCATGTACATTTCAATAAATCCATCATGAAAAGCCAACGTTTAAAAGTTTTTATTTTATTATTATTATTATAAGTTATTATACCTTTATTATTATAAAAACTGCCTTATGTGCAATTTAAAGGTTTGTATAATTAATTATTTTTTAACCTTTAATATTATAGTAATGTACCGACTGACAGGTTCCCTGTGAAGTTCACAGCAATAGCTGTGAGACATTATTTTCCTTTGACATGAACTGTACCTGATATATATCCAAATGAATCGATATCAAATTTAATCGAGCTTGTGAACTGAATCATGGAATTTGTGTCAATACCCAGCCCTAAAATGAAGCTTTCTGTTGCACTTTGACAAGAAAACAGAGGTACAGGACATTATTTAGATGTGGCCCTCATGCATTTGACAAAATATTCAAAGCGTCAGCAAAAACATTCATATACATAACATTCCCATAGTCAGAGGAGAATGTGAGAGTAAAAGTGTGACCTGTACGATGTAGAGACACGGGCAGAACTGAGCTCCGCCCCCAATACTGATCCCAATCAGGTTCTGTGAGTCTTTCTTCAGAGTCACTGTTCCAGGAACTGTAGGAATCCCTCTGGACACAGACACAACATCACACACACGTGTTAAATACTCTCTGTCTTCACTTTATACACTAGATCTGTTGATTTATCTTTTTGTGAAATGCTCTGCTTGAAAAGAGTGCTTGCTCTCCTTTCTTTCAATTGCAGTTACATACTGTTTGACAACATGCAATGCAATAAGTGTGACTTGCATTAATATCTCCATTTCCTCCCCATTGTAGAAACACCACAGGATGTGACATCATGTAGACAAACAAATACTGATGTGCTACTTGTTAATTATGGACATTTTTGATACTCACAGTTTGTCCTCCTCCAGCTCATAGTCCATGTCTGTGAACATTATCAGCTCTGATCGTTTGTGTTCAATGTGGATCTGATGATCAAACTCTCTTCATTCATTCAGAAGCTGAACTCTCCAACTGAAATACATCAGTATTAATAAAACTCACATTTTAAATAATCTGTACTAACATCCCAAACTGAGACATACTCATTTTTTTTTAAAAGATGCTTAATATTATTGTTGTTGTTTATATTATTGCCGTTGTTATTATGAGTTGGCGACAGGTGTTAACGCAAATAAATAATTCGGGTGTCTCTCTTACCGCTCCGTCGATGAATAGTTGAAGCACTAAGATGTTATTAGCAATTGAAAATATTGAAACAATGTTTCAGTGTTATTTTATGAAGATAATTGGATAAACATTCCGCTTTTTCATCTGACCACCAGTCTGCAGGATGTTTTCTTCTTCTGCTGGTGTTTAATGGTGGCTGGAAAACCAACATAAAAGCGCATTTCCGCCTCCTACTGGACTGGAGTGTGAAGAAAATAAATCTCATTTCAAATTTTATGGAGTGAATATATATATATATATATATATATATATATATATATATATATAATCACATAAGTCCTATTAATCTTTAAGCATGAATTAATTTCTCTTATATAGGCCTACACAGTTTTGAAGTACATGGATCTTATTTATATATTATATTTTATATATTTAACAATTATTTGAGATACAATGACTGACATAACACTATAATATAATTTATTTAAAAAGCGCAAATTGTGATTGGTTGCGATCCTCTTATTTTTAGTTATGAGATGCGTCACAACTAACGGTCAGACGTCTCAGCCAGTTACTAGATTGGGCAGGTCATTTTCAGACATCTAAATTTTATAAACAAAACTCATTGCAAGTACTCCATAAAATCAGTCATCATGATGTTACTGAACACTCAGGCCCACCGCAGAGTCGGCTGGCATTGGTGTTGAAGTCGCCGAAGAGCAAGCAGCGATCAGCAGGTAGACTCGGTCGTTCACGAGTGACTGGTTTTATGACAAAGTAAAGAACCCCCATCGGCCCAAAAAGCGGAATCCGGCGGCCTGGGTGAAGGTTACAGCGTGTATGTCTTTTCAGCGCCCCTGTGAAGTTCACGTAATTTCACTCGTTTAATCTGACTCCAATTTCAAATGATTATTACTCTTAGGTTGTGTTTCCAGTTAGAAATTAATCATTCGTTATGTATTAATTTAGATATTTGATTATTCTGGGTATCCCATATTTTCAATTATTCGTTCATTACGGACCCACCATAAACAGAGACTTTCACATCGACCGACTGCGGTCTCACGGACATAAATTCGCCAGTTTATGATTCTTAGTCAGAGGTGCAGAGTTTACTAATGCATTTGAGTCGAACCGCCACATGCTTGTTCATACAAAAATACAGTTTTCTTAGTCACGATACTGCAACTTGCTAAGCCAATAACAGACAAACTCAAAAAGTCCATGATGTGCCCTATGCTCCTTTCATGGGGCTCTCTGGTTTAAACCTGTCCTGTATGAATTCTGGAAATAGCGGACTTTAGTAATCTACTAGTCATAATGATTTCAGAAGAATCCAGAGTAAATCAAATATAACATTTTATTTTGTCAAGTAAAATGTATCATGTCAATTACATAGTTGGACAATTAGAAGCCAATTCAGAAATAAATGCATAACATCAATTACTCAAAGAAATGCATATACACACAGTGATGTGTGAATGTCTTCAGACATTCAACCATCTCTGCATGGGAGTTTCTGTGACAGAAGATCCCCCATGACTGCTTTTGCACTTTACCTTATATACCCAGACCAGAACAAAGGATTGTAAATATTTACTACACCAACACCTGTTTTGGGGGGAAGAGGTAGTGGGTTATCAGATCTCTTGAAGAGACAAAAGGAGGACAGAATTCTCCTTAGTTTTCAATCTTCCTCATAACATAAGTGACTGCTGTGAAACTGAGACCATTTTACCAATCGCACTGAGACATTTAAAATGATACCAAACATGAAAGGAAAAAACAATAGATACACAAAATACATTATACATCTTGAAGAACTTTCAGTGACTTGAGTTAGGGGAAGGAAGGAGGGTGTGTGTGTGGGGGTTGCATCCTGTAGATGTTGTGAGGGCAAGGCGTTGTCCCTATGCTATTTCTTTGAGATCTTCTCTCCAGATGAGTTTTATTGCTTTATTGTAGGGCACTTGATCTCAGTTTTGTCTTAGCAGGAAAATCAGGTTTTATGACAAAGTGGCAGAAATATAGTGGAAGAGTGACTCTCGAAACATGAATTACATCTGTGGTGGGAGATGACTCGATCTCAAATATAACCAACTCTGAGAGATCAGTTGAACGACTGAATTGAAATCAAATATGGGACGACTGTCCGTCGTCTTGTGCATTATTGTCATTTGCTAATTTTCTTTTACTGTATTTGCCATGTTTCGATCCGTTTTCCTGTTGTTCTCCTGGCAGGAGAATTGATTCATTTTTATAATTTTATTTTATTATCATTATTTAGTTTCAAGGAGGTAAATGGTACACGGTTGTCATGACAATATAATTCTATAACATTCTTTTCGTAGTGAATGATTTGGGCGGGCTTTTGAGAGCTTTTGAGCTGGAAATCGTCGTCGACCCGTTCTGGCAACACTTCAGCCGTTTAAATTTAAACAAGAATGGAAATCTGCAGAATACGGAGGATCCATTATCAGTGAGTAACGAATTTAAATGTCTAGTCACGCAAAGCCATAATATGTCATTATTATATGTAGTGCTTAGTACTCAAGTGATCTTTGGGCCACACATCACTTAAGGTTGTGGTTATGAGTACATTAGATGACCACTTCCCCCCCACCCCACCCCCTCGATCTTAGTTTATGACACCAATCAAGGGCTGCATCCAAAATCGCATACTTCCCTACTATTAGGGAAAAAACAGTATGTGACAAATGAGGTATGTCCAAATTCACAGTAGGCTACTCATAAAAGAGTAGACAAAAAGTACCCAGATGACCTAGTTACTACTTCTAATGAGATCCTAAAGTGTGCAACAGAGCAAACGGAGAACAGAATGGATATATCAGAGAAGGATGTCTATGAAGTAAATGTATCGAATTAATAGAATGCTAAACAAATATTTACACCTATATAGCTGCTGTGCGTGAGCTAATAAGTGAAACACGGAGCGGATTGAGCATGCAGTGGCACAGATCTGCAAGCTTGTGGTGCGCACATCCATTTTTCACAACAAAAGACAAGGAAATCACTCATTGCTCATGACTGAATAATAACGATTGATCTTTATTTAATTTATACAGTGAAGATTAGTAGGTCACTGTATTTGGTAATTGCAGTAAAATACTGTAAATGCTGTTTACAGTAGTAGTCCTGTAAAAATACAGTAAGTGGCTGGCAACCCAGCTACTAGTATTTTACTGTAAATTTACAGCAAAAAGTTTTAGTGTTGACTTAAAAATAGGATGTTTGGGGAATTGGGTGAGACGTTATGGATTTGTGTTTACTGTTTTGAGAATATGAGGCATAGTTTCAAGACTGTAACAATATTTCATTGCACAAAAGTATTATAATATGAACAGCTCCCATATAGAGCAGCACAAAGCGCTTATGCGCATCCCATGTGCAGAATGATGCGCTTGAAGCAACATGGAGTCACAGCTGCGCTCTGCATTGAAAAGTTCAAAGCACAAAGGGAAGATATATTGATGCGTATTGTATTACTTGTAATTGTATTATTGAGCCTTTTCTTTTAATAGTTTGAAATTTCAGTTACTGTGTGCGTGGAGATCAATTTAGAGTGCTCTCTACTCCAGCGTTGTGATCTAACAGACACCAAGTAGAAAGTAAAATGATTTAGAAACCATGATAAACTTCAGCTAGAAAGTCCTTTTATGCAAAAACATAGACCTTTGTCTAAAGATCAAATATAATAGAAACATTGAATCATCTTGGAGAGAGTATCATTGTGTTGACTGTCGTAACCATGGGTCGGTCCCGTCTGACCGATACCCAAAAATGGCAGTATCAGAGCCGATGCCCGATCTGAGTATCGGATCGGCGCATCCCTAATCGCGGCATGAAGCATGTCACCATTGTTGAGATTCATATGCTGATTCTTGATGTCTGTGTCCAAATGAGTTTCTCATTATTTTTAAAAATTAGTCAACTGTTTTTAATATTCTTCAGATATTCACAACACTGTTTAATATCAATATTTGCAGTCACAGTGCTACTATCAATGAGTTGATATTTATAAGATATCACCTATAAAATAAGAGATTAGACTCTGAATGAGATCAGTGAATGTTATTACATTATGATTGCATATTTATCATCAATAAGTAGCCAAACATCATCTTATCACTGGCTTTCCTTGCCATAACAAACACACAGTAGTCAGAGAAAAATTAACATTAAAAAAATCAAGAGCCAAACTGCAAAACTAAAGCAAACACTGATCACATAATGGTGACTTCCTAAACTATTATTTTCAATAAAACATCAACATCTAAACCTCTGTTAATTCTCAAAAAGAACTGTAGACGAATGACAGAAATAGTCAAACTGGTTAGTAATAAGTAAAGCTGGTAATGCTGTTTGTGGAGTTGTTAATCCTCTGCAAAAATTTTAAGAGATTTAATGTCTTTTCAGCTGCTTTCATTTAAGGCTGTGGCTGGAAGTCAGTTGTAGTTCTTGTTTCTCTTTTCTTCAGTGATTGTGCTCTTTATCATCAGGTATCTTTAATATTTAAACAAACATCACTCAATCACTTAATTATGTAATTAACTTTTAACACCCTGCTGGTCGTTCCCATAAAAACACCAAGCAGTCTTAATTTAACCCTCTGGGGTTGACGAACATGTTGGCATGTTTTAGTGGATTGTTTTTCACATAGTAGCGAAATTGACTATAAACTCTATGTCATTTATGGTCATACAGCTAAAAGCAATACATAATTTGACTTTTAATATATAATCTATATAATCTATATAATACTTTTATATGTGTCCACTTACAATCAAATCAGAACATACAGGGTGTGCTCTCTGCCGTCTCTGGAGCACTTCACAAAAATGAAACAAAACTCAGCAAATACTTATCACACACACATGAGCAATATATCGGTCCCACTTTATATTAAGTGGCCTTATCTACTATGTCCTTACATTTAAATTAATCATTTGATACAATGCACTTATTGTGTACATACATGTTTTTACATTGTACTTATATTTTAAAAACACCTGCATGTAATTACATCTGTAATTTCTGTAATTACATTTATAATTACACTGTTGACCCATCCCTTACACCTTACCCCTGCCCTTAAACCTATCCATAACACCAAAGCTTTCCCTAACCTTACCTGTATCCCACCTCAGTAGCAGCAAAAGTGTTTTGCAATTCAATATGAACCCAATAAGTACACTGTACTTATTTTTTTTTATGTAAGTACATAGTAGTTAAGGCCACTTAATATAAAGTGGGACCAATATATCTATAGAAACTTTTATTTGTAGAAACTAATATTCTCTGTTTATGTTCTCTGTATATAAAACATTTCATCAGATTCATTTACTTTACAATGTTTTGGGATGCGGTGATGAATAATCCTGGAAGAATTTACCTCAGATTTTGAGGAGCGACTTGATCCACCATATTTAACGGGTAAGTTTTTTATTTTTACATCCATTATTTTTTTTTTACATTAACATGTTGGCTACTTATTGATTAGTTTGGCTTTTCCCAAATTGCTATACTGACAATGATGAATGAAATCGACTGAAATATGTTGATATATAAAGTGTCTATTACAAGCAACATATTAAACTATAGGAAGAACATTTATATGCTTTATGATATAACATGAATATAGTATGTAAAGAGTAATATAAATGTTTAGACAAGATGTCATTGGCCTGTTTTGGATAGTTTATGAAGTGTTTGCTGTAAAATACTGCCTCATCAATGAAGCTTTTGTTTGCAAATTTCTGCTCAGATGTAGGTTTGAATGTTAAATAATATTAAATATATACACATTTTGTTCATGTACTGTCTAATAATACATGTATGTATAACTTTAAAATCATGTTTTGTGTTATGAGTGTACATTATATTAATGTTAATACTATAGTTGATATGATTATTTAATCAGCATGCTCACCGATGTTTGTTTTGTTTATTTATTTATTTTTTAGATGTAAGAATGAAAGTGCCCGCATGTGAACCTGGACCACAAACTCTCCCCTGACTCTGCTCTCCCCTGACTTTTTTTTTCCCCCTGAGAATGTTGTCTCAGTTTAGCTCAGGCTACCAGGTCAAATGCAGATGTCACAGATTTAAATGGACAAATGTGAGCATCAGTGAGCTGTACAGCTACATTGGACTGATATTCTACATGAATATGGTGAAGGTGAGCTAACTGACTGAAAGTCAGTCACTCTCCAGAAACATCTAACACCTTGGAAATGTCAGGTATGTGATGTTTACGTATATTTGAACGTGATTTGTTTCCAGGTATGACTGTGTACTCAAAATGTGCCTTTGACGTTCATTTATATTTGGATTATACTGTTAACTATATTTGTTTGTTTCCTCTCACACTCCTCACTAAAAAGGTTAGGGGATGGGCATAATCTCCTCAGGTGTGAATCATATCATTATTCATGATCATTCACACATATTTGCATATGGCCTTACTAAACAAAAAGTGTCTGACAAAATTTAAATCAATACATTATTTATGTGAATGAGTGGCCAGGATGATTTTCACATCATTTTGAAGAAAAAACTAGGCTACAAGATCCAGTTCTCAAAAGTCTTGTGAACAAATGTAGTATGTATTATATGGCCTTATAACGGACTTAAAAGTTTTTTCAATAACCACACATACTTTTTTAAAAAAATGTTTATTTTCTCAAAAATACAAACATGTAGATACATGTTGCTCACATATTATTGTAGCCCTGTTTGTACTGAATGCAGTGTAATTAGACTTTAGCCATTAATATCTTTATAAGCAACTGAAAAAAGCACAAATGTCAGGGCATGTCAAAACAAATGTCAAAACACCTCCAGGGCCCAAAAACACCCTCAGACCCCAGAAGGTTAAACCCAGGGATTTTGCTGTGCTCCGTGGCCTCCATTGCCGCCATTGCACAACAGATCGCGACTGCTGTTTGTTTGGTGGTCCAGAGAGCAAGATCTGTGGTGCAGCGCAGCTCAGTCACCGCTTCAGGGGACAGAACTTTGCCATCATCTAGGTCTTTAAGCAGGTTTGCCTGGTAGGCCTGCAACATCGACATTGTGTGGAAAGCGTACACGGTCTGACCCACAGCCATGTACACACTGCCATTGAGCTTTGATGTTATTTTTAACGGCTTTTGCAGCAGAGTTGGAGTCTTTAACATGGATGTTTTCCCCATTGATAGATACTTGAATATAGTTAAATATGTGTAAATGATTTTAATTAAACAATTAACTTAGCCAGCCCTAACTGTCACAACCACACACTTTATGAACTGTCAGTTTGCTTGTTTTCCTTTGTCACGTGTTCCTTTGTTCCTAGTTCCCGCCACTATCTGTTTCCATGGACATTAATCATCACCTCAGCTGTTCATCATTTGAGTTCATCAGTGTGTGTGTATATCAGTTCTGTTCTGTCAGTGTGTCTTTGTCGGGTCTCGTTAATGTCGTTAATGTCTTGGTGTGTATTCTGCCCTGGATTCGGTGTTTCTCCTTGTGGATATTCAAGTAAAGACTTTCTAAACGTACTCTTCCTCGTCGTGTGTTGTTTACACCACCCTAACGTAACAGAAGACCCGACCAAAACAGTTGCGACGTGTTTTTCCTCAGTGTTTTGTTTGTTCCGTGTATTTGGTTAGTTTGCTTTTGTTTTTTTCCGCACTATGGACCCTATTTTTCCGTGCAACTGCTTTGCCTTGAGCAGAAGGACCGCTCCTCGAGGCACATCTAGAAGATTTCATCCGCCTTGTGCCATTCACCACTTTCCCGGACAGCAGCCTTTGCAACTTTCTATATGCCGCCTGAACACCGCCACCAAAGCTCTGCTGTCCGGAGAAAGGCCTCGAGGAGCTTTCTGGATTACGTCAGTGGGTGCTGGTGTCCTGTAATTCACATCTCACTGTTACCATCATCGACGACACCAGCCCCACTAGCTACCCAGTGCCCAGCCAACAACACCCGACTGCGAGGATCGACAGCCCGAGCCCACCGCAGGCAATGAGAGCCACTCCGCGCGACGTACACCAGCGCACACAAGAGCGACCGAGTCGAACGTCGCCATGGAGCCTGAGCAACGCGTGCCTGACCAGGTGTGTGAGCCGGCTGTTACTACCATCGCTGAGGGAGTCTTAGTGGAGTTCGACGGGATGGAAGGAAGCCCGCCCAACCCCACCACTGAGAGTGAGTGTTCGCCACCGCACTGGAGAATTTTTTTGATGTTGGAGAGGTTGTTTTGTCTACCCCTCTGTTATCTCCTGAGTCTGTCTTTGTTTCTGTCTCCCCGCTGGTTCCGTCCAGCCCTGAACTGTCCGTCTCCCCGCTGGTTCCGTCCAGCCCTGTGTTCCCTCCCAACCTCCCTCATCCACTACCTCTCCAGCACACCTTGGACTCTGTTTTTGTTTTGGACTTTCCTCTGCTCCTCAGTTTTGTCCCAGTCCCCAGCTAATCCTGTCATCCCATCATCTATGCCTCCCATCTGTCCCTCAGCGCCTCCTCTCAGTGGTGAGGCTACACCTCGGGCCCTCTGGGAGTCATCTCGTCATGGCTGCGAGAAGCCCTTGGCTCCGCCCTCTGCCTCTGCACGCTCCAGTCCTCCTCGACCTGACGTCCCAACTCCTGCGCCTACGCTCCTTCCTCCCTCGATGCCGACAGAGACCGTCGGACTCTCAGCCTCGCAGGACTCCCTCAGTACGTCGGCTCCACCTGGGTCGGGCATCGCTACGCCTACGCCACGGACTTACGGGCCGGTCGCTACACTCCGGCCCTCCACCCCTTCGTCTTCGGCCAACTCCTCCCTCCCTCAGGCTCCACCTCCGCCCTCGGTCGCTCCTGCTCGCCTTCAGCCCTCCGAGTCTCTACCACCACCTCGGGGGGTCGTCACTCACTACGTCGCGGCCACCAAGATCTTCAGAGTCCCTCCACTACATCGGCTCTCTGGCTTCGTGGTGGGCTTCATCATTGGTGTCGCCGTCGCCTCCGGTCGTCCCCATGGAGGCCCCTATGATCTTCGCTCTATGGCTCCTCCCTCCTGCGCCGCCGCCATGGGACACCGTATCAGCTGTGGCCTGGGTCAGCTCACGATATCTGCCCCTGCTCAAGGCTCCACCCTGGATCACTCCACCATCCTCTCCACCCTGGACTTTTGTTTCCTGCCTCCTCCTGGTAGGCCGTCCTCCTCCTGAACCACCTCCTACATCTTCATCGGCATCTCTCCATCGTCTCCTTCTCTCCGCGGCGCGAGGACGCGCCTTTCCGGGAGGCGATATGTCACAACCACACACTTTATGAACTGTCAGTTTGCTTGTTTTCCTTTGTCACGTGTTCCTTTGTTCCTAGTTCCCGCCACTATCTGTTTCCATGGACATTAATCATCACCTCAGCTGTTCATCATTTGAGTTCATCAGTGTGTGTGTATATCAGTTCTGTTCTGTCAGTGTGTCTTTGTCGGGTCTCGTTAATGTCGTTAATGTCTTGGTGTGTATTCTGCCCTGGATTCGGTGTTTCTCCTTGTGGATATTCAAGTAAAGACTTTCTAAACGTACTCTTCCTCGTCGTGTGTTGTTTACACCACCCTAACGTAACACTAACATATTAAATATAAATAAAAAACAAAATATAATAAAAACAACTAAAACTAGAATACATTAAAAATAATGAAAGAATGAACAATAAAAACTAAACAACATGTATATTTTTACATTTAAATGGACTCATATTAATAATACGAATTTTCAAACATTGTCTAGAATAGTACAGGTGAGAGCAAGGAGGGAATTAAGAAATAGTGAAAGCAAAGTAGAAGAGAAATCTTTTTCTTTCTTTTTTTTTAAAGTTAGCAGGATGCAGTTAAGTGCTCAAACTAAATTTGAAAGGACAAATAAAGAGTTTTATGATTATTTTGTCACATTTAGGCATTTCCAACACCCATAGGTCTTAATGTTTTGATCAGTTCACCAATACATACAGTCTTCTGAAAAAGAACACTATTAAATCTTTAAACTCTTCTCTCTTAGGTGTCCCAAGGTATCAAATATGTTTAGATGATTTCAGCTTAATTGAAGTGATAAAACAATTCTGTAAATCTAAGACCCAAAAGAAACTTATTTTACTTGTTCAGTTAAATGTATTTATCCAAACTCTCTAGAGCATCCTGTTTTGAGTATATTTTCCATTCATCTGGTATCTCACCACTTCCCTCAAATGTTTTACTGTAGTATTTTTCCAGATCTTTCTGGAATCTGCACACAAACCACTTCCAGTAGGGCAGTTCAGAGAGGTCAGAGGTGATGTTCCAGTCTGCATAAACTCCTCCTGCTCTTCTGTAATCTTTCCAGGGGACTTTATCTTCTGATCCAATAGGATAAAAATATAGATTACTGTTTCCCACTGCTGATGTGCAGATATGAGTAGACAAGTTCAATGTATTGTCGTAATGAATTCCACTCAGTCCAATACTACGATGGAAAGGAACACTGTGATCTCCGTGATGGTTTTCTATAGTGTTGGTGCAGACAGTTTTACAGAATGGACACTGAACCCAACAGCACTGACAGAAGTGATCGATAAGAATCTCATCTGGCCTAAACGTATAGTCCAGCTTTACTAGAAATGTCTCTGTGTTGAATCTACCATAGATATCAGACATTGTAGTAGGAAGTTCTTCTCTTATCACATCTTCTAGGAGGTTGCAATTATCAGCACCACTATGTTTCACTCCACTGAGGTCTTTTTCAGAGAAGATCAGCTCATCTGAGAGCTGCTGTGTGAAACTCTTCAACCACAAATCAACATCTCCACTGTTCACTTGAACATGTTCAGTAGATTCATGTGCTGCTTCCATGATCTTCTGCTGCAGGAGTTTAATGTTCTCCTTCATCTTGTGTAAAATGCTGACAATGAACTTATCAGTGATGTACTGACTGACTTCATTTCTGATGAAACTCTTGAAGTGATCTCTGGGATTATAAATGTAGTTCATGTATTTTTCACAATCCTCCTCTTCTGCCAGTGTCTTCAGGATGTGTTTCTCCAATTTCGATCTGTTTCCATTCAGTGATTGACATTTTTTCATTATTTCATCAGTCAGATCTCTAGCAGTCTTCTTATAGACACTCTGCTCAATGGGCTCTTTAAGTTTCTGACAGATGATCTCTCCAAAAATAGCAGCTGATGTTGCTCCATGACAGTATTTCTGGAAAATGCTATAGTACTCTGCTCTCTTTTTCTCAACATATATTTCTGGATCATTGGCATCTCTGAACATTTTGTGTTGGTCGGTGATCATCTTCTCTGCTCTGCTACAGATGGAAAGTACTAAATTCATGAAGAATTCATTCTTGAACTCATATTCCACAGATCCTTCCTGATGTTCTGTTACTCTCCTCTTGATGTAATCTATGAGTTGTTGAACCCGGCTGATGTTGTAGCCCATCTTTGAAATGTTAAATGACTGAATCATTTTGTCTGTCTGCTGAGCAACATCTGTTATGAATGTTCTTATTTTATCTTCTGGAGATAATGTTTGAGTGTATCCAGATGAGTTGATTGCAGACTCTTTGAACTCCTTCTTAAAAAGAACATATTGAGTATAATTTGGCACAGAGAAAATATCCTTGCTCTCCATCCAGTGGCCTACTGGAGCACTTTCATAGATGTCACTGAGGAAGTGTTTCACATCTCTCATTATGTCAATGTCTTTTATTGGATGAGTGTCTCTGATGATCTTCTTCACACTGT
Source organism: Hypophthalmichthys nobilis (assembly GCA_037950665.1). Classification (NCBI taxonomy): domain Eukaryota; kingdom Metazoa; phylum Chordata; class Actinopteri; order Cypriniformes; family Xenocyprididae; genus Hypophthalmichthys; species Hypophthalmichthys nobilis. Next base: position 42,972,768 of record CM075475.1, read on the forward strand.
GTTTCCAGAACAAATCAAATTCTTTCTTTAGTGTTTGTTCATCATTTGTTTTGTCTTTAAGTTTTAAGGCAAGTTCTTTGCTCTTTTCAAAGAGAGTGTTTTCATGATGTGTCTTCTGAGCATCAATCATTTTCTTCAGGTCTCGCTGCTGAAGAATCTCATTTAATTTTCTCTTTGTTTCTCTTACGATGTTTTCCTGAATCTCTTTAATTTTGATTTCAAATGATGTTTTCCACTGAATTAGTATATCTGCATCTGTGTCTTTCTCAAAGAATGCAGACATTGATTTCTCCACTTCTTCACTTGTCTTCTTCAGTTCTGTTTTAAGATCAGTTTCCTCAACCTCATTAATTGCTTCATTTTCTATTTTGTTGTGTAGTTTGTTCTCAATTTCCATCATGGCACTGCGAAGCCTCCAGGACCACTTGCTGTATTTTGTCTCCAGTTTCCTGTAGGCTGAAATCTCCAGAGAATTTCTAAAGCTGAAGACGAATCGTTCATTCAGTAAAGCCTGCCAAAGATCTTTCATACGATCTTTTAAGTCTATCAGCATCATTCCATGTGACTTTAAGGCATGAGACATAATAGTTTCCTTTAGTTCTTGAATATTCTCACAGTAGTTTGGGTTTGGTGGTGCCATTGGTGGGTTTCCCTCCCAAAGATGAGCAAAATACTTCACATCATTCTGAATATCAAATTTAATGACATCACTGAAACATCCTGCATCATAGACTTCATCTTTAGCAGCAAGTTTTGTCATCTTATCCAGTGTCTCCTGCAGTCGTCTCCTTCCCTCCTCATTTTTCTCTCCAGCTGTGACGTCCGAGACGTTCTGATGCACAAAAACACAGCTGGGATTTAGTTTGACCTTCTTCATCCTCAGGAAGGCCTGAACAACAATCTGAAGAATGTCCTGCATCTCAGATGGGTTTTCACCAAAGATGTTGATCAAGGTCAGATTTCCAAGACCAACAACAAATGTGGCCAATTCGTTATCATGATGTCTGGTTGAACTTCCAGTCAATTCTAGAGCACGAAGACCCTCAGTATCAACAACCAGAATATAGTCAAAGTTCATCTGTGTTTTCATCTCATCTGACACTCTGACCAGCTGCATGAAAGCTCCTCTGGTGCACCTGCCAGCACTGACGGCAAACTGGAGTCCAAACATGGCATTCAGCATGGTGGATTTCCCAGAGCTCTGAATCCCTAAAACTGACAGCACAAAGACTCTCTGGTCTCCCAGTTTCTGGATGAGTTCATCTAGAACAGCAGAGATCCAGACCACAGGAACATGAGCAGCATCTCCATCCATCAGCTCCAGTGGAAATCCAGAGATAATCATCTCTGCTGCAAGACGTGGGAGAGAAGAGAAGTGAAACTGCAGATCTTTCTTGTTCTTCTTCACAGATGAACATGATTCATAGATCTGACCGATCTCCCTCATAATGTGCTCCAAACCAAAGGTTGCAGCTTGTAATTCCTCAGACATTCTCTCAAGGTCAGTTTGTTCAGCCTTGAGTTGTTTGGATGTATCATATTTTTGAGGAACAAAAATATTTTTTGAGGTTAGGAAGATTTCAAGCCATTTCAGAAAATACATGTTATTCTCAGCATGACATTGGATTTGTTTAAAAAACAACTGTATAAAAGTATTTATGTCAGATTCATGCTGCTGTTGACGGATATTCTTCATTTCTGTTTTCTTTCTACTGATGTCCATTTCTGTTTCATATGCTCGAGGTCGATGTAGTTCTTTGTTCTTCTGACTCCACTGATGCCACAGTTTTCCCTGACAGGGCAGAAATAAGTCTTTGATTTCTGTCAGATCTTTCTTCTCCAGTAAACTCATCATCTGCTGTGCTGCTTCTCTTCCTCTCCTGCAGTCATCATCATCTTCCTCATCTACTCTGATGTCTGAGTGTTTGGACACATCTTCAAGTCTGAAAGTGGAAGATGATTCTGAGAGACAATGATTTATAGCTCTTCTGAGTTCTTCAGATACATCCGACTGATTTCTGTCTTTCAGACCAATCTTGAATTTCCCTTTCATCAGCTCAGTTACAGCAGATTCATCCTCAGTAAAAAGACAAATGAGTGGCTTTCTGTTCCTGTACAGGTTTTGGATTATTGTTGCACTTTTGTCATTGTTTTGAAGTTGTTGTAGAAGAACAACATTGACTGAGGCCATTTCAGTGAGGATCTGCAGCTGTTTCTCATGGTCTCCTGCATCGCCATGTAGATTACAGAACGCAACACAGTCAGTGAATTTATCTGTGTTTTTCCCAGAGGGGCAGAACCAAGCGATCTCCACCACTCCATCCATCAGTTCTCTGGTTCTGCTGCTGCCTGGGCAGTTCCTGTGGAAGAACGTGTTGTGTTTCTCATTGATTAGACTGTTCATCAGCTGAGACTTAGATGAAGACACAGAGTCAAACCTGAAGAAAGACACCATTGGAGTTTCTGCCTTGTAGACAGGATGGGTTTGACTGATGATTTCATTGTTGGTGTTTCTCATCTTCCAGCTCTTGTTGATTTGTCTGAATGTCCAGAGAGGAAACTCAATCTGTTGTGTGAATGGATCAGGAACAAGCAGAGGCAGAGCGTACTGACACTGGGACAGTTTAGTCACCATCAGCTGCTTCAGGAAACCATCAGCACAATGAAACACGGCCATCTGAACATCCATCGGGTGAATGCGATCAGATTGACTGATTCCTTTTTTAGAAATAGACATTGCTTTAAAAATATCACCCATATCTTTATTTGAGTCATTGTCTCTTTGTTTTGTGTGATGCTGTTCATTGTTTTCCTCAACATGAATGTATCTTGCTCTGTAGTTCATCATCAGTAGTTTTTGCATGAAAGTCTGAATTAGCTCCTCTTCAACACAAGAGTCACAGGATTTTAATGAATGTGCAGTTAATTGAAGAAAATCTGCGGCTCTCAGTTTATGATCCCTGTCTTTAAGATGAAGTCTTTTAAAGAGATGCTTTATTTTTCCATTAATTTCTTTTCCGTTGTCTTGTTCCAATCTTGTTTCTTTTTCTAAAGCTATTACCTGTGAAAGAAACAACCATTTATTTGGCAATTTGTTATGAAGGACAGTGTTCACTAATAAAAGAATGCAACTAATGATCTTGATAATTATTCAATGAATCAGTTTTAAGTAAAACTAGAACTGACAGGGGTCATTGTATACCTAAAATCGCCAGTGGGTAAAATTTCTTCTGTTTTGATATGGCTAAAAAAGCCACATTTTATTTAAAATAAAAAGCCACATTTTATATTCTGTATATGTTGAAAAAACCTATTGTGCTGTTATACTACATCTTGTCAAACTGAAGGCTATCGAAAACAAATATTTCCAATGGCTCCACTACACTTCCCAAAGTAAAATTAGCCCACCACCACATCTCTACAACATGCAGAATGTTTTTAATTCTCCATTAAATGGTATGAAATTAATACTGATAAATATTAAAATTGAAAAAATATAAAATACAAACAGTATTATGATAAGATCTTTGGCCATATTGCCAAGCCCTACTGCAAAATGAGCTGCTCTGAGACACTGAAAATCCTGTATAATAAGCACATGCTCAACAAGTTTGCGCAACAGTAATGCACTTCACTTTAATATATGCAGCTCATGCGTACTACAGTCATGTAAACACTGTAGTTAAATTTGGTTGTTACTTCACCTTAAATGCTTAATCCTATTCTGTACACACATAGTTCCGTAATTTACAAAGAGTACAATCACATTCTACAACTCAATTGACTTTTGAAAAATTCAGGTAGTGACAAACACTTTTACCAAAAGTGAAAACAAACTGAACATACATTCAAATTGATTAATTCAAATTGTTATTTTTAATGTTTTATTTCAAATATCTGATTATATTTTTATATTTGTATATCTTTATGAATCTATAAGTCTTAAGTTTAAAATTCTGGCTTGGATGTGAATAGGTGTTCAATAAAAAAAGCGTTTCTAAATAGACAAGCATTTTTAACAAAACTAAATTCCTCCAAATTTGTGAGTATGTATACATATCACTCCTGAAATTTATGTGTACATCACCTGTATGTTCACTCTACAGTGACTCATTTTAAATCGGCAACATCACAACACCTTTAATTTTGCCAATTTATAATAAAACTTAACATTTTTAATGTTTTTAATTGTCAGTTAAATCTAAATCCATTTAATGCCAACTATATTTGAAGTATCTACAGTATACAAAAACAGTTACAACTTGGATATGTTTGGGCCTAATTGGGTCACTTTCCATACCTTTCAGTACATTCATTCATTATTAGTTATTCTATAAGTTTTACATCCCAAATGTGTAGAAGATAAAATGTGACAAAGACACATTCTCATTATTCCATATACATTAAATGTCAAAAATGTTTCATTTTGACTTTGTGCACCTATTCCAGTTATATTTCAGCCAGCACATACCTTGTTTGGTGGATCATTTCCCATGCTTTTAGTGATTTGCTGCGTGTTGTCTTTCATGATTGCGATTGTATCTATTTAAACAGACAAAACATTGGAAAACTGTAATATTTGGTGGTAATTCCTGTGCTTGAATCCCAACTCACTTTGGTATTACCATATTATATTATAAATGATAACAATATGTGTGGGCATGACGTGTTATGAGATAGCATGATGTCAGAAAGTGAACTGATTTCTTACCACTTTCTTTCACGCTCTTTTGGAAGTTTTGCCTTATTTCAGTGTAGCGCTGCTGTTTATTCTCATTAAACTGACGCTCAATCTTGTTCTTCAGGTCTCTCATCTCTGTTTGGTTGTTCATCATCTTGTTGCAGGTGTGAAATCTTCCTCCACATTTCTCCAGCAGCTGCTTCAGAACAGGGTTTTTTATGTCGTTTATAGTGTCAGACTCTTCTTCTCTCTCATAGGTGAAGAGAATCATTACATACTGAAGAACTTTGTCACCAAACACTCTCTGAAGCCATTCAAGACTCTTCTGATCGGCATCTGTTAACTGGCCCAGTCGCACAACAAAGATGAAGGCGTGGATTTCATTTTCATTCACTAGTTGATCAATGAGATGATTCACACAGTCCAAGTTAAGTTCAGTCTCGTGTCTGACAGTCATGTTGATCACAGAGATGTGATGTTCTGATATCTTCCTCTGTGAAGGAATGATACTGGATGTGTCTGTAGTTTTAAAACGGTACTCTTCTTCTCCAAGTAGAAGGTTGTCATGTCTAAACTGGATTGATGCAGAGTTTCCAAATAGTGCAATGGTCAGAGGTGTCTCCTTATGACCTGAAGTAAAAAACAACAACTTCAATATCTACAATAAAATGTGCCACAGAAAGAGATCAAGAATGATCATCTGAAATTTAAATTCTGATTCATTTATTTTTACTTTTTTGTGCATATCATCCTACATTCATGCAATTATACATTTGTTTTTATAACCTTCACCTTGCAGGAGATCATTGGACAGGATGTGTGAAGTGTGATATGTAATTGACTTCCATTTATTAGGAATCGGTAGATCAAAATAAAATAAAATATTTCCAGACTTACCTCTTTCTCTGGCCTGTTGCTCTGAACCTTCAAATTCATCACAAATCAGATAGTGTCCACTGTTCATTTGTGCAATTTTCTCTAATTTCTCTCTAAGATCAGAAGAAGGGCTGTTTTTTGTAAGTTTGTAATGTCTGTTAAAACAGTTTTTAATAATTTCCTTTATAACATCATTGACTTCGGTCAGCTCAATACTGTCTGACTCTTGTATCGTGAGCACCATGGTGTGTTCATAGACCTTGTTAGAGAAATAGTTGAGCACCTTCTCCACATGCTCTTGATCTTCTTTTGAACACTGATCATGTTTGAGGACCAGAACGATCACATGTGGTCCTGGATCAGACTGTTTCACACACTCTCTCACGGCCTCTATGATCTGATGGTCTGAAAGATGTGGCTGGAGCAGGTGAGGAACGTTGATGACTGTCTTGTGTATTTTTCTTTCTGTCTGCACTTGATCTGAAGGAGCTTCAATGTCAAACTTTTCACTCCCTAAAATGAGTTTTCCAACTCTGCAGGTTTCCTGCAAGTCCTTTCCCAGCAGAACAATCCTCAGATCACTCTCTGGAACACACTCTGTATTATGAAAAAGCAGTACAAGCAAATTAAATCTACAAACAGTTCAGTTTTATTTAAATGCTTACTCATGGGACTCTGGGGTTTTATGTGAAAAGTCTCAACTGCTACAGAGCAAAAAACACTACAATAAAGCTTTCAACAGACTGTAACTCAGTATACTGTGCTGTATATAAATGTGCAGAATTGAGTAGTAGTGCTATGTGCATTATGTAATCAAACTACAAAAATCAAGTATGTGTAATTAAATTTAATTAATGCGTTTATCCATTTACAGGTATGGATTATATTGATTACATCACCTATCAGCCCTTAGCAGTAACTTATTTAATGATCATGCCCCTACATTTTAAAAGAGCCTGAAATACCATCGTGATCACACAGGAAATTGGTGCGTTAATTCAAAATGTTTTTCCACCTAAATTCAGATCCAATGTGCATGCGGCGAATATTCATCTCCAAAAATCACTGTATCACGTCACTAAATTTGCACAAACGTGAGTGAAATAACTGACTGTTTGTCTCTACTGTTTGGGATTGGGAAGCACTGTGCAATTCACATCACATGTATTCATACAAATTAAGTCTTTGACTTGTACAGCACATTGTGTAAATCTACTGTAAATAATTTTAAGACTCAGTAGTTTGCCAAGGCTGCGTCAAATGTTCTGATTTACAACATGTTTTTGCAGCGGTGAGAAATATAGCCAATCACAGACATGTTTGTTGATTTCTAGAACACAGAAGCCAATCAGAGATGTTTAATTTAATCATAATCCACTAACTTAAAACCAGTTGTTGTTCATTGCTGAGTTGTACACACTCACAAATCCTCTCATTAACAAACAAAAACACAATGAAAGCAAAAGATTCATTATGCCATGTAGACATTGATTTTAATAGAACTTTGTGAGATCGCGAACTGAGATGAGTGACAATGTTTTAGTGATAGACAAGGGAGCACTCTTTGCACACTTTTGAGGCTATATATATCCATTGAATAAAACTTAAAATAAAATTTTTCATACTGCTGGACCAACGGCCAGTTGGAAGCGCAATCTACATGTAAATGCAGATTCACTCTTGAAATTACTCAGTGATTTCATTCTTAATAGTCCGTCTCAAAAAAAAAAAAAAAAAAAAAGGGAAGTTTTAATAAACTTGAAGCTAAAGTTCAGGTAAATATTTAACTGTCCATGCTGACTAGTAAAATTAAAATGTATTACTGCAAATCCATTAAAGTGATTTAAAAAAAACTGTGAACAACTAATGAATTGTGATTCTCATCACGACATGTTTGTTATGATGCATAAATCTCAATTTTAACAATAATCGAGACATAATAATCTCTCTAAGGCGACCTTGTGGAATGTTAGAGAAGGCAAGGGGTTGTTTAAGATTTTAATAAGTTTAATAAGTAATAGAATTATTTAATTGACTTACTGTCAGGGCGATTCAAATCTGGACTGCCAACTGCAAAACACAACACACACACACACACACCATGATATGAAAAAGCAGTACAAGCATTTTAAATCTATAAACTGTTCTGTTTCATTTAAATACTTTTAGGGTATTCATCCATGCTCTTGCTCCTATCGTGGCATCTTTCCCCGGTCTTCCAGTCACCCGCTGCAGAGACAAAAGCATTACAACAAATTTAATAACTTTTTTACTGATTGTGGCCCCGTTTCTGTTCAATTTCTGCTTTACTGTTTGCCTTAGTTCACTAGTTAGTCTTCTTGGTTGTTAAAACTGTTCGTTTTATGTACTAAAAAAAAAAAGAATGTTTCTAACAAAATGTTTCTAATGATTTATTGAAAATAAATAAATAATTAAAACACTAATTTGGTGAAAATATACTTTATATATTTAATGCTCAATATGCGCTTCTCTAGAGTTCATTTTCTAACTAATGAGCTAATTTTCCTGAGGTAAGTGTTATGTTTAATTGATGTCTTCCTGCAGTTGAAAAACTGATTGTTCAGTTACCTGAGTGATGATGATTCATTTTAGTAAGTTATAGTATATGAGGTAATTCTGAAAACTAGGGACCGAGTACAAGGACCGAGTACAAGTACCGATACTTTTTTTCTAGTACTCGCCGATACCAATGCCTATATATTTATTCATTTCTCTCTCTCTCTCTCCCTTTTTTTTTTTTTTTTTGGGTAATGTTGCAGTTTTCCAAGCACAACACAACTAATGAATGTAGGACAGCTTCTTTATTATTACTCTAATGAAAAAAGTAATTGTTATGTGCTTGTCACAAACATAAAGAACAAAAATTTCACAGTGTACAATAACCTTCAAAGGGCATAATTACCAGTATATATAACTGTTGTTATATAAAAAGAAATTTACAAACAAATTACAAACAATACAAGAAATACTACTGGGATACAAATTAAATAAACTTGTTTTTCAGATACAGTAGGTTTATTTACCATGTATACATTTATTTACCATCTTTTGTTGTTTTATTAACATTAATGACAAATATAGGCTACTGTCCCTTTAATACCGAATCCATGGATACTGACACATATCCTGTTTTCACCCAAATGTTTACATCCATTTAAAGGGATAGTTCACCCAAAAATGAAAATTCTGTCATCATTTACTAACCCTCAGGTTGTTCCAAACCTATATAAATTTCTTTGTTCTGTTGAATAGAAAGGAAGATATTTTGAAGAATGTGAGAAACTGAACAGTTCTGGGGCACCATTGACTTCCATAGTATTTTTTTTTTCCTACTATGGAAGTCAGTGGTGCCCCAAAGCAGCCTGGTTACAAACTTTCTTCAAAATATCTTCCTTTGTGTTCAGCAGAACACAGAAATTTATACAGATTTGGAACAGCTTGGGAGTGAGTAAATGATGACAGAATTTTCATTTTTGGGTGAACTATCCCTTTAAGCCATAACCATAAGCCATATTTACTTGATACTCCACACGATGGACATTTTGACAACTATGTGTGCATTCAGGCACGAGGAGAACTGATCACGCGCTGTCTGAGAGAACTGGGATTGCGTGCAAGAAAGAGAGAGAGCGCTTCTGGTCTGTGTCATTCAGCGCAATTCCACCTATCCCGCCTTCACTAATCGATAACGAATTGTGATTGAAAGCATGCAGCAATGTGTGGGTTGTCATCATTAATTTTGAAGTATTTCCACACCTCTGAGGCTGACATTGTTTCTGCTGCCGTCAGTGTCTCTGTGCACGAAAAATTCTGTCAGTCACGTAACGTGAGGTATCGGTCTTTGGTATCGGGGGAATTTTTACGAGTACATGAGCTTGGTATTGGGCCCGATACTGATACTGGTATCGGTGCATCGCCCTGATTACCTGATTCATCAACTGTTTGTGGTAATGACAGTGAAAGTTTGGTTGATTTTTAACCAATTAAAATTTTTCAATTCTTTTTTAAACACTTTATTAATTAGGATTTTTCATTTACACAACTTTGACACTACTATTGCTACAAAAACAATAAACCACAAAGAATACCTCAAATTTCCAGCTTAATATTCTGCATCACACTTTTGATCCATTGATTGTGTGATGGAGGAGTTGCATCCTTACATCAAAACAGAATTGTGTATATTGCTATCAAAGAGGCAAATGTTATATAATTTTCAATTTACCAGGGAAATTATAATAAAATATACCAAAAATCTCAATATTTTCCAAATCTCAAGGGTGAACTAAGAAAGTTTTTTTTTTTTTTTTAAACTTAAAAATTTCATTAAAAATATTCTGTGGGCCCTTGAAACTCATGTCCACCATTTCCCTGGTCCGATGCCCCTGATCAGTTTGGTTATTAAATGCAGTTGTCATTCTCATTAATAACCCAACTGTGTGCAAACATGATTGTATTCATCACTTTAAAACCAGACTGATGACCATATTCTGTTGCTGAATGTGGCCAAGATCACATTATGAAGACTGATCCTGAATGTTTCATGCAGACTTTGTGCACTCACATCTGCCTTCCCTGTCGGCCATTGTCCACTGTCCACAGATGTCAGTGTCTTTATTCAGTGCTGTAGTTCACACATCTGAGCTTCCTTGGGGGCAGTTTTTTGTCCTGTGGGCAATTCAGTTAATTCACATTAATTACAGCTTTGAAAAATCAGTTGGTTCTAAAAACAAAAAAACAACAACCACAAAACAAAACATGAAAAGTGAGAAGACGAGAAGCACAGAAATGGTTGTTTTGTATATTAGTGTCACTTTGTCTAATTAGGTAATGTTTGTATAAATGTTTGTTTTATGTTCTGATGAGCGGTTTTGTTCTGCCCTAAGGTAAATTCTAGGCTATTGGCTGGAAAATGCAGCATGATAAAGACAAATGACATGTAGAACTCGTTTAAAGGTGGGGTATGTGAAGCAACTGTAGACATGTCGACATTTGTTCTAACTATAACTGACATCCAGCCACAGCCTAAGTCCCTTTGGGACTGGGACTCATTTTCAGCCCTGGAGTTTCATTTAACATAAAATTTTGCTATTTTATGTAAGTGTATATATGTAAATTTAGGCAAATAAATAACACAAAATACCATAAATCCCCCAAAATTGCACAAAGTTACAGTAAAATATTAAAGCATTATGTTTGTTTAAAAAAGTTACATTACGTTACAAAATCACATTTTACTCTCTGGCTATGTAAGCTAGTTGGACAGAAAAATGAATATTGTTGCTCAATGTGTAATAGCATAGCAAGCAACATAACATAAATGATAGGCCCTATATTTTATTATTTGCCTACTATTACGATATGAGTAATAGTTGCATACATGCCTTTATCTTTTGCATGTTTCCCCTCTTCCTTTTTATTTATTTGCGTTACTTAAATCGGCCTCCGGTGGCTTAGACCTTTTGTCTTACCATAATTTAGTGTTGATTTAGAACTTGTCCCGCTGTCCCTACAGACGTCACCTCATCCCTTCTTCTCGTATACTTTTGAGTGAGTTGTCTTCTCCGGAAACACACTCAGAGTCCCTCCCGACCAGGTTAATTTACCCACAGAATGACAATACATGCAAATGAGCAGTAAAAACCAGATTGTTCATTCGTTTGTTTGTTTTTTTTCTTGCCTGGGTGCCCCATTCCGCCCCTGGCAAGATGCCACCCTGGGCCATTGCCCATGTCGTCCAGGTCTAAATCCGTCATTGTCAGGTTTTAAGGAAAAAGTTAGGCTACTCAGCTTAGTACATTTGGCTGCGTCGACAGTTTCTAGGGCATCCATATTTTATTCCAGTGCCATGACAACACCACAGCCAAATAAACAGACCGGCCCACTGGGAATTCTCCCGGTGCTCCCAATTAGCCAATCCGGGCCTGAATGTTTTCAAGAACATTTTTCTAAGACAGCAGTTTTTACTAAGTTATCTGCATCTCCTGCTCTGTATCAGGCCACTCCCATAATAGCAGTTCAAATTAATGCACGGCTAAGACTAACTGTACATCATGTGTAAGATGCCAATAAAATTATTAGGTAATTATCCCCTCATGAATAAATCTCTCAATAAATAAAACTGGTTATATTATGATGTACTACACAATATTATATTATTATTTTCAAATTAATTTTTAAATTATTATTATTATTATCTTAAATAATTATTGTCCCTTGTTCAATAGGGTACTAAGAAGGGTTGTAAGAAAGTAGCAGTGGTTGGGACAGACTAAGTATCACCTCTGCTTATAAAAATATGCTATTTAATCCTGTTCACATGAAATGAGCTGCTTTAATATAATTTGCTTTTGTGTTGCAGTTTGCACATTGTTGAACACATGAACAAAAACACATTTCAGTAAAAAACAAAGAAACAAACAGGTATTTCACTATCACCATTGAATTCTTAATGTTATAAAACATCAAATCAACATAAATTACTTTAACAGCATTAATGTGCACATTTTTATAATGTAAAGTTTATCATTGGGTGTAAGGTGGCTACACCCAAAAACAACTTTCTTGGTATACAATGTGATAATTGCAACACATCTTTATTAATATACCTTGTTTTTGATATTAAGTATATTTTATGTTTTATATAAATGTATATTTCATATTTAGTTTATGGTTCACAACACTAAACAGACAGAGATTTAGTAAAGCAAAACAAGGTAGTACTACCATTAAAGATTATAATTCTTACACTCTGCTATATATATTTCCACAAAACGATCAATAAAAAATGATAAAGAAAGGTGATACCTGTCTGTTGAAGTGCTGTTTAATATCTTCATGAGCAAGGAAGAAGTTTCTCTCTGTGTGTGTACGCAGGGTTTTTTCCTGGCTCAAAATGAGGTGGATGTGGTAAAACCTTGATCATGCACACACATGCAAGTGTACCGCACCTTCAACTGTCAAGATTCTGAGAGGGAGCACCCAGATTCAGAATGATATTTATTAACAACAGAACACACAGCGCAAGATTGGTGAGGTGGGAACACATTCCATACAAAAGGGCAGAGCACACGACAGGAGAACAAGCTGGTCAGGGATGTGGCAACTCCAGATGCAAAGGCAACAATGGAGACAAGGCAGTGGCTCAAGGAATCCTAGGCTTGGCATGGGGAGATCTAACTGCAGAAACACCAGATTGGCTGCTAGGTCAGAAGAGTCAGCAACCAGGGAGGAACCCACATGAGACATACACAAACACATGACCACACTCAACAAGACAACAAAAAAAAAATAACTAATTATAAAAATACTATGTTGCTGGCTGCAGAGAGACTTGACAATTTATGGGAGAGTGCTGACTAAGACTGAGGGCATATCTCACCTAGTTTACCCTGCTCTTTCCCTATATATTGATTTGGAAAAATAAAATGGAATGTCTTCAAAGGAAATCTTTAGTAAGATGTTACAAGGAGGGTGGTCTTAAAGCTTTAGATTTTCAAAGTATCAACCAGATATTCAAAATAAGAATTGTTTTTCTAATGATGGATTACTCTGGTTTTGTATCCCTAACCTAATCTTCAAACATTGTGCTGACCTTAAATTCTTATTATCTTGTCATTTTAAGTGCAGCAAATTACCTATCAAACTCTTGAATTTTCACAAACAAGCTCTAGAATCCTGGAAGATTGCTTTCAAACATAATTTCTCCCCAAACACATATATTATTTGGAATAATGAAAATGTACTGTCTGGTCACAAATAAGGAATGGGTGAATCAAAATAATCTTTTTGTTTCTTATTTGTTCAATGTTCAAGGAGACCTTTTTTTCTGATTTTGTGCCTTTGAAAGGTGTTAACATTTCAGTAAGAGATTTTAATAAGGTGATTAAACATATTCCTGGCATTTTAAAATCTTTAATTAAAGCGCATTTAAGATGGCTGTTTAAACAATCACATTCTTTCACTTGCAATCAATAGTGTTCATGTATTAGATTAAAAATGCAACAACTTATTTATTAGAAATGCTCTTTCTTCAACTCCAAGAACCCTCCGCACAATCTAAATGGAGTATCTGTTATCCGAACTCTGATTTAAATAACTTATGGTTCCCTTTCGAAAGGGAACTCAACTCTGCGTTCGAAAACGCTATGGGGAACTTCACTCGTGAACCAATGTCTGAAAGCCAAGTATCAAACCACTCCAATCCTACTGACCGGCGACAGCCTATGACATCATCATAGCACGACCCGGAAGTATATAAGGAGCACCTAGAGAATCAGTCAGTATCTCTTCGTCTTTCGGGACTGTTTTGTCTGATCGCGATTGTATCGAATCCGGTAAGGGAATCTTATAAGGCAAAACGGCGGCTGCAATCATGGGGCTTCAGGTGAGTTCGTTGGAAAGTTTGAGAGAGGTGTATTCTCTTTCTCAGCCCCCTGGGGCTGATGAGGATGAGTTGTTGGATGTATATATTTTATAAACATATAACATGCTCAGATGCTTCTTATAGTCAGACTGATGGCTGGGCCCATGGTGATTATTTTTCTGACAGCCCGCTTTTCTGGTTTGATAATGAGAGGCTCTTTTAGGCTTAAAAGAACCCTAGATTCTATCCTTTCATGTAGAGAAAAAGGAAAATGAGGAATCTTCGGTCTTCGAGCCGCAGGAAGGTAAGCTGGGTCTATATATTTTAAAATATGTTGACCTTGTTTTTCCTGTATAGTTTTTTCTGAGCATGTAGACAGCCAGGAGGCTGGTCCGTCTTGAGCTGAGGCTCAGAGACAGGGCCAGAGGTCCAGTATGGCCGCTCGGGCGCCTCCTCCTTTTCGGAGCAAGTCACAGAGACGGCGGGACTTGAGGAGGAAGAAGCAGGTTTTAAGGGAGGTGACCGATCGCGGACGCCAGCTCCGTCGGTAATCGATTCCCCCTCTTTCCGCCCTCGCCCCTTCTTCCTCCGCCTCCTGGGTTTTGGTTTCGTTTAACATACTCAGGCGCTTCTTAAACAGTCAGGCTGACAGCTGGGCCCTTGATGAATATTTTTCTAAGGGCCCGCCTTCTGGCTTGATAGTGAAAGAGGCTCTTTTAGGCTTCAAAGAATCCTAGATTCCATCCTTCCTTGTGAAGAAAAGGGAAAGAGAGTCTTCGGTCTTCGAGCAGCAGGAAGGTAAGCTGGGTCTGTATTTATGTTTCTAAATATATTGACCTTGTGTTCCTATATAGTTTTTTCCTGAGTATGTAGTCGGAAAAAGTAAGGGGTCTTTTGGGCGGACTGAAGTTTGTTAGGTCGGCTAGAACGATATTTGTGCAGGCCACAAAATGGCTGCCTCTTAGCCACCTTTGTATAGAGTAGCTTCTCCTCTGGTGTTAGCTAGAGTAAGTTTGAGTTAGCAATCGTCACTTCAGTTAATATTTATGTCTAGTGTCGGCCTTAATCAGCCGCCTGACATTGTTTGCTTGTTGAGCTTCGCTTTATTTCCTCTTATTCAGTGGAATTCAGAGGTGAAGCCCAGGCATTGCTATGCTTTGTGTGGCCCTGTCGGCCTACAGCTTAGCAGTCCAGGCTAGGATTAGGATTAGGTTGAGGTGTTTATTGTGATAATCACCCTTTGTATTACTATCCTTGGTAGGTTGTATAGTTCCTAGTTCTGGCCTCCTCCTGAGGGAGTTGTTAGGCCTTATGCCCATTTCCCCTTGTTTATTGTATAGGTGCAATGGCTGAGGATAACAGCTAAGGTAGTAGGCTGTTATGAGCCTCCCTGATGCTGTGGTCTCAGGTGGTAGGCCCTTATCTTTGTGTAGATAAGTGTATGCAGTGTATGCTAGGCCCCACTCTCTAGAACTTGATTCATGCTATGAATTTGTCTTTCCCCTGAGCCCCTTGAATTAACATTCAAGTTTGAGTTTACGGTGCTAGCTTATTTTTAGCTTCCGTTCTCTAGGGTTCAGTACAGATTTTTAATTCTGTTTGGTGAGAGCATTTATCCTTTTCAGGATAGCATGTATATTACAAAGCGTTATGTTTGCTATGGGTTCTAGTCTTTGCCCTACACGTATGTGAGCTTGACTCTAGTGCTGCCACAGGTTAGCACCTGTTCTCATAATAGTAGGCTTGTGTTAGCCTCTAGTTAAGAGCATGGTGACTATTGTACTCCCCGGTTAGGGTTTGTGGTGTTTCACTGAGTGCATCACCTGTTGGATTGCACACTCAGGTTGAGTGTAGAGAACCTCCCTTTCAGTTTGTTTTTTTGTTAAGCTCCCGCTAGTTTGATCATTGCCACAACAGCTATATTGTGTATAACTGTAGGAGTTGTAGGCTCTAATGGATTTAGCCTCCTTCTAGTTTAGCAGCTTGTGTTTACAAGTGTTGTTGGTATATGGTCATGAGTTTTTCTCACCTAATTTAGCACTGCCACAGGTCCATGCTCCATGCTCGTGTCTGTTTGGTCTATGACTCTTTTCTTTTACTGAGTGCACTGCTTGTTGGATTGTGTTAGGTGGACTGTTATGTGGGCACTCTACAGTCTTATCTGCTGGTTTGACTCGTTTTTTCACGAATCGTGTTTGTGGGTGCTTGCATTCAGCAAGCTAGCCTTTTAGGAGGCTTGGCCTTTACAGGCCGCCCTTGAAGCTTTCCCACCCCCATTTCTGGGTGTTGAAACCTCAGCAGATTTTACATGTAGTTTCACATGTTGCTTACATGTAGCTGTGACTGTCATGTGGTTGTTTCTTGCTTCCAGCAAGATTGGTGTTCAGGGGCTTGGCCTTGACAGGCCGCCCTTGGTTTTTCCCACTGTTGTGACTAAACATGTTAGCATGTGTGAGTTTCTACTCTTCGCAGAACTATTGTCATGTTGTAGGCCCCTCTCTGGCCTCCATGATTTTGTGCCTACAGTATGGTCTATCTGTTAGGTTGAGCTTTGTACTCCCCTGTTTCGGGTTGTTTGTATAGTGCTTAGGTCCCTAAGCTGATCATTGGTTGAAGGCTTCCTTGAGGCCTCTCATTGAGGATCAGCCCCAGGCTGGTTTGTGCTCCCTTTCATCAGGGTTTCTTAGCGCACAGCCTCCTCAGTGCAAATAATCAGGTGATGAGTAGATCCTAGGATTGAGCAGAATATACTCCCCTCGATAAGAGGGTCCATAGCACTCAGCTGAATTCTGCTCTCCAGAATGCCCATCTCTACGCGTGGGTTTGAGTTGCTTACTGCCTTTTTGCAGTCACTCTTACTTGCTGTCTTCTCTGAAGAATGTGTTTTTGAGATTCTGTATTCAGACAGGGTTGGCCAAGACTAAGTTTGTCCTCTGTCAGACCAGGTCGGCCTCCCTGGTGGCATCGGGGTGACTATGTTCCCCTTTAGTGACTGGCCGGGGTTCCTTTCATTCCCTGGCCACATTCCCTTAAAAGGACCTCTCTTTTTCAGAAGATTTGGTCCCAGAAGCCTTTGAGCAGCCTTGGTAGGCTTTCTAAGGAAGGCCTCTTTAAGGCTCAGCTTGGGCTGTTGGCCGTAGAGAATGCTGTCACTGACTGCCTGGTGTGACCCGAGGGTGAGTTGCTATCTGGCGTTTCTTTCGAAACTGCTTGACGTTTGTCTAGCCATCTTGGCATGCACTCTCCTCAAGCATGGCGGCGTGGGTATATCGTTCCCCATAGCTTTTTCGAACGCAGAGTTGAGTTCCCTTTTGAAAGGGAACGTCTCAGGTTACGTATGTAACCATGGTTCCCTGAGAACAGGGAACGAGACTCTGCGTTGCCTTGCCATGCTTCGGGGCTGCCTGCTGAACAGTCCCTCAAGACGATAAGATACTGACTGATTCTCTAGACGCTCCTTATATACTTCCGGGTCGTGCTATGATGACGTCATAGGCGGTCGCCGGCCAATAGGATTGGAGTGGTTTGATACTTGGCTTTCAGACATCGGTTCACGAGTGACGTTCCCCATAGCGTTGTCGAACGCAGAGTCTTGTTCCCTGTTCTCAGGGAACCGTGGTTACATACGTAACCTGAGACGACTTTTCCTCACAATCTTTTTATCCCTAGTAAGATTAAAGAACTCCATTTCAAAATTGTTCAAAGATATTACTATTGTAATGTATTTTTGAGCAGGTTTTCTGAGAATGCATCTTTTTGTTCCTTTTGCAATACTGAAGAAGAATCAATTCTACATTAGTATTATCAGTGCCCATTCTCTATGTCTTTTTGGTCGAAAGTTACCATGTTAGTTTACTGCTGCTGTAAAAAAAAAAAAAAATTGGTACAAATGACAGAATCTATCATTTTTTTTCATCTGAAAAAAAAAAAAATCATTCTAAGGATGTCACACTTGTTTACACTGTTTTACTGCTTTGTCTTGTAAATTTCATATTCACAACGCCAGAACCATCTACTGTAATCCCAATTTTACAACGTTTTCTATGAAGTCCC
Organism: Hypophthalmichthys nobilis; assembly: GCA_037950665.1. Taxonomy (NCBI): domain Eukaryota; kingdom Metazoa; phylum Chordata; class Actinopteri; order Cypriniformes; family Xenocyprididae; genus Hypophthalmichthys; species Hypophthalmichthys nobilis. The sequence goes on from CM075475.1 coordinate 42,990,764, forward strand.
TTTGAGCTTAAAGGTTTCGAAAATGCTTAACATCCTTGAATCTGTTGTAAGGAACCTTTATTTTTTTATATTGACAAAATGTAATACTGTGTTGATATAATTCTTATAATTCTTATCTCCCAGCATGCATTACGACATTAATAAATTATGCAGCTGAATTGTCTGACTAATTTTCTTTTCTTTTTACTGTTTGCTTTTACTTTTGTCGTTTTAGTTGTGACTTTTGTTTTATGTTCAGAGTTGATCTGTTTATCTGAATATTTTGTTTATTGTCACCAGTGTTGAGATTCATACTCTGATTCTTGATGTCCGTGTGTGTCTAAGTAATGCTATAGATGAAAACTCTTTGTGCACTAAATGTTTTTAAAATCTTTCATATCATTTGATTTTCAAAACACTGCTGGATGTCATGCTGTAAATTCAAAAATGGCAAAGCCCATAACAGTTAAATTAATAATATTCTCAAAAATAATATTTTCAAAGGTGTTGTCAGAAATCCATTCAGTTTGTTTTTATTTATTGTGTCTGTCTCTTATATAATCATAAACGCATGCACACAAGGAAAGCTGTAGAAATGTACAACCCCATTTACAAGACAGTTGTGACATTTTGTAAAATGCAATAACATCAATAATCTGTGATTAGTTAATTGTCTTGAACATTTATTTCACTGACAAAAGTACAAAGAAAAGATTTCCAATGTTTTTATTGACTAACTTAATTGTATTTAAATAATTGTATGATTTTGATGGCTGCAACACACCAAAAAAGTTGGGACAGAGGCAAAATTTAAAAGTGAAATGTAATGTTATTAAGTTAAATTACTTAAGTATAGGATTAATGATTAAAAAAATGCAGAATTATGGAGAGAGTAATAACTAGACGTGTCAAGAAAATGTCCTGTTAATAAAAAACACACAGTGTGCACTGAAAACTTGAAATTTCTAATGTTATTAGATACTCCAAATTTAAATCAGTGTCAAGTCCCTTATGTAGATGATTACAAAAAACATAGTATTTTAGTTTTCATAACTGAAAATGTGTTCTTGCAGTGCAGAGTGGAGTCAAACTGCTTTGAAAAGACTTTCCTCATAAATCAAGCCTTTTTTCAACATCTGTTGTCGTAAAGTAGAAATTGGTTCACTGATACTGGTCTGTGCACATACTGTCTTTTGAAACAGAATCTATATGTATTTATCCAAACTCTCTAAAGCATCCTGTTTAGAGTATTTTTTCCATTGATCTGGGATCTTACCCTTCTCCTTAAATGTTTTATTGTAGTATTTTTCCAGATCTTTCTGGAATCTGCACACAAACCACTTCCAGTAGGGCAGTTCAGAGAGATCAGAGGTGATGCTCCACTTTGCATATTCTTCTCCTGCTTTTCTGTAATCTCTCCAGAGGACTTTTTGTGATTCATTGGGATAAAAATATAGATTGCTGTTTGCTACTGCTGATGTGCAGATATGGGCAGACAGGTTTTCTGTATTAGAGTAATATATTCCGCTTAGTCCAATAACACGATGAAATGAAACACTGTGATCTCCATCATGGTTTTCTATAGTGTTGGTGCAGATGGCATAACAGAATGGACACTGAACCCAACAGCACTGACAGAAGTGATCAATCAGTATCTCATCTGGCCTGAACGTATAGTCCAGATTTACTGGAAAAGTCTTTGTGTTGAATCTACTGCAGATGTCTGACATTATAGCAGGAAGCTCTTGTCTTATCACATCTTCTAGAAGGTTGAAATCCTCAACATCATCATGTTTCACTCCTCTGAGGTCTTTTTCAGAGAAGATCAGCACATCTGAGAGCTGCTGTGTGAGACTCTTCAACCACAAACCAACATCTCCACTGTTCACTTGAACATGTTCAGTAGATTCACATGCTGCTTTCATGATCTTCTGCTGCAGGAGTTTAATGTTCTTCTTCATCTTGGGTAAAACACTGAAACTGAACTTATCAGTAATGTACCGACTGACTTCATCTCTGATAAAACTCTTGAAGTGATCTCTGGGATTATGAATGTACTTCATGTATTTGTCAAAATTCTCCTCTTCTCCCAGTGTCTTCAGGATGTGTTTCTCCAGATTTGATCTGTTTCCATTCAGTGATTCACAGTTTGATCTCATTTCATCAGTCAGATCTCTGGCAGTCTTCTTGTAGACACTCTGCTCAATGGGTTCTTTCAGTTTCTGACAGATGATCTCACCAAAAATGGCAGCTGATGTGGCTCCATGATAGTATTTCTGGAAAATACTATAGTACTCTTCTCTCTTCCTTTCCAAATACAGAACAGGATCATTGGCTTCCTTGTACAGTCTGTGTTGGTCAGTGATCATCTTGTTTGCTCTCTTATAGATGGAGAGAACTAAATCTATGAAGAATTCATTCTTAAACTTATATTTCACTGCTCCTTCCTCATGTTCTTTTACTCTTCTCTTGATGTAACCTGTGAGTTGTTGAATGTAGCTGATGTTGTAGCCCATCTTTGCAATGTTAAATGACTGAATTATTCTGTCTGTCTGCTGAGCAACATCTGTGACTAATGATCTTATTTGGGCTTCATCCTCTGGAGACAAACTTTGAGTAGATCCAGATGTTCCTGTTTGGCAAGCATCATTTACACCATCTCTCATCTCTTTGTTTGTGGACTTTTTGAAAATAGCATGTTCAGAAAAACTCAGCACACTGAAAATATTGTATTCACTGCCCTCTTTTCTGTGGTCTTCAGGGAGACATCCCTGATGGATTTCACTGAGAAGCCTTTTTACATCTCTCATTATGTCAATGTCTTTGATTGGAGGAGTGTCTGTGATGATCTTCTTTACATATTGTTTCCAAAACAAATCAAATTCTTTCTTTAATGTTTCTACATCATTTGTTTTGTCTTTGAATTTTAAGGCAAGTTTTTTGCTCTTTTCATAGAGAGTGTTTTCATGATGTGTCTTCTGAGCATCAATCATTTTCTTCAGGTCTCGCTGCTGAAGAATCTCATTTAATTTCCTTTTTGTTTCTCTCACAATGTTTTCCTGAATCTCTTTAATTTTGATTTCAAATGATGTTTTCCACTGAATCAGTATATTTGCATCAGTGTCTTTCTCAAAGAATTCAGACATTGATTTTTCCACTTCTTCACTTGTCTCCTTCAGTTCTCTTTGAAGATCAGCTTCCTCAACCTCATGAATTGCTTCATTTTCTATTTTGTTGTGTAGTTTGTTCTCAGTTTCCAACATGGCACTGCGAAGACTCCAGGACCACTTGCTGTATTCAGTCTCCAGTTTCCTGTAGGCTGAAATCTCCAGAGAATTTCTGAAGCTGAAGACAAATCGCTCCTTCAATAAAGCCTCCCAGAGATCTTTAATACAAACTTTTAAACGTGTCAGCATCATTTTATCTGTCTTTGCAGCATGAGACATAATAGTTTCCTTTAGTTCTTGAATATTCTCGCAGTAGTCTGGGTTTGGTGGTGCCATGGGTGGGCTTCCCTCCCAGATATGAGCAAAATACTTCACATCATTCTGAACATCAAATTTAATGACATCACAGAAACGTTCTGCATCATAAACTTCATCTTCAGCAGCAAGTTTTGTCATCTCATCCAGTGTCTTCTGCAGTTGTCTCCTTGCCTCCTTAATTTTTTCTCTAGCTGTGACTTCTGAAACATTCTGATGCACAAACACACAGCTGGGATTCAGTTTGACCTTCTTCATCCTCATGAAGGCCTGAACAACAATCTGAAGAATGTCCAGCATCTCAGCTGGGTTTTCTCCAAAGATGTTGATCAAGGTCAGATTTGCAAGACCAACAACAAATGTGGCCAATTCATTGTCATGATGTCTTGTTGATCTTCCAGCCAGTTCTAGAGCATTTAGACCCTCAGTATCAACAACCAGAATATAGTCAAAGTTAATCTGTGTTTTCATCTCGTCTGACACTCTGACCAGCTGCATGAAAGCTCCTCTGGTGCACCTGCCAGCACTGACGGCAAACTGGAGTCCAAACATGGCATTCAGCATGGTGGATTTCCCAGAGCTCTGAATCCCTAAAACTGAGAGCACAAAGACTCTCTGGTCTCCCAGTTTCTGGATGAGTTCATCTAGAACAGCAGAGATCCAGACCACAGGAACATGAGCAGCATCTCCATCCATCAACTCCAGTGGAAATCCAGAGATAATCATCTCTGCTGCAAGACTCGGGAGAGAAGAGAAGTCAAACTGCAGGTCTTTCTTGTTCTTCTTCACAGATGAACATGATTCATAGATCTGACCGATCTCCCTCATGATGTGCTGCAAACCAAAGGATGCAGCTTGAAGTTCCTCAGATATTCTCTCAAGTTCTGCTTGTTTAGCTTTAAGTTGTTCAGATTCATCATTATTCTCTTTCAGTCTTTCAACTATTGACCACTTTTCATCATATTTGTTATGTATAGCACAAAGATCAGCAGTGATATATTCATCCAGGTGTATTTCAAGCAGTTTCAGAAAATATATATTTTTATTTGCAGCATCTGAGTTCATTTCTTTAATGAAGAATTTCATGAACTCGCTGATATCAGATTCATGCTGCTGTTTACGGATTTTTTTCATCTCTGTTTGTTTTTTACTGATGTCCATTTCTAGTTCATCTCCTCGAGGTCGATGTAGTTCTTTGTTCTTTTGACTCCACTGACGCCACAGTTTCCCCTGATGAGGAAGAACTGATTCTTTGATTTCTGTGTTATCTTTCTTCTCCAGTAAACTCATCATCTGCTCTGCTGCTTCTTTTCCTCTCCTGCAGTCATCATCATCTTCCTCATCTACTCTGATGTCTGAGTGTTTGGACACATCTTCAAGTCTGAAAGTGGAAGATGATTCTGAGAGACACTCATTTATAGCTCTTCTGAGATCTTCAGATACTGCTGCCTGACTTCTGTCTTTCAAACCAATTTTGAATTTCCCTTTCTTCACCTCATTTCTTGCAGATTCATCTTCTGTAAAAAGGAAAATGATTGGCTTTCTGTTCATGTACAGGTTTTGGATTATTTTGGCACTTTTGTCATTCCTGTCCAGTTGAGATAGCAGAACAACATTGACTGAGCTCATTTCAGTGAGGATCTGCAGCTGTTTCTCATGGTCTCCTGCATCACCGTGTAGATTACAGAACGCAACACAGTCAATGAATTTATCTGTGTTTTTCCCAGAGGGCCAGAACCAGGCGATCTCCACCACTCCATCCATCAGTTCTCTGGTTCTGCTGCTGCCTGGGCAGTTCCTGTGGAAGAACGTGTTGTGTTTCTCATTGATCAGACTGTTCATCAGCTGAGACTTAGATGAAGACACAGAGTCAAACCTGAAGAAAGACACCATTGGAGTTTCTGCCTTGTAGACAGGATGGATTTGACTGATGATTTCATTGTTGGTGTTTCTGATCTTCCAGCTCTTGTTGATTTGTCTGAATGTCCAGAGAGGAAACTCAATCTGTTGTGTGAATGGATCAGGAACAAGCAGAGGCAGAGCGTACTGACACTGGGACAGTTTAGTCACCATCAGCTGCTTCAGGAAACCATCAGCACAATGAAACACGGCCATCTGAACATCCATTGGGTGAATTTGCTCAGATTGATTGGTTCTTTTGTTGAATAAATATAAATCTTTAAAAACATCATCAAAAATATCACCCTCATTTTCAAAGTTTTTGTCTCTTCGTTGTGTGTGATCCTGTTCTTTGCCCTTATTAATATCTATGTGTCTTGCTCTGTAGTCCATCATCAGTAGTTTTTGTAGGAAAGCCTGAACCAGCTCCTCCTCAGCAGAATATTCATGGGACTGTAATGAACATGAAGTTATCTGAAGAAAATCTGCAGTTTTCAGTTTATTGTGTTGCCTGCCTTCAAGATGAAGTCTGCGACATAGAAGATTCATTTTTTTAGTCTCTTCCTTTTTTAGGCATTGATCTGGTCCGAAGTCTTTGTTTTTTACCTGTTAAATAAATAAACAACATCTGTGTAGTGGGGTTTTGGATTTATAGAACTGAAAAATACAATAATTCAAGTCTGACCATTCTAATAAGGGGCTCTGATTGATCGGGCACTGATCAATCTCAGATGATAATAACTTTGATCAGTGGTCTCTATAAAGGCCAATCAGAAGAGCTGTTCAGATGACAAAGCAAGAAAGAAACTAGAGCTGTGGGATTTTAGTGGATTTCTTTCCTTCACAGTGGTGTGCTTTCTTTATCTCTAAAAGCCAAAACTTAACGTTGAAATTAGCTAGATCAGTCATTGTCATAAAATACAGTCTGTTGCTAAGCTGCAGGATGTGCCCGACAAGCAAAGTGAACTTTGAGCTTCGGGTTCACACCTAAATGATGAAATACACAGCAATATGTCAAAATGCCCAACTTAGTAAGTATTCACTTTTAAACCAAGTCTTCAATCATTTGCACTATCAAAATAATTAAAATTGCTCCTGTAGACAACATGCGCTTTTCGGCATTATGGTAATTCCATGCTTTCCGTCAGCAAATGACAGCAGCTTTTGGGAAAGCAGGAAGAATGGATTTGAACAGAGAGATATGGAGTTGAGTTCATCAAAATATCTTAATTTGTGTTCCAAAGATGAACAAAGGTCTTACGGGTGTGGAACGACATGAGGGTGAGTAATTAATGACAGAACTTTAATTTTTGGGTGAACTAACCCTTTAAGTGAACTTATTCTAACCCTAACCCTGCAGTCTACTAATATTCTACTACAACTCTAATGAGAGTTAGTAGACATTTATGTGCAACATTATTTATAGTCAACAGAATTTGTAAAAAGGACCATCAAAATAACATTTATTTTTTTGTACTTTTAGTTTTTCTCAATTGCTTACAGAGTAGAATCAGTAAAGAATAATTAACAAGGACCATTGAATTCTTAGAAAATAATGCACACCCAAGGTGGTAATGTGGCCACTAAGTGAAGCATCATTTCATAACTAGTAACGGAGGCTTGAGCCTTGATAGCAAATTAATACAGTTGATACAGTTATTAACACAGTTGAGAGAGAGAGAGAATAAGCAGCATATATGAATTAGCCTACCTGAGTCTGCGTCTCTCACGGCAGCAGTGTCTCTACTAATAGCGAAAATGTAAGTTTATCCACCTCAAGAACTACACTGTTATTACCTTGCTGGTGAGAAATGTCATGTATCTTTTAAGTTACTAAACTATTGAAAGATTTTATGTTTAAAGTGTTGGTCTCAGCATTGAAGGAAGGTAGACAGAGGGTCTTTTGTCCTCTATTGAAGCTGTATTCTACACTATAACATCTGTGTGACGAGCAGGGCGGGCGAGAGCCGTGAGGGAACGGCACGAGGCCGGTGACGCGAGTGATAACGAGCGTCAGCTGCGCGTTGCACCGGCCTCGAATCTCTCACGGAGGAGCTCCGGAAGCATAAAAGGGGAGCGACGACAGTGAAAGACGAGAGAGGACCAGGCCTGGACTTTATTTTATGGTTTTGTTATGTTTGTGTGGCCGGCAGACGGCCGTGAGGGTCTGCTGGCATTACTTTCGTTTTGTATTTGTTTATTTTATATATTAAAATTTGTGTTGAATGTTCGCCGGTTCCCGCCTCCTTCTTCCCGTATATACGAACTGTGTTACAATCTGGTTTTCTTTATGTACCGGAACCACTCCCATGTAAAGTTTGAGGCCTCTATGGCCAAATGGGGAGACAGGGAATGGTCCCTGCCTTTTGTATTGCAAGTATGGGAGAGGGTCTTCTTGGATCCCCAGGAAGGCATAGGTACCTGACCGGGAGATGACCATATTTAGACTTGTTTTTCTATATGTATCACATTCCTATATAATGAGCTATATGATGTTTTCTCTCTCTCATTGGTTAAATCTATACTACATCCCTTGTACTCTTTTTATATAATCTCTGACCCAGCTAAATAAAAATGAGACTTTATACTCTCCCTCAGCGCTGAGATTGTTCATTCAATTGCCAATTAAGAGGACTGGGAATGAGGCATGCCTCGGGAGCAATAATCTAACAACTATTTTACTGATTAATTCGGCAGAGCAGCTGACAAAACGTTTCTGTGCGAGTGTGTGTCTGTACTATACAGTATGTGTGTACGTTTGAAAAAAAGAGAGCGTGAGAGAGTATGCACTTTCAGGACAAAATAAAATGTAAAACCATGACAATAATTTGTAGTTTTTATCCTGTTCTTTACTATATTTATTTGCTTGGTTGGTGTCATTGTGGGATTTGTTTCTTTTGTGGTTGTAGGCAGGACCTTTGAAATAAATGAAATCATTTGTCGAAGTGATATGGAACTGTAATGCGGTCAAGACCTCCTTAGAACTACTTTAGCCATGCATTTCTTCAAAATAATTGCACATCTTAGAACATTGGTCAACTAATCAGATTCAAGCATTCAACAGCCCCATAGTATACATTATTTTAAACAATCATCGAAAATCATAATGGCATTTATTGAAATAAGACTAAATCTGTAAACACTTAGTTTATAATTTTATAACATTTAGTTTTTTTTCACAAGTTGAATGAAAAATGTTAAAATGCACAATTCTAAATCAAACTACTGTAAAGAAGTATAACACAAACCCAAAAATAGCATCTTGTTAAAAAGGCCCATTGTAAATGTATTTTGAATTTGTGTCTGTGAGACTTGCTCTGGCAATCAGCCAATGTCAAAGCACGCTGTCAAATCAGCAACCTAAAGACACTATGCTCCGCCCATTAAGACATTATGCTTCCTTCACGTTTGGTATCGTGTTCGTATATAGTATGAAACTATGGGGCCCCGCACATGACATTCAATAAAAAAAAAATTTTTAATCGTGCGCACGATTTACTAATTATTTCCCTCAATTTACTAAAACGTGTGCACGATTTACTATTTCGTTCCCTCGATTTATAAATCATGCGCATGAAAATGCAATAGAAAATAGACGATTTACTAATTCGGTCCCTCAATTTACTAAAACGTGCGCACAATTTACTATTTTGTTCCCTCGATTTATAAATCATGCGCATAAAAATGCGATAGAAAATAGACGATTTACTGTTTTGTTCCCTCGAAATATTAAAGCATGCACACGATTTACTAAATCGAGGGAATGAAATAGTTAATCAAGGGAACTAATTAGTAAATCGTGCGCACGATTTAGCCTACTATTTTTTTCCTGCATGTCCGGGGCTCCGTAGAAACAAACCACACACACTCAAATACCAATGTACTTGCACTTATGTGCTCATTACAGAGCCAGGCACGTCACCTATAGGAGAGAAAAAAAAAAAAAATTCGTGCCGACGGTTTTGCAATCCGTTCCCTCAGTTTATAAACCGTGCTCACAAATTCTTAAACTGTTCCCTCGGTTTAACAAATCGTGCCCACGGATTAATAAACCGTACCCACGAATTTCCAATCCGTGCGCTCAGATTTTGCAAACCGTACACTCGGTTTTTAAATCCGTTCCCACAAATTCATAATCCGCGCGCACGCTTTCACAATCCGTTCCCACGGGTTTGTAAAAACTGTACTCACGGATTTATTTTAGAAGAAGAACAGCAAACTCCCCCAGGTGAAAAAATACTATAGTAAATACTATAGTGTTTTTAAACCATACTATAGTAAATTGTAGTATACTGTATATATTATAGTATTTACAACGCTTCGTTAATGAATGCTACAGCATACTGTAGTATTAACTATAGTGAACTGATAAACTGTTATAGTATACTTTAGTTTTTACTTCAGCAAACTGTAGTGTATATTGTAGTATAATATATCCTAAAGTTGTAGAAAACTACAATATTGTGTAAAGTAATTTGTTTATATTACTATAGTTGTTATATTATCACAGCAACTATAGAATTACCACAATAAATTAATTCAAGTACTTTATAGTATGGTTCAAAAACACTATAGTATTTACTATAAATTATTATAGTATTTTTTCACCTGGGAGGTACGTGTTAACGAATCTTATTGTTTTATTTTGTATTATTCATCAAATTATATTAACTGCAGTGATTCTCTATCAACGGGAAGCGTAATACATCGATTTAATAAGAATTATGTGCATCAAAATCTTGTGTTTATTTCTGATCATCTTAGCACTTTATTATTATTGCCTAATAAACCTGGCATTGTGTATTATGACTGACTTTTAATTTCTTTGTTCCTCTTTTCTTCTTCTAAATGCATGTAGCCTAAATGCAACAATAGGCTAATAATAATAACAACAACAACAATTATTATTAATTATTGTATTTATTTTTTAAATGTATTTATTTATCAATTATTTTTAATTTATGACTATAAATGAGTGCACTTAAGACAGTATGTTTATCATAAAATAATTAATGAATGCTTTATTTAAAAAAAAAAACAACAACACTTTTTACAGTTTTAGAAATGTTTGTGTATTATTCATTCTTAACATGAAGACTTATTTTGGTGATTTTATTTATACTAAGCTTTTTGCCCAAAATGGACTTTAAAAGATAAAAATAATGGAAATTCTCAAATGAATTCTGAATGGAAGTTCAGGAAATTTTCCATTTTGTAAAATAAAGTTTATTTATTTACAATGCATCCCGCACCTAAATAGGAGGCCTGGTTGAATCTGCCGGCAAAGATTGGAGGCGGGGCCACAACTCCGTGAGTACAGTTTTTACAAACCCATGGGGAACGGATTTGTGGGAACGGATTTAAAACCGAGGGTACGGTTTGCAAAATCTGAGCGCACGTATTTGAAATTTGCGGGTACGGTTTATTAATCCGTGGGCACGATTTGTTAAACCGAGGGAACAGTTTAAGAATTCGTGAGCACGGTTTATAAACTGAGGGAACGGATTGTAAAACCGTCGGCACGGATTGTTTTTATTTTCTCCTATAGGTGATGTGCCGGGCTCCGTACAAAGTTTATTCACACTGTGGAATTAAGGTGGTGAAATAAAGCAAAACATCAAAGAACTTTCATGCTGCTTCTTCATGTCTCTAACCAGACATCTGTGGTGAACTAGTCCCTCACTGGCAATCCCTAAAATCCCTTTTCTTCAATCTATTTGGGCAAGTGCAAAGTAAAATAAACCTAAATTAAACCTCAGATAAAAATTAAAGTAACGGGTTGATAATCATTGCATTAAATATGTTTTGTTTAACCTATGTGTGCACTCACGTCATGTTTTTCTCCAGTCTCTGATGTTGTAGTGTCTGCCATTCCTTCTTTATTGATTGTTGGTTCTGAACAACAATCTGCTTTAAGGAAGCAAAAACAAACACATGCATTTTAAAAGAAAGGCTTTTACCTGTAAAGTTTGTTCTGTTTTAGTTTAGTTTCATTGTATTTTGGTTCTGTTTTCCTTGTTATAGTTTACCTGAGTTCCCAGTGTTTATTTTACCATAGTTCCTAATTTACACATCTGGGGCCTCATTTGAGCAGCCTGACCAGACGTAAGCACTTTTCCTTGTCAGAGTGCTGCAGGTTTTTGGAAATCTAAGCTATTCTTGCAGCTCGCCATTCTAAATTCAAGAATTTGGACAATGACTGGTGATTTTTTTAATTGTAAATTACATTAATTATGCGTTGTTTACAAGGCGGAGAACTGAAACTATTCAGCTGCGCGCAAGTTCAAGATCATTCACGTTTTATAGATTTCACACCTGAAAGAGGCGTGCGCGCGTTTTCTGTGTGTACGTTCATTCTATGAATCACACGTATGCACAGTTGAAAAATGATCGTAAGATCAAACGTAGGACCATTTCTATGCAATAAGAATGCCCCTGTTCTGTTTTACGATGATTGATTACTCAGTCTGTGTATTTAAGCCTTCAGTTCATTCAGTTTTTTTGTTCGGCTCGTTTACATTGTTGTGTTAGAGTGGATTTCCTGAGTAATCTTTAAATTTGTTAAATACTACTTCTTTGAATCTCCTTGTGTCATGCGCTTTATTACAGCCACACAGAACTGCTACATTACCAGCTTAGAAAATTATTATTGTACAAATTAATGTTATATTGCACAGCCGTCTGTCTTTACATTAATGTACAGTTCTGGCAAATTCTAAAGTTAATGTAAGTATCCCATAATTATTATTATTATTTTTTAATTATTCTCCTAAGACTCAGGCATACCTCAAAAAGAATAATGGGTTGTGCATATTATCATTATTTTTAATTAATGGATTTATTTTAATTATTTATTAAAAATTATTTTTATGATATTGTTTTTAACCAGGGATTCTATCTATAAAGGTGTGGTTGCAAGAAAGGAGCACCAGCTAGGCTTCTTCAGTAGTCATGACAACCTGATAATATTTTAATAGCACTGCTACCTATATGGCCAATATTATAATATTATATACAGTCTTATATAAATGATTATTTCTTATTGAAATGATTCAAAGGAAAAGTTAAATTATTTAAAGCAGAAATAAGTAGTCTAATCTAGACAGACTTTCCTGAATTATTTACGAACCTAAATAAATAAATAAAATTTAAAATCTAATTAAATTTTAAAATTTTAAATATAACATTGAGCATGTATCAGATGGAGGTCCATGTGTACTAGTATATTTGATTCTATGATTGTGTGGTTATTGAATATTTAATCAAAATAATGGAATAGCATCAGGGGCAAATTCACACCAGAATAAACAACATGTGAAACATCAGGAAACCAAATCTGTGTTCTTACCATTTTGACATTCACTGTTTTTCAGGGTTTCTCTCTCTTTTAACACAGCATTGAACATCATTCCAGTGTAGCACTGTTGTTGATTCTCATCAAACAGACACTCAATCTTCTTAATCAGTTCTCTCATCTCTGATGGATTGTTCATCATCTTGTTGCAGATGTGATATCTTCCTCCGCATTTTTCCAGAACAGGGTCTTTTATATCTTTTATAGTGTCACACTCTTCTTTTCTCTCATAGGTGAAGAGAATGATCAAAAACTGAAGAACTTTGTCTCCAAACACTCTCTGAAGCCATTCAAGACCCATCTTATCAGCATCTGTTAACTGGCCCAGTCGCACAACAAAGATGAAGGCGTGGATTTCATTTTCATTCACTAGTTGATCAATGAGATGATCCACAGAGTCCAGGTAAAGTTCAGCCTCATGTAAACCAGTCATGTTGATCACAGAGATGTAACGTTCTGATATGTTCCTCTGTAAAGGAACAATTCTGGATATTTCTGCATTTTCAATATTAGTCTGTTTTTCTCCTAGTAGAATGTTTTCCTTTCCAAACTGGATGGCCGCAGAGTTTCCAGTTGACACAATTGTCAGGTTGGGAAAAATAATATCTAGAATAAACACAAAATAACTGTTGTCAAACACATTAATACAGCACTTCAGCAATAAGAACTTAAGCAATACAAAAAAAAAAAAAACAATTTGATTTTGTTTTCTTACCAATGCTCCTGAATGAGTCATTGTCACTGAAGTAGCTCTCTTCATAACTTTTTTGGTTAGATTCCGCGAGGTTGTCTACCTCTAGATTTGATTTGTTTTGAGTTTGGTTGATGTAGTCTTTGCCATGCTGTCCTTCTTTAGCAGGAAGACAGTCTGTCTCTTTAGAAGTGTCCATGGCAACATTCAGTTTTGGCTCTGTCACTATGTTAAATATTAAATAGGTCAAGTCTTACACCACACAAATGTTGATAGTATTCAGTCATCAGAGGTCAATGGTAGCACTGACAGTGAGTAGAATTTGTGCAAAATCAAACTCATTAACTCATTAAATCATTAACTTTGACATCTATTAACTATATTAAACACCTTCCCATAGTAATTGTAAAGATTTATTGTAAAGATTTATTATTAAAAATATGCTTTGTATTATATATGTGTCACAGACACGCCAGGCAATATGTGGGTTCGATTTTGTTTTTAATTAACTACTGATGTCTTAATTATTGTACTATGTGTTTTAATAAGTCTCTTAAATCTGTCAAATGGTATATAAAATATTGATTGAGTTTTGAGTCAAAATATAATTACATTTAATTAAACAAAATGAAACTAACTCAAAAAGTTTGATTATCATTTGATTTAATATTCAGCATTAAATCAGTTGAAAAAACAAACAAACAAACAAAAAAAAAAAAAAAAAAAAACAGAAGCAATCAAATGTACAAATATTGACTCTAGAAACTTGAACTAGCAAGAGTTGCAGATCCAGTCTAACAGGATTTGCAGCTTGAAGACATGAAGGCTGTCAGATCTCCAGTAAATCACATGACAGTTTGTTTAGAACAGAAACTATTTTAAACAGGTATATTTTCTATCTGTTATACAATTCAGTGAGTATGTTTTTAAAATGTGGTCAGTTTTACATTTATCATCTTGTAAGTTTGATAAAACAGATATGGGTCTTTATTAGGTCAATGACAGATTAGAATTTGTAAGAGGTATTTAGATTTTTTATATATTTGTATAGCCTACATATTTTTTAAAAAAGTTTTTTTTTTTTTTACTAATTAAAACTGTTCTTGGCCCTTAAAATATCATGTGCTGCAATCACAGTATGCTTTTATATATTCACATGCAAATATTTTTTAAAAAGTAAGTTTTTTTAAAATTAGTTTTTACTGTAAGGAATATTCTCATATTTATCTTTTTCACAGCTAAGGAGTTTGTAAAATATACATATTGTACAGGGTTTTTTGTTGTTGTTGTTGTTGTTGTTTTGTTTTTTGTTACAAACCCAAGATTTATGCAAAAAGTATAATAAAAGTATCTACATTAGAATATTATATCTCACATTTATATTTTAAACTGAAATTAAATTTTGAATTTTATATTGATACTGTAATAATGGTTATATCAAATTATGTTGTGTCTCTTTCTACTGCACAGTAATATGCAGGCACTGATAAAACAAGTTCTACTCAATCCATTCAGTAGCAAATTAAGTTACTCATGTTCTGGTCCTAAAGACATTGAATAATTAGAACTCATTAAGCAATTAAGCAATAAAGACTAACCTCAGCGTTAATGCCTCTCTGAGTTCATCTCCTGAATTCAAAAATAGCAAATGAAAGGTCTCTGATTACTTTTATTTAGACACCTGAAAGCAATGCGTTACTTTAAATCACATGACATATCAGAAAGAGGAAGTGTTTTCTTTGGTGATCCTAAACTTGGTCAGATTCACTAATAATTGCACACATGTGGCTTCAGCTGGTTTTATAAATAATTTAATTTATTAATTTATAAAAGTTCTACAATTTTAGAAAAACTTGGTAACACTGATCATGATCTATATATATTGATTGCACACAGATTTATGCAAATATATGCAGTGAATGAGATTCAGTGCCTTTTGTATAGAATTTTTATGCTGTTTTTATTTGAAAATTATAATTGTCGACAAACTTGTCTCCTTGTGATATAGTCTTTTGTCAAAAAGAGTTTTACACACTGCAGTCATTAGCCAGTTAAACAAAGATTCCATCTCAGGGGCTAAAAACAAGATAGTCAAGTTGAAGATTAAGAATACAAAACACTGACATGTCTGCACAGGGTGTGTAAACATGCATCAAAGACCAAAGTGTAATGGGGCAGAAACTGCAGAGCTTTACAGACATAATGATGCACTTACTGTACTTCCAAAGATTTTAAGTTCATAATGATATTTGTTAATTGAGATAAGTGACTAGTACTGAGCCATGGACACTTGGCAGTTTATTGTAGAAGCAAAATAAATTATGAAAGTGAAATAAAAAAAAAGTTACAAAAGTTTAAGTATATGAAAATGTAAAAATGTAATTGTTTATATTTTATGATAATATATTACAAAACATGTTTTACTCTTAAACTGCAAGAAAATCAAAGCCAAAAATGTCAACATTCCAAATTTTAGGTTGTAATATTTAAAAAATGAGCTTTCAGTAAGAGTTTGTTTGGGCGCAGTACCACACATTTTCACTAGATCAGGGGTACTCAACAGGCGGCCCGTCAGCATTAAATTAGTGGCCCGCATCATGCTACATATAAATGTATTTTTTTTTATAATTTGCGTTCAAAATTAGCGAGAATATTACTTCATATTTTTTACATGTACACTAGGGTATGCGTACAGTGCGTTCTCTGTCATCATCAGAGAACGCACATAGTGTACTACACGCGCAGCACTGAATAGTTTTTGCACTAATTTAGTTTGTCCACAAGGTGTCAGCACTGAAACGGAGAAGACAGAACAAGAGTAAAAACAAACACACTAGCCGACCGTGTTGAAGAGCGCTCATGTGAGGGGATTAAAAGATACCAGCAACTCTATTTTAAACAAGTACAAAGACATTTTATTGTAACTATTTGAGCGAAAAAGACTAGACAAGCATGAATCTCTCTAGTGCGCATGTGTCGAGCACTTGTGTTCGCGAACGCTATCAAAGGCTCGAGACTGTGTGCGCAAGTAAAAAACGAAGTAACCTTATTTTTCCATCATGTAATGCAGATGACACTCCTCAAACTTTGAAGTGTGTAAGTTGCAGATAGTCCTCTTAGCAGCATGAAAAACAACTTTTATTCTTAATGTCAATGTGTTATAAACGGAAAGCAAGCAGAGAGCGACATAGATCTTACAGATCTGTCGTCACATCATTGAGCTAGAATATCTTATTTATCATGTTTACAACGTTGAGTATAATTAGAGAATTCATGAGATTGTGATTGAACAAAAACACACACAAAAAAAAAAGATTTTTGGATTCTGACCAAATTAAAAGGTAGTAATAATGCATTTGTGCATTAAGAATACAGCAAGACAAGCTATTAATCCTTTTTTTAAATGCCATTTTAAATGCCATTTTTCATGTACAGTGACACTTTAAATAGGACAACCATTAAAGTACTAGTAAGACTTAGCTAGATAATAAACTGCACTTTTGGTAAATACTCAGTAAAACTACAAATATTGTCTTAAGTAGGCCTAAATAAAAGTCTTACAATCCAAGTTATAATTTGTGGCCCTTTGCATTTCATGTGGTTAAAATGCAGCCCTCTTGGCCTCCGAACTTGAGTACCCCTGCACTAGACCATATCTGACCATTTTATCTGGTGTTTTATGGTGCGTCTCTAAACACCTTTACCTTATTTTTATTATTCTCAGGTTAGGTAAGTAAGTCAAATCTGATCTAATTTATAAGCATTTTAAAAATACTTACAATCAGACAGAAGACTTCTCCTTGGTCTGTTCAGGCTCAACGACTTAAATGAATGCCACATGAGGCCGAGTTTAGTTATAAAGTTATAAATTCATTTATTTATTACATTAGTATTTCTAGCATTACATATATTCTACAAACATTCTATATGGTAATTAAATAAAGTATAAGTATTAAAAGTTCTTCAGTCAAGGCAATATCAGCGCTGGAGGCATCATCAGCGTTGGTTCTGGTGTCGGAGAAGCAGCCTCAGGTGCGAAGCAGCCCTCCTGTTCTCTTCACGTTCCAGCCTTTATAGACTATCTGACCTCTTGAGGTCATCTTCTTTGGAATTCCCCTCATCTGAGTCTATATATAAAGGCTTGTCTCTTTGTTCTCGGACTCTTCTCTTCTGCTGTGTCCTGCGCCTTGTCTTCAAGACATTCTTCAACGGTAATGATTGCCTTTCTTACTAATACATGTTATGTCCTTACTGTTCTACTAGCATGCTTTATTAAAATCTTAAAACAACAGTTGTAGTGTCTTCCTTTATAAACATATTCTTAATAAAGCTTTATACCAATAGTGTTTTGTCTCTTTTCTTTATAAACTACATTCTTATTAAAGTACTTTTACAATAACAGTTGTCTGTCTTTCTTTAATAAGTAATTAATACATGCTTTAATAAAGACGTTACAATACTAGTTGTCTGTCTTTCTTTTTTTTCTTATAAAAATTTTCTGTTATTCTAGTTCTTACACATCAATTTCTTCCAATTTATTACATTTTGTTTTCATAAAGAAGTTATCTCTCCCATTCTTTCTTACACATCAATTTCTTCCAATTTATTACATTTTGTTTTCATAAAGAAGTTATCTCTCCCATTCTTTCTTACACATCAATTTCTTCCAGTTTATTACATATAAAAGCTGTCCTTCATAAACAGCTATCTTGTTTTTCTCTGTAAGTCAAACATCTGTTTTTTTTTCTTTATCTTCAAATTACAGTTGTGTTGTCATTATTGTTCTTTATAAGCAGAAGAGGTACAAATAGCATAGAAAAGTTGCATTCCCTAATGAAGCAGGGTGTGGCTGATATCAACAGTATGAATGCTTATGATGTTATTGTGGATGTTCCCGAAGTGTTTGCATAGAGTGTGAAGCATGTATGTGTTCTATTGACCGTGCTATGTGTTGATTTGAGTTTGCATTGTGTTTAAATGTTTATGATAACACAAATTTTATTTAGAGCGACTAGAACAGAGATATTGTTACAATTATTTCACGCTGAAATGAGGATATTTGCATGTTTAAAAAGCAATGTATGACACGGTGCTCTCGCGTGAGTTTGAAAGCGAGATTACCTTGTGAGTGATGATGTGTGATGGTTAAAACCTTTAATCTCTGTTTTACAGAATAAATTCACTTTAAATATGCAACCACCCTTTGTGATTTATTCTCTGCACACTGGGAAGTTTTACATATTTTGGCGAGCCAAGTAGCCAGGAGCTGCAAGTTGCAACGAGTGAGCTCCAGAGACGAATCTAGACAACAAAGCAGTGGAAAATGGCAAGCATGGATGAGCTGCGTGATCAGATCAGCATAGCTCTACTGAAGCTGAACAACTCTGACCTCGTGCCAGTCTGTAAACATCTAAATTGTTATGAGCCAGTTGGAGGTTTTGAAAGCAAAACACGACGTGCTCTCATCAGACTGGTGGAAAAAACACTGGATGGTATTGAAGAAACAGAGGATAAAGAGGTGTTTCTTCAGTGTCTGGAGGATCTGTTGTTGCTAATAGAGTCTCTGATACAGTCAACCGAAGCTGCATCGAACGTTACACCAGATGAGCCTAATGAGTTGGATATGTTGAAAGAGAAGTATTCCAGACTGCAGATGGAACAAGCTCAAGCCCGTCAGACACTTGAGGAGGAGATTGTCGCAATGGAACAACGGCTGAGGGAGGAGACAAGAGCTATCACAGTTACACCACCTGCGCTGCCTGAGGTGACTCTAAGGAGAGAGTTTCGGATCTGTGGACAAATCGGGGAAGCAGGACAGCGAGAGAAACTGTCCTACACCAGCCTCATGAACCAGATTGAGTCCGGACTGCGGAAGGGTCATTCAGAGGCAGAAATCATTGAAGCTGTGACACACACGGTGAGCCCAGGCCTCCATTTAAGAGACATGCTCGAAATAAAACAAGATCTCACTCTTTCAACCTTGAAGACAATTCTGAGGGGGCATTTCAAAGTTGATCCGCCATCTGACCTGTTACAAAAATTAATGAACATTTCACAAGACCCAAAAGAATCAGCCCAGAACTTTCTATTCAGAGGAATTGAACTCAGAGAAAAGTTACTGTGGAAATTGAGTGAGGAAGATGAAGATGAACAGTTTTAGACCCCAGAATTAATTCAAAGAAAATTCCTTCGCTCCATAGAGACCGGACTGCTAAGTGAAGCTGTGAAGCTGCATCTCAAGCCTTACCTGAGCAACCCTAGAATCAAAGATGAAGAGCTGATAGAGCGAGTAAATGAAACTGCAAACCTAGAACAAGAGTGACAGCCAAAGCTGAAAAACACTGTAATGAGCAAGTCGCCAAGACTTGAAATACAAACCAGTATGTGTCCGTTTGAGCCTACATTCTCAAGGTTGTATGGAGCCCAAAAGAGACGACAGAGCATCTGTAGTTAAAGGTGACTCCGCTACCATCAGCAAAAAAAGTCAAGGCAAGCGGGATGGGGCAGACTCTAACACCAGCCAACTGATTGAACAGCTCAGAGAAGTCCTAGAAATGAAAAAGATGGTGAATGAGACAATGGAGACAGCTAAGCTGCGAGGAAGAACAGACAGAGTAACACCAGTAAATGCCAACAGACTGCGAGGATGCAGAGCCTGTCAAAAAGCTCAAGTTGGTGAGCAGTGCGAACATTGCTTTCATTGTAGATAGGATGGACACCTTTCCAGGGGTTGTCGGCGACCGAGAGAACAGCAGGGAAATGGGAGAGGGCTGCTGCGGCGGGATCCTCAGTAGCCCATGAAATAGAGTCCGGTACCCTGGTTGGGTTAGCTGTAAACCTGACTGTCATACCATTCCTAGGCTGGATTGAAGCGGAGTTCAGTTTAGGCCAAGACTCAAGTGCTACCCCACCATTACTTGTTCCAATATTAGTTTCCACTGACCCACATGTAGCAGAACAGCCTATCATTGGTTTTAACGTAAATGAAGCAGTTCTCAGTCAACAGAGGGGCCATAAGTCAGAAAGAGATACCATCTGCAAAGTGAGTAGAGCTTTTTCTGTGCCATTTAAGACCGCAAAGTTGGTGATCAAGTTAATTCAGTCCACATATTCTGGAAATAAAGCAGGTATTGTGCAGACAGGAAGGAGATAAATTTATTTATCAGCTAATCAAGTCACGACTGCATTGGTTAAAGTCAATACAGGGTCTCAGTTTAAAGGTCAAAGCCTACTCCTAGTCCCAAGCAAAGAGCCTTCACTGCCAGAAGGGGTCACTATCGAAGAAGGATTAGTTACTGTTCCTGCTGACAGATTCGCTGTTGTACCAGTGCCAATCGCTAACACTAACAACTATGCTGTCACCCTAGATCGTCGAATAGTCCTAGGTCATCTTCAAGTAATAAAATCTGCTTTACCTATGGCTACAGGACAGATAAACAGGGACAATTCCATAGACATAAAAGGATGGAAACTCTGAGTAAAAGTGATTCAGAGAGACAAAAACCTAGTCATTGGGAACCTCCAGTCTCCCTTGATCATCTGAGTGGAACACAGAAGGAGATAGTGAGACAGTTGTTAAGGGAGGAGTGTCATGCTTTCGCATTTGATGAAGATGACATCGGCTGTATTCCATCACTGAACCTGCACATTACACTTCACGCCACCACACCTGTGAAAAAGACATATGTGTCAGTTCCAAAACCATTACATCAAGAAGTAAAAGAGTACTTACAAGACTTACTGAATCGTGGATGGATTGAAAAATCCCGGTCACCCTACGCATCACCGGTGGTCTGTGTAAGAAAGAAAGATGGGACATTAAGACCGTGTTGTGATTACAGAGAACTGAATAGAAAATCAGTACCTGATCGACATCCAATTCCGAGAATTCAGGACATGTTGGATTCTTTAATTGGCAGTTCCTGGTTTTTAGTGTTGGATCAGGGAAAAGCATATCACCAGGGGTTCCTGGACAAGGAAAGCAGACCCTTGACTGCCTTCATAACCCCATGGGGTTTATACCATTGGGTGAGGATACACTTCAGGCTCAGTTCGGCACCAGCCGAGTATGGAGGAGTGTCTGGTAGGTCTTAGAGATGTTGTGTGCCAATCCTACCTTGATGATAATCTTGTTCATAGCCCTAATTTTGAAGACCATGTCAGTCACCTCAGAGCTGTGTTACAGAGATATCAGCAGCATGGTGTAAAGCTCAGCCCTCGGAAATGCGAGATCTTTAAGACGAAGGTGAGATTCCTTGGACGCCTCGTGTCAGGAGATGGATATACAGTGGATCCTGCTGAAGTGGCTCCCGTGCAGGCCTTAAAAGATCAAGTTCCTGCGACTGTAGATGATTTGAGAAAGCTGCTTGGATTCATCTCATATTACCGTGCATACATACCTGATTTTTCCAGACTGGCGAAACCCCTGTACCAGCTATTGTCATCACCTCCTGAGGGACCAGCACGTGTGGAGAAAAGAGTAAGAGGAAAATGTGTCAGCCGACGACGCCAAGGTGGTCTCCCATCAAACACACCGATACAGTGGACTCAAAGCCATCAAGAGACGTTTTAGAGCCTTTCTCATTGACAAACTGATCACCCCACCAATATTGGGCTATCCAGATCTCACCCAATCGTTCATTCTGCACTGTGATGCATCGCAAGATGGGCTGGGTGCCGTGCTGTATCAGAGGCAGAACAGTAAATTGGTGGGGATTGGTTATGCTTCCAGAACTCTAACCATGCCTGAGAAGAATTACCACCTTCACTCAGGTAAGTTAGAATTCTTAGCATTAAAATGGGCAATATATGAACGTTTTAGAGACTACCTTGCCATGCTCCGCATTTTACAGTATACACACCGATAATAATCCATTGACTTATGGTTCTCTCCACAGCCAAGCTCAACTCCACAGGCCATAGATGGGTGGCTCAGCTGGCAGATTTCAACTTCTCCATAAAATACCATCCTGGCAAGAGCAATGCGGATGCTGATGGTCTGTCCCGGATGCCAGTGGACATTGATCAATTCATGGAGCAGTGCACTGGAGGAGTGAGTCAAGAAGTCATCAGTGCATTTTTTCAGGGACTGATGGTAGGCAAAGACACCCCGCATTCATGGGTAACTGCAACTTGAGTACAAACCCTTCAGATGGTGAGTGATGCCGCTGTGTTTACATCAGTCAAACCGCTCACACTGAATCAGATCTTAGAAAGTCAGAGGAAAGATCCTGTAATCGGTCGAGTCCTGCAGTTTAAAGTTAATAATCAGAGACCATCGGGACAAGTATTCAAAACTGAGCCGACGGATGTGAAAATGCTTCTGAGACAGTGGCGAAAATTGTACATCAATGAGCATGGCATACTTCACAGAAAGGCTGGTGGAAGGGATCAGCTTGTTTTGCCAAAGGAGTATCACCAGACTGTATTCAGTGAGCTCCATAAAGAAATGGGACACTTAGGAGTAGAGAGGACTGTGAATTTGATTCGTGATCGGTTTTACTGGGCTCGTATGCAGAGTGACACAGAGCATTTCATTGCCAATGAGTGTGAGTGTTTAATGTGGAAGAAACCACACAAGGCCACAAGAGCTCCTCTTGTTTCAATCGTCACCACACGACCGTTTGAGTTAGTGTCTATAGACTTTATACATCTGGAAACCTGTAAGGGAGTGTACGAGTACATTCTGGTGGTCATAGATCATTATACTCATTTTGCACAGGCCTATGCTACTAAAAACAAATCAGCGAAGACTGTGGTGGACAAGATCTTTAATGATTTTTCTTTACGTTTCGGATTCCCAGAGAAGATCCACCATGATATGGGTAAGGAATTTGAGAACCAGTTGATGTGTCAGCTGCAGAAGTGTTGTGATGTGCGAGCATCTCATACTACCTGCTATCACCCACAAGGAAATGGACAGGTAGAGCGCTTTAACAGAACATTACTGTCTATGTTGCGCACACTTACAGATGCAGAAAAGACACAATGGAGAAATCACTGGAAAAGATGGTTCACGCTTATAACTGTACTCCCTGTGAGGTCACAGGTTTTTCCCCTTTCTACTTGCTTTATGGTTGCTCCCCACGTCTGCCGATTGACCTGCTTTTCAACTTGCAGCCAACAGAAAGGAATGAGGATTATGCAGAGTATGAGAAGAATTGGCAAGCGAGTATGTGTCAAGCTTATGAGATTGCCTCCAGAACTGCTGACAGGAAAACCTCAAGGAGTAAGGCAGGGTATGACAGGAGAATTCATGGAGTAGACCTTCAGCCTGGTGGACGAGTGCTAGTTCGGAATCTATCTGAGAGAGGAGGACCTGGAAAGCTCCAATCATATTGGGAAAACAGGGTGTACATGATTGTCAATAGAAGGAGTGACGAGAGTCCGGTTTATGAAGTTGTACCTGAAGGAGGAGGTAAAATGAGAGTGTTACATCGGAATTTACTTCTCCCTTGTGATAGTTTGCCACTAGAGAATTCAGAAGCAACACCACAACCAAAGACAGTGAGGAAGATAAAAGTAAGAAGAAAAGACCGTAAATGCTTGACAGAAGTTCAGAGTGATGTGTCAGAGAACGAGGACTTTCACGATGGTAAGCTGGTGTTACAGTTTCCTACTTCCTTGAGTCAGTGCTGGAATCCTGTTTGTCTCAACCCTGAAGCAGAGCCGTTCACACCAAGTGTGGAGCAGCACTGGGAACGAGAGCCACAGAAGACTGAGGAGGAGGATGCTAGAGCAGAAGAGGTGCTAGAGGAGCGAAGGGAGGAGGATCTTGGAATGCCTGTGGGACAGACAGAGGTATCAGAAGAACAAGCATCAAATGAGTGTGAGGATGACGACTCCTTACCTGTGAATTCTTATTCAAGGAGAGAACGCGTCGTCCAAAAATTCTGACTTATGACTCATTGGGTCAGCCATCTGTGGAATATTACTCTCCAGTAATGTGAGCCATAGATTGGTATAGATTTGTATCATTTTAACAATAGTGTTTAAATGTTAGTCTCATAGAATGCCAGCAGGTGGCGGCAATGTTGCATGGAGTGGTTATGACACTGTGCTCTCGCGTGAGTTTGAAAGCGAGATTACCTCGTGAGTGATGGTGTGTGATGGTTTGCACCGCAACTAAAACCTTTAATCTCTGTTTTACAGGTAAGCTGGTGTGAAATGTGTGAGACTTGTGTATGAATGCTTATGACGTTATTGTGGATGTTCCCGAAGTGTTTGCATAGAGTGTGAAGCGTGTATGTGTTCTATTGACCATGCTATGCGTTGATTTGAGTTTGCATTGTGTTTAAATGTTTATGATAACACAAATGTTACTTAGAGCGACTAGAACAGAGATATTGTTACAATTATTTCACGCTGAAATGAGGATATTTGCATATTTAAAAAGCAATGTATGACACGGTGCTCTCGCGTGAGTTTGAAAGTGAGATTACCTCGTGTGTGATGGTTTGCGCCGCAACTAAAACCTTTAATCTCTGTTTTACAGAATAAATTAACTTTAAATATGGAACCACCCTTTGTGATTTATTCTCTGCACACTGGGAAGTGTTACATAGACATGTCAGACATTTGTTCTAACTACAACTGACATCCAGCCACAGCCTCAAGTCTCACAGCCTCAGCCTCAACATTTTTTTTTTTTTTTTTTTTAGGATGAGGATAAGTGCTCACGAAAGAGATGAGTTTTCAGCTGTCTTTTGAATATTGCCAGGGATTCTGCATTGCGGATGAAGGCAGGAAGATCATTCCACCAGCAAGGGACAGTGAACGAGAATGTCCTGGAGAGTGATTTCTTGCCTCTCTGTGATGGTACCACGAGCCTTCGCTCCTTTAATGAGCGCAGGCTTCTGGTCGGAGTGTAGACTTGTAAGAGTGAGTGGAAGTAGGAGGGTGCTGAGCCTGTGGTAGATCTGTAAGCAAGCGTCAACGCCTTGAATTTGATGCGAGCAACAAGTGGTAGCCAGTGCAGAGAGATGAAGAGAGGTGTGACGTGGGCTCTTTTGGGCTCGTTAAAGACAAGACGTGCTGCAGCGTTCTGAATCATTTGAAGAGGCTTGATTGTGCATGATGGCAGTCCAGCCAGAAGAGCATTGCAGTAATCAAGCCTAGAAATGACCAGGACCTGGACAAGGAGTTGTGTTGCATGTTCTGTTAGAAAGGGCCTGATTTTCCTGATGTTGTATAGTGCAAATCTGCATGACCGAGCTGTCTTTGCAATGTGGTCTTTGAAGGTCAGTTGGTCATCAAGGATTACTCCAAGATTTCTGGCCGAATTTGATGGGGTAATTGAGGATGTACCTAGCTGGATGCTGAAATCATGATTTAGAGTCGAATTGGCAGGGAAGACGAGAAGCTCAGTCTTAGCCAGGTTGAGCTGCAGATGATGTTCTTTCATCCATGCCGAGATGTCCGCCGGACAGGTACTGTGGGATCATCTGGTTGGAATGAAAGGAAGAGTTGTGTGTCATCAGCATAGCAATGGTAGGAGAAACCATGTGCCTGTATGATGGGACCAAGTGATGTAGTGTAAATGGAGAAGAGGAGGGGTCCAAGAACTGAACCCTGAGGAACCCCCGTGGTCAGTTGATGAGCTTCGGATACCTCCCCTCTCCAGGCAACCCTGAAAGACCTTCCTGTGAGATAGGATTCAAACCAGTGAAGAGGAGTACCTGTGATGCCCAGTGATGAGAGGGTGGACAGGAGGATCTGATGATTCACTGTGTCAAAGGCAGCAGATAGATCGAGCAGAATGAGAACTGATGATTTGGAATCAGCCTTTGCAATCCGCAAGGATTCAGTGACCGACAGTAGTGCAGTCTCGGTTGAGTGGCCACTCCTGAAACCAGATTGATTGACATCCAATTGATTGCTCTGTGAGAGGAAAGATGACACCTGGTTGAAAACAACTCGTTCAAGTGTTTTTGCTATGAATGGTAGGAGAGAAACAGGTCTGTAGCTGTCTACAAGTGACGTGTTTAATGTGGGTTTTTTAAGCAGTGGGGTTACCCGAGCCTACTTGAATGTGTTAAAACTGCAACAAATAACTGCAACACATCTTTATTAATATCCCTTACATTTTTGATATTAAGTATATTTGTTACCAAATGTTTACAACACTAAACAGACAGATTTAGTGAAAAAAAAGAAAGAAAGGTAGTACTAGCATTAAAGATAGTAATTGCATTTATAATTCTTACACTCTGCTATATATTTCCATAAAACGATCAATAAAAAAATGATAAAGAAAGGTGATACCTGTCTGTTGAAGTGCTGTTTAATCTCTCTATGAGCAAGGGAGAAGTTTCTCTGTGTGTGTACACAGTGTGTTTCTTGGCTCAAAATGAGGTGGATGTATTAAAACATGCAGGTCTACCGCACCTTCAACTGTCAAGATTCTGAGAGGGAGCACCCAGATTCAGAGTGAACACACAGCACAAGATTGGTGAGGTGTGAACACAGTCCATACAAAAGGGCAGGGCACACAACAGGAGAACAGGCTGGTCGGGGATGAGACAGCTTGAAATGCTAAGGAAACAATGGAGACAAGGCAGCGATTCAAGGAACCAGAGGCTTGGCAAACTCTGATTATTGTAATATTATTCTAGCTACAGCGGTGTAAAAAGGTCCTTGCCCCCTTCCTGATTTTTTATTTTTTGCATGTTTGTCACACTTTAATGTTTCAGATCATCTTGTTTGATTTAAATATGAATCAAAGATAACACAAGTAAACACAACATGCAGTTTTTAAATGAAGGTTTTTATTATGAAGGGAAACCCATGGATTTTGTGGGAACCCATGGCCAAACCCATGGCCCTGTGTGCTTGCCCACTTAAATAGGACCTGCTGACAAAGTGAAGTAGACCAAAGGATCCTCAAAAACTACACATCATGTTGAGATCCAAAGAAATTCAGGAACAAATGAGAAAGAAAGTAATTGAGATCTATCAGTCTGGAAAAGGTTATAAAGCCATTTCTAAAGCTTTGGGACTCCAGCGAACCACAGTGAGAGCCATTATCCACAAATGGCGAAAACATGGAACAGTGGTGAACCTTCCCAGGAGTGGCCGGCCGACCAAAATTACCCCAAGAGCGCAGCGACGACTCATCCAAGAGGTCACAAAAGACCCCACAACATCCAAAAAACTGCAGGCCTTACTTGCCTCAGTTAAGGTCAGTGTTCATGACTCCACCATAAGAAAGAGACTGGGCAAAAATGGCCTGCATGGCAGAGTTCCAAGATGAAAACCGCTGCTGAGCAAAAAGAACATAAAGGTTTGTCTCAGTTTTGCCAGAAAACATCTTGATGATCCCCAAGACTTTTGGGAAAATACTCTGTGGACTGACAAGACAAAAGTTGAACTTTTTGGAAGGCGTGTGTCCCATTACGTCTGACATAAAAGTAACACAGCATTTCAGAAAAAGAACATCATGAAGGACAATGTCTGGCCATCTGTTCGTGACCTCAAGCTGAAGTGAACTTGGGTTCTCAGCAGGACAATGATCCAAAACACACCAGCAAATCCACCTCTGAATGGCTGAAGAAAAACAAAATGAAGACTTTGGAGTGGCCTTGTCAAAGTCCTGACCTCAATCCCATTGAGATGCTGTGGCATGACCTTAAAAAGGCCGTTCATGCTCGAAAACCCTCAAATGTGGCTGAATTACAACAATTCTGCAAAGATGACTGGGCCAAAATTCCTCCACAGAGCTTTAACAGACTTATTGCAAGTTATCACAAACGCTTTATTGCAGTTGTTGTTGTTAAGGGTGGCCCAACCAGTTATTAGGTTTAGGGGGCAAGCACTTTTTCCCACAGGGCCATGTGGGTTTGGATTTTGTTTTCCCTTCATAATAAAAATCTTAATTTAAAAACTGCATGTTGTGTTTACTTGTGTTATCTTTGATTAATATTTAAATTTGTTTGATAATCTGAAACATTAAAGTGTGACAAACATGCAAAAAAATAAAAAATCAGGAAGGGGGGCAAGCACTTTTTCACACCACTGTAAGTGTACATGGGAAACCATGGCTTGATTATATAAAGTTACCATTAGAGAAAGTTAAGATGGTCTGCTTATTTCTATGGTAATTGTCATGACCACTGGTTAGATACAGTCTTAGGGTTAGGTCACACAAAAATGAAAATTATGTCATTAATTACTTACAGATGTGGAATGACATTCATTCTTTATATTATCTTTTGTCCTTCTATAGAGATCCAATGCAACTACCACTTCCAGAAAGATAGTTGTTATGTATAGCTGTGTATTTATATTTATTTTAAATTCTCTAGGTGGCATTGTGGGGAATCCTCAATCTGTTGAAGCAGTGACGTCATAAATAGGCGTTGGCGGTGACAATGACGCTCTCTCTCTGTTTCCCTTCTTTCTCATGCCCCCGCTCTCATCGCTTCTCTGGAGCGATTCAGCCTTTATTTTGTTATGGTTTAATTTTCTTAGTGATTATTTTCTTATATTATTTAATCGGTAATGGGTAGTGGATTTAATTATTAGTTCACTGTTTGTTGAGATAGTAAGTATAGCGAGGGAAGCAGAGGCCTGGAAGACAAACCTGTTTTATTTTGTTGGGATTCAGGTAAGAACTGCTGGTGAGAGCAGCTGTAGACAGGCGTTCTTTGTTTCCTTAGCTGCCCCTATACCTGTTTACTGATATTTCTTTTGTTAATATTTGTTAGATCATGTTTGTAAATATTATTTGAATTATTATGTATTGTTTATTGATTGTTTGAGTTCTCTTTCGTTATTTCAAGTGAATGAAGGCGACTGGCGTCTTGAAAATTGCAACAAGTGTCTGTGACTCATTCATGTGTTCGGTCCGTGTCCATTATTTGATTTGTTTAATTTAACGAGCTCTTATTTTATTTATGGGCTGTAACAATAGTAAAGACAGGTAGAGGTCCAGAAAGGTAGTAAAGACATCATAAAAGTAATCCATGTGACTTCAGTGGTTTAACCTCAATTTTAGGAAGCAACGCAAGTGGGTTTTTTTTGTGTGGGAAAAAAAACATAATTTACCACTTCTTGATTGTCACCATTGTTGAGATTCATATGCTGATTCTTGATGACTGTGTGTCTAAGTAATGCTGTAGATGTTTTTCAAAATCCTTCATATTATTTGATTACCACAACACTGCTGGATCTCATGCTGTAGAATCACATGGCTATATTATTATGAATAATACAACATTAGCAACACATTACCTACTGTATATAATCAGTGCATCAGACTCTGAATGATATCAGTGATTAAGGCCACTATATGATGATTATGTCATCATCAATAAAAAGCCAACATCACCTGACCACATTTTCTCTTGGATTTCCTTGCCATAACAAACATAATCACAGTTACAGCAACCACAGAGAAACTAATGTTAAAAATTCAAGTCCAACTAAAGCAAAAACAGATCTCCATAATGGTGACTTTAAACAAAATGATTATTATCAATTAAAGAGAAATATTAGAAATAAAGTAAATCTGGTTAGCAATAAGTGAAGCTGGTAATATGGTTTGTGGAGTTGTTTAATCCTCCTCTGAGATCTTAAGAGATGTAATGTCTTTAATCTTGAATTGATTTCATCTAAGATTGTGGCTGAAGAAAGTTGTAGTTATTTTGTTTCTGCTAGTCTTTTTTTCTGTTCTTGTTGTTTCTCTCTTCTTCAGTTATTCTCCTTGTTAAGAGCAGGTGTTCATCATTAATGCTCAATCATCACTTAATTATCTCATTAACCAACACGGCTTCAATGGTACTTTAACACTTACTATTATGCACACATATGAACAATGAGCTGTGTTATTTTAAGGTGTCTGTCAGTTGTCCTGTCATCCTTATCTGATGATGTTGGATATTTGTTTGTGCTGTTCCACCAACATCCAATCAAAATGTTGCAAACCTTTCTCCACTGTTGCAGTAAGAGAGGGGCCCCACCATAAAACTGGGCCCTGGAATGTGCTGTTCCCTACATATATGACAATAATACATAACATAAGGACCGGGTTATATAGAATACTGCTATGATAATATATGCTGCTTTGATTCATTCTTTTTCATGACTGTTACGTCCCATGTTATTATTTGTTTTGGGTATGGTATTTTGTTTGTTCTCTTCCCTTTTCATTTTTTCTCTGTCTTTACTTCGTTTCAGCAGGGTGATGCGGGTACCTAAGTGGTCCAGTCCTTTGCCAATTACTGTGACGCATGGTGACGACAACGCGCAGCTTCACCAATGAGGGCGTGCTAGTTGGTTATAAAGAGCGCACCTGTGCGGGAAGCAGGAGTTCTCTGGCACGCCACACATTCTATTGTTTTTGGTGATTGACTTGCATGCTTGTTTGCCCTGTACCATCCTTGTGTTTGATACCTGTTGGTTAAGTCTGTGTTCTTTGATAATTCAGTGTTTAACGGCCCATTCAATCTTTTCTCTTTGGTGTTTTTCGCCGTTTCTGTTATCTGGTTGTTAAACCGACATTACTAAACAGGGAAAGAGAAAAGGAACAGTTAAGATATCAAGTGATATACATGTGCCACACTGAGTTGTCAATTTTTGTATAGAACACTAGTTTAGTGACAAGTGCCACTTTTTGTATTTTTGGCTTTTTGTATTATTTGGCTTTATTTAGGGCGTCTTTGACTCTGAAGATTTTTCTTTTTGTTTAATGTAGGGTTTTTTTTTTGTGAATATTGATGGTTGAGTTAGAATAGAAGTTTTGTTTTCTGCTTAGTAAGATTGGTTATATTTTGTGTATTTCTTTGATTTGGCACGGTCTCGTTCTTTTCTCCTGAATTTATTTTTGCTTGGTTAACAAAAATGTATATAATTTGTGTATATTTATGTATATAATTTATGTAAATAAGTATATTCTGGGTTAATTTTTGTCCTGGTATCACTGTAATAAACAAACACGTTGCTGAATTTAAAATGGTGTGATTGTTTTTCCAGTACGTGTTCAGTGTTTTAATGTTGCACCCTTGTTTTCCCTAGATTTTAAAAAAAGCGTTTGTAACCATGACTATTTTCCATATGTTATAACAATAGTATAGTCATGAAAACTTAAACATGACAATCTGCACCAACTCACCCTTTTAACAATAGAAGTACCTGAATTCTACAACTACAATGACCATAGCAGTCATTCTGACTGTTCATACTAGACTGCACCGAATGTCATTTTTGTCATGTCACATTTACATTCGAAACTTCTATTGAGGTTTTAGAATGAAGCTTTGAATGTCCATCGTCATATTTTATTTAAAAATCTAAATCCTCAAACAAAATCCGCATTGAAAATTTTGTTTTTGAAAGTCTAAATGCCAACAAATGTGGATTGAAGCAGAATATTTTAGTAGGTAAAAACATGTTGTGAATTTTGTAAATGATTACATCTATCTTTTTTCACTACATTTTGACTATTGGACTTTATAATGCTCTGGAGTTATTGGAAAAGTTTGGATCACACGAATCGGAAACAATCTTATTCTCCACCACTGGAATTAAAATCCATGAATAAATGGATCTGTTATGTTAGGATAGGTAATAATAAGCATCAGGACATGAAATTGAAATTCTAATGAATGTGAAAATTTATTAGTTCAGCGATGATTCAGGATTATGCCAAAAAAAAAAAAAAAAAAAAATAGCCTAATTAGTTTTATTTCATGAAATATCAATCTTATCAGGGCTAATTTTAGCCTATACACAGTGTGCAGAATCATTAGGCAAGTTAATTTTCTGATCATATTTTATTTTTCCAAGTACATTTTATCAACTCCAAACCACATCAATCTTAATAACTACTATTAACTTTGTATTTAATAATTTATAAGTGATATATAATTATTCATGAAGGCTGGAAATGAAAAAAATACCTTATATTCAGGTCTGCATAATTATTAGGCAGATTTTCTTTTACAGAAAAAATGAGCCAAAAAAAGAGATTTAACTCAGACTGAAAAGTCAAAAATTATCAAATGCACATTAGAAGGATGCAATACTAGAAATTGCAAAGTTAAGGCATGACCAATTGACAGTGAAATGGTCAGCAAGGTCAGACAAAAACAGGTAGAGAAGAAAAGACACATGTTAACTGCAAAAGAATTGAACAATTAAAGGATTAGTTCACTTTCAAATTAAAATTTCCTGATAATTTACTCACCCCCATGTCATCCAAGATGTCCATGTCCTTCTTTCTTCAGTCGAAAAGAAATTAAGGTTTTTGATGAAAACATTCCAGGGTTTTTCTCCATATAGTGGACTTCAATGGCCTCCAAACGGTTGAAGGTCAAAATGACAGTTTCAGTGCAGCTTCAAAGCGTTCTACGTGATCCCAGATGAGGAATAAGGGTCTTATCTAGAGAAACCATCGCTCATTTTCTAAAAAAAAATAACACTGCTGGAATTCTAATAGAGAAGAAGAAGAGAGCTAGTTCAAGATGAGCATTTATGGTTAAAACATATCAATTTTTAATTTTTTTTTTTAGAAAATGAGCGATGGTTTCTCTAGATAAGACCCTTATTTCTCATCTGGGATTGTGTAGAACGCTTTGAAGCTGCACTGAAACTGTAATTTTGACCTTCAACCGTTTGGAGGCCATTGAAGTCCACTATAAGGAGAATAATCCTGGAATGTTTTCATCAAAAACCTTAATGTCTTTTCGACTGAAGAAAGAAAGACATGAACATCTTGGATGACATGGGGGTGAGTAAATTATCAGGAAATTTTAATTTGAAAGAGAACTAATCCTTTAAGGTAAAGAATTAAGTATGAAACATCAGGAACCCCTTAGTCTTCAGCACCACTATTTTCCAGAACTGCAACCTACCTGGAGTCTCCAGAAGTGCAAGGTGTCAGGATCTCAGAGACTTTGGTTAGGTAAAGAATCCTAAAAAATTAAGTGTTGTAAAATACATGAAGGCTGTTTTTTATAGGCTTTTTAGACAGATAGATTGAGAGTGACTCTTGAAGGACCAGCACCACATCCTCTTGTAGCACTGTTTGAAGAATGTATCTTCCAGAATCTGGCAGTAAGTTTTGGAAGATCATTTTTATTCCATATCTACAAGACGGACTTTTCAGGATAGGAGATGGACTAAAAATGAACTTCCACACCTTACTGCCAGATTCTGGAAGATAAATTCTTCAAACCTCAAAATCTTTTTTTTTTTTTTTTGGCTCATTTTATCTGTAAAAGTAAAGCTGCCTAATAATTATGCATACCTGAATATGAGGCGTTTTTCATTCCTAGCCTTCATGAACAATTATATATCATTTATAAATGATTAAATATAAAATTAATAGTAGTTATTAAGATTGATGTGGTTTATAATTGCTAAAATGTGCTTGGAAAAAAAATATGATCGGAAAAAAAATATAATTAGAAAATGAACTTGCCTAATAATTCTGCACACGGTGTATGCATTAGCTAGCATTACACTAGCATAATAATAATAATTAATAATAATAATAATAATAGAGGCTATTCATCATAACATTGAAGTAGGCTATTATTGATAACAGTCAGGCTGTTATCAATAATGTGATGCTCATCTAGCATCAGCCTAACATACCTAGAACAGTAGCAGGTGCAACACAATCTCTTGGCACTGCGTATAGCACAAGTTCATGCTTTTATTTGAGGTGCTTTTTATATGCAAAAGTAATCTTTTACATCTGTAACACAAAAGTTACCTGTTGGGTAGAACTGGTTGGGTGTGTATAGTTCGTATCATATGCAATCAAAAAAGGTGTGTATCAGATAGGGTTGCGCAATAATGGTTAAACTGATAAAAAAAAAAAGTTCTAGTGTTAAAAAAGTAGCTATGTATTTATTTACAGTATAGGCACACTTGTCTGTGTGTCCTTTAATTGCATTAATTTTGAAGTATGAAAAATAGTATATGTACAGCCTAAGCTGTGAGGAATAACCTAAAATATCAATGTACACAAAGTCTTTATATACAGAAAGTTTCTTATATAATCATAAACACATGCACACAAAGAAAGCTGTAGAAATTTCCAGAAAAGTTGTGACATTTTGTAAATTGCAATAAAATCAATAATCCGTGATTAGTTAATTGTCTTGAACATTTATTTCACTGACAAAAGTACAAAGAAAATATTCCCAATGTTTTTATTGACCAACTTAATTGTATTTTGTGTAAATATAAACAATTTAAAAGTGAAAAGATTATAGAATATCCATGTTAAACTGTTTTGAAACAGTCCACAATAAGCAGGTGAACTGGTAATAGGTAAGGGTATTGTGATTAAATGTAATGGGTTTCTGCTGGTATGTAATGTTGTTAAGTTAAATTACTCAAGTATAGGATTAATGATTTTAAAAAAAATGCAGAATTCTGGAATCAAAACTGTTTATTAACTCAATTATTGTCAGTGACGTGTCAAGAAAATGTCCAGGTAATAATAAACACAGTGTGCACTGAAAACATGAAATATTATTTCTAATGTTATTACTCCAAATTTAAATCAGTGTATAAATCTCTTACAAAGATTATTACAAAAAAATATAGTATTTTATTTTTCATAATTGAAAATGTATTCTTGCAGTGCAGAGTGGAGTCAAACTGCTTTGAGAAAAGACTTTCCTCATTAATTAAGCCTTTTTTTCTAACATCCATTGTCATAAGTAGAGATCAGTTCACTGATACTGGTCTGTGGAACACATACTCCAATAGGTTGTTTGCAATCACAAGGTTCTGTTGATGCGCAAAATTAATGTGGAGGGCAAGCAGTGAAAATTAGAATGGAAGAGATGGAAAAAAGTCAGTTCTGTGCTGGTTTAGAAAGGTATAAACAGAAAATAACATATTTTGGACGTGAACCTTATGTTATGAAGAGGAGCGATTTTTCTACTTAACTGAAAGACTTGTCTGACATCGAGGAGGTAGATATAGAGAATGTGAAGCTGCCATCACGAGTTGTAGTCTGGTTTGTTTATATCGCGCTGATCTCTGCTAGTGACGTTAAGGCAGTATTTTGATTTTCTGTCGTGATTGTGAAAAATGTCGGCATTGTAGGTCATTTATGCTGAATTGAGAATTCCAACAGGAGCTCACAACATCGTTCAGGAAAAAAATGGACGGTGTAATACAATTTTTGCCTTTTCTACATGTAAAAACACTAAGGGAAGCAGATTGAGGAGGTGACGGGAAGATGCCGTACACTGTAAAAAAAAAAAAAGTCCGTAAAATAAGGCACAATGTATGGTATAAATATGAAAGAATTTTACAGGTGATTTACCTGTATTTTGAATTAAGGTTTGCATTAGGTTGTGTTTTAATGATTAACGGAAAATTCCAAAAAATTACGGATAAAGTCCTGGCAGAAAATTACCAGTACATTTTCCGCTTTTATTTTTTACAGTGTACTAAGACAACATTAAAACTACAGTTACATTTACACCCTTCCAACAAAGACATTGATCGACTTCTGTCAGCTTGTTAAACACATTTATTTATTTGGACATTTTCTACCATATGATGGCTGAAGCAGCAGCGTGACACTTTTCACGGTAACCAGATCAACATTGTAAATGGAATTCTACAAAACTGAAGTGAAAACACCAAATAATCATGCAATGGGATACAAAAGCTTCTCTTCCCTGCAAACGATACCATGAAGAATGTTGATATTTAAAGTAAAAAACAAAAAAGGTAAGCAGATATCCATTTTCATTTCAGTATCAGCAGATGCAAAACGCTATAAAA
Source organism: Hypophthalmichthys nobilis (assembly GCA_037950665.1). Lineage (NCBI taxonomy): Eukaryota > Metazoa > Chordata > Actinopteri > Cypriniformes > Xenocyprididae > Hypophthalmichthys > Hypophthalmichthys nobilis. The sequence goes on from CM075475.1 coordinate 43,026,924, forward strand.
GGTGACAGCTTTTAAAGTTAAAAAACTATGTAAGTTACGTAAACGATAAAAGCTCATTGTGATTTCTCGGTTTGATAGATTTGAGCAACCATATGCGACGCAAAACATAGGAATTTTGAGTTTGTGATAGGATTCCTATATAGAAAAATCATTCCTTGCCCTCCAGCAGCATTTCGTGTGAAGCGATGAAGTCATGTGCAAACAACCTATTAAATCTTTAAATTCTTCTCTCTAATGTACAGTATTCTGTACACCTTTCCAAACTTCTGAGTCTGAAATCATTTAATCCACAAATTTCAAACTGTAAATCAAAGACCTAAAAAAAAAAAAAATTTACATTTATTCATTTAGCAGACAATCCAAAGCAACTTGCAAATGAGGAATTAAATGTATTTATCCAAACTCTCTAAAGCATCCTGTTTAGAGTATTTTTTCCATTCATCTGGGATCTTACCCTGTCCCTCAAATGTTTTACTGTAGTGTTTTTCCAGATCTTTCTGGAATCTGCACACAAACCACTTCCAGTAGGGCAGATCAGAGAGATCAGGGCTGATGCGCCACTTTGCATAAACTCCTCCTGCTCTTCTGTATTCTGTGCAGAGGACTTTTTGTGATTTATTTGGATAAAAATATAGATTGCTGTTTGCTACTGCTGATGTGCAGATATGGGCAGACAGGTTGTCTGTATTAGAGTAATATATTCTGCTTAGTCCAATAACACGATGAAATGAAACACTGTGATCTCCATCATGGTTTTCTATGGTGTTGGTGCAGATGGCTCCACAGAACGGACACTGAACCCAACAGCACTGACAGAAGTGATCAATCAGAAGCTCATCTGGTCTGAATTTATAGTCCAGATTTACAGGAAAAGTCTTTGTGTTGAGCCTACTGCTGATGTCAGACATTACAGCAGGAAGTTCTTCTCTTATCACATCTAGGAGGTTGAAATCATCAACATCATCATGTTTCACTCCACTGGGGTCTTTTTCAGAGAAGATCAGAACATCTGAGAGTTGCTGTGTAAAACACTTCAGCCACAAACCAACATCTCCTCTGTTCTCTTGAACATGTTCAGTAGATTCATGTGCTGCTTTCATGATCTTCTGCTGCAGGAGTTCAATGTTCTCCTTCATCTTGGGTAAAACACTGACACTGAACTTATCAGTGATGTACCGACTGACTTCATCTCTGATGAAATAATTGAAGTGATCTCTGGGATTATCAATGTACTTCATGTATTTGTCGAAATCCTCCTCTTCTGCCAGTGTCTTCAGGATGTGTTTCTCCAGATTTGATCTGTTTCCATTCAGTGATTCACAGTTTGTCATCATTTCATCTGTCAGATCTCTGGCAGTCTTCTTATAGACACTCTGCTCAACTGCTTCTTTAAGTTTCTGACAGATGATCCCACCAAAAATGGCAGCTGATGTTGCTCCATGACAGTATTTCTGGAAAATACTATAGTACTCTTCTCTCTTCTTGTTTGCCGTCATAGAGATATTCTCTTTCCAAAACAAATCAAATTCTTTCTTCAGTGTTTCTTCATCATTTGTTTTGTGTTTAAGTTTTAACGCAAGTTCTTTGCTCTTTTCATAGAGAGTGTTTTCATGAGGTGTTCTCTGACCGAGCAAGTCTTGCTGTTGAAGAATCTCATCTAATTTCCTCTTTGTTTCTCTCACAATGTTTTCCTGAAGCTCTTGAATTTTTATTTCAAATGATGATTTCCATTCAATCAATATATCTTTATCTTCATCTTTGTCTTTCTCGAAGAATTCTGACATTGATTCTTCCACTTTACTTGTCTTCTTCAGTTCTCTTTGAAGATCAGTTTCCTCAAGCTTATAAATTTCTTTATTTTGTATTTTGTTGCGTAGTTTGTTCTCAATTTCCATCATGGCACTGCGAAGACTCCAAGACCACTTGCTGTATTCGGTCTCCAGTTTCCTGTAGGCTGAAATCTCCAATGAATTTTTAAAGCTGAAGATGAATTGTTCACTTAATAAAGCCTCCCAGAGATCTTTAATACGAAATTTTACGTCTATCAGCATCATTCCATGTGATTTTGTGGCATGAGCCATAATATATTTCTTTAGTTCTAGAATATTCTCACAGTACTTTGGGTTTGGTGGTGCCATTGGTGGGTTTCCCTCCCAGAGCTGAGCAATATATTTCACATCATTCTGAACATCAAATGCAATGACATCACTGAAACATTCTGCATCACAGTTTTCCTCTTCAGCAGCGAGTTTTATCATCTCATCCAGTGTCTTCTGCAGTCGTCTCCTTCCCTCCATGTTTTTCTCTCCAGCTGTGATGTCTGAGACGTTCTGATGCACAAATACACAGCTGGGATTCAGTCTGACCTTCTTCATCCTCATGAAGGCCTGAACAACAGACTGAAGAATGTCCTGCAGCTCAGCAGGGTTTTCTCCAAAGATGTTGATCAAGGTCAGATTTGCAAGACCAACAACAAATGTGGCCAGTTCATTGTCATGATGTCTTGTTGATCTTCCAGCCAGTTCTAGAGCACGAAGACCCTCAGTATCAACAACCAGAATATAGTCAAAGTTCATCTGTGTTTTCATCTTGTCTGACACTTTGACCAGCTGCATGAAAGCTCCTCTGGTGCACCTGCTAGCACTGACAGCAAACTGGAGTCCAAACATGGCATTCAGCATGGTGGATTTCCCAGAGCTCTGAAGCCCTAAAACTGACAGTACAAAGACTCTCTGGTCTCCCAGTTTCTGGATGAGTTCATCTAGAACAGCAGAGATCCAGACCACAGGAACATGAGCAGCATCTCCATCCATCAGCTCCAGTGGAAATCCAGAGATCATCATCTCTGCTGCAAGACTCGGGAGAGAAGAGAAGTCAAACTGCAGATCTTTCTTGTTCTTCTTCACAGATGAACATGATTCATAGATCTGACCGATCTCCCTCATAATGTGCTCCAAACCAAAGGCTGCAGCTTGAAGTTCCTCAGATATTCTCTCAAGTTTTGCTTGTTCAGTTTTACGATTTTCAGATTTATCATGAATCCTTTTTAGTTTTACAACTTCTGACCACGTTGCATCATATTTTTGATGAAGAGTAGAAATATCCTGTGAGGTATATTCATCCAGGAAGATTTCAAGCCATTTAAGAAAATACATTTTATTCTCAGCATGGGAGTTCATTTCTTTAATAAAGAATGTTATGAACTTACTAATGTCAGATTTATGCTGTTTTTGACGAATGTTCTTCATTTCTGTGTGTTTTCTACTTGTTTCCATTTCTATCTCTTCTGCTCGAGGTCGATGTAGTTCTTTGTTCTTCTGACTCCACTGATGCCACAGTTTTCCCTGATGAGGCAGAACTGATTCTTTGATTTCTGTCAGATCTTTCTTCTCCAGTAAACTCATCATCTGCTGTGCTGCTTCTCTTCCTCTCCTGCAGTCTTCATCATCTTCCTCATCTACTCTGATGTCTGAGTGTTTGGACACATCTTCAAGTCTGAAAGTGGAAGATGATTCTGAGAGACAATCATTTATAGCTCTTCTGAGTTCTTCAGATACTTCTGACGGATTTCTGTCTTTTAAACCAATTTTGAATTTTCCTGTCTTTGTCTCAATGACCGTAGATTCATCCTCTGTAAAAAGACAAATGAGTGGCTTTTTGTCCTTGTAGAGGTTTTGGATTATTGCTGTACTTTTGTCATTCCTGTCCAGTTGTTGTAGAAGAACAACATTGACTGAGGCCATTTCAGTGAGGATCTGCAGCTGTTTCTCATGGTCTCTTGCATCACCGTGTAGATTACAGAACGCAACACAGTCAGTGAATTTATCATCACATGATCCAGAGGGACAGAACCAGGCGATCTCCACCACTCCATCCATCAGGACTCTGGTTCTGCTGCTGCCTGGGCAGTTCCTGTGGAAGAATGTGTTGTGTTTCTCATTGATCAGACTGTTCATTAGCTGAGACTTGGATGAAGACACAGAGCCAAACCTGAAGAAAAACACCATTGGAGTTTCTGCCTTGTAGATCGGCTGGTTTCGACTGATGATTTCATTGTTGGTGTTTCTCATCTTCCAGCTCTTGTTGATTTGTCTGAATGTCCAGAGAGGAAACTCAATCTGTTGTGTGAATGGATCAGGAACAAGCAGAGGCAGAGCGTACTGACACTGGGACAGTTTAGTGACCATCAGCTGCTTCAGGAAACCATCAGCACAATGAAACACAGCCATCTGAACATCCATCGTGTCAAATGGCTCAGATTGACTTGTTTTTTTGCTAGACAAAGACAATGCTTTGAATATATCACTCTCATCTTCATATGCATCATTGTCTCTTTGTTGTGTGTGATCTTTTCATTGTTATACTTAGTTGTAATGTATCTTGCTCTGTAGTTCATCATCAGTAGTTTTTGTATGAAAATCTGAATCAACTCCTCTTCAGCATAGGATTCATGGGACTGTAATGAATGTTCAGTTATCTGAAGAACATCTGCAGCTCTCAGTTTATTTTGACAGATGTCAAGAAGTCTGTGTCTTTTTGACTTTGTAAGCTTTTCATTGTCTTCATGTTGATCTGGGGTCTCTCTGTCTGTTTTAAGCTCTTCTGCAGGGGCCTGAGAAATAAAAGACAATTTGTTATGCCACCTAGAATGGTAACTATAGTAACTATATTAGTGTCCACACCAAAGGGTACTAACATGTTTATTCTAAGCATAAGATGCAGTTTTGTCATCTGCTGCTTTAAATGCTTCAGCTCTTTATAGTCAAAATTAAATAGATGTTGAATCTGTGTTCTCTCCAAAAGTTTGGAAGCCTCAAAAGGTTTTCCTCAACCTTCACATTCATAGTGCTTTTTGAAATTATAGATTTTAGCTTGCCAAGGCCCCTACATTGGTGCTGGTTCTCTAGTTGGAAACTACTGTTTTAAACCTTATTAACATGCATAAGTTATTATGTGTCAATCAAAAATTATTACTGCAAAATACTGTTTATTTTATTATTTGTAATGCTTAATTACATCAGTTCATTTCTCAAAGCACATGAATAAAGTAGGCTTTCCCCAGATATTTACCAGCCCTAGTTCTGTAACCAGTGGAATCTCAAACTAAAAATTTGTACAGAATAATTTTGAATTCATTCTGAAGTAGTATGTTCACATCCCACATAATAAATAGAAAAGGTTCTCAGGCAGGTGCTCGGTCAAAAACAAACTTAAACTAAAAAAAAAAAAAAAAAAATGGCACAATGCTATTCATGCTGCCAAGACATTTAACAACTTGCAACGTTTTAACCAAAAGGTCTCTGTACAACTTTAGCAGCGAATTATTCTCATGCATGGAAGTGTTTCAAAACAGCCTGCATGTGGAAATCAAATATTCAAGCTGTTTTTCTATTTTCTACCCCTGAATGTAACAAAAAAAAAAAAAAAAAAAAATAATCAAAAAATGTATTTTTTTTTTGAAAAAAAAAAAAATGAACAAAGAAAAGAGTGCCATTTTCTGCTATATTAAAAAAAAAAACAAAACAAAAAAAAACAAAACGCAACAAATTAATGCAATAATCAAGAAAAAATAATTTCAAAAACAATAGAATTTTATTTAGTAGTATTAAAATGCTACATTTTTGAGAACAGTTTAATTAACTGGAGGATCAAATATCAAGAAGCAAACAGCTAAAATGTGCACACGACTCTTACTGGGTGTTGAGCTTCTCTCTCGGTTGTTTCGATTGGCTCGTTTCCTCTGTTGATTGGAGTGCCATCTTTTAAAACATGAGAAACACATAATGAACTTGCTAGAATGTTCCTACAGATTCTTTGAATATGTTTTATTCTATTTGATAACACTTATTATCTGTCATACATTCATTACATGCAGGTAAGTACAGCAACTGGTTATACTTTCCTAAGTACTTGTATTTTCAGAAAAAAAAAAGTTGCATTGTTGAGAGAAAACAAACAAACAAACAAACCATTAGTAAAGTTGCATATTAGTACATTCAGAAATAATGTAAAATATTGGTAAATAAAACAAAAAACTATAAAACGTATTTTTAACAATGCTTTGTGTGCGTGTCGTTAATTGCATTGTATATATGTCATTTTGAAATGTATGTGAAAATCAATTTTTAAGGTTGTTTATATGTCTATGCAACCCGATCTCATGGCAATTTGTACGTATTTTACGAGTTGACAAATTCGTATTTCATACGAATGACCTAGCCCAAACCCCGCCCCTAAACCTACCCGTCACTGGGGTTTAGACAAATCGTACAAAATCGACCTCACTCGTACGAATTCATACGAATTAGCCACCTCGTAAAATATGTACGAATTGGTCGTGAGATAGCGTTGGTCTATGTGGTGTTTTGCATAGAGCATAATGCAGGTTAAACATTTTTTCAAGATGAATATATAACCTTGTTCGAAAATACCATATGAAAAGGTAGTGCAGGATTTAAAAATGTTTTGTAGGACATAAGGGCACAAATTTAATAGATAAAGTTACCGTTTCTTAAAAAAAAAAAATAAAAAAAATAAAAACCTCTTTTTTTTTTTTTTAACGTGGCGTCATTTTATGTCACGAGAGGGAATTGTTTGCCGGGCTCTGTGTTGACGAAATTTGTATCTGTTAGGCGTTTTGTTCAGACTGATCTGGCGTTTTCAGAAGGTGAAACCGCTATTTTTTGAAAGCAGGTCCCAGAGTGGATAAATCTGAAAACAACGCCCTTCCTGAAAACAACAACAACAATAGCGGACAACATGTTTGTGTTTATGCTGCAGAAGCTACCGAGCCTATATCTTTACTAAAATAAAACTTTATTACTAAGCTTTACTAAAGTTTGTATACAGCGTGCCAGGTTTATGCGCATGCTCCAAGTCTTGTTTTCCTTTTTTGGTCTATCTCTGTTGCAGAATTACAGTGCCACATACTGATCTGGCATGTATATTACATCGTTTTCAGTTGGTTTCAGTGGTTTCGTGTACGCAAATATTTCTTGAGACGAGGGAAAAAAAAAAAAAAAAAAGATAGGGAAAGATCTGGCTTCGCGTGGATGTGGCCTCAGTGCAGGATGGTATTCAGTATGAGCGGTCGTGAGTCTGTGTGTTTTCGGTAGTTTTTGTATTTCAATTTATCATCGTCATGGTAAATTATTGTGTTTGTGGAGGTTGCACAAACTCCAGCCTGTCAGGACATAGAGTCCAGATGTACTAACAAGAAAAAGGACAGCGCTATCTTCTGTGCCTGGGTGCGTTTTGTGCAGGTGAAGAGACGGGACTTCACTTCTGCATCTGCTTTGAAAAACGCGGTGCTGTGTAGCGTTCACTTAAGACCGGAGAATTATCATCCCAGCTATATGATGGAGTTCAACATTGTAATACTACTGTAAGTAATGATATTACATGAATAAACTTACACACGATGCTTCTTCACCATTGTTTTTACGTAAGTCAGTTTCAGCATTGATGAATACAAATTATGTAAATCAACACAAATGCATAGTCTCACACTTTTCAAAACAATTTTGAATTATATGCTGGTTAATGTAAATACTACTAGCTACATATTCATGACATAATATAAATCCTCACACTATCAGTGAATGGGCACGGAATAAACTCATAACACACAATTAATGAATAAAGGATAACATGAGACAGATACAATAACACTATACCGTCTGTGGTTCGGCCGCCGGCGGGAGACATGATGGTCACGGATCCATCAGAGATGCAGCTCGACGACAACGTGAACTGTGCACCCTAAGTCTTTTTTTTCACATTTGCTAACTACACAAATCAATCGCGATGAGAAACCACTATATCACCTAACATTAGTGTGGAGAGATATTAACTAGTGTGACATAGGCTATGCCTGATAAAAGCTTATTGGTTTCTGTTATTAGTAATCAATAATAGATGACCAATACTAGCTTTGCTATTGCTTGATATAAATCTATACAATATTGTCATCTGAGCACAGTGTGATGTGGGGTAAAGTTAGTTCCACTATGAGTCTGCAGCTATTAGATTAATATGCTCTTTTTCTCAAATATCGCTTCTTACCTTTTCTGTTTTGTCTGTTTTCCAAGTTGCTGTTGTATAATCTACAAAGAAATTAAAGGTGCCCTAGATTGTAAAATTGAATTTACTATGGCATAGCTGAATAATAAGAGTTCTGTAAATGGAAAGACATACAGCGAGTCTCAAACAGCATTGTTTCCTCCTTCCTATGTAAATCTCATTTGTGCAAAAGACCACTGAAAAACAGGCGAATCTCAACATAACACCGACTGTGACGCAACAGTCAGGATCATATGTACGCCCCCAACTTTTGCCTATACCAGCCCATGTTTAAGGCAAGGCAGTATTAACGTCTGGTGCTGAACAGCAGAATCATCAGAATGTATGCAGGTATTGAAGCGTGCAAGCAGTGACAATAGCGAGAATGGCAGGTGGATCATAATAACTGTTGATGATGCATGATATCATGATATATTTAGTGATATTTGTAAATTGCCTTTCTAAATGTTCCATTAGCATGTTGCTAATGTACTGTTAAATGTGGTTAAAGTTACCATTGTTTCTTACTGTATTCACGGAGACCAGAGCCATGTCGTTATTTTCATTTTTAAACGCTTGCAGTCTGTATAATTCATAAACGCATCTTCATTCTTTATAAATCTCTCCAACAGTGTAGCTTTAGCCCCGTTAGCCACACAGCATTATCAAACTCATTCAGAATCCAATGTAAACATCCATAAAAATGATTACCATACTTACATGATCTGATATGCTGCATCACAAACACTTTGTAAAGATCCATTTTGAGAGTTATATTAGCTGTGAGAACTTATTGTATTGTTTATGGAATGTTTAATAGAGTTGCGAGCTTGGGGGCGGGGAGCACGAGCATTTAAAGGGGACACGCACAGAATCAGCGCATTTTTAATTCCACCCCAAAATAGGCAGATAAAACATGGTAAAATAAAAAAATCTATGGGGTATTTTGAGCTGAAATTTCATAGACACATTCTGGGGACACCTTAGACTCATATTACATCTTGTGAAATAGTGTTCTAGGGCACCTTTAATTTCTACTTGTTTGTATCTTATACGGCCACTCAGACTGAATTTACCAGCGGGTGGTTTTATTTCACCAGCTGTCATACAGTATAGGCTACGTTATATAATTTATTCATATAAAACATGACTGGTTCTCTGAGAACAGGGAACGAGACACTGCGTCCTGGGACACTTCTTCGTTTGAAGGGACTGAACAGGCAGCCCAGATGCATGGTTACAAGATGCAGTGCCTTGTTCCCTGTTCTCAGAGAACCAGTCATGTTTTATACGAATTAATTATATAATGTAGCCTATACTGTATGACAGCTGGTGAAATAAACCACCCTCCGGTAATTTCAAGCAATGGTCTGAGTGGCTGTATGAGCTACAAACAAGTAGAAATTAATTTCTTTGTAGATTATACAAGAGCAATTTGGAAAACAGACAAAACAGAAATGATAAGAAGCGAGACACTTTGGGGAATGAAATACCCACGCTGCCATGCTGAGGAGAGTGCATGCTGAAAAATGTTGTGTGCCGGCGTCCCTTTTTAGCTTCCGTGTATTATGTCATGACGCAATGCCAATCAGGATTGGAATAGTTTCATTCATGTTTCAGACGCGCTATGCTGAGGGCGATCCCCAAAGTGTCGTTACAGACGCAGTGTCTCGTTCCCTTTTCAGGGAACAAGGGTTACATACGTAACCCCAGACATTATTATTACTATTTTTTTCCCATTTTCTTTTATACTGATCTTACTGTATAGTTGTGTGAGGGTGTGTGTCTAAGAGTGAGTAGTCATGCCTTCATTTGCTAGGCATGGTAAAACTTTTTATATATGTATGTTTTAACTATTACTGTGAAGCACTTTGGGCAACAACGTTGTTATTAAATGTGCTATATAAATAATAAAAAAGTTAAATAATATAAAAGTTGAATTTGAAGTAGTGATCCGTTAAAGTGTTGGCTGCTGGATAAATAATGTGGTCTGCTTTGTTTGGTATGTTAATCCCACTACTGTCCCTGGTCTACAGCAGTGGTTCTCAAGCCTGTCCTGTACCACCAGCCCTGCACATTTTGTATGTCTCCCTCATCTATCACACCTGATTTAACTTGTGAGCTCATTAGAAGAGATTGCAAGACCTGAAATGGGAGAGACATACAAAATATGCAGGGCTGGTGGTACTCCAGGACAGGTTTGAGAACTACTAGGTCTACAGCATGGCTTGTAGCTTCAACATTGGTGTTTTGCTTTAATTTTGTTTAGTTTTTTCAATTCTGTTTTGCCTTTGATAATTCTGTTTTGAACTAATTCGGTGTTATCTTTATTTTGTTCTGATAATTCGGTTTTGCTCTAGTAATTCTCTTTTGCTTTCATGATCCTGTTTTGCTCTAAGTCTGTTTTGTAGACTTAATAATTGTGCATAATTGTGATTTCGTTTTGCTGTAGTTGGAACAACATTGTTTTTGTTTTCCTTGCATTGGTTGTTTATATTTATTTTGTTTGTTCTATCCTGTTACATGTTGTATCTTAAGCCGTTCACATATTGATTTAAATGTGGTTTAATCAAAATTTTCTGAAGAGACACAATCACATTAAATGGTGAACAGATTTAATTTAGACTTTTATTCACATATAAACATTCATCAACTCACACATCAGTTGTGGTACACGGAAGCACAAGCATGCCTAAATTCAAACTGTTCATCACATTAAGCGATTGAATCTCTTCAGAAAATGTGGGCTAAACAGCTTGATTCCTATGGAATTAGTTTCAGGCTCTCTTTATGAACTTTTTGAAGCATGTATTTGGTAGTTGCGTAGCTCTCAACAGAGGTAAAAAAAAAATTGCTCAGATTTCATTAAAAATATCTTCATCTGTTTTCCGAAGAAGAATGAATTTCTTCAACAACATGAGGGTGAGTAAATGATTTCCCCATTTTTTGGAGTGAACTAAATCTTTAAGCCCATTTATCAAAGACCTCTATCAGCAAACTTTATCAACAAAAGTCTTTATAATTTAATAGTTAGTGGATATTATATAAAAATGTTAAAGTGTGAAATAAACTTGATAAATATCAATGAAGAATGTTTTTCTCACCATGGCTTTCACTGCATTGCAGCTCTTCTGTCTCTCGTCTCTCTACAGTGTAACACTGCTGTTGATTCTCATTAAACAGACACTCAATCTTGTTCATCAGGTCTCTCAGCTCTGATTGGTTGTTCATCATCATGTTGCAGGTCTGCAATCTTCCTCCACATTTCTCCATCAGCCACTTCAGAACAGCATTTTTCTTCAGATCATCTTTTATAGTGTCACACTCTTCTTCTCTCTCATAAGTGCAGAGAATTATCACAAACTGAAGAACTTTGTCTCCAAACACTCTCTGAAGCCATTCAAGGCACATCTTATCAGCATCTGCAAACTTGCCCAGTCGCACAACAAATATGAAGGCGTGGATTTCCTTCAATAGATCAAAGGGATGATACACATGATCGGTCTCATGTAAACTAGTCATGTTGATCACAGAGACCTGATGTTCTGATATCTTCCTCTGTAAAGGAACGATGCTGGATATTTCTGCAGTTTGTTTTTCTCCTAGCAGAATGTTTGAATTTCCAAACTGAATGGCCGAAGAGTTTCCAAATAACACAACAGACAGACTGGGTTCTAGAATAATTAAATACCACAGAACTGTTGTTAAACACATCAAAACACCACAACATAAGAACAAGTCTTCTTATTAGCAAAAATGTTTTCTTACTTGAGCTGCTGAGTGAAGAATCAGAGTCACATGATGCAGGTGCTTCACTCACGTCTGCATGATCATCAGGTTTGGAGCTGCTCCCTTCTTCTCCCGAATCTTCATTATCCTGAAGATATTGATTAATTAATAGGATCTTTCAAGTCCAATATTCTACACAACTCACTGTATGTTCATCTTGTGAATGGTCCGAGTGGTTTTGCAGTGTCTCTGTCTTTACCTCAGTTTTAGCGGTTGGATCTTCTGATGTGAAGTGAACTAAAGTTGACTCGTTCACTTCCTTTTTAACTGGATCACAAGTGCCTTTATCAAGGACTGAGCTATCTGTTCTGTTGACATTATCTTTGCTATTCTTTTCTTTGGTCTCTGACTCCATGGCATCATCCATTTGAATCTGTTAATAAATAAATATTAAACAGTCTTTAAAAACACAATATGCTATTTTTGTGTTAAAAATTGGAGATCATTTTTGTAAACAACCTGTGGTTCATTATGTATATTTTGTATTTGTATACACTGTAAAACCTTTCTGTAAAAAAAATGGCCAAATTCTGACAGTGACATTTAAACAGTAATATACAGTAAAAAAAAAAACAACAAAACAAAACAAAAATCACAATGCGTTCTGGGTAATATTTGACATTTTTCGAGAAAGTAGCCTACATGAACATACTGTGAATTAACAGCGCTCAAAGTAGACACTCAGAGGCTGTGTTCAAAATCACACCCTATACCCACATTCCCTACATTAGTTTACTCATATAGTCCACTTGACAGAGTGAATTAAAACAATGGAGTGAATGTCCCTCGTACTCATTTAAAGTTAAAAGGGGATCAGGCCTTTGCTGTTGCGGGTCCGAGGCTTTGGAATAGTCTTCCCCAGGAACATAGAGAGGTCTCATCTTTAAATGTTGAAGTTGAAGTCAAAAACTACTTCTGTAAAGTGCTTTATAAATAAAGTGAATTAATGAAGACCAGAGAAAAGAGAAACACAAGAACTACTACTGACTTCCAGCCACACTGAATGTGAAACTAGTTTACAAACCAGTTTGACATTATTTCTTTTATACATGTACAGCAGTTCTTGTTGAGAATTAATAGAGGTTTAGATGTTGATGTTTTATATTAAAAAACATTAATGGTGATCAGCGTTTGCTGTAGTTGGGCTCTTGACCCTTGACTCTTTAACATTAGGTTTTGCTGGTTGCTTTAACGGTTTATAAAGCACATTTATTATGGCAAGAAGAAATAAATCAGGTGTTTAGGGCTATGTTGTGACGATGCCATAATCACCATGGACTCATCTGTTACACTGATCTCATTTAATCTTTGGTTATATGCTGTTTTATTAAGTTTATATTTATTGATTATATTAGTTCTGTGATTGTGAAGCATGATATGTTTCAGTAATGTTATTTTGAAGTATATTAAAAACAGTGCATAAAACATTAATTCCTGCATCATTTAGACACACACACACACACACACACACACACACACACCAAGAATCAGCATAAGAATCTCAACATGGTTGCAATGCATGCTGGGTGCCAGCATAGTACAAAACTCCCAGCATGCACTGCAGCATGAATGAATTATGCAGCTGATGCTACAGCTCGGTTTATGTTTTAAAAAATTCTTCATAATAACTGATTGCTGTTGGAACTCTTGCTGTAGTTTCACAGTGGTGGTAATGTAAAATTTAAGTTAATAATGTAAGACTTTTGACAAGGGATTACACACTGGATGAGATCAGCGAGTCAAGAGACTACATGATGATTATGTCATCATAAATACATAATCAGCATTCACTGATTATCATCATTATATATATATATATATATATATATATATATATATATATATATATATATATATATATACAGGTGCTGGTCATATAATTAGAATATCATCAAAAAGTTGATTTATTTCACTAATTCCATTCAAAAGTGAAACTTGTATATTATATTCATTCATTACACACAGACTGATATATTTCAAATGTTTATTTATTTTAATTTCAATGATTATAACTGACAACTAAGGAAAATCCCAAATTCAGTATCTCAGAAAATTAGAATATTGTGAAAAGGTTCAATATTGAAGACACCTGGTGCCACACTCTAATCAGCTAATTAACTCAAAACACCTGCAAAGGCCTTTAAATGGTCTCTCAGTCTAGTTCTGTAGGCTACACAATCATGGGGAAGACTGCTGACTTGACAGTTGTCCAAAAGACGGCCATTGACACCTTGCACAAGGAGGGCAAGACACAAAAGGTCATTGCAAAGAGGCTGGCTGTTCACAGAGCTCTGTGTCCAAGCACATTAATAGAGAGGCGAAGGGAAGGAAAAGATGTGGTAGAAAAAAGTGTACAAGCAATAGGGATAACTGCACCCTGGAGAGGATTGTGAAACAAAACCCATTCAAAAATGTGGGGGAGATTCACAAAGAGTAGACTGCAGCTGGAGTCAGTGCTTCAAGAACCACCACGCACAGAGATCGCATGTGCAAGAAATGGGTTTCAGCTGTCGCATTCCTTGTGTCAAGCCACTCTTGAACAACAGACAGCGTCAGAAGCGTTAAAGATAAAAAGGACTGGACTGCTGCTGAGTGGTCCAAAGTTATGTTCTCTGATGAAAGTAGATTTTGCATTTCCTTTGGAAATCAGGGTCCCAGAGTCTGGAGGAAGAGAGGAGAGGCACACAATCCACGTTGCTTGAGGTCCAGTGTAAAGTTTCCACAGTCAGTGATGGTTTGGGGTGCCATGTCATCTGCTGTTGTTGGTCCACTGTGTTTTCTGAGGTCCAAGGTCAACGCAGCCGTATACCAGGAAGTTTTAGAGCACTTCATGCTTCCTGCTGCTGACCAACTTTATGGAGATGCAGATTTCATTTTCCAACAGGACTTGGCACCTGCATACAGTGCCAAAGCTACCAGTACCTGGTTTAAGGACCATGGTATCCCTGATCTTAATTGGCCAGCAAACTCGCTCTGATCTTAACCCCATAGAAAATCTATGGGGTATTGTGAAGAGGAAGATGCGATATGCCAGACCCAACAATGCAGAAGAGCTGAAGGCCACTATCAGAGCAACCTGGGCTCTTATAACACCTGAGCAGTGCCACAGACTGATCGACTCCATGCCACGCCGCATTGCTGCAGTAATTCAGGCAAAAGGAGCCCCAACTAAGTATTGAGTGCTGTACATGCTCATACTTTTCATGTTCATACTTTTCAGTTGGCCAAGATTTCTAAAAATCCTTTCTTTGTATTGGTCTTAAGTAATATTCTAATTTTCTGAGATACTGAATTTGGGATTTTCCTTAGTTGTCAGTTATAATCATCAAAATTAAAAGAAATAAACATTTGAAATATATCAGTCTGTGTGTAATGAATGTATATAATATACAAGTTTCACTTTTTGAATGGAATTAGTGAAATAAATCAACTTTTGATGATATTCTAATTATATGACCAGCACCTGTATATATATATATATTTTACAGTTGCAAGAAAAAGTATGTGAACCACTTGCAGAATCTGTGAAAATGTGAATAATTTTAATAAAATAAGAGGGATCATACAAAATGCATGTTATTTTTTATTTAGTACTGTCCTGAGTAAGATATTTTACATAAAAGATGTTTACATATAGTCCACAAGAAAAAAAAAAAAGCTGAATTTATTCAAATGGCCCCATTCAAAAGTATGTGAACCATTGGTTCTCAATACTGTGTGTGGTTACCTGGATGATCCTCGACTGTTTTTTTGTTTTGTTTTGTTTTGTTTTGTGATGGTTGTTCATGAGTCCCTTGTTTTTCCTGAGCAGTTAAACTGAGCTCTGTTCTTCAGAAAAATCCTCCAGGTCCTGCAGATTCTTCAGTTTTCAAGCATTTTTTGCATATTTGAACCCTTTCCAGCAGTGACTGAATGATTTTGAGATCCGTCTTTTCACACTGAGGACAACTGAGGGACTCAAACTCAACTATTAAAAAAGGTTCAAACATTCACTGATGCTCCAGAAAGAAAACACGATGCATTAAGAGTCAGGGGGTGAAAACTTTTGAACAGGATGAAGATGTCACAATTTTTCTTATTTTGTTTAAATATCATTGTTTTTCATTTAGTACTGCCCTTCGAAGCAACAACAGAAGATACTTGCATGTTTCCGGAAGAAAAATTAAGTACAATTTACCTTGATATTTGAATTCAAAAGTTTTCACCCCCCGGCTCTTAATGCATCGTGTTTCCTTCTGGAGCATCAGTGAATGTTTGAACCTTTTTTAATAGTTGAGTTTGAGTCCCTCAATTGTCCTCAGTGTGAAAAGACGGATCTCAAAATCATTCAGTCACTGCTGGAAAGGGTTCAAATATGCAAAAAAAAACAACAAAAAAAAAAACAGTCATGGATCATCCAGGTAACCACACACAGTATTGAGAATCAATGGTTCACATACTTTTGAATGGGGCCATTTTAATAAATTCAGCTATTTTTTTTTTTTTTTTGTATTGTGAACTAAATGTAAACATCTTTTATGTAAAATATCTTACTCAGGACAGCACTAAAAAAATAACATGCATTTTGTATGATCTCTCTTATTTTATTAAAATTATTCACATTTTCACAGATTCTGCAAGTGGTTCACATACTTTTTCTTGCAACTGTATATTATATACATATATATATATATATATATATATATATATATATATATACACACATGTATATATATATATTTCTTTTTTTTTTTTTTTTGCCATAGCAAATGTGCCCTGCAAAACATCTCAGGTTATGCATGTAACCATGGTTCCCTGAGAATAGGGAATGAGACACTGCGTCCCTAAACCCTAGACCAAAGCATGGCAAAGGGATGCAGCGTATCGTTCCCTATTCTCAGGGAACCATGGTTACATGTGTAACCGAGACGATCCTTCGAAAGAGAACTCGCACTGTGTCCCGTAGGAGTCGCTATGGGGAATTGAATACCCATGCTGCTATGCTGAAGGGATGAGTGGCTTATTGGCTGAGCTAAGTCAAAATTCCTCTTCATCCCTAAGACGCACCAGCGACAATCATATGTCAGGAGCTTCTCAAGAATGGAGGCCTCAAATAGATGACTCTAAAGAGAGGAAGCCTAACTATGTTCATACTTAGGCCAGCTTCCAAGAGGCTCACAAAGAGCCTAAAATACTCAGCTTCCTAAAGCAGCCCTGGAGAGTGGAGACCTCAACAAGAGGCCTGGCAACACTCTAACCCAAGGGAAATGACAGGTGGAGGCCTAACCGAGCTCAAGGAACGAAGGCCTACAAAACAACTCTCTAAAATCGAGAGGAAGCCTAACAACATCCACTGGAAATTTTTTCTTTTAAGACAGTAAACTCTGTAATTTATGGTCATACAGGTAAAAGCAAGACATAATTCATACATTTACAAGACATTCCTAGATCTTTGGAGTGCACCACAATGAACCACTTTTGTTTTGTTAATCTGTAGGCTAGACCTAATTATTTAAGTGAAATATTTCACGTAGCCTATAGGCCTAAATATTCCCTTTTATTTTATATGTTATGTAGGCCTATAGTTTTATTCTGTTTTCATGTGCGTGATGTGACGTTGTGTGAACTCATGTTCTACATATACTGCAATTTTCGCTTTCAAAACGCATTAACAAGCTGCATATTACTTGACATTCATTTTCACTTAAATGAAGGCCTAATGCTTGACGGTTGGTGACATATATCATCGGAAAAACTAATGCAGGACATTGCCCTTGTGACTTACCTAACCTATGATGACTTGACAGCTGAGCTTGAGCGCCGCGTCAAGCACGGGCATTTCACTCACTGTAGAGCCTGAGCGGGCATTTCACACACTTTGGATGCTCTTTAAATTTCTGATTGGTTGACTGCCAAATCAAAAGTGATGTGATCTACGAAAACCCATCATATGGTGAAATTTTACCTATCACATATACCATATTAGCTGGATTCCAGCCCTTTCCAAATCTGTTTTTACTTCTTTCATAGCTTGTCTGTAACAAAAGTTATGGATATCTGAAGTCGATTGATCGCTCTGATTTTCAGGAACGGAGAAAAACAGGTTGAAATAACTCTCACCCCTTTTTCGTGATCGACATGAAAATGCACTATCCAAACATAAATGGTTGTAAATCAAGAATGCTTTGGAATATAGACCTAAGGTTGGTCTTGTTTTAAAGAAGACACTTGTCAGATTATTGTTGAAGTGAAATAAATTATGAAAGTGAAATTTAAAAAAGTTACAGAACTTTAAGTTTATGAAAATGTAAAATATAATTGTTTATATTTTATAATAACATATCACAAAGCATGTTTTACTGTTAAAATGCAAGAATATAAAAGCCAAAAGTATCAACATTCCAAATTTTAGGTTGAAATATTTCAAAAATGAGCTTTCAGTAAGATTTTGTTTGGGCGCAGTACCAAACTTTTTCACTAGATGACACCCAAGCTCCATATCTGACCATTTAAAAGCGCCTCCGTTTATTTGAGTAATCTGAATGATATATTTTCATATTTTTATGAAGTAGACATCCTATCCTATTCAGAAGTAGTATGGGCAGTTTGTCAGTATTTGATTTGAATTCAACCTCTCATAAACACATACTTAGAACATGTCTGTTCATTATAGCTCCGTTCTCTTGTGCTCCGCCTTCTCACGATAACGTTGTATTAGGAAAAAATAAAATCTTTGCGTGCCATACAGGACTGGCAGGAAATTTGCATTAATACACCTTCATTCTACATGTTATGTGGTTTATTTTGATAGGTGAACTGTCTTTGTAGTGTTAAAAGAGGGAAAGCTATGGCCGTTTTTTTTTTTTTTTAGCTCCGCTGGATGTGTTCTTAACAGTAACGCTAGAGAAAGACTTGTCACTATAAATCGCTATTTTTCTGCACTTAACAGGCAAATTTTGCCAAGATATTTTCAGAGATGATAGATGAAATGATAATTTAATGAAAACCGTTTCGACAAAAAAAAAGACATTCAACCTATTTTTTTTACTTTACTGAAAACGTTCCATCGCGACATCTGACGGGTTTTCCCAGATCGCATCACAAATATTAAAACAGAACGATAAAATAACGTTATTAACCAGTTAATGGCCATTTCAAATTAGCATTTCTGTTCAGTACGATTGAATTTGATTTGGTTTCCGTTTCTGCTTACGTTCCGGTCAAAATTTCGTTCGTTTCCGGTTTTCGTTTTCGTTCTCGTTCCCGTTCCTTGAACTGGCTCAGAGCCTTGCTATGAACCCTATATTATTCGAGTTCACACACCTCTTTAATGTTAATTTTAGTGATCTCTGACTGGCGAAGTCGAACATCATTAGTGCCGATGTGAATCTTAGAGTATTTACGATTAGCATTAGCCAGCACTTTTAAATTTGCTTTGATGTCAGGTGCTCTGGCTCCCAGAAAACATGTGACTATGGTGGCTGGTGTCTCTATTTTCACATTCCATGTAATAGAATCGCCAATAACTTGGTCACTTTCAACAGGATTCTCAGCGGGTGCGTCACTGAGTGGGGAGAACCTGTTTGATGTTTTAATTGGAACAGAACAGCAGTGTTTTGCCCTCACGACTATGCCGTCTCACAGTCACCCAGTTGTTCTGCTGCACGGGCTCTACAGCCGGAACCGAATGTACAGAGTACATTCAATGTACAGAGTTCACTAAGCTAGTCGCATCCAAAACAGTATCTAAAGCCCTTGCATTCTTATTTTCCTCAATTAAAGTTTGGATGAGTGTCTCTAATCCTGAAATCTTCTCCGTCAGCCTATCTCCTGCATTTATCATGTGTAAATCTCACCGCTGACAGAGAAAGCTATACTAAGCATGTGAAAGGCAGTGCAAGTAACTTGATAACAGTGGAAGATGACATGTTTGTAGACTGATGCGACTTACCACAGTTGTTTGATGGACTCGTAGAAAAAGGAGCGCGCAAGAGAAAAAGATGGTAGGCACAGATGACAAGTTAACAGGCAAGCGCAATGCTAACGCGTTGTGATAGCGATTTAGACTAAAAGCTAGCGATGTCAGATTAATGTGGCAATATTAGACAGTATCAGATGTATGGTGATGACAATATACACAAGAATCAATGATAGTAAATAGATTCAAAACAAAGCTATACAGAGCTACAGATGCAAACCAGTCAGTAGACAGAAGCAATCGATCAGCCAATATACTGAATATGTACAGATGAACTTCAATAAATATATTGAAAGGAATTAAGGTATGAAAAATCTAAATAATATAATCATTATTAAATGTTGAATTTAACAATAAGCAGAGATAGCAAAGGGGAAAAAAATATGAAAACCAATAAAACAACTAAATAAGCAATAAATTACTTTAACAATCTCTTTGTCTGTGCTTCAGTTATTAAATCTAGCACATATATCTTGTCACCATTTCTTAAATTAACAAAACTATAAACTTCTTTCCGTGTTACTCTCAAAGGTACACAATTATCTCACAAAGTGGAATAATACTAATAGTTTAATATTGCCATATTCAACAGATCAAGTCCAAAGGATCATATATCGCTGGAAAAGTTTAGGATTTTATGGCTTAAAACCCCTGGTTTCCAAACGACATCATGCTTCCCGACTTCTTTCTAGATTTTTCTATTTTACCTTTCTTTTCTCCTCCTCAGTCCTGCCCCCCTTACTCCTGATTGGAGGCATTAACTGGTGCGTTATATCGTAAAAGGTTAATGTTATCACAAAAACCTTCTGTGCCACACATGGTCAACTAAGTGCATTACAACCAAACTCCTGGGCAAGCGAGTTTCTTAATGCAACACAAAACATAAAAAAAAAAAAAAAAAAAAAAAACATCAATTTAACATACGCTCTCCTTTTATGCACATGATACTAGATAGGTATACGCACCAGGGTTACATCAGTCTCTCAGTTTATCTCGAGGCTTACCGTAGTCAGCCGTATCCGCCATATCCAGATCAGCTCGAGGACCTGCGCCAGACATGACTACAACGCATCCTTGAAGGCGTCAGCTAGATTGTGTCAACTATCCCCTGTGAAGGCCTCATCGACACGACAGCCAGTGGCACAGATCGCCAACAAACCGTGATGAATCCGATCTTCAACCAGATGGAACTGGATTTAATATTTTGACTGTTGCAATCCCAATCTGACTTATGACCGGAAATGCTGCCTGAATCATAATCATGCACTGTTCGTTGGTGGCCAGAGGAGAACTAGCCCCCCCGAATGAGCCTGGTTTCTCCCAAGGTTTTTTTCTCCATTTTTCTCACCTGATGGAGTTTGGGTTCCTTGCCGCTGTCGCCTCTGGCTTGCGTAGTTGGGGAGATCTACTATTAAACAATATTACTGATCTGCCTGCATTGACACCATTGTATGCGAACTGAACTGAGCGGGACGATGACATCACTGTTTTCTCCAGAGCCGTATAGATAAGTGAACTAAAATAATAACTAATGATTTTTACAATGGAATGAATTAATACCAAACTTACTTAAGCTGGACAATGACAGTTTTTTTCTAGAGCTGCTGTGCAGCCAAAACAAACTTTGTTGCATTATTTTCCTGTTATCACTGTAAAGCTGCTTTGAAACAATCTACATTGTAAAAAGTGCTACATAAATAAGGATGACTTGATTCAATATCGTGATGCGAAAATCGACCATTTTTTTTTTGTTGTGGTTATCGATAAGTCTCCTTAATTTTTTGTCCATTATATATATTTGTGACCATCAGACAGTGTACTTTGCCAGCTACAGATATTCAAGAAAACCATTTCATCCGTTTGACTTTTAAAACAGTTGAAACAACTGGAGGATGTGATATCAATAAGCAAACAGCTAAAACGTGCACATGACCCGTGACACACATGACATCCGCTCTTACCGGGGTGTTGAGCTTCTGTCTCTGTTTTGATTGGCTTCTTTCCTCTGTTGATTGGAGTGCCATCTTTTAAACATGAGAAATACATAATGAGCTTGCAAGAATGTTCCTTCAGATTCTTGGAATATTTTTTATTCTATTTGATAACCGTTATCATCTGTCATATGTTCATTAGATGCAGGTAAGTACAGCATCTGGTTCTACTTTCCTAAGAACTCGTATTTGTCAGGAAAAAAGTTGGTCAAAATTGCATTGTTGAGAGAAAAACAGACGGTAAAGTCATATATTACATTAATGTAAAATAGAAATAATGTAAAATAGAGATAAATAACGTGAACTGTTTGGAATCATTACAAGCACTATAAAATGTATTTAACAAATCTTTGTGTGCTTGTCAGTAATTGCATTATATAAATAATTTTGCAATGTAAGTTGTTGCATTTAATACGATAAAAAAAGTGACATTCCAGGAAATACAATAAATGGTATATATATCAAAATTATTATTAGGGGCAAAAGACGTTGTGATATACACTCAGAGAATTTTGTTTAAACTCAATATATTATGTTCAGTTTTATCTCGACTGCTTCAAAATATATATAATAAAAACAGTGTCGTCCTATATTTTTAACCATAATAACAATGATCTCCTGTTATCAGTTGCTGATTCTAAACTAAGGATCTTAAAGTAGTTTGTCGAAAAAAATTTGATGAAAATGTTCAGTTAAAGTGTGGACTAAACATGGAAAATACTATATCAATGAAGAATGTTTTTCTCACCATGGCTTTCACTGCATTGCGGCTCTTCTGTCTCTCGTCTCTCTACAGTGTAACACTGCTGTTGATTCTCATTAAACAGACACTCAATCTTGTTCATCAGGTCTCTCAGCTCTGATTGGTTGTTCATCATCATGTTGCAGGTCTGCAATCTTCCTCCACATTTCTCCATCAGCCACTTCAGAACAGCATTTTTCTTCAGATCATCTTTTATAGTGTCACACTCTTCTTCTCTCTCATAAGTGCAGAGAATTATCACAAACTGAAGAACTTTGTCTCCAAACACTCTCTGAAGCCATTCAAGGCACATCTTATCAGCATCTGCAAACTTGCCCAGTCGCACAACAAATATGAAGGCGTGGATTTCCTTCAATAGATCAAAGGGATGATACACATGATCGGTCTCATGTAAACTAGTCATGTTGATCACAGAGACCTGATGTTCTGATATCTTCCTCTGTAAAGGAACGATGCTGGATATTTCTGCAGTTTGTTTTTCTCCTAGCAGAATGTTTGAATTTCCAAACTGAATGGCCGAAGAGTTTCCAAATAACACAACAGACAGACTGGGTTCTAGAATAATTAAATACCACAGAACTGTTGTTAAACACATCAAAACACCACAACATAAGAACAAGTCTTCTTATTAGCAAAAATGTTTTCTTACTTGAGCTGCTGAGTGAAGAATCAGAGTCACATGATGCAGGTGCTTCACTCACGTCTGCATGATCATCAGGTTTGGAGCTGCTCCTTCTTCTCCCGAATCTTCATTATCCTGAAGATATTGATTAATTAATAGGATCTTTCAAGTCCAATATTCTACACAACTCACTGTATGTTCATCTTGTGAATGGTCCGAGTGGTTTTGCAGTGTCTCTGTCTTTACCTCAGTTTTAGCGGTTGGATCTTTCTGATGTGAAGTGAACTAAAGTTGACTCGTTCACTTCCTTTTAACTGGATCACAAGTGCCTTTATCAAGGACTGAGCTATCTGTTCTGTTGACATTATCTTTGCTATTCTTTTCTTTGGTCTCTGACTCCATGGCATCATCCATTTGAATCTGTTAATAAATAAATATTAAACAGTCTTTAAAAACACAATATGCTATTTTTGTGTTAAAAATTGGAGATCATTTTTTGTAAACAACCTGTGGTTCATTATGTATATTTTGTATTTGTATACACTGTAAAACCTTTCTGTAAAAAAATGGCCAAATTCTGACAGTGACATTTAAACAGTAATATACAGTAAAAAAACAACAAAACAAAACAAAAATCACAATGCGTTCTGGGTAATATTTGACATTTTTCAGAAAGTAGCCTACATGAACATACTGTGAATTAACAGCGCTCAAAGTAGACACTCAGAGGCTGTGTTCAAAATCACACCCTATACCCACATTCCCTACATTAGTTTACTCATATAGTCCACTTGACAGAGTGAATTAAAACAATGGAGTGAATGTCCTCGTACTCATTTAAAGTTAAAAGGATCAGGCCTTTGCTGTTGTGGTCCGAGGCTTTGGAATAGTCTTCCCCAGGAACATAGAGAGGTCTCATCTTTAAATGTTGAAGTTGAAGTCAAAAACTACTTCTGTAAAGTGCTTTATAAATAAAGTGAATTAATGAAGACCAGAGAAAAGAGAAACACAAGAACTACTACTGACTTCCAGCCACACTGAATGTGAAACTAGTTTACAAACCAGTTTGACATTATTTCTTTTATACATGTACAGCAGTTCTTGTTGAGAATTAATAGAGGTTTAGATGTTGATGTTTTATATTAAAAAACATTAATGGTGATCAGCGTTTGCTGTAGTTGGGCTCTTGACCCTTGACTCTTTAACATTAGGTTTTGCTGGTTGCTTTAACGGTTTATAAAGCACATTTATTATGGCAAGAAGAAATAAATCAGGTGTTTAGGGCTATGTTGTGACGATGCCATAATCACCATGGACTCATCTGTTACACTGATCTCATTTAATCTTTGGTTATATGCTGTTTTATTAAGTTTATATTTATTGATTATATTAGTTCTGTGATTGTGAAGCATGATATGTTTCAGTAATGTTATTTTGAAGTATATTAAAACAGTGCATAAAACATTAATTCCTGCATCATTTAGACACACACACACACACACACACCAAGAATCAGCATAAGAATCTCAACATGGTTGCAATGCATGCTGGGTGCCAGCATAGTACAAAACTCCCAGCATGCACTGCAGCATGAATGAATTATGCAGCTGATGCTATAGCTCGGTTTATGTTTTAAAAAATCCTTCATAATAACTGATTGCTGTTGGAACTCTTGCTGTAGTTTCACAGTGGTGGTAATGTAAAATTTAAGTTAATAATGTAACACTTTTGACAAGGGATTACACACTGGATGAGATCAGCGAGTCAAGAGACTACATGATGATTATGTTATCATAAATACATAATCAGCATTCACTGATTATCATCATTATATATATATATATATATATATATTTTACAGTTGCAAGAAAAAGTATGTGAACCACTTGCAGAATCTGTGAAAATGTGAATAATTTTAATAAAATAAGAGGGATCATACAAAATGCATGTTATTTTTTATTTAGTACTGTCCTGAGTAAGATATTTTACATAAAAGATGTTTACATATAATCCACAAGAAAAAAAAAAAGCTGAATTTATTCAAATGGCCCCATTCAAAAGTATGTGAACCATTGGTTCTCAATACTGTGTGTGGTTACCTGGATGATCCTCGACTGTTTTTTTGTTTTGTTTTGTTTTGTTTTGTTTTGTGATGGTTGTTCATGAGTCCCTTGTTTTTCCTGAGCAGTTAAACTGAGCTCTGTTCTTCAGAAAAATCCTCCAGGTCCTGCAGATTCTTCAGTTTTCAAGCATTTTTTGCATATTTGAACCCTTTCCAGCAGTGACTGAATGATTTTGAGATCCGTCTTTTCACACTGAGGACAACTGAGGGACTCAAACTCAACTATTAAAAAAGGTTCAAACATTCACTGATGCTCCAGAAAGAAAACACGATGCATTAAGAGTCAGGGGGTGAAAACTTTTGAACAGGATGAAGATGTCACAATTTTTCTTATTTTGTTTAAATATCATTGTTTTTCATTTAGTACTGCTCCTTCGAAGCAACAGAAGATACTTGCATGTTTCCCGGAAGAAAAATTAGAAAATTACAATTTACCTTGATATTTGAATTCAAAAGTTTTCACCCCGGCTCTTAATGCATCGTGTTTCCTTCTGGAGCATCAGTGAATGTTTGAACCTTTTTTAATAGTTGAGTTTGAGTCCCTCAATTGTCCTCAGTGTGAAAAGATGGATCTCAAAATCATTCAGTCACTGCTGGAAAGGGTTCAAATATGCAAAAAAAAACAACAAAAAAAAAAAACAGTCATGGATCATCCAGGTAACCACACACAGTATTGAGAATCAATGGTTCACATACTTTTGAATGGGGCCATTTTAATAAATTCAGCTATTTTTTTTTTTTTTTTTTTTTTTTTTTTTTTGTATTGTGAACTAAATGTAAACATCTTTTATGTAAAATATCTTACTCAGGACAGTACTAAAAAAATAACATGCATTTTGTATGATCTCTCTTATTTTATTAAAATTATTCACATTTTCACAGATTCTGCAGGTGGTTCACATACTTTTTCTTGCAATCTGTATATTATATACATATATATATATATATATATACACACATGTATATATATATATATATATATATATATATATATTTTTTTTTTTTTTTTTTTTTTTTTGCCATAGCAAATGTGCCCTGCAAAACATCTCAGGTTATGCATGTAACCATGGTTCCCTGAGAATAGGGAATGAGACACTGCGTCCCCTAAACCCTAGACCAAAGCATGGCAAAGGGATGCAGCGTATCGTTCCCTATTCTCAGGGAACCATGGTTACATGTGTAACCGGAGACGATCCCTTTCGAAAGAGAACTCGCACTGTGTCCCGTAGGAGTCGCTATGGGGAATTGAATACCCATGCTGCTATGCTGAAGGGATGAGTGGCTTATTGGCTGAGCTAAGTCAAAAATTCCTCTTCATCCCTAAGACGCACCAGCGACAATCATATGTCAGAGCTTCTCAAGAATGGAGGCCTCAAATAGATGACTCTAAAGAGAGGAAGCCTAACTATGTTCATACTTAGGCCAGCTTCCAAGAGGCTCACAAAGAGCCTAAAATACTCAGCTTCCCTAAAAGCAGCCCTGGAGAGTGGAGACCTCAACAAGAGGCCTGGCAACACTCTAACCCAAGGGAAATGACAGGTGGAGGCCTAACCGAGCTCAAGGAACGAAGGCCTACAAAACAACTCTCTAAAATCGAGAGGAAGCCTAACAACATCCACTGGAAATTTTTTTTCTTTTAAGACAGTAAACTCTGTAATTTATGGTCATACAGGTAAAAGCAAGACATAATTCATACATTTACAAGACATTCCTAGATCTTTGGAGTGCACCACAATGAACCACTTTTGTTTTGTTAATCTGTAGGCTAGACCTAATTATTTAAGTGAAATATTTCACGTAGCCTATAGGCCTAAATATTCCCTTTTATTTTATATGTTATGTAGGCCTATAGTTTTATTCTGTTTTCATGTGCGTGATGTGACGTTGTGTGAACTCATGTTCTACATATACTGCAATTTTCGCTTTCAAAACGCACAACAAGCTGCATATTACTTGACATTCATTTTCACTTAAATGAAGGCCTAATGCTTGACGGTTGGTGACATATATCATCGGAAAAACTAATGCAGGACATTGCCCTTGTGACTTACCTAACCTATGATGACTTGACAGCTGAGCTTGAGCGCGTCAGCACGGGCATTTCACTCACTGTAGAGCCTGAGCGCGGGCATTTCACACACTTTGGATGCTCTTTAAATTTCTGATTGGTTGACTGCCAAATCAAAAAGTGATGTGATCTACGAAAACCCATCATATGGTGAAATTTTACCTATCACATATACCATATTAGCTGGATTCCAGCCCTTTCCAAATCTGTTTTTACTTCTTTCATAGCTTGTCTGTAACAAAAGTTATGGATATCTGAAGTCGATTGATCGCTCTGATTTTCAGGAACGGAGAAAAACAGGTTGAAATAACTCTCACCCCCTTTTTTCGCATCGACATGAAAATGCACTATCCAAACATAAATGGTTGTAAATCAAGAATGCTTTGGAATATAGACCTAAGGTTGGTCTTGTTTTAAAGAAGACACTTGTCAGATTATTGTTGAAGTGAAATAAATTATGAAAGTGAAATTTAAAAAAAAGTTACAGAACTTTAAGTTTATGAAAATGTAAAAATATAATTGTTTATATTTTATAATAACATATCACAAAGCATGTTTTACTGTTAAAATGCAAGAATATAAAAGCCAAAAGTATCAACATTCCAAATTTTAGGTTGAAATATTTCAAAAATGAGCTTTCAGTAAGATTTTGTTTGGGCGCAGTACCAAACTTTTTCACTAGATGACACCCAAGCTCCATATCTGACCATTTAAAAGCGCCTCCGTTTATTTGAGTAATCTGAATGATATATTTTCATATTTTTATGAAGTAGACATCCTATCCTATTCAGAAGTAGTATGGGCAGTTTGTCAGTATTTGATTTGAATTCAACCTCTCATAAACACATACTTAGAACATGTCTGTTCATTATAGCTCCGTTCTCTTGTGCTCCGCCTTCTCACGATAACGTTGTATTAGGAAAAAATAAAATCTTTGCGTGCCATACAGGACTGGCAGGAAATTTGCATTAATACACCTTCATTCTACATGTTATGTGGTTTATTTTGATAGGTGAACTGTCTTTGTAGTGTTAAAAGAGGGAAAGCTATGGCCGTTTTTTTTTTTTTTTTTTAGCTCCGCTGGATGTGTTCTTAACAGTAACGCTAGAGAAAGACTTGTCACTATAAATCGCTATTTTTCTGCACTTAACAGGCAAATTTTGCCAAGATATTTTCAGAGATGATAGATGAAATGATAATTTAATGAAAACCGTTTCGACAAAAAAAAAGACATTCAACCTATTTTTTTTACTTTACTGAAAACGTTCCATCGCGACATCTGACGGGTTTTCCCAGATCGCATCACAAATATTAAAACAGAACGATAAAATAACGTTATTAACCAGTTAATGGCCATTTCAAATTAGCATTTCTGTTCAGTACGATTGAATTTGATTTAGTTTCCGTTTCTGCTTACGTTCCGGTCAAAATTTCGTTCGTTTCCGGTTTTCGTTTTCGTTCTCGTTCCCGTTCCTTGAACCGGCTCAGAGCCTTGCTATGAACCCTATATTATTCGAGTTCACACACCTCTTTAATGTTAATTTTAGTGATCTCTGACTGGCGAAGTCGAACATCATTAGTGCCGATGTGAATCTTAGAGTATTTACGATTAGCATTAGCCAGCACTTTTAAATTTGCTTTGATGTCAGGTGCTCTGGCTCCCAGAAAACATGTGACTATGGTGGCTGGTGTCTCTATTTTCACATTCCATGTAATAGAATCGCCAATAACTTGGTCACTTTCAACAGGATTCTCAGCGGGTGCGTCACTGAGTGGGGAGAACCTGTTTGATGTTTTAATTGGAACAGAACAGCAGTGTTTTGCCCTACGACTATGCCGTCTCACAGTCACCCAGTTGTTCTGCTGCACGGGCTCTACAGCCGGAACCGAATGTACAGAGTACATTCAATGTACAGAGTTCACTAAGCTAGTCGCATCCAAAACAGTATCTAAAGCCCTTGCATTCTTATTTTCCTCAATTAAAGTTTGGATGAGTGTCTCTAATCCTGAAATCTTCTCCGTCAGCCTATCTCCTGCATTTATCATGTGTAAATCTCACCGCTGACAGAGAAAGCTATACTAAGCATGTGAAAGGCAGTGCAAGTAACGATAACAGTGGAAGATGACATGTTTGTAGACTGATGCGACTTACCACAGTTGTTTGATGGACTCGTAGAAAAAGGAGCGCGCAAGAGAAAAAGATGGTAGGCACAGATGACAAGTTAACAGGCAAGCGCAATGCTAACGCGTTGTGATAGCGATTTAGACTAAAAGCTAGCGATGTCAGATTAATGTGGCAATATTAGACAGTATCAGATGTATGGTGATGACAATATACACAAGAATCAATGATAGTAAATAGATTCAAAACAAAGCTATACAGAGCTACAGATGCAAACCAGTCAGTAGACAGAAGCAATCGATCAGCCAATATACTGAATATGTACAGATGAACTTCAATAAATATATTGAAAGGAATTAAGGTATGAAAAATCTAAATAATATAATCATTATTAAATGTTGAATTTAACAATAAGCAGAGATAGCAAAGGGGAAAAAAATATGAAAACCAATAAAACAACTAAATAAGCAATAAATTACTTTAACAATCTCTTTGTCTGTGCTTCAGTTATTAAATCTAGCACATATATCTTGTCACCATTTCTTAAATTAACAAAACTATAAACTTCTTTCCGTGTTACTCTCAAAGGTACACAATTATCTCACAAAGTGGAATAATACTAATAGTTTAATATTGCCATATTCAACAGATCAAGTCCAAAGGATCATATACCGCTGGAAAAGTTTAGGATTTTATGGCTTAAAACCCCTGGTTTCCAAACGACATCATGCTTCCCGACTTCTTTCTAGATTTTTCTATTTTACCTTTCTTTTCTCCTCCTCAGTCCTGCCCCCCTTACTCCTGATTGGAGGCATTAACTGGTGCGTTATATCGTAAAAGGTTAATGTTATCACAAAAACCTTCTGTGCCACACATGGTCAACTAAGTGCATTACAACCAAACTCCCTGGGCAAGCGAGTTTCTTAATGCAACACAAAACATAAAAAAAAAAAAAAAAAAAAACATCAATTTAACATACGCTCTCCTTTTATGCACATGATACTAGATAGGTATACGCACCAGGGTTACATCAGTCTCTCAGTTTATCTCGAGGCTTACCGTAGTCAGCCGTATCCGGGCCATATCCAGATCAGCTCGAGGACCTGCGCCTAGACATGACTACAACGCATCCTTGAAGCGTCAGCTAGATTGTGTCAACTATCCCCTGTGAAGGCCTCATCGACACGACAGCCAGTGGCACAGATCGCCAACAAACCGTGATGAATCCGATCTTCAACCAGATGGAACTGGATTTAATATTTTGACTGTTGCAATCCCAATCTGACTTATGACCGGAAATGCTGCCTGAATCATAATCATGCACTGTTCGTTGGTGGCCAGAGGAGAACTAGCCCCCCGAATGAGCCTGGTTTCTCCCAAGGTTTTTTTCTCCATTTTTCTCACCTGATGGAGTTTGGGTTCCTTGCCGCTGTCGCCTCTGGCTTGCGTAGTTGGGGAGATCTACTATTAAACAATATTACTGATCTGCCTGCATTGACACCATTGTATGCGAACTGAACTGAGCGGGACGATGACATCACTGTTTTCTCCAGAGCCGTATAGATAAGTGAACTAAAATAATAACTAATGATTTTTACAATGGAATGAATTAATACCAAACTTACTTAAGCTGGACAATGACAGTTTTTTTCTAGAGCTGCTGTGCAGCCAAAACAAACTTTGTTGCATTATTTTCCTGTTATCACTGTAAAGCTGCTTTGAAACAATCTACATTGTAAAAGTGCTACATAAATAAGGATGACTTGATTCAATATCGTGATGCGAAAATCGACCATTTTTTTGTTGTGGTTATCGATAAGTCTCCTTAATTTTTGTCCATTATATATATTTGTGACCATCAGACAGTGTACTTTGCCAGCTACAGATATTCAAGAAAACCATTTCATCCGTTTGACTTTTAAAACAGTTGAAACAACTGGAGGATGTGATATCAATAAGCAAACAGCTAAAACGTGCACATGACCCGTGACACACATGACATCCGCTCTTACCGGGTGTTGAGCTTCTGTCTCTGTTTTGATTGGCTTCTTTCCTCTGTTGATTGGAGTGCCATCTTTTAAACATGAGAAATACATAATGAGCTTGCAAGAATGTTCCTTCAGATTCTTGGAATATTTTTTATTCTATTTGATAACCGTTATCATCTGTCATATGTTCATTAGATGCAGGTAAGTACAGCATCTGGTTCTACTTTCCTAAGAACTCGTATTTGTCAGGAAAAAAGTTGGTCAAAATTGCATTGTTGAGAGAAAAACAGACGGTAAAGTCATATATTACATTAATGTAAAATAGAAATAATGTAAAATAGAGATAAATAACGTGGAACTGTTTGGAATCATTACAAGCACTATAAAATGTATTTAACAAATCTTTGTGTGCTTGTCAGTAATTGCATTATATAAATAATTTTGCAATGTAAGTTGTTGCATTTAATACGATAAAAAAAGTGACATTCCAGGAAATACAATAAATGGTATATATATCAAAATTATTATTAGGGGCAAAAGACGTTGTGATATACACTCAGAGAATTTTGTTTAAACTCAATATATTATGTTCAGTTTTATCTCGACTGCTTCAAAATATATATAATAAAAACAGTGTCGTCCTATATTTTTAACCATAATAACAATGATCTCCTGTTATCAGTTGCTGATTCTAAACTAAGGATCTTAAAGTAGTTTGTCGAAAAATTTGATGAAAATGTTCAGTTAAAGTGTGGACTAAACATGGAAAATACTATATCAATGAAGAATGTTTTTCTCACCATGGCTTTCACTGCATTGCGGCTCTTCTGTCTCTCGTCTCTACAGTGTAACACTGCTGTTGATTCTCATTAAACAGACACTCAATCTTGTTCATCAGGTCTCTCAGCTCTGATTGGTTGTTCATCATCATGTTGCAGGTCTGCAATCTTCCTCCACATTTCTCCATCAGCCACTTCAGAACAGCATTTTTCTTCAGATCATCTTTTATAGTGTCACACTCTTCTTCTCTCTCATAAGTGCAGAGAATTATCACAAACTGAAGAACTTTGTCTCCAAACACTCTCTGAAGCCATTCAAGGCACATCTTATCAGCATCTGCAAACTTGCCCAGTCGTGCACAACAAATATGAAGGCGTGGATTTCCTTCAATAGATCAAAGGGATGATACACATGATCGGTCTCATGTAAACTAGTCATGTTGATCACAGAGACCTGATGTTCTGATATCTTCCTCTGTAAAGGAACGATGCTGGATATTTCTGCAGTTTGTTTTTCTCCTAGCAGAATGTTTGAATTTCCAAACTGAATGGCCGAAGAGTTTCCAAATAACACAACAGACAGACTGGGTTCTAGAATAATTAAATACCACAGAACTGTTGTTAAACACATCAAAACACCACAACATAAGAACAAGTCTTCTTATTAGCAAAAATGTTTTCTTACTTGAGCTGCTGAGTGAAGAATCAGAGTCACATGATGCAGGTGCTTCACTCACGTCTGCATGATCATCAGGTTTGGAGCTGCTCCTTCTTCTCCCGAATCTTCATTATCCTGAAGATATTGATTAATTAATAGGATCTTTCAAGTCCAATATTCTACACAACTCACTGTATGTTCATCTTGTGAATGGTCCGAGTGGTTTTGCAGTGTCTCTGTCTTTACCTCAGTTTTAGCGGTTGGATCTTCTGATGTGAAGTGAACTAAAGTTGACTCGTTCACTTCCTTTTTAACTGGATCACAAGTGCCTTTATCAAGGACTGAGCTATCTGTTCTGTTGACATTATCTTTGCTATTCTTTTCTTTGGTCTCTGACTCCATGGCATCATCCATTTGAATCTGTTAATAAATAAATATTAAACAGTCTTTAAAAACACAATATGCTATTTTTGTGTTAAAAAATTGGAGATCATTTTTTGTAAACAACCTGTGGTTCATTATGTATATTTTGTATTTGTATACACTGTAAAACCTTTCTGTAAAAAAAATGGCCAAATTCTGACAGTGACATTTAAACAGTAATATACAGTAAAAAAAACAACAAAACAAAACAAAAATCACAATGCTGTTCTGGGTAATATTTGACATTTTTCGAGAAAGTAGCCTACATGAACATACTGTGAATTAACAGCGCTCAAAGTAGACACTCAGAGGCTGTGTTCAAAATCACACCCTATACCCACATTCCCTACATTAGTTTACTCATATAGTCCACTTGACAGAGTGAATTAAAACAATGGAGTGAATGTCCCTCGTACTCATTTAAAGTTAAAAGGGGATCAGGCCTTTGCTGTTATGGTCCGAGGCTTTGGAATAGTCTTCCCCAGGAACATAGAGAGGTCTCATCTTTAAATGTTGAAGTTGAAGTCAAAAACTACTTCTGTAAAGTGCTTTATAAATAAAGTGAATTAATGAAGACCAGAGAAAAGAGAAACACAAGAACTACTACTGACTTCCAGCCACACTGAATGTGAAACTAGTTTACAAACCAGTTTGACATTATTTCTTTTATACATGTACAGCAGTTCTTGTTGAGAATTAATAGAGGTTTAGATGTTGATGTTTTATATTAAAAAACATTAATGGTGATCAGCGTTTGCTGTAGTTGGGCTCTTGACCCTTGACTCTTTAACATTAGGTTTTGCTGGTTGCTTTAACGGTTTATAAAGCACATTTATTATGGCAAGAAGAAATAAATCAGGTGTTTAGGGCTATGTTGTGACGATGCCATAATCACCATGGACTCATCTGTTACACTGATCTCATTTAATCTTTGGTTATATGCTGTTTTATTAAGTTTATATTTATTGATTATATTAGTTCTGTGATTGTGAAGCATGATATGTTTCAGTAATGTTATTTTGAAGTATATTAAAAACAGTGCATAAAACATTAATTCCTGCATCATTTAGACACACACACACACACACACACACCAAGAATCAGCATAAGAATCTCAACATGGTTGCAATGCATGCTGGGTGCCAGCATAGTACAAAACTCCCAGCATGCACTGCAGCATGAATGAATTATGCAGCTGATGCTACAGCTCGGTTTATGTTTTAAAAAATCCTTCATAATAACTGATTGCTGTTGGAACTCTTGCTGTAGTTTCACAGTGGTGGTAATGTAAAATTTAAGTTAATAATGTAACACTTTTGACAAGGGATTACACACTGGATGAGATCAGCGAGTCAAGAGACTACATGATGATTATGTCATCATAAATACATAATCAGCATTCACTGATTATCATCATTATATATATATATATATATATATATTTTTTACAGTTGCAAGAAAAAGTATGTGAACCACTTGCAGAATCTGTGAAAATGTGAATAATTTTAATAAAATAAGAGGGATCATACAAAATGCATGTTATTTTTTATTTAGTACTGTCCTGAGTAAGATATTTTACATAAAAGATGTTTACATATAGTCCACAAGAAAAAAAAAAAAGCTGAATTTATTCAAATGGCCCCATTCAAAAGTATGTGAACCATTGGTTCTCAATACTGTGTGTGGTTACCTGGATGATCCTCGACTGTTTTTTTTTGTTTTGTTTTGTTTTGTTTTGTGATGGTTGTTCATGAGTCCCTTGTTTTTCCTGAGCAGTTAAACTGAGCTCTGTTCTTCAGAAAAATCCTCCAGGTCCTGCAGATTCTTCAGTTTTCAAGCATTTTTTGCATATTTGAACCCTTTCCAGCAGTGACTGAATGATTTTGAGATCCGTCTTTTCACACTGAGGACAACTGAGGGACTCAAACTCAACTATTAAAAAAGGTTCAAACATTCACTGATGCTCCAGAAAGAAAACACGATGCATTAAGAGTCAGGGGGTGAAAACTTTTGAACAGGATGAAGATGTCACAATTTTTCTTATTTTGTTTAAATATCATTGTTTTTCATTTAGTACTGCCCTTCGGAAGCAACAGAAGATACTTGCATGTTTCCCGGAAGAAAAATTAAGTACAATTTACCTTGATATTTGAATTCAAAAGTTTTCACCCCCCGGCTCTTAATGCATCGTGTTTCCTTCTGGAGCATCAGTGAATGTTTGAACCTTTTTTAATAGTTGAGTTTGAGTCCCTCAATTGTCCTCAGTGTGAAAAGACGGATCTCAAAATCATTCAGTCACTGCTGGAAAGGGTTCAAATATGCAAAAAAAAACAACAAAAAAAAAACAGTCATGGATCATCCAGGTAACCACACACAGTATTGAGAATCAATGGTTCACATACTTTTGAATGGGGCCATTTTAATAAATTCAGCTATTTTTTTTTTTTTTTTTTTTTTTGTATTGTGAACTAAATGTAAACATCTTTTATATAAAATATCTTACTCAGGACAGTACTAAATAAAAAATAACATGCATTTTGTATGATCTCTCTTATTTTATTAAAATTATTCACATTTTCACAGATTCTGCAAGTGGTTCACATACTTTTTCTTGCAACTGTATATTATATACATATATATATATATATATATATATATATATATATATATACACACATGTATATATATATATATTTCTTTTTTTTTTTTTTTTTGCCATAGCAAATGTGCTCTGCAAAACATCTCAGGTTATGCATGTAACCATGGTTCCCTGAGAATAGGGAATGAGACACTGCGTCCCCTAAACCCTAGACCAAAGCATGGCAAAGGGATGCAGCGTATCGTTCCCTATTCTCAGGGAACCATGGTTACATGTGTAACCGGAGACGATCCCTTTCGAAAGAGAACTCGCACTGTGTCCCGTAGGAGTCGCTATGGGGAATTGAATACCCATGCTGCTATGCTGAAGGGATGAGTGGCTTATTGGCTGAGCTAAGTCAAAAATTCCTCTTCATCCCTAAGACGCACCAGCGACAATCATATGTCAGAGCTTCTCAAGAATGGAGGCCTCAAATAGATGACTCTAAAGAGAGGAAGCCTAACTATGTTCATACTTAGGCCAGCTTCCAAGAGGCTCACAAAGAGCCTAAAATACTCAGCTTCCCTAAAAGCAGCCCTGGAGAGTGGAGACCTCAACAAGAGGCCTGGCAACACTCTAACCCAAGGGAAATGACAGGTGGAGGCCTAACCGAGCTCAAGGAACGAAGGCCTACAAAACAACTCTCTAAAATCGAGAGGAAGCCTAACAACATCCACTGGAATTTTTTTTTCTTTTAAGACAGTAAACTGTAATTTATGGTCATACAGGTAAAAGCAAGACATAATTCATACATTTACAAGACATTCCTAGATCTTTGGAGTGCACCACAATGAACCACTTTTGTTTTGTTAATCTGTAGGCTAGACCTAATTATTTAAGTGAAATATTTCACGTAGCCTATAGGCCTAAATATTCCCTTTTATTTTATATGTTATGTAGGCCTATAGTTTTATTCTGTTTTCATGTGCGTGATGTGACGTTGTGTGAACTCATGTTCTACATATACTGCAATTTTCGCTTTCAAAACGCACAACAAGCTGCATATTACTTGACATTCATTTTCACTTAAATGAAGGCCTAATGCTTGACGGTTGGTGACATATATCATCGGAAAAACTAATGCAGGACATTGCCCTTGTGACTTACCTAACCTATGATGACTTGACAGCTGAGCTTGAGCGCGTCAGCACGGGCATTTCACTCACTGTAGAGCCTGAGCTGCCGGGCATTTCACACACTTTGGATGCTCTTTAAATTTCTGATTGGTTGACTGCCAAATCAAAAGTGATGTGATCTACGAAACCCATCATATGGTGAAATTTTACCTATCACATATACCATATTAGCTGGATTCCAGCCCTTTCCAAATCTGTTTTTACTTCTTTCATAGCTTGTCTGTAACAAAAGTTATGGATATCTGAAGTCGATTGATCGCTTCTGATTTTCAGGAACGGAGAAAAACAGGTTGAAATAACTCTCACCCCCTTTTTCGCATCGACATGAAATGCACTATCCAAACATAAATGGTTGTAAATCAAGAATGCTTTGGAATATAGACCTAAGGTTGGTCTTGTTTTAAAGAAGACACTTGTCAGATTATTGTTGAAGTGAAATAAATTATGAAAGTGAAATTTAAAAAAAAGTTACAGAACTTTAAGTTTATGAAAATGTAAAAATATAATTGTTTATATTTTATAATAACATATCACAAAGCATGTTTTACTGTTAAAATGCAAGAATATAAAAGCCAAAAGTATCAACATTCCAAATTTTAGGTTGAAATATTTCAAAAATGAGCTTTCAGTAAGATTTTGTTTGGCGCAGTACCAAACTTTTTCACTAGATGACACCCAAGCTCCATATCTGACCATTTAAAAGCGCCTCCGTTTATTTGAGTAATCTGAATGATATATTTTCATATTTTTATGAAGTAGACATCCTATCCTATTCAGAAGTAGTATGGGCAGTTTGTCAGTATTTGATTTGAATTCAACCTCTCATAAACACATACTTAGAACATGTCTGTTCATTATAGCTCCGTTCTCTTGTGCTCCCGCTCTTCTCACGATAACGTTGTATTAGGAAAAAATAAAATCTTTGCGTGCCATACAGGACTGGCAGGAAATTTGCATTAATACACCTTCATTCTACATGTTATGTGGTTTATTTTGATAGGTGAACTGTCTTTGTAGTGTTAAAAGAGGGAAAGCTATGGCCGTTTTTTTTTTTTTTTAGCTCCAGCTGGATGTGTTCTTAACAGTAACGCTAGAGAAAGACTTGTCACTATAAATCGCTATTTTTCTGCACTTAACAGGCAAATTTTGCCAAGATATTTTCAGAGATGATAGATGAAATGATAATTTAATGAAAACCGTTTCGACAAAAAAAGACATTCAACCTATTTTTTACTTTACTGAAAACGTTCCATCGCGACATCTGACGGGTTTTCCCAGATCGCATCACAAATATTAAAACAGAACGATAAAATAACGTTATTAACCAGTTAATGGCCATTTCAAATTAGCATTTCTGTTCAGTACGATTGAATTTGATTTAGTTTCCGTTTCTGCTTACGTTCCGGTCAAAATTTCGTTCGTTTCCGGTTTTCGTCTTCGTTCTCGTTCCCGTTCCTTGAACCGGCTCAGAGCCTTGCTATGAACCCTATATTATTCGAGTTCACACACCTCTTTAATGTTAATTTTAGTGATCTCTGACTGGCGAAGTCGAACATCATTAGTGCCGATGTGAATCTTAGAGTATTTACGATTAGCATTAGCCAGCACTTTTAAATTTGCTTTGATGTCAGGTGCTCTGGCTCCCAGAAAACATGTGACTATGGTGGCTGGTGTCTCTATTTTCACATTCCATGTAATAGAATCGCCAATAACTTGGTCACTTTCAACAGGATTCTCAGCGGGTGCGTCACTGAGTGGGGAGAACCTGTTTGATGTTTTAATTGGAACAGAACAGCAGTGTTTTGCCCTACGACTATGCCGTCTCACAGTCACCCAGTTGTTCTGCTGCACGGGCTCTACAGCCGGAACCGAATGTACAGAGTACATTCAATGTACAGAGTTCACTAAGCTAGTCGCATCCAAAACAGTATCTAAAGCCCTTGCATTCTTATTTTCCTCAATTAAAGTTTGGATGAGTGTCTCTAATCCTGAAATCTTCTCCGTCAGCCTATCTCCCTGCATTTATCATGTGTAAATCTCACCGCTGACAGAGAAAGCTATACTAAGCATGTGAAAGGCAGTGCAAGTAACGATAACAGTGGAAGATGACATGTTTGTAGACTGATGCGACTTACCACAGTTGTTTGATGGACTCGTAGAAAAAGGAGCGCGCAAGAGAAAAAGATGGTAGGCACAGATGACAAGTTAACAGGCAAGCGCAATGCTAACGCGTTGTGATAGCGATTTAGACTAAAAGCTAGCGATGTCAGATTAATGTGGCAATATTAGACAGTATCAGATGTATGGTGATGACAATATACACAAGAATCAATGATAGTAAATAGATTCAAAACAAAGCTATACAGAGCTACAGATGCAAAACCAGTCAGTAGACAGAAGCAATCGATCAGCCAATATACTGAATATGTACAGATGAACTTCAATAAATATATTGAAAGGAATTAAGGTATGAAAAATCTAAATAATATAATCATTATTAAATGTTGAATTTAACAATAAGCAGAGATAGCAAAGGGGAAAAAAATATGAAAACCAATAAAACAACTAAATAAGCAATAAATTACTTTAACAATCTCTTTGTCTGTGCTTCAGTTATTAAATCTAGCACATATATCTTGTCACCATTTCTTAAATTAACAAAACTATAAACTTCTTTCCGTGTTACTCTCAAAGGTACACAATTATCTCACAAAGTGGAATAATACTAATAGTTTAATATTGCCATATTCAACAGATCAAGTCCAAAGGATCATATATCGCTGGAAAAGTTTAGGATTTTATGGCTTAAAACCCCTGGTTTCCAAACGACATCATGCTTCCCGACTTCTTTCTAGATTTTTCTATTTTACCTT
Source organism: Hypophthalmichthys nobilis (assembly GCA_037950665.1). Taxonomy (NCBI): domain Eukaryota; kingdom Metazoa; phylum Chordata; class Actinopteri; order Cypriniformes; family Xenocyprididae; genus Hypophthalmichthys; species Hypophthalmichthys nobilis. The sequence goes on from CM075475.1 coordinate 43,066,914, forward strand.
TCTTTTCTCCTCCTCAGTCCTGCCCCCCTTACTCCTGATTGGAGGCATTAACTGGTGCGTTATATCGTAAAAGGTTAATGTTATCACAAAAACCTTCTGTGCCACACATGGTCAACTAAGTGCATTACAACCAAACTCCCTGGGCAAGCGAGTTTCTTAATGCAACACAAAACATAAAAAAAAAAAAAAAAAAAAAAACATCAATTTAACATACGCTCTCCTTTTATGCACATGATACTAGATAGGTATACGCACCAGGGTTACATCAGTCTCTCAGTTTATCTCGAGGCTTACCGTAGTCAGCCGTATCCGGCCATATCCAGATCAGCTCGAGGACCTGCGCCAGACATGACTACAACGCATCCTTGAAGCGTCAGCTAGATTGTGTCAACTATCCCCTGTGAAGGCCTCATCGCACACGACAGCCAGTGGCACAGATCGCCAACAAACCGTGATGAATCCGATCTTCAACCAGATGGAACTGGATTTAATATTTTGACTGTTGCAATCCCAATCTGACTTATGACCGAAATGCTGCCTGAATCATAATCATGCACTGTTCGTTGGTGGCCAGAGGAGAACCAGCCCCCGAATGAGCCTGGTTTCTCCCAAGGTTTTTTCTCCATTTTTCTCACCTGATGGAGTTTGGGTTCCTTGCCGCTGTCGCCTCTGGCTTTGCGTAGTTGGGGAGATCTACTATTAAACAATATTACTGATCTGCCTGCATTGACACCATTGTATGCGAACTGAACTGAGCGGGACGATGACATCACTGTTTTCTCCAGAGCCGTATAGATAAGTGAACTAAAATAATAACTAATGATTTTTACAATGGAATGAATTAATACCAAACTTACTTAAGCTGGACAATGACAGTTTTTTTCTAGAGCTGCTGTGCAGCCAAAACAAACTTTGTTGCATTATTTTCCTGTTATCACTGTAAAGCTGCTTTGAAACAATCTACATTGTAAAAAGTGCTACATAAATAAGGATGACTTGATTCAATATCGTGATGCGAAAATCGACCATTTTTTTTGTTGTGGTTATCGATAAGTCTCCTTAATTTTTTGTCCATTATATATATTTGTGACCATCAGACAGTGTACTTTGCCAGCTACAGATATTCAAGAAAACCATTTCATCCGTTTGACTTTTAAAACAGTTGAAACAACTGGAGGATGTGATATCAATAAGCAAACAGCTAAAACGTGCACATGACCCGTGACACACATGACATCCGCTCTTACCGGGTGTTGAGCTTCTGTCTCTGTTTTGATTGGCTTCTTTCCTCTGTTGATTGGAGTGCCATCTTTTAAACATGAGAAATACATAATGAGCTTGCAAGAATGTTCCTTCAGATTCTTGGAATATTTTTATTCTATTTGATAACCGTTATCATCTGTCATATGTTCATTAGATGCAGGTAAGTACAGCATCTGGTTCTACTTTCCTAAGAACTCGTATTTGTCAGGAAAAAAGTTGGTCAAAATTGCATTGTTGAGAGAAAAACAGACGGTAAAGTCATATATTACATTAATGTAAAATAGAAATAATGTAAAATAGAGATAAATAACGTGAACTGTTTGGAATCATTACAAGCACTATAAAATGTATTTAACAAATCTTTGTGTGCTTGTCAGTAATTGCATTATATAAATAATTTTGCAATGTAAGTTGTTGCATTTAATACGATAAAAAAAAAAGTGACATTCCAGGAAATACAATAAATGGTATATATATCAAAATTATTATTAGGGGCAAAAGACGTTGTGATATACACTCAGAGAATTTTGTTTAAACTCAATATATTATGTTCAGTTTTATCTCGACTGCTTCAAAATATATATAATAAAAACAGTGTCGTCCTATATTTTTAACCATAATAACAATGATCTCCTGTTATCAGTTGCTGATTCTAAACTAAGGATCTTAAAGTAGTTTGTCGAAAAAATTTGATGAAAATGTTCAGTTAAAGTGTGGACTAAACATGGAAAATACTATATCAATGAAGAATGTTTTTCTCACCATGGCTTTCACTGCATTGCGGCTCTTCTGTCTCTCGTCTCTCTACAGTGTAACACTGCTGTTGATTCTCATTAAACAGACACTCAATCTTGTTCATCAGGTCTCTCAGCTCTGATTGGTTGTTCATCATCATGTTGCAGGTCTGCAATCTTCCTCCACATTTCTCCATCAGCCACTTCAGAACAGCATTTTTCTTCAGATCATCTTTTATAGTGTCACACTCTTCTTCTCTCTCATAAGTGCAGAGAATTATCACAAACTGAAGAACTTTGTCTCCAAACACTCTCTGAAGCCATTCAAGGCACATCTTATCAGCATCTGCAAACTTGCCCAGTCGCACAACAAATATGAAGGCGTGGATTTCCTTCAATAGATCAAAGGGATGATACACATGATCGGTCTCATGTAAACTAGTCATGTTGATCACAGAGACCTGATGTTCTGATATCTTCCTCTGTAAAGGAACGATGCTGGATATTTCTGCAGTTTGTTTTTCTCCTAGCAGAATGTTTGAATTTCCAAACTGAATGGCGAAGAGTTTCCAAATAACACAACAGACAGACTGGGTTCTAGAATAATTAAATACCACAGAACTGTTGTTAAACACATCAAAAACACCACAACATAAGAACAAGTCTTCTTATTAGCAAAAATGTTTTCTTACTTGAGCTGCTGAGTGAAGAATCAGAGTCACATGATGCAGGTGCTTCACTCACGTCTGCATGATCATCAGGTTTGGAGCTGCTCCTTCTTCTCCCGAATCTTCATTATCCTGAAGATATTGATTAATTAATAGGATCTTTCAAGTCCAATATTCTACACAACTCACTGTATGTTCATCTTGTGAATGGTCCGAGTGGTTTTGCAGTGTCTCTGTCTTTACCTCAGTTTTAGCGGTTGGATCTTCTGATGTGAAGTGAACTAAAGTTGACTCGTTCACTTCCTTTTTAACTGGATCACAAGTGCCTTTATCAAGGACTGAGCTATCTGTTCTGTTGACATTATCTTTGCTATTCTTTTCTTTGGTCTCTGACTCCATGGCATCATCCATTTGAATCTGTTAATAAATAAATATTAAACAGTCTTTAAAAACACAATATGCTATTTTTGTGTTAAAAAATTGGAGATCATTTTTTGTAAACAACCTGTGGTTCATTATGTATATTTTGTATTTGTATACACTGTAAAACCTTTCTGTAAAAAAAATGGCCAAATTCTGACAGTGACATTTAAACAGTAATATACAGTAAAAAAAAAAACAACAAAACAAAACAAAAATCACAATGCGTTCTGGGTAATATTTGACATTTTTCGAGAAAGTAGCCTACATGAACATACTGTGAATTAACAGCGCTCAAAGTAGACACTCAGAGGCTGTGTTCAAAATCACACCCTATACCCACATTCCCTACATTAGTTTACTCATATAGTCCACTTGACAGAGTGAATTAAAACAATGGAGTGAATGTCCCTCGTACTCATTTAAAGTTAAAAGGGGATCAGGCCTTTGCTGTTATGCGGGTCCGAGGCTTTGGAATAGTCTTCCCCAGGAACATAGAGAGGTCTCATCTTTAAATGTTGAAGTTGAAGTCAAAACTACTTCTGTAAAGTGCTTTATAAATAAAGTGAATTAATGAAGACCAGAGAAAAGAGAAACACAAGAACTACTACTGACTTCCAGCCACACTGAATGTGAAACTAGTTTACAAACCAGTTTGACATTATTTCTTTTATACATGTACAGCAGTTCTTGTTGAGAATTAATAGAGGTTTAGATGTTGATGTTTTATATTAAAAAACATTAATGGTGATCAGCGTTTGCTGTAGTTGGGCTCTTGACCCTTGACTCTTTAACATTAGTTTTTGCTGGTTGCTTTAACGGTTTATAAAGCACATTTATTATGGCAAGAAGAAATAAATCAGGTGTTCAGGGCTATGTTGTGACGATGCCATAATCACCATGGACTCATCTGTTACACTGATCTCATTTAATCTTTGGTTATATGCTGTTTTATTAAGTTTATATTTATTGATTATATTAGTTCTGTGATTGTGAAGCATGATATGTTTCAGTAATGTTATTTTGAAGTATATTAAAAACAGTGCATAAAACATTAATTCCTGCATCATTTAGACACACACACACACACACACACACATCAAGAATCACCATAAGAATCTCAACATGGTGATGATCAAAAGTTTCATGTTGCAATGCCTGCTGGGTGCCAGCATAGTAAAAAACTCCCAGCATGCACTGTAGCATGAATGAATTATGCAGCTGATGCTATAGCTCGGTTTATGATTTAAAAAATTCTTCATAATAACTGATTGCTGTTGGAACTCTTGCTGTAGTTTCACAGTGGTAGTAATGTAAAATTTAAGTTAATAATGTAACACTTTTGACAAGGGATTACACACTGGATGAGATCAGCAAGTCAAGAGACTACATGATGATTATGTCATCATAAATACATAATCAGCATTCACTGATTATCATCATTATATACACACACACACACATATATATATATATATATATATATATATATATATATATATATATATATATATATATATATATGGTTTTTTTTTGTAAATGTCCCCTGCAAACCGCATGTAACCATGGTTCCCTGAGAATAGGGAATGAGACACTGCGTCCCCTAGGGGTCACTATGGGGGGAAATGCCTCTGGCATGCCAGGTGTCTGTAGCGTGAGGATAAACATGACAATTAACCTGACATTGGCAGGCGGTAGCCTATGATGACATTACTGGTGCGGCTGTGAGTATAAAAGGGCACCTGTGAATACTGTCATCCACTTCTTGTGACCGGAACAGGAATGCCTGAAGCATGGCAAAGCGATGCAGCGTATCGTTCCCTATTCTCAGGGAACCATGGTTACATGTGTAACTGGAGACGTTCCTTTTCGAAAGAGAACTTGCACCTAGGAGTCGCTATGGGGAATTGAATACCAATGCTGCCATGATGAAGGGATGAGTGCCTTATTGGCTGAGCCAAGTCAAAAATTCCTCTTCATCCCTAAGACGCACCAGCGACAATCATATGTCAGAGCTTCAAGAACGGAGGCCTCAAATAGATGATATTAAAGAGAGGAAGCCTAACTACGTTCATACTTAGGCCAGCTTCCAAGAGGCTCACAAAGAGCCTAAAATACTTCCCTAAAAGCAGCCCTGAAGAGTGGAGACCTCAACAAGAGGCCTGGCAACACTCTAACCCAAGGGAAGTGACAGATGGAGGCCTAGCCGAGCTCAAGGAGTGGAGGCCTACAAAACAACGCTCTAAATCGAGAGCAGGCCTAACAACATCCCACACACCAGATATCTGTAAGGAGGTTCACAGAGAGCCTACAACCTGCAAATACTATCCTGGTGGAGCTATAGAGAGTGGAGGCCTCAAGAAGATAACTCTCTAAAATGAGTGAAGGCCGGGCAACACTCATATTAGCCAAGGAGGCTCACAGAGAGCCTGACGACTTAGCAACAAAATAGCTGAGCTCTAGGAGTGGAGGCCTTAACATAACGACTCTTTTATTGAGAGGATTCCACAACGATCCACAGTCAGGATCTCTCTCAAGGAGGCTCACAGAGAGCGTACAACCCGCAATTGTTATCCTGGCGGAGCTCTAGAAAACAGAGGCCTCAATAAAGGTAACTCCCTACAACAAGAGGACGCCTGACAATGCTCACATTAGCCAAGGAGGCTCACAGAGAACCTGATGAAAGCAGAGTTCTGGAAGCAGAAGCCTTAGCATAATGACTCTCCTATCGAGAGGAGGCCTAAACAACGTTCCACTCTCAGAATATCATGCAAGGAGGCTCACAGAGAGCCTACGACCTACAACTGTTAACCTGGCGGAGTTCTACAGAGCAGAGGCCTCAATAAGACAACTCTCTCAAAGGAGAGGAGGCCTGACAAAGCTCACATTAACAAAGAAGTCTCACAGAGAGCCTGACGACTTAGCCAAAAAATAGCCAAGCTCTAGGAGCAGAGGCCTCAACATGACTACCTTATCGAGAGGAGTCCTAATAACGTTCCACAGACACGGTCTCTCTCAAGGAGGCTCACAGAGAGCCTACAACCTGTGAATGTTATCCCGGCGGAACTCTAGAGAGCCTCAATAAAGCTAACTTTCTAAAACGAGTTAACCAATGAAGCTTGTGGAGAGCCTGATGACCGAAAAATAGCCAAGCTCTAGGAGCTGAGGCCTCAACATAACGTCTCCCTTATTGATAGGCAGCCTAAAAACGGTCCACACACAGGACATCTTGCAAGGAGGCTCGCAGAGAACCCTCAACTCAAAAATATTATCCTAGCAGAGCTCTAGAGAGCAGAGGCCTCAATAAAGAGAAACTCTCAAATGAGAGGAGGCCTGACGATGCTCATATTTACCAAGGAGGCTCAAGAGAGAGCCTGACGACTTAGCAAATAGAAGGCGAGCTAAAGGAGCGGAGGCCTCACCATAACGACTCTTATCGAGACAAGGCCTAACAACGCTCCACACATGTCATCTTGCAAGGAGGCTCACAGAGAGCCTACGACTGGCAACTATTGTTCTGGTGGAGCTCAGAGAGCAGAGACCTTAATAAAGACATCATAAAAAAGAGAGGAGGCCTAACAATGCTCCTAGTATAAACATCAAAACTAAACAAAGGTAAAAGCAATGCTATTAATACAGCCAGATTTTGATAGCAGATTCAATCATATATTTCTCCAAACCAGCAAGTACACACAAACACACCCACAAACACACACAGACATAAATGCACATACTCCCATTCACCCACTGCAACCAATAAAAATAACCAAAGAAGTTTGAGACTTCATTCTATCATCTTACACTTTTTCTACATTCTTATTGCCATTGCTCATTGTTACAGTAAGTTATTTTCAAAATCTTCAATGCTGTTCACATACTGTGGTTGAAATCTAGCTCATAAGTACTGTATGGTTAAAAAAATGAGAATTTGGTAGGGATGCTGATTTGTCCCTAGCAATACTTTATAATTTATATTAGGGGTGCAACGGTACACAAAACTCACGGTTCGGTACGTACCTCGGTTTTGAAGTCACGGTTCGGTATGGGTTCGGTACAGCAGGTGGGGAGAAAACTAAACATAAAATTGCTTCTTCTTTTTTTTTTTTTTTTATTAAAGCTGCTGTCCGTAACTTTTTTTGTGTGTTCAAAATTTACAAAAATTATATAATGACAATGTACAACATGAATCCATTTTCCAAACCATGTTTTTGTCTTACCCTGAATCATTATGGTACACTTATAATAAGTGTTTATATTCGGACTATTTTAGACCTGTCTGGTAGGAACCGCTGCGGAGTAGCACAGTACCTGCGTGACTTGTCATAGACATAAACGGAAAGAAGCAGCTCCGGCTACAATGTTTTTCCGCAAGATGCATGCAGTTCTGTTTATTAACCGCTAGAGCACCAAAAGATACGGACTGAAGCTTTAAACCAGTGGTCTCAAACAGCCATTCACATATCGCGTCACATAAGCGGCCGCATCGCCTTCTCCTTCTTTACAAAGCACTTTCACTCCTGTGGCGTCTGTCATTACTATGCAACCATGAACTGCGCTCTAATATCAAGATGTTTTCATCTTGCCGCGGTATAGGTGCGCCTGGAAAAAAAAAAAAGAGCGCGCCACACCGCGTGCGCGTCGCGACCACATCACTTCTATTATGAGCGTTCTAAATTACAGTAAAAGCACTCGCGTAAGTCGCGAGCGTCAATTTAAACCATCGAAACGCATCCGATGCTACCAATAAACGTTACCGATGCTCAAATGGCATCTTGGACAAATGTGGCTCAGCTGTGTGAGCAGAAGCGTTGCCAGCTGTCTGGAAAGAAATAGAATAGTGTACAAATGTGTCCAGGGATTGCATTTGTTCAGTACAGTGTTGATCAGTGCAAGATTTTGATGTTATTTAAGCTAAAATAAAGTAAGGGAAAATATTTGCACTAACTGTTAAAAACTAATACTATGTAACAATGATAGAGACACTGCTGGTTACTTTTTTATTAATATGGGAAAAATATTATAGTTGTAATGAATCGTCACTCAGGCTGGGATCCATTTGCTGGCTTTTATTAAAGGAAAGTGTAGTACAATAGGCAAGGTCGAACAGGGGCAAACAGGTATGGCAGGGACAGACTGAATCATGGTCAGAGAACAGGCGAATGGTCAGGGCAGGCAGATCACACTCACAGTCCAGATAACAAAAGGGGAGTTCCAAAGGCAGGCAGCAGAGAACCATAAACGAGAGGCAAACGGGATCAATAACAGGCAGGCAGTCAAAACAATGAAAACGCTCAGAAATGTTCACCGTGGCAAAACAAGACTTCGCAACAATGACGAGTGCAAGAGAGTCCTTTATAGTCCGGGTGATGGGAAACAGCTGAGCGGTAATTGGTCCAAGGTACGGGATTCTGGGAAATGTAGTATGTGTAATGAGGTGTGAATGCTAGTATTCAGGAGAGGGCTCCCTCCGATGGCCAGAGGAGGGAATAGCGGAGTTCGTCTCCGTGACAATAGTAATGAAATTTGAAGTAAAGAAATAATGCAAAGGAAAGTAAATTTTCAGAAATTGTGCACTTTTTTGTGCTCGAATGTTAAAATGGCCCTCCTATGAGGTGTCAATAACAGCAACGGCCCCCAGCCAATGAGTTTGAGACCCCTGCTTTAAACAGTAGTTAACTGAACAAATTGTGTCTTTGTCTTTAAATATATTAAATTAAATTATAACAAAGTTTAAGGACAAAAAATTGTCTCTACTAATGCTATAAACTATGTAGGGAGCCCTTACTTGAATATTAGGCTACTATAATATTAAAGGTTAACAACAGAGCCCAAACTATTAGCCTAAATTAAATCGTTATTTATTTTTAGATATAATAATCAGCAATTAAATAATTGTATGCAAACCTGTAAGCTGCACATAAGGCAGTTTTTGCATTAACTTTAAAATCTAATTATAAATTTAAAAGTTTTACTCCAATTCGTTGTTGAAATATAATCATTTATACACAGTGGCTGTCATTTTCACGACAGATTTATTTAAACATACATTAAATAATCAAGACATCACTAAAAGGTTAAGTAAAATCTAATGAATATATGGGCTAATACAGTGCATTTATTAAGCGAAAGAGTCCATTTCAACAAGCTGTGGACACTGAATGGCTTTTCTGAGGTAAATGCTATGTGACTGTGTTTACAAGCTGTTTCATTGATGCCTTTCCGCCGCTGAAACACTGATTAAGTGATTACAAGAGATATGACCATTTCAGTAAGTTGTACTGTATCTTTCAACATACCTTCAGATGTTCATTCATGTTTATTATGTAACCAGTTGGCTATTAAAGCGGAAGAGATGATCGCGGCTGAACTGAGGTTGAACGCCTATATAAAGATCTGTCACGCCACATCAAACGTGATTTTGTGGACAGAATTGAAGGATGACACTTTGTTTCTCATCTAAAGTAACAAAACGCAGAGCTTATTGTGATTAACAAGAGACCTTAATGTTGCAATGTAATCAGCCCTGTACCGAAACGGTTCGGCATGAATACGCGTACCGTTACACCCTTAAATAATATACAGTATATTTATATATAACCACTGTTGTCCGGCTGTGTCTTCTGATTTTTATGTATTACTTATTAAATTTAACCAGGAAACATCTCAATTAGATTAAAAATCTCCAGGGGCATAGAATTTAGTAGAGACGCTAGAGACACATCCCAACCAATATCCAGTGACGCTGATTAGTCCCTAAAGAAATACCATTTTAGTGGATTGATTGATACAGTAATGATATGCACAGTAGTACTCCTAGCACATTATAAATATTAGTTTATAAACTTCAATTTAAAGGCAGTCAGTTTCTGCAAATGAAATGAGTTAACTCGAGTTTTAATTTAGTGCATGGTCTCTTTATTGTAATCTACTTTACAGTATTGTAATGTCATTACGAATGCAGGAAGACACTAGTTAATGTGAAGATGTTCAACAGTGTTAATTTAACAAGAAGTGGTTCTAGCTGTTAGTCCCTTGTTCACTTTAAGGGGCGGGGTTCAGAGGGTCAGGTGGCAGGAGAGAGTTGAGAGCTAGGAGAGTGAGTTGATGAGCCAGAGCAGCGAGATAGATCCCTTTTGTTTTCTGTGTGTACGGCGTGGGTTACGGCCATAACAGTAACTCTGCAGTTCTTTAATAAAATCTCAGAACGAGAAAAAACCCGCCTGGTCTCTCTTAGTAGCGAGACGCTACATTTGGTGTCAGAAGTGACGGACTTTAACGCACAGCCTTATCATTCGCCGCAGAGATGGATTACGGGGCGCATCCGAAAGTGAAACAAGAGATGCCGGAGGAGATCGTAAGGGGTAAAGGCGAGTGCTTATGGACACACAGACCGGCGGCAGATCCACGCTGTGTGCCGAGCGACGCGGCCAAGATGAGACAGGCAATCATGGTACAAGCTGCTGAAGCTGGCTTCACGCCTCCCTTTGCCCCGCGCAGTGAGTTTGTACATCAGCATATTGGCGCCGACATGATGCCGCATGTGCAGCCTGGCACGACGCACTCTCGCGATGACGTGAAGCCGCAGGTTGTAAATAAACATGGCGGCGCCCAGACACACAGCAAATGCATCAGAGACTCAGACACACTCGCTATTAAAACACCTCGGTTCTCCGGTAAGACGGATTGGGATGCATTCAAAGCCCAGTTTGAACTGTTAGCTGATGCTGCAGGCTGGTCTGAAAAACATAAAGCTTTGCAGTTAGCATTGTGCCTCACTGATGATGCCGCTGCCTGCCTGTTGTTGTTGAGCCCTGCAGAACGGAATGATTATAATGCATTGGTCGGAGCTCTTCATAGACGGTTTGGACAATGTAGCCAGCCTGTCCTTTTAAGGACAGAGTTTCATAACAGAAACAGACAACAAGGTGAGCCCCTCCGCATTTTGGCCAATGACATTGAATGTTTATGTAAACGCGCCTATGCTGACATGCCATCATCAGTCCAGAATGAACTCGCTAGAGACAGATTTATCCAGGCGCTCAGCCCAAGAGAGCTCCGTGTGCAAACGCAGCTGGCTCACCAAACCACACTGAGTAAAGCGCTGGAACTGGCTATTGAAAGGGAGATATTGGGGGCCGAAATTGTTGCAGATAAAATTACTCCAATAGTGAGAGCTGCGGAAATGACTGAATTGTGCCACAGGGCACCTGCATGGATGGATAATTATACAAATGCTACCACGATGCGCCCAGGCCGCTCCGCCTCGGAGCCCCGCCCACGCCGCCGACTTGGGGCCATTGGCTGTGTGTTGGACCTATGTAGAGACTCACTTACCCTCCCTGATGGACGTTCAGTGCAACTGACCCACCCTGCTCCGACCCTGACCCCAGTGTCCCTATCTGTGTATTCAGCAGACACATCCAGGCATGCCCTTGGTGTAGAAAACCTTTGGGTCTTTGGGCCACCACCTCAAAAAATCACCGCCCATTACTTCAGATGGGTACATGCACCACGATCCCGGTTGTAATGCTGCATCCCCTTCCTTCCCTTTTCCGTCTATACAGAATGGCTATTGTTCGGATGTTGGGCTGTGCAATGATGAGAGAGAGACTCGGTTCTCGGCTGTGAGAGACATTTGGTCCAAAAACTGTGATGGCTTAAGTGAGCAACAAAAAGTGCGCTTGTGGGAGGTCATGGAGAACTTTAAGGACATTTTTGCTCTTAATGACAATGAAGTGGGCTTAACCCACTTAGTGCAGCATGTTATTGACACAGGAGATGCCAGCCCAATAAGAGTAAGGCCACGTCGTCTCCCTCTGGCCCGGCAGGAAGCAGCGGATAAGGAGTTGGAGGAAATGCTGCAGGCGGGTATAGTTGAGCCCTCAGAGAGCCCATGGGCTTCAGCAGTCGTCATGGTGCCGCGGAAAATAGTCCCAGGTGGCGATTCTGCATAGACTATAGGCAGCTCAACAAAGTCACAAAAAGGATTCGTACCCCTGCCTAGAGTGGATGAGTCCCTCGATTTGGTGGCTGGTCTCGTCCTGGTTCTCCACCCTTGATTTGAGGAGCGGCTACTGGCAGTGCCGTTGTCTCCTGAGTCCACTCCTAAAACCGCATTCCGCACAAATAGGGGCCTTTGGCAGTTCAAGGTCCTTCCTTTCGGCTCTGCAATGCTCCTGCCACGTTTGAGCGACTAATGGACAAAGTGTTGGCTGGAGTCCCTCGCCGTGAATGTCTTGTATATCTGGATGATCTCCTAGTCCATGGTGAGTCATTCGATGAAGCTCTCGATTCTCTCCGTCGGGTGCTGGGAAGAGTGGCAGCGGCAGGCCTGAAACTACATCCAGATAAATGCCATTTTATGAGGCGGGAGGTGGAGTTCCTTGGACACAAGTTGGGCAGGGAGGGCATAGGCACCCTGGAGGAAAAATTCACACCATCAGAGACTGGCCAACCCCTACTGACCTGGAGACAAGTGAAGAGTTTCCTGGGACTAGCCTCTTACTATAGGAGGTTTGTAAAGGGGTTCTCGTGCATAGGGGCGCCGCTCTTCCGCCTCCAGCAAAAAGATCATGCCTTTGTCTGGACTGACGAGTGTCAGAAGGCATTTGATACCCTGCGGCAAGCATTAATCGAAGCCCCAGTCCTGGTTCCACCTGACACCGCACTGCGTTTTGTGTTAGACACAGACACAAGCAACATCGGCATGGGGGCGGTGTTATCGCAGGAAAGACCTGACGGGGAAAAGGTGGTGGCGTACTTTAGCAGGGTCTTTAATAAATGCAAGAGGCGCTATTGCGTTACCAGACGTGAGCTCCTTGCGGTGGTAATGGCAGTGTGACACTTCAAATACTACCTGTGTGGTGCACCATTCACGTTAAGGACAGACCATGCTGCGCTTCAATGGTTAATGTCCTTCAAAGAGCCTGAAGGGCAAGTGGCACGATGGCTGGAAGAACTCCAGTCGTACGACTTCACCGTAGTTCATAGACCCAGGTCTAGCCACACCAATGCCGATGCTCTGTCACGTCGCCCCTGTGTTGCTGAGGGCTGCCGTCACTGTGAAAAGAGAGAGACACAGGAGAGGGAACTGTGTATAGAGAACGAACCAGCACAACCTTCATGTGCGGCACTGAGAGTGGTTGACACACCAGAGTGGAAGTTGCAACAGGAGCAAGATGAGGACCTGAGGCCTGTGCTACATTGGCTGGAGGCACAGCGGAGACCCGATTGGGGGGAAATTACAGGGTGCTCATTGGTCACAAAGGGACTGTGGTCCAAATTCAACTCACTGCGGCTGAGTGATGGAGTGCTCCAGCGGGCATGGAAGGAGCCTGCCACCGGGGAGGACAGATGGCAAGTGGTAGTGCCCAGATCAATGAGGGAAGCAGTGTTAACCTCTTGTCATGGGAGTACGGGGTCCGGCCATTTCGGGGTGTCCAAAACACTCCGCCGCCTTCGCCAGGGGTTCTACTGGGGCCAGCAAAGAAGGGACGTGGAGGATTTCTGCCGCAGATGTGATGCCTGTGCAGCTTATAAGGCCCTCTTGACCAGTCCCATGCCAAACTTCAACAGCAAGCTGTAGGAGCACCCATGGAAAGAGTAGCCGTGGACATTTTGGGCCCCTTTCCTGTCACCGAGAGAGGTAACCGGTTCATTCTTACTGCTATGGACTATTTTACAAAGTGGCCAGAAGCCTATGCGATACCAAACCAGGAAGCAGAGACGGTGTCAGATGCACTGGTGGAGGGGATGTTCAGCAGGTTCGGTATGACAGAAGTTATTCATAGTGATCAGGGGAGGAATTTTGAATCCAAGCTGTTTGCGGCCCTGTGTGAACGACTCGGCATGGAGGAAACACGTACAACACCTCTGCACCCCCAAAGCGACGGCCTTGTTGAAAGATTTAACAGGACCTTGGCCCAGCAGCTAGCCATCCTTACAGCTGACCATCAGCGGGACTGGGATACACACCTTCCTTTCATTCTTATGGCCTACAGATCTGCGGTACAGGACTCCACACTCTGCACACCTGCTTTGCTTATGTTGGGGCGTGAGCTTCGGACCCCCCCAGAGTTGTCATTCGGGAAGCCTCCTGACACACCGGCTGTACCAGCTGGATCAGAGTATGCAAGGCAGTTGCAGGATCGGATGGAAACAGCCCATGCGTTTGCCAGGAATCAATTGGGAAAGGCTGGCATGAGACAAAAGAGGAACTATGATGTTAGGAGCAAGGAAGGGACTTCCAGGCTGGTGAGTCAGTATGGGTGTACAGCCCGAAAAGAAAAGAGGACGCTCCCAAAGCTTGATTGCCACTGGGTGGGGCCCTGCTTGGTTCTAGAGAGGGTGGGAGAGGTAGTGTATAGGGTGCAGATGCCGCCTAGAGGCAGGAAGGTAGCCCTGCACAGAGACAGGCTGGCCCCATATCGTGGTAACCTGATAGTCTCTTTTGAAAGAGGAAGCCCACCCCAGCTTCACAAAACAACATTGATCCCATTCCTGTGCCCCACACACCAGTTGCTCTTGGGTCCCCTGTCCAAAACACCCCACATTCAGTCACTTCCCTTGGACTTCCCACTGTTTCCCATGTCCCAACCCCCCGTGCCCTTGCAAGCTTGGACATTCAGCCGAATATGCGGCCGAGGAGGCAGAGACGCCGGCCTGGGCACCTCAAAGACTTTGTTTGCCCCCTCGAGGACGAGGGTTCTTCTTATTAGGAGGGGGGGGCAGTGTAATGTCATTACGAATGCAGGAAGACACTAGTTAATGTGAAGATGTTCAACAGTGTTAATTTAATAAGAAGTGGTTCTAGCTGTTAGTCCCTTGTTCACTTTAAGGGGCGGGGTTCAGAGGGTCAGGTGGCAGGAGAGAGTTGAGAGCTAGGAGAGTGAGTTGATGAGCCAGAGCAGCGAGATAGATCCCTTTTGTTTTCTGTGTGTACGGCGTGGGTTACGGCCATAACAGTAACTCTGCAGTTCTTTAATAAAATCTCAGAACGAGGAAAAACCCGCCTGGTCTCTCTTAGTAGCGAGACGCTATAGTATGTTCCTGTAAAGAACTGTACAATTAACAGTAAATTAAATTGATTAAACTTTTTTTTTTTTTTTTTAGTAGAACAAGAGTAGCAGCAGTTATAAGTGCTGCTGGCACAACACCAGTTAAAAATTAGTCATTTATAATAGTAAGAGTAGGACACACACACAAAAAAAGTATTTAAATAAACTAGATGGCAAGCAATCAAGTATGCAAGTGGTAGCTTTCATACGAGATACTACCATAGACTGTTTAAAAAAAAAAAAAAAAAA
This sequence comes from Hypophthalmichthys nobilis, assembly GCA_037950665.1. Classification (NCBI taxonomy): domain Eukaryota; kingdom Metazoa; phylum Chordata; class Actinopteri; order Cypriniformes; family Xenocyprididae; genus Hypophthalmichthys; species Hypophthalmichthys nobilis. The sequence continues at coordinate 43,082,304 of CM075475.1, forward strand.
AAAAAAAAAATATATGGATGTAGTGTCCGTGATGTCACCCATAGATGTGAAGAACATTTTTTAAGCCAAAAAACGGCTGTTGCCATCTTGGTAGTGCGTCATTGCGTGTCACTCCCAGATAACTGAAAATGGGCAAAGAGGCTGGACGTGGTTGGAACTGAGGTGCCTGCTGTTTGCTGAAACCACACCCGCCTAGTGCAACGTGATCATGTTAGCAGGCTAGGAGCTATATATCTATCTTAGACACAACAAGCTATATCATTTGAAAGTTCTAAAGGTTTACTGTCAATCTACAGTGTCTTTTTTTACGATATAGATGCTCCAGCAACAGTAATATTGTAATTTTTGTCAGGTGTGCAAATGACAACACGCAAAATCAAAACGGGACTTCATACCTTTGTAATGAAATGGCGATCGTGAGATGAATCCAATCTGTCGCACTTAGGTAAAATGTCCATGAGCGTCCACTGAAAAACAAACAACAGCACTTTTTGTCCACAAAAGCGTAAAATCCATGAAATATTGATATATTGTCCATTGTTTGCATTACATTTCTTCTGAATAATCTGCTCTCCATCATTGTTCTTCAAGAAATTATGCAACCTGAGCAGCGTTATGTTGTAAAACTGTATATGATCGTATGTTAGACTTTCACAAACAAATAAGCCCACATCCAAATTATAATTTTTCAAAATAGTGCAGCAGTTTTCGTTATAATATCCAAGCAGTGCTGTTGGATTTTGCGGTGTCTTGAGAGGCATATTCTCCAGCCACTGTCATTGTAGTAAATCTGACGAACAAAATTAGCCAATGCCAAGACGATCCAAGATGATTCTGTTTATCTTCTGCATGTGTGCACATGTACACAGATGCACATCTGTCTCGACCATAAACAGCACAGCAAGCCATATTATTTGATAACTGTATGAAATAATCCAGAAAAAAAAGCACAAACACAGCAGAGATGCTAAATTCAGCGGCTGGAATTAGCTGAGGTAACGTGACGGCTCACAGACAGCAGCGGCAATCCACCTGTCACTCAAGTGGCCACGCCCTTAATTATGCAGAACTTTATGGTATTCTCTGTAAAGTTTAGATTCTAAGCTTTCAAATGATACCAAATATGGGGTGATGCCATACAGGGAAGCTTTTCAAATGGATGATAACGTGAATTATGACGTAGTTTCAAACTCAGATCCGGGATGGAGGAGTTTAAGAGATTAATATCATTTAAACGGATGAGTTATAAAAAAAAATAAAAAAAAATCACCCCCCTCAGAGTTGTCATGAAGGGCAAAATTAGCTATATAGACCAAAACCACAATTTGTACCAGGCTATAAGCATGTTTTTTTCTGCTGTAAAGTTGGAAATTTTAACATGGGGCTCAATGAGATTCTGCTCTCTTTTGGAGCCTGAATGCAGATGAATGTTGATGAATTGCAGTTTAAGTCACTTCTGTATTGGCTTCAAGAGAAACTGAGGGAGGCTGCCACTTGGATACTACACAGAATGACTCAGGATGTAATAAAGAACATTTTGGAAAGAGGAGTACCAGAAAAGCTGAAGCAGGTGGGCCAGAGGAGCAAATTATTGTTTGTGATTTTAGCACTCAAAAAATGATGCAAAAAGCTGATGCAGTTAGAGTATTAGCACCTTCGAATTTGAGTAGACTATTAATAGTGTGAAAGAGCTGCCTGGAATTGTTTTGATTATTTTCAACAATCTGGGAAAAATAAGAAGATCTTGCTTTTTCAGTTGCTACTTTATAACGAAGCATTCAAGCCAGAACAACAGCGCTTATGCTCCAGTTTGCGACAAGCCTTCTTCTTTGAGCGCAGAATGTTGTTATACCAACCCAACAAACACAGAACTTTGGCACAACGTAGCCAACCTTCCAACAATGTTTTAACAACATGGCCAAAAGGTTGCTATAACTACATTGCATGGTGAAGGTTGTTACAGTATTGTCACAATTTTGACATCTGACCACCGCTCAGGGTCAAGGTTGCACTTAGGGTGTCTGGAGTACCACTGGACGACGTGTACTTGTCACTGCTCTGAAGTAGGGGTGTGCGATATGTATCGTCTGTGATAATATTGTGATTGTTGTTTTAACGATATGCAATCTGAAATGATCAATTATGTCCCTCACTTTACAAAAACACATAGAGAGTTGCATGCATACACTACGTGCTGTAGTCTAGTAGGTTAGTCTAGTGTGCGTGAGCTGGCACATTTAGAGTCCAGGCTTTCACTGCGTGATATAGTCCATTAAAAATCATTTATAATGCACCCAATATTCAAGATCAGGGGGTAAAAGTGTATCTGTATGTCTTTTATATTTGTATCAAATTAAATCACATTTTTTCTAAATATCACAATGATTACATTTTAGACACAATATTGCAATATTCACACTATTTCACCAACGAAAATAGCTCCAAACAAAGCCATAGGACTGATTTGCGTCTCTTGCATTTACATTTACATTTACATTTATGCATTTGGCAGACACTTTTATCCAAAGCGACTTACATTGCATTATACTATACATTTGTATCTGAGTATGTGCAATCCCTGGGATCGAACCCACGACCTTGGCATTGCTAGTGCCATGCTCTAACCACTGAGCTACAGGAAAGCTCTTGTCAACAAACAGCTGTGAATGAATCTTTTGAATTAATGATTCAATGACTCACTCATTAAAACGGTCAAATGCTTTGTTCCTGAATGAATCAGCTGTGTAAATGAATCGGTATCTTAAGTGCTATCCATCGAGAAACGAGTTATTGTTTACCTTGTTTATTACTACAGAAGCTGTTCGTCAGGCCAACAGTGTAGCATGTCACACTACCGATCAAAAGTTTGGGATCAGTAAAATTATTTTTTATTGAATGAATGAATGAATGAATACATGAATTCTTTCAAAAACATAAAAAAAAACCCTACAGACTCCAAATTTACAAACGGTAATGTATGTTTTGCACTCAACATTATTCCAACTCTAGCAAAGATTTACATGACTATAAAGCTATTATTCTTATATTTATTTTCTTTTATTGCTTTACTCAACAGGCTATTTTCTTACTCATTATTTTCAGTCACATGACTGGATCGGAGAACTGGAGGGCAAAACATCCATAGAACTGCAGGACAGGCCTGTCAATTTTCCATCTGTTTCAAACAACAAATATTACATTACATTACATTGCCTCTCAAAAAAAAGGTAAACAAAATGTGCAAGTAAAATGTTTTGGGCACTCTTGATCCATATACAGCACCTGATGTAGTATTTCAATCACTAAAACAGTAGAGTATACACTTTAGGTGCCTTAAAGTAATAAAACAGTGATATTAAAAGGTCTTCATACAGCTTATTTACACCAATCAGGCATAACATTATGACCACTGCCATGTGAAGTGAATAACACTGATTATCTCTCCATCACAGCACCTGTTAGTGGGTGGGATATATTAGGCAGCAAGTGAACATTTTGTCCTCAAAGTTGATGAGTTAGAAGCATGAAAAATGTTTCACAAGGGCCAAACTGTGATGGGTAGATGACTGGGTCAGAGCATCTCCAAAACTGCAGCTCTTGTAGGGTGTTCCCAGTCTGCAGTGGTCAGTATCTATCAAAAGTGGTCCAAGGAAGGAACAGTGGTGAACCGATGACAGGGTCATGGGTGGCCAAGGCTCATTAATGCACGTGGGGAGCGAAGGCTGGCCCATGTGGTCCGATCCAACAGACGAGCTACTGTAGCTCAAACTGCTCAAGAAGTTAATGCTGGTTCTGATAGAAAGGTGTCAGGATACACAGTGATCACAGTTTGTGGCTGTGGCCTCTTTCAGCAGGATAATGTGCCCTGCCACAAAGCAAGGTTTGAGGAGCATAACAATGAGGTGAGGTTTGAGGTGTTGACTTGGGCTCCAAATTCCCCAGATCTCAATCCAATCGAGCATCTGTGGGATGTGCTGAACAAACAAGTCCGATCCATGAAGGCTCCACCTCACAACTTACAAGACTTAAAGGATCTGCTGCTAACATCTTGGTGCCAGATATACTGAAGCCCTGACCGCATAGTGTGGGGGGAAAGAGAGAACTTATGGTGAGGTGAAAAAAAAAAGAGAGGAAAAAAAGACAACTTATCATTATTTCGAGATATTAAGTCGTTATTTCAAGATATTAAGTCGTTATTTTGACATAACTCATTATATATCAAGTTTAATAACAGACACATGAATCCGCCTTTTGCCAAGCTCGCTCTTCTCTATTTCCCCATCACATATCACATCAAAAAGGCATTTATTGTCAATAAATTTCACTTAGTGTAAATAGCATCTACAGCTATTTGCACTGTAAATTATTATATTTATTAAAATCATTAAATGGATGCTGCCTTATTGTGAAAATAAAAACCCACCCAACACCTTCTTTTAAACCTACCCAATAAATGCTTTTAATATTATTAAACACTTGTTATGCAGTTTATTTACACTTTTATAACATTATTTTCATTTCATTTAAAGTGTATGTGATGGGAAAATAGAGAAGAGCGAGCTAGGCAAAAGGCGGATTCGAACCCGCCGCAATTGCGGTAAAAGCCAGGACTGCTTCACCCTATGATGAGTACTGACATTCCCTGTGACGAGTGTGTTGGTTTCCTCTCACTTGGAGAGTCCTTTTGTTGAAGCCACCGCTCCATTGAGCTCCAGGTGGTCGTTCCCCTGAGTGTTGTGTGAGCTGGCCTCCTTTCTTTAGAGTTGTTAGGCTGTAGTCTCGGCTTCACTGAGCTCCAGGAAGGTCATGAGTGCGTGTGTGCTGGCCCTTCTTTTGGGCCGCCCCGATATCCGGACCAGGCTTGTACTTAGGAATACATCTTTTTGACAGAGGTAGTTCAGCTGTCGCTTTCCGCCTCCTAGCATGCAGTAGCCCGGAGTAGGCTACTCCTGGGAGAGCCTCTCCAGCTTAAGACTGGCAGCTAGTGATCCTAGTACGCCTCCTCTCTTTCTGAGAGTCGTCCCTGGCCAGGGCCCGCCTTCTGCATTAGGCTATTAATGCAAGTGGCAGGTCTTACGGCCTCCTCAATGTATCTAGATTGAGCCGAATCACCTCTTGATATTAGAGTATAAGCGATATGCTGAGCTTCAGTTCCCTGGTGGCGTTAGGCACAGACAAATAGTCAGGTGTTGTAGGCTTTCGTTGAAGGCCTGTGGTTGTCCTTGAGTGTTGTTAGACTTCCTCTCATTTAGAGAGTGGAAAGCACTATGCTGAAGTCTCTGCGAGAATTTTTGCTCAGGTTTTTACCTTTGAGCCTTTCTCTGAGAAATTAGCTCACTTTGCTCCCAGAGCTCTGTGCCCCATTTGTGCCCAACACCAGTGATGCTCAGGTCGAGCGTGTCGAGTACTCCCCACTTTCAGGATGAGTTGAGCACGCTCCTTAGAGCTCAAGCATTAGCCTCGGGCCTGTGGCCATGTTTTGCTAGAGTAGTAGGCCCTGACTGAGGCCTCCTCATCAGCCCGGTCGCATAGTTTTGTACTCTCCTTGTTTTAAGGGTAGAAAGCGATATGCTGAGTACATGGCTCGTGATGGCAATGCGAACGAGTATTCCAAGCCTGCATACCTCTAGTGGCCATCTCTGCTGGAGTTAGATTTGCTACCAAGTAATTGGCCCTCCTTGGGTCACCTTGAAAGCGATCCTCTGGGTTGAGCTAGGTTCCTGAGTGTCCTAGTTTCCTAGAATTGAGCAGACGGTTATCAGGTAGCTCAGGCTCCTTTGGAGCCTCCTTGATACTAGCCCTGGAGTTCTAGATCTTTACCAAGTTGCTGGCCCTCGAGCAGGCCACCTTGAAGGAGATCCTCTGGGTTGAGTAGGTCCTTAGCACTTCCAGCTAAGATAGTATTCTGACTCCATAGAGTTATATCAGAGTGTAGGCTCTTTAGAAGCCTCCCTGGTACTTGCTTGAGCTTTGTCAATACTTATCTCGGTCGAGTCTAGTTTGTACTCCCCTCGCATTGAGGGTCGTTCTTTAGAGTACTGCGCTCCCGAGGTCTGATCGGAAGGTTGAAGGTCTCTCGTGAGACCTCCCTGGGAGGTCAGTATTTAAGGCTGAGGACCTCGCCCCTGAGTTGGTCATTGAGGTTTAAAAGGTTCTTTTTAGTAAGAACTCCCTTGATCGATCAGCTCCTGTCGGAGCTGGAGGTGCGTCTCTCTCTAGGAACCCATTTAGAGTACTCAGCCTCCAGAGTGCTTATTAAAAAGCGCTCTGTAGATCCTAGGTTGAGCAGAGTAACTCCCCTCGATTGCAAGGGTTCAAAGCGCTATGCCGAGTCCAGCTCCCCAGGATGCCTGTCTCTACGTCCAGGATGAGTTGGTTACTTCCAGTTACTGGACGCAGTGCGAGGTCCCTTTCAAAAGGGAACGTCTCAGGTTACGCATGTAACCATGGTTCCCTGAGAACAGGGAACGAGACACTGCGTCTCCCTGCCACGCCTCGGGGCTGCCTGCTGAACAGTCCCTTCAGACGATAAGTGGATAGCTTGTTCTCTAGGTGCTCCTTGTGCTTTCGGGTTGCACTAGTAGTGACGTCATATGCTGTCGCCGGCCAATGCGATTGCCGTGATTTGATAGCGTTTCAGACACCGGTTCCCGCGGAGGCATTCCCCAAATGCATTGAGAAGCAGTGTCTCATTCCCTGTTCTCAGGGAACCATGGTTACATGTGTATCCTGAGATGTTAAGTCGAAATAACAAGTTATGTCAAAATAATGAGGTATGTCGAAATAACAAGATAAGTTCTCTTTCTTTATTCTTTTTCTTTTTTCTACCATGCGGTTCAGGGCTTCTGTACAGATACCACAGCACACCTTAAGGGGTCTAGTGGAGTCCATGCCTCGCAGGATCAGGGCTGTTTTTGCAGCAAAAGGGGGACCAACACAATATAAGGAAGGTGGTCATAATGTTATGCCTGATTGGTGTATGTTACATATATACAGGTGAGCAGATGAGCCCAGAATATGAATGCCACACACTAACTGGTTAAGCAGTTTCTTTATAATGGTTTCTATGGAAAAACGCTAAACAAAAAACTGTGCAATGCATTTATGTTCTAGGCTCATCTCCTTGCCTGCCTGTATACATAGTAGGCATGACCTACTATCTAACAACACTATCACACAGTGCTGTATACCTACACTTGGTCTATTATATATATATATATATATATATTTATTAGAGTTTGGTTCCAAAACACAATAACTCCATTTTGATTAATATGAGTAAAAAGGTGTTTTCTTTACCAAGAAAGTGGCAAGATGAAAATCTTATATACAGGCATTTTACTAAAAATACATTCAGCCGTCGCTCCCAAAATGAATTCAACGAGTCATCTTGTTAATGTTATAAAAGAATTATGTCTGTTTACCGATTAAAGAGTATCTGGCTTCACCACACGGTTAAAATAAACACATTTGCAGAGAACATTGGTATTAAAAACGGCTTTTAAAAACTGTCCATAATTCAGTTTTGGGGACTGTAACAGAAGTTTGATGCTGTCGGGGGAACAAGCAACAGCCGGCATTTTTCCTCCTCCCGACTCAAGTGCCTCATCTTCTTAATCTCCCCACGTAAATGATTACATTTCGATGACTTGCGTTTCTTCCCCACCGCAGAAACCAACACAGGTTCATCTATGCCGTCAAAATTATTCATTTTTTTGTTTTTGTTTATTATATATATATATATATATATATATACACACACACACGCACACACAACAGTTCTGTCTGGTTCTCGAATCTGATTGGCTGATAGCCATGCGATATTTTAGTGATAACAGCACTCCTACCTTTTCACCGTTTGTATCACTCCGCTAGAGGCGACCGTCATGGCGGCCAAGCAAACCCACCGTAATTTTTGCTAATAGTACACTGGTTGTACCACAAACTTTAAGATTTTTTTTTTTTTTTTTTTAGGCGAGAATGTAGTTGTTTAGACCTGAATTATATGACTCATATTTAATCATAGCGCCTATTTTCGGAGATGCGAGCTCCAGGCCGTCAATGGCCGCTCAGGGGTCATGCACACGCCGAGAACAGCTTCATCTCGGCCAGTGCTTCAGGGATTTGCCGCTGGCTCTTATAGTAGTTAAATGTGAAACATTAATTTTGGGTACATAAAATGGGCAAACTTTGGTCTTATTAATCTATTGTTACTTGTTCCAGAGCAAGCTGAATTATGCTATGTTAAATTTGATCATTTAATATAAGGCTATATTCAACTTACATCCTCTAACGTTATATAACATAGCATATTGGCTACAACTAGACGGGAAATATCAGAGGAAGACTGTTCTCCGCTCTTCAAATACATAAAACATTAGCCTTTATAGACAGTGTTTCTTGAGCAAAGAAAACACTTTACAATTTTTTTTGTTCAAACATCAGATCTTTATTAACCTTTGCATTGCAAAGAAGCAGAGATCTCCAAACCGCGTGAGGCACTTCATAGAGGTGGGGCGAATTTATGAGGTTTGACTGACAGTTTGAGGATCCAATGGAGTTTTGGCACAAGCTTGGCACACTTGATAACCTGTCACGGGCACACTGGTGCTTTTGTACAGTTGAATGAATGGTACAGTTGTGTTTATTTCCTACTGTCATTTTTAATGGCTATTGTTGTTAATTTATTGTTTAATAAATATTTCATATAAATATGTTGTATTTAGTATTGAGAAAGGGTCCATTAGTGCGTAATATTGATTGAGTGAAAGTTACATTAATACGCCATTAGATGGCGGCAAAACTTTAAAGGTGAATGAGTCAGTCACAAGAGACTTTTGAAATTGAAAGGAACTTTTGCAAAGGAAGTTGTTTTAGTGCTGTATGTTATGGAAAATTCTCTTAGCTGTAAAATGGACAAATACAAAGATCGCTTTCCTCAGCAGACATTTAAACTTACTTTTATAATGGATATATATAAGAATGAATGTTATTTCAGACACAGGTAATACTCGCTCAGGCAATCTCTCTCTCTCTCTCTCTCTCTCTCTATAATACTGTACAAAATACAATGAGTTTCAATGGAGGGACTCAACGTTCCTTTGTTACTAGTTCTAAAGTGACGTTTTAGAATTAGTAACGGAGGCTTGGTCAAACTGTCAACTTGAGATTTGAATCTGTGGCGGAAGGAAGTAGTGCTGCACAAAAGAGGGTTTTAAAGACACTCTGTTGTTATCTATTATTTATTTACATACTTGTGCCGTCGAACTGTTGTATAAACGCAATATCACACGAGTAGCGTGCGATATGGCTGTATATCAGCACGCTGTGATTACCTACGGCCTCGTGCCTACAGACGAATCACAGCCGTACTGATATACAGCCATATCGCACAGCTACTCACTTGGGTAAATTTGGTTTTATATTCGCACATTCGGACTTCCGCATAGGCTACAATAACTTTGTACACTACATTGGACATTCAGTGGACGTTCGCAAGTAAGTATGCCATTAAAATAATACTTGCCCATTTTTATCGATTGTGAAAAATGTTGTAGGGTTACAATCGTTGGTTGTAAATATCATGTCACTGTTTAGAATTTGCAAACATTAACTTTATTGCACATTATTAGAACGTTCTTAAACGCGGAAGTCCGAATGTGCGAATAAAAAAAACAACTTTACCCAAGTCAGCTACTCGTGTGATATTGTTCATATGTAATATGTATTATATATATATAACACTACCAGTCAAAAGTTTGGAAACATTACTATTTTTAATGTTTTTGAATGAAGTCTTTTATGCTCATTAAGGATGCATTTATTTCATAATAAATACAGAAAAACAATAATATTATGGAATATTATTACAATTTAAAATTATGATTTTCTATTTTAATATACTTTAAAATATAATTTATTTCTGTGATCAAAGCTGAATTGTCAGCATCATTACTCCAGTTTTCAGTGTCACATGATCCTTCAGAAATCATTCTAATATGCTGATATTATCAATGTTGGAAACAGTTGTGCTGCTTAATATTATTTTATAACCTGCGATACTTTTTCAGGATTCTTTGATGAATAAAAAGTTAAAAATATCAGCATGATAAAAAGTGATAGTAAAGATTTATATGGTTAGAAAAGACTTATATTTTGAGTAAATGCTGTTCTTTTTAACCTTTTATTCATCAATGAATCCTGAAAAAGGTATCACAGGTTCCAAAAAACGTTTTCAACTGTTTTCAACATTTATAATAACTGAGTATCAAATCATCATATTAGATTGATTTCTGAAGGATCATGTGACACTGAAGACTGGAGTAATGATGCTGAAAATTCAGCTTTGCATCACAGAAATAAATTATATTTTAAAGTATATTAAAATAGAAAACTATCATTTTAAATTGTAATAATATTTCACAATATTATTGTTTTTTTTTCTGTATTTATTATGAAATAAATGCAGCCTTAATGAGCATAAGAGAAATTTGTTCAAAAACATTAAAAATAGTAATGTTTCCAAACTTTTTACTGGTAATTTTTACTGTGTAGCCTACATTTGCAGATGTTAATAATTGATTAATTTAGTGCCCATAAACAATAATAAGTATAAACAATATAAAAAGTAATATATAGTGATCTAATGTTGAGTGATTAAAAATTAACAACAAAATATAACTCGCAGAATGGAAAATATTTAAAATCGGTCATTAAAACAGCCCTGTGGCGTCTTACAATTCTACGTTGTCACAAAGTTGTGCGCAGGTAGACCAGAAATGCACCGAGCCACAGACATTGCCATGACTTATGTGTTTGCTGGGAAGGAGCCAAGTGTACAAAAGAGACAAGTGCGTGATTTTAAACGAGCAAAGATGTCCAAATTGCCACTGATGGCATTGGCGAGCAAAAGACAAACCATCTGGCAAAGAAACAAAGGTCCTGTCTACTAGGATATATAATAAATCGAAGTTAAAACGATAACCGAATGGTCAGATAGCAGGCTAACATCAACAGAGGAAAATCTTGTCACAAAATCCTCGTTTGAAATTTCTAAGTCCAGATAACAAAGCCATAAACAGTCCATAGGGACATGATTTTCTGTAAAGCTGCCTTGAAAAGACGTGTATCGTGCGCTATACAAATAAATCCGACTTAACTTAAATAACTTAAATAAAAACTGATTTTCAAACTGAACTTCTGTAAGCAACAAAGACAAACCTGAGATTGAAGTCGATGTCTTCTGTCAATTTCCTGAAATCAGAAATAGCAAAACGTCCATGCCGACCTTTGTATACACATACCTTTAAACAATGTCTGTGTTCCTTGAAGTCACATGACATAGCTACCTGAAGATAGGCTCATTTGAGGTGCGCCTCGCCTGAAATATAGGCAAGAGTAGGCGGGAGGGGAAGAGTAAAGTGCAGGAAAGGCGGACAGGTCCGTGTACGTTTTGATAATTTTATTTCCTATTTGGAATAGAATAACGAGAAGTGAAAAGACAGCTTGTTTAATCGTTTTTTCGTTTAGATTTTGGCCCGATTTCCCATTTTTCGTTTGTGCTTTACAAATCGGTTTATGGCTTTGATATTTCATTCGCAGATGTGGGCGGCGCTGAAACGCCCCTTTCATCTTATTGGTCAAACCGCGCCGTCTTCAGGACGGCCTTATTCTGCCAGGTAGAATAAGAGTCGGTATGGCATTGTCAAATCATCCCACTTTACTAAGCTTTTGTCACTACCACTCGCTGATATCGCTGACATTTAAATCAGAAATGTGTTATATTTAACTATAAATTGTGCTGCTGCGAAGTTTCGCCTCTAATGTACGACACTTGAGAGATCACAAGTCATACAGTACGCTGACAAGGAGTTTGGTGTTCCCAATATACCATGATAATATATCTAACCTTTCCCACTCGTCCTTTAAGATGATCACTATAGTGTGTGTGTGTGTGTGTGTGTGTGAGAGAGAGAGAGAGAGAGAGAGACCTGGATAAATAACTGTGATAACTGAAATTTAAAAGTACGACTGTAAGTATGACACGTGTACTCAGTTCACACGGAAAGAATGAGATTAAAAGAAAATCATTGAATCAGTGAACTTGTAGGCTGCTGAATACCTGACAAAATTAGCAGGGTTGGAGAGTAACAGTATTATAGGTCTTCAATTGAAATACGATTTATGAATAGGAACTGTAATGTGAACAGAGTGAATTTTTGGTTGTAAAAAATGTTAATTGTTTTCTTTTGATTAGAAATGCAATCCAATAAAAATAGCAATTATATGATTTGTGAACTGAGGAGAGTTTCTGCAGTGGTTCGAATTAATATTATTGATAGTGTTATTAGTGTTATTATTGATTTAAAAATTATTGATTTAAAATAATCGATACATTAATCTACAAATTACATTTAACAGATTCTATCATATGTGAAATAAAATTTAAAATCAACCTTATATTTTATACCACGTATTAATGTGAAGGGCATGTCAGGGGTGTTCTGCTCCTGGAGGATCAATGTCCTGAAAAGTTCAGCTCCAAACACACCTGAACCAGCTAAGCAAGGTCTTCAGGATTACTAGAAATATCCATGCTACACTCTCAGAAAAAAAATGGTACAAAAGCTGTCGCTGGTATATTTCCATTTAAAATGGTTCTAATATGTACAGCTTAGGTATGTACACTTTTGGTACCCAATATGTAACTTTAAGGTACTAATATACACTCTAGGTAGATGTACATTTTGATAGGGCACCACTCCAGTGACAGCTTTTTTACCTTTTTTTCTGAGAGTGCAGGCAGATGTGTGAGTCAGTCAATACAATGTCAAATGTTATGTGCAAAACATTATTTTATCGTAACAACAATGCATGCAACCAAAACTGATCTTGATTTGAATGGGAGATTTAAAAAAATGCGCTTTGTTGCATATTTTGTCAAACAAATTATCAGCTACGATGCAGAACACACACAGAAGTGAAGGGGTGACACCATATCACATCCACGATGGAGAACAAACACACACACACACGTTTGTTTTTGTGAATTGTGGGGACATTCCCATAGGCATAATAGGTTTTTATTCTGTACAAATCGTATTTGTATGATTCTGTATGATTTATAAGCCTTTTGAAAAATGGGGAATGTCCTCATAAGTCACCCTCTCCTTGTAATACCTATGTCATACCCATGTCATTATACAAATGTGTCCTGATATGTCACAAAAACGTGCGCGTACACACACTCACACACACCACGTTCAGGTTTGACTGTATTGTGACATAATTGCAAAAATATATATACTTTAGTGATGATACTTTAACAAAGATACATTTTTAATGTTATAATAATGTCTAAACACAAATCTAAATGAAAACATAGGCTACCTATAAAAATACCTGGGGAAATGGCTAATGAGCCAGTAAGTGATGCTCTGCAGCCATCTAGTGGCTGTTCTTGAAATTTCATGTTATTTTAATTTTAAATTTTTGATTTCCAGTAGATAGCAGCTATCTTCCACTAATGACACTGTTAGGGTTATGTTATGTTTGGTGTTAGTTTTATTCCTGTGTGTTTGTTTTCTGTGCTTCATTTCTGTGTAGTCTTAATTGCATTCTAGTTAGTCTCCTTGGTTACTGATTACATTCAGGTGTCTGTCATTATGTTCTCTGTGTATTTACACTCCCTGTGTCTTTCAGTTCATTGTCGGTTCTCGTCTTGGTAAGGTGTGTTTGTTGCTTCCCTTTGGCTGTATTCTAGTCTATGTTAATAAACCTTCGTGTTAGAATTACTATTATCTCCTTCTTCGTCTGCTTCTCTGCAACTCACCGTAACAGAAGAACCGACCTACAGAATGATTTATGAGGACTACATTTCACAGAACGGCCGGTCGCTGGAGGAATATGTTGAGGTGTATCTGCAGCTTTATCACGAGGCGCGCTGGGACGATGAAACATTGAAACAGCATTTCTGGAGCGGGATGGATGATATTCTGGCCCAGATGCTGCTGTTGAAGGAGGATCACCTTCCTTTCATCGAGTTCGTCGACTATGCCTTGTGGGTGTGCGGATCCTCTCTCACCGTGGGAGTCGTCGAGAACAACAACACCATTATCTCCAACTCCCCAGGACAGTCAACACCTCCAGCAGCCATCTCTCTGCCCGCTCCAGAGAAAACACTTCGTCCCAGCCCGGAGTGTCCGGGTATGACAGAGAGACCTCCCGCAGTGATTCCAGTGATGACGCCCGTGCCCGCCATGGAGTCTGAACCTGAGCCAGCGCCCGCCGCGGACCACGAGCTTGAGCCCTCCATGCCCTGAGTTAATGCCAGCCACAGAGTCCACCCAGGAGCCTGAGCAGGTCACTGCACCCGTCCCAAGGCTGGGACCGTTCACCAGATCCAGCGAGGAGTCAGGTCCCGTGAAGCAGTTCTCAGATGAGCCAGGTGAGGAGTGCTGGCTCATAAATTTCTCCACAGAGCTCATTCCTCTACACCCTACAACACTCTCTATCTTGGATGAAGCGATCCCACCCAGTTTCCTGCCCACCCCGTTGTCACCATCATCTCCACTGACTCCAACATATTCCCTGGATTTACCTGCTCCACTGGTGTCTCATAGCTCCTCGACTCCACCCTCGCCGCTGATCCCAGCCAGCTTGTCAGCTCCATCTCTGGCTCTTTCTACACCAGCGTGGCTCTGTGATGCTGATCCCCTGGCTACACCTCAGGCCTCCGGGCCCAGTTCTCCACCTCAACCTGTTGGCCCTGCGGATCCGCCTTGGCTCTGCGCTCCCTCAGCTCCGCCGTGGTCCGCCATCACTAAAGCTCCACTGGGCTCCCTCGTTCCTCCAGTTCCACCTTGGTCTCTCGTCTCCCTGGTTTCGCTGCGGACATCCGGGCCTCCGGCTGCGCCTCGACCTTCCTCCCCTCCAGCTTCACCGGGATCCTCCTTCCCTCCGGTTCCACCGAGGTCCTCGCTCCCTCTGGTGTTGCCCCGTTCTGTCAGACCTCCGCCTCCACCTCGGTCTCTCCACTTTGGCTCCTCCCTCCGTCAGTTCCGCCTTGGTGCCCTCCCTGCCATATCCTCCGGTCTCCTGCCCATCTTCAGCCTCTCCTCACCCACCTTGCCCCCTCCCTTCCTCCACAGCTGGACTTTTCTTTCGGCGTGAGGTCACGCCTAGTGGGAGGGGGGAGTGCTGTTAGGGTTATGTTATGTTTGGTGTTAGTTTTATTCCTGTGTGTTTGTTTCCTGTGCTTCAGTTCTGTGTAGTCTTAATTGCATTCTAGTTAGTCTCCTTGGTTACTGATTACGTTCAGGTGTCTGTCATCATGTTCTCTGTGTATTTATACTCCCTGTGTCTTTCAGTTCATTGTCGGTTCTCGTCTTGGTAAGGTGTGTTTGTTGCTTCCCGTTGGTTGTATTCTAGTCTATGTTAATAAACCTTCGTGTTGGAATTACTATTATCTCCTTCTTCGTCTGCTTCCCTGCAACTCACCGTAACAGACACATTGTCAATGTTATCTCCACGAACAAAGTTATGAAATTAAATTAGATATAAATTATTACAAATGCAAACACATTATAAAAATACCATATAAGTGAGTGATATTATGTAAGTTTAAAAAAAATACATTATGTGCTCTTCAATTTTCAAAAATAATGTTGCACTTGCATTCAATTACAGACATGTTCTCATAGTCATGACTGTCCAGGTCTGTGTACGTTTGATCATTTCATTTCCTATTTGGAATGGAATAATGAGAAATGAAAAGGCAGCTTGTTTATTCGTTTTTTCGTTTAGTTTAACAAATGGAAAATGAGATTTTGGCCCGATTTCTAATTTTTCGTTTGTGATTTACAAATCGGTTAATGGCTTTGATACTTCATTCGCACATGTGGGCGGCGCTGAAACGGCCCTTTCATCTGACTGGTCAAACCGCGCCGTCTTCAGGATGGCCTGATTTCTGCCAGGTAGAATAAGCATTGTCAAATCATTCCACTTTACTAAGCTTTTGTCACCACCAGTCACTGATATTGCTGACATTTAAATTAGAAATGTGTTATATTTATAATTATAACTATAATTTGAGCTGCTGCGAAGCTTCGCCTCTAATGTACGACACTTGAGAGATCACAAGTCATACAGTATGCTGACACGGAGTTTGGTGTATAATATGAATAAAAGTAAAATGTTTACTGTATGACGTATATGGGAACAAGGATTGGACGTAAAAATTAATGATAAACAGTTCTCTCTCCTTTCGTAGTGGATCAGACACCTACGGCATCAAACAAGGATATTGCGGAATTCACACTCGTGATAAACTGGATGTAAATTAACTTTTGTTGCTTTTATATGAAAATAAATATGATAACCAAGACAAGAAGTACTTATTTTATTCCATTCGAAAGACTGTTTATCTATCATTTTTACTTTATTATGTTTCTAGTGTTACACTACAGATGGCATGGAGACAGGAAGTAATGGAGAGATTGTTTATTGAGACACACAACAGAGATAACGGTAGTGCAGGTGAGTAAGTGAAGTTCAGTGGATGGATAATGGATGAGAGAAGGTAATACTGTCCTTAATGTAGTTGCAGGTGGGTGGCAGACGATGGAGAATGGAGACGCTGGAGAACGGAGACACTCACACACTGACTGGAAACACAAGAGGAGGCTTGGAGACGTAGGAGACAGGTAAGTAGGTTTGTCAGGAGTCCTAGAAGTAAGCATGAAGAAACGTCTTGATGCGAACGAGACCGGACAATGAGTGAGGGTGTGTGAGTGTCATATATAGTGCAGTGATGAGTGAGCTGATGAGGTGCAGGTGCAGGTGATTAGTATTCCGGGGATTGAGTGCGCTGGGATTGGATGGAACCTGGCGTGTCTGTGACATCTGGCTACATATATTTTTTATAAATATGACAACAATCACATAACCCATAGAGTGATCACACTGTCAGAGAGTTTGGGAATATTCACACAATTTATACACATAAAATCAGGTATCAAAGTTTTAAAATAAAACATTTAACCCTCTACCGCACGCGTGATGATAGACCTATAGAAAAAAAATTCTGACATCAGGTAGGAGATTAAGAATGCCAAGATGAAGATTAAACTGGTTTAAATATGTGTTCCCCTGACTGTCTAACACTTGATGACTGCTCTGTTAAGTCTTCGTCGTCAGTTAGGAACCTGGGTGTGCTCTTTGATACCAATCTTTCATTTGAAGGCCATGTTTCTAGCATCTGTAAAACCGCATTCTTCCATCTTAAAAATATATCCAAACTACGACATATGCTCTCAATGAAAAATGCAGAACAGTTAGTTCATGCGTTCATGACCTCAAGGCTAGATTACTGTAATGCTCTACTGGGTGGTTGTTCCGCTCGCCTGATAAATAAACTACAGCTCGTACAAAATGCAGCAGCTAGAGTTCTTACTAGAACTAGGAAGTATGACCATATTAGCCCAGTTCTGTCAACACTGCATTGGCTTCCTGTTAAACAGCGTATAGATTTTAAAATCTTGCTAATTACTTACAAAGCACTAAATGGTTTAGCTCCCCAGTACCTGAGCGAGCTCTTAATGCATTATAGTCCTTCACGTCTATTGCGATCTCAGAACTCAGGCCAGCTGATAATACCTAGAATATCAAAATCAACCGCAGGCGGTAGATCCTTCTCCTATCTGGCACCTAAACTCTGGAACAATCTTCCTAGCATTGTTCGGGAAGCAGACACACTCTGTCAGTTTAAATCTAGACTAAAAACGCATCTCTTTAACCTGGCAAACACATAACACATTATCAATTTATGTTTTCAAATCCGTTAAAGGATTATTAGGCTGCATAAACTAGGTCAGCCGGAACCGGGAACACTTCCTATAACACTAGATGTACTCGTTACATCAGAAGAAGAATGGCATCTACGCTAATATTAGTCTTTCTGTTTATCCCGAGGTTTACCGTAGTCAACCAGATCCGGGCCGTATCCAGGTGAGACTGAGGACCGGTGCCTTGACACGACCACAACGCAGCCCTGAAGTATCAGGAGAGATTGAGTCAACTAGATCGTCCATTGTGAAGGCCTCATCGACATGACAGCCAGTGGCACAGCTCCTCAAAAAAACCTTCTATACCGGTGTGATGAATACGATCCTCAACTGGACTGAACTGGAATAAATACTTTGAATGTTGTGTTCCTAACGGACATAAGAAAAATTAATCGTACCAAAGCACTGTTCGCCAGAGGAGAACTGGCCCCCCGACTAAGCCTGGTTTCTCCCAAGGTTTTTTTCTCCATTTTAACACAGAAGTCTATTTGCCACCTGTTTGCCATCTGATGTCACCTGTTGGAGTTTGGGTTCCTTGCCGCTGTCGCCTTTGGCTTGCTTAGTTGGGGACACTTGACATTTGATATTGAACAGTGCTTTGATCTGCCTGCATTGACACTATTCTTTAAGAGCTGCTGTGCAGCCAAAATTATATACCAGTTATCACTGTAAAGCTGCTTTGACACAATCTGCATTGTAAAAAGCGCTATATAAATAAAGGTGACTTGACTTGACTTAAAAATGTGTTTATTCCTTCTGCAATTAAGCTATTAAATAACATTAAGTTTTTCATTTTTATTATTTCTTTTTTTTCCCTCTCTTTTAATGTATGTGTTGTTGTTGTGTTATTTTGTTATTGTTTGCTATATGTTTTAAGTGATGTAGTTGCTGTATTGTTGAGCCCAAGACAAATTTCCCTCAGGAACAATAAAGTATACCTTAACCTTAATTCCCTCGAGAAAAGGGACAGACATGATCGGAGCTTTTTCATGGAAAAACTCTTAACAGTGTGTGCATTTGGCCAGCTCAAGAGCAGAATGCACATGGTCCCGCAGAGACAAATTACACACAGGTCGTGCGTATCCTCCACCGTCAGATAACACGGACATGGAGAAGCACACTCCTTGAAACACTTGTCAGAGGTTAATGAGTATGGGTCAGATTTTGTCCTTGTGGGGTCCAAGTAAAGGACCCCACAAAGTCAAAGATTCTGTATCTTTCGTACTTTGTGGGGTCATCAATATTACTGAATATCCTAAACCTACCCATCACGGAAAACTTTCTGCATTTTTACATTTTCAAAAAACATAATTTATTATGTTTATTAATCCATTTCCATCGTGGGACCGCTGGCTGGTAAACTGAGGTAAACATACATGCAGATGAACAGTAATAAATAGATTTGGTTTATTATTTGTCATGTATGTTTATGTCTTGTACATAATCACAGACACATGCTTGTCTACAATTCACACACAAACATTCACAAGTTTACACTTACAAATAATCAGATAAATAGTATTCGTAATAGTATGCATATTTGGCGTGCTGTCCGAGGAGAAGGCTCCGAGCTTGGTATTTGGCCCGAACCCAGAGTACTCCCCCCGTATTTCTGGTTAGGAAAGTAACCAGGTGACTGTGAGGAGACGGGGTGGTGGAGGGATGCTGCAAAACTGTTGAGGAATAGGGGTGAGTCGACTGTGTTTATATATAGGCCTTCACTAATGCTGATTGGGTAGATATTATTATTACTGACTGTTGACAGCTGGCTGAAATGATGTGATGATTAGTCAGATTATTTGAACATTGCTCCTCCCGAATTTTGTTAATAAAACATCATTAATAGAAACTTAGATTGACAGACAAGATTTGCAGGAATTTATTGGACAGTACTTAAAGTACTATTGGGTATCATATTTGTATTTTTATATGTTTGTGGCAGTTTTAGAAATTAATGTAAAAGTAATTAGTAATATGAAATTAAAAAAAAAAAACTCTACAGACTAAAATGAACCCACATTAATAGTTTTATTTATGCAGTATATTGTAAAGACTTCACTGAACTTGAACATAGTTAAATGTGTAAATGATCTTAATTAAACAATTAACTTAGCCAGCCCTAAAATACTAAATATAAATTGTAATCATTTTACTGACATTTTACTGATTATAAAAATTAAAATGTACAAATTTAACAATGAAAACTAAGTGGAAAAGTTAAGACCTCAAACTAAATGTGAAAGGACAAATAATAACTTTTATTTTTTACGATTATTTGGTCACATTTAGACATTTTGTTCCGACATGCTATGACATTGTTGATGTCTTTAATGTATTGATCAGTTCACCAATACATACAGTCTTTTGAAACAGAACACTATAAATCTTTAAACTTTTTCTTATTAAACTTTCAAACCCACATTCAAGTGTTGATAATAAAAGAATGCATAAAAGACTGCATAAAACTAGAACAAAACATTTTTTAAGCAAAGGTTTTGTTCATTCTTTTAGTATATTACATGTTCAGATATTCATACAAAAAATATACTGGGGGCCATGAAACTTTTGTGAAAATTATCAAAAATGCTGCTGCTGCTGGCTGGCAACTTTTTTTCAAAAATGCTTTCGGGGAAAGAGTTAAATGTAGTTATCCAAACTCTCAATAGCATCCTGTTTTGAGTATTTTTTCCATTCATCTGGGATCTTACCCTGTCCCTCAAATGTTTTACTATAGTATTTTTCCAGATCTTTCTGGAATCTGCACACAAACCACTTCCAGTAGGGCAGCTCAGAGAGATCAGAGGTGATGCTCCAGTCTGCAAAAACTCTTCCTGCTGTTCTGTAATCTCTCCAAAGGACTTTATTTTCTGATCCAATGGGATAAAAATATAGATTGCTGTTTCCCACCGCTGATGTGCAGATATGAGTAGACAAGTTCAATGTATTGTCGTAATGAATTCCACTCAGTCCAATACTACGATGGAAAGGAACACTGTGATCTATATCATGGTTTTCTATGGTGTTGGTGCAGGTGGCTCCACAGAATGGACACGGAACCCAACAGCACTGACAGAAGTGATCAATCAGAAGCTCATCTGGCCTGAACTTATAGTCCAGATTTACTGGAAAAGTCTTTGTGTTGAATCTACTGCTGATATCTGAGATTATAGCAGGAAGTTTTTGTCTTATCACATCTTCCAGGAGGTTGAAATCCTCAACATCACGTTTCACTCCACTGAGGTCTTTTTCAGAGAAGATCAGCACATCTGAGAGCTTCTGTGTGAAACTCTTCAACCACAAACCAACATCTCCTCTGTTCTCTTGAACATGTTCAGTAGATTCATGTGCTGCTTCCATGATCTTCTGCTGCAGGAGTTCAATGTTCTTCTTCATCTTGGGTAAAACACTGACACTGAACTTATCAGTGATGTACCGACTGACTTCATCTCTGATGAAACTCTTGAAGTGATCTCTGGCATTATAAATGTAGTTCATGTATTTGTCAAAATTGTCTTTTTCTGCCAGTGTCTTCAGGATGTGTTTCTCCAGATTTGATCTGTTTCCATTCAGTGATTGACAATTTTTCATTATTTCATCTGTCAGATCTCTGGCAGTCTTCTTATAGACACTCTGCTCAATGGGCTCTTTAAGTTTCTGACAGATGATCTCTCCAAAAATGGCGGATGTTACACCATGACAGTATTTCTGGAAAATGCTATAGTACTCTGCTCTCTTTTTCTCAACATATATTTCTGGATCATTGGCGTCTCTGAACATTTTGTGTTGGTCGGTGATCATCTGATCTGCTCTGCTACAGATGGAAAATACTAAATTCATGAAGAATTCATTCTTGAACTCATATTCCACAGATCCTTCCTGATGTTCTGTTACTCTTCTCTTGATGTAATCTATGAGTTGTTGAACCCGGCTGATGTTGTAGCCCATCTTTGAAATGTTAAATGACTGAATAATTTTGTCTGTCTGCTGAGCAACATCTGTGATGAATGTTCTTATTTTATCTTCTGGACATAATGTTTGAGTATATCCAGATGAGTTGATTACAGACTCTTTATACTCCTTTTTGAAAAGAACATATTGAGTATAATTTGGCACAGAGAAAATATCCTTGCTCTCCATCCAGTGGCCTACTGGAACACTTTCATAGATGTTACTGAGGAAGTGTTTCACATCTCTCATTATGTCAATGTCTTTGATTGCAGGAGTGTCTCTGATGATCTTCTTCACACTGTGTTTCCAGAACAAATCAAATTCTTTCTTCAGTGTTTGTTCATCATCTGCTTTGCCTTTAAGTTTTAAGGCAAGTTCTTTGCTCTTTTCATAGAGAGTGTTTTCATGATGTGTCTTCTGATCATCAATCATTTTCTTCAGGTCTCGCTGCTGAAGAATCTCATTTAATTTCTTCCTTGTTTCTCTTACAATGTTTTCCTGAATCTCTTTGATTTTGATTTCAAATGATGTTTTCCACTGAATCAGTATATCTGCATCTGTGTCTTCCTCAAAGAATTCTGACATTAATTTTTTCACTTCTTCACTTGTCTTCTTCAGTTCTCTTTGAAGATCAGCTTCCTCAACCTCATGAATTTCTTTATTTTCTATTTTGTTGTGTAGTTTGTTCTCAGTTTCTATCATGAAACTACGAAGACTCCAGGACCACTTGCTGTATTTGGTCTCTAGTTTCCTATAGGCTGAAATCTCCTGAGAATTTCTGAAGCTGAAGACGAATCGTTCATTCAGTAAAGCCTCCCAGAGATCTTTAATGCGATCTTTTAAGTCTATCAGCATCAATTCATGTGATTTTGAGGTGTGAGACATTACAATTTTCTTTAGTTCTTGAATATTCTCACAGTACTTTGGGTTTGGTGGTGCCATTGGTGGGTTTCCCTCCCAAAGATGAGCAAAATATTTCACATCATTCTGAACATCAAATTCAATTACATCACTGAAACATTCTGCATGATAGACTTCATCTTTAGCAGCGAGTTTTGTCATCTTATCCAATGTTTCCTGCAGTCGTCTCCTTCCCTCCATGTTTTTCTCTCCAGCTGTGACGTCTGAAACATTCTGATGCACAAACACACAGCTGGGATTCAGTCTGACCTTCGTCATCCTCAGGAAGGCCTGAACAACAATCTGAAGAATATCCTGTATCTCAGCTGGGTTTTCTCCAAAGATGTTGATCAAGGTCAGATTTCCAAGACCAACAACAAATGTGGCCAATTCATTGTCATGATGTCTTGTTGATCTTCCAGCCAGTTCTAGACCACGAAGTCCCTCAGTATCAACAACCAGAATATAGTCAAAGTTCATCTGTGTTTTCATCTCGTCTGACACTTTGACCAGCTGCATGAAAGCTCCTTTGGTGCACCTGCCAGCACTGACGGCAAACTGGAGTCCAAACATGGCATTCAGCATGGTGGATTTCCCAGAGCTCTGAAGCCCTAAAACTGACAGTACAAAGACTCTCTGGTCTCCCAGTTTCTGGATGAGTTCATCTAGAACAGCAGAGATCCAGACCACAGGAACATGAGCAGCATCTCCATCCATCAGCTCCAGTTGAAATCCAGAGATCATCATCTCTGCTGCAAGACTCGGAAGAGAAGAGAAGTCAAACTGCAGGTCTTTCTTTTTCTTCTGCACAGATGAACATGATTCATAGATCTGACCGATTTCACGCATGATGTGCTCCAAACCAAATGCTGCAGCTTGAAATTCTTTAGATATTCTGTTTATATAGTCTGTTTGTTCAGCCTTGAGTTGTTCTGATTTATCGTATTTGTGAGGAACGAAAATATCACTTGAGCTAAGGAAGATTTCAAGCCATTTCAGAAAATACATCTTATTCTCAGCATGTACGTTCATTTCTTTAATAAACAACGTCATAAACTCACTGATGTCAGATTCATGCTGTTGTTGACGGATTTTCTTCATTTCTGTGCGTTTTCTACTGATGTCCATTTCAGTCTCTTCTCCTCGAGGTCGATATAGGTCTTTGTTCTTCTGACACCACTGATGCCACAGTTTCCCCTGATGAGGCAGAACTGATTCTTTGATTTCTGTCAGATCTTCCTTCTCCAGTAAACTCATCATCTGCTCCGCTGCTTCTCTTCCTCTCCTGCAGTCTTCATCATCTTCCTCATCTACTCTGATGTCTGAGAGTTTGGACACATCTTCAAGTCTGAAAGTGGAAGATGATTCTGAGAGACAATCATTTATAGCTCTTCTGAGTTCTTCAGATACTTCTGACGGATTTCTGTCTTTCAAACCAATTTTGAATTTCCCTTTCTTCATGTCAGTTAGAGCAGATTCATCCTCAGTAAAAATACAAATGAGTGGCTTTCTGTTCCTATACAGGTTTTGAATTTTTTCTGCATATATGTCATTATTCTGAAGCTGTTGTAGAAGAACAATATTGACTGAGCTCATTTCAGTGAGGATCTGCAGCTGTTTCTCATGGTCTTCTGCATCACCGTGTAGATTACAGAACGCAACACAGTCATTGAATTTATCATCATTTGATCCAGAGGGGCAGAACCAGGCGATCTCCACCACTCCATCCATCAGTTCTCTGGTTCTGCTGCTGCCTGGGCATTTCCTGTGGAAGAACGTGTTGTGTTTCTCATTGATCAGACTGTTCATCAGCTCAGACTTGGATGAAGACACAGAGCCAAACCTGAAGAAAAACACCATTGGAGTTTCTGCCTTGTAGATCGGCTGGTTTTGAGTGATGGTTTCATAGTAGGTGTTTCTCATCTTCCAGCTCTTGTTGATTTGTCTGAATGTCCAGAGAGGAAACTCAATCTGTTGTGTGAATGGATCAGGAACAAGCAGAGGCAGAGCGTACTGACACTGGGACAGTTTAGTGACCATCAGCTGCTTCAGGAAACCATCGGCACAATGAAACACGGCCATCTGAACATCCATCGGGTGCATGCGATGAGATTGACTGATTCCTTTTTTAGAAATAGACATTGCTTTAAAAATATCATCCATATCTTTATATGAGTCATCGTCTCTTTGTTTTGTGTGATGCTGTTCATTGTTTTCCTCAACATGAATGTATCTTGCTCTGTAGTTCATCATCAGTAGTTTTTGCATGAAAATCTGAATCAGCTCCTCTTCAACACAAGAGTCACAGGATTTTAATGAATGTGCAGTTAATTGAAGAAAATCTGCAGCTCTCAGTTGATTCCTGACTTTAAGATCAAGTCTATTAAAGAGATGTTTTGTTTTTCCATTAATTTCTTTTCCGTTGTCTTGTTTCAATCTTGTTTCTTCTATTAAATCTATTACCTGTGAAAGAAACAACCATTTTATTTCGCAATTTGTAATAAAGGACAGTGTACACTGATGCAGGAAAGCAACTAATGATCTTCATAATTAATCAATAAATCAGTTCTTTTTCAAAAGGTACACTTCATGCATTCGATTCAGCGCTATGGGAACACTTTTTTTTTAGCTGTGACCAGCTGTGAATATGTGAGCAACACATTAATGAAATTGACCTAAAACTTTTATAGCCTCGGCAGTGACGTCATTAGAATGCGCACGCGTCAGAGGCTATAATTAGATGTACCACAGGTGCATCGACAGATATATTTTGTCTGAAGAGCAGTCCTGGGACATCTTCATCTTCAGTGTGGCAATGAAGTGCAACATCTCGTTCCTGCTTTTTCAGGGAACAGGGTTATAGTGAAGTAACCTGAGATGTTCCCTTTAAAAAGCTACACTTAATGCTGTGCTTGATTCAGCGCTATGGGAACGAGAATACCCACGCCGCTGCACTGGAGGTGTCTGGACCCCATTACGGTTGTGTAGTGTGTGCTTGCAAGAATGCAAAAGGTCTCAGACATGAGCTTGCAATGTTGATTCACAAAACTGAATTCCTCCAAATGTGTGTATATATACATATCACTCCTGAAATTCATGTGTACATCACCTGTATGTCCACTCTACAATAGTGATTTTAAATCGGCAACATCACAACGTGAGGATTTAGAGCTCAAGTAACTTGATTTTATAAAATGCATGACATACAGTAGGTAGTCAGCCAGAATAATACTTTTACAAAATTGGGGACGTGTGTTTACTGCCTTTTATCGCTAAGTGGCGCTATAATCACATACTTTTTAAAAATTAGAAAGTAAATGTGTCGTTCATTCTCTCAAGTATTAATGTGCCGCAGCTCTGTTGAGAGCTGTGGTAGCAGATGAATTCAATTGAAACATTGTAGGTAAATGAATTCATAATCACAGTGCTGAAATTACAGAAGTAGAGTAGAGCTGAAAATAAAAGTAGGCGTTTATAATTTGCATCTTTGCACAAACTTGTAGTAATACCCAGATGATATGGCCTTGTGGACTACGCTGCAAGATTTTGGATACTGTGCATCCAGCGATCAGAGTTTGAGTCTCGGCTTTGTTGGTTTACTATTTGTCACTAATAAAAACGTTTGAAATCTACATTTATTGATTCAAAACACTTTTTTATTCAATATGTCATTTTTACAAGTAGTAGGCATTTAGTAAGATGATAACATTGTACATGCTGTTAACCTATGTTGGCCATGTAGCGTTTATTGATGCTTTCGCTGGACTCGGTTCAAAAATATGAGAAATAAGTTTTTCCTAGACGACTAGTAGTTATTAATTTAAGCAATTAGTCGACAAATTGCACATTTATATTAATTTAATAACTTAAATATATACTGGAGAGAATAATAAACCATAATGAGCGTTTATTCCGCACTCAAGCACACAAAGCTTGCCAAAAAGAACTAGCAAAAGTATAATTATGAATTTAAAAAAAAATAGCAAAGAGACATTTTAATTGTTTATTAATAAACTAGTGTTTTTTTCTGTGTCGGCTGAAAAGATGAAGTTGACGACACTGACTCACCATCTCTGCAGTAGTGGACGCGCCAAGAGAGAAATGCACATTTTATCGGGATTGCATAATCAGAGAGTGGCCTATTGTGATGGTCGTAATCACTACAGTAATTACAGTAGTCCTGTTGGGTTGGGGGAGTACGGTACCTTCTGATCCTGTTTCCTCTTTATGAATGGAGTAGCTTTAGCTCAGGAGTGATGGCGGCATGCACGCTGAAAACGCCAAATAGATGGCTGTGATTTTCTTGGTTTGAGGTAAATCAAACTTTTATTGGTGATGTTTGATGCAATGGTTTTTAAACTTGTGATATTTTGTATAATCATGTATCAAAATATTTTGTGCAGATGGTAATGATGGTTTGTGCATGGGCTGGAAAACAGTCGTAGTAAGCTGTTGCCAGGTGCAGCAAAGCCAGATAGATGGCTGCAATCTTTCTTTCTTTTTTCATTGAGGTACAACAAATTTTCATTGGATATGTTTGATGTAATGTTTTTTTAGATGTGATATTTTGAATAATCATGTATCAAAATATTTTGTGCAGACAGTAATAATGGTTTGTGTCTGGGTTGGACAACAGTTGTTGTAAGCTGTTGCCAGGTATGTTTTTATTTATGTATGTTATTTGATGAATGTGGGGTTTTTAAAGGTTTTTTTTTTTTTTTTTTTTTTTATTGTAGCACAGTAATGGTGTTTTTCTGGCTCTGTTTTAGGAGCTGGCCTATGTCACTGTTTTGAATGATTTAATTTGGAGTTAAAGTAGTGCATCTTTATATGTGATACTGGGAGGTGTTGGACCCTCCTGGTATCAACTTGCTACCACCTAAGCCTATGTATGTGATGGTTTTAGAGTTTTCTTTTCTGTTGAGTTGTTAATAAATGAGGATTAAAAAGACAATTGAGTCTTAATGTGTACCACAGATAGGCTTTACACTATTTATTTTCCTTTTGAATTGTTTTGTTTAAGAGTAGACATTTAAAGTTTTCTGTAGATATATTTCTCATGTCTGTGAGAGTTTCGGTTCGAATTATGAGACGCTCCAGTTCATGCGCAACGCAAGTGATCGCGCCAGCGCTTCCAATGTCCTCCTGATTATATTGTTTGTTATTTGCTTCTAATTTCACAAGCAATTGGTTGATGAAACATTGATTAAAATTAAGATATAATTTAAACAAAATGAAATTCACTTTAAAGAAAGGCTTTACAAAACAAAAATTAAATAAGTGGTCATAATTGTGTCTGAGCCACTCCTTGTCTCCTGACATATTCGCATTAAATATAAATATGAAACCAAATACGTTTTCTTTAATTGGCTACAACATGTATAGTACTGTATAG
Organism: Hypophthalmichthys nobilis; assembly: GCA_037950665.1. NCBI lineage: Eukaryota > Metazoa > Chordata > Actinopteri > Cypriniformes > Xenocyprididae > Hypophthalmichthys > Hypophthalmichthys nobilis. Next base: position 43,110,390 of record CM075475.1, read on the forward strand.
AGAAATTGAAATTAAAATGATTGACATGATCTGACCAGCAGCTGATTGGACAGATGTGACCCAAATGTCACATCTTTCCAATCACCTTATTTATTTAATTTTTTTTAAATGTTTCAATGAGAGCCTTTTTTCACGCTTAAGTAAATTTGAAATAATAATAATAATAATAATAGTAATAATAACAACAATAAATATAGCTACAAGCAGCAATTACAGGGCCAAGCACAAAAGAGGCACAAGAAGCCAGCCAACACGGCTGGGGGCATCAGACCAACTGCAACAGTGAGCAATTAAAGACCTATTGAGATCATTTTAGGCAAAAGAGCTGAAAAAAAAAAAAAAAAAAAATCACAAATACAGTCAATAATAAAGATTTACTGGTTTATCACTTTCGACCAACAGGTGGCACTGTGATTAAATTAATGAGGTATGGTCAGAGTGAGATGACAATGACACTCGCAAAGTTTGGTGTCAATATGTGAAAGCATTGCAGAGATACAGCCTCAAGAGTCATTTTGGCATTAAGACTCTAATTTGTTGCAGTGGCAAATGAATACGGTTTCGTCTATCAACACGAAATCCATAACATTTTACCAGCATGGTCTGAAGATGATATGATTCGATTTTAGTGAAAATTGGACCAACGGTTTAGGAGTAGTTCGAAAAAGTATGTTTTTAAAGAAAATCAAAATAACTGACAGGAAGTTTGGCTGACTGTGGCAAAATTGGCATCAATGTTCTCAGCATGACCCACGGAATCTAATAAGACCAGTCTCATTACAATAGGCCACATTTCTATAAAGCTATTGGCATTTTTTTTTTTAAATGTCATTGTAAAATTTAACCACAAGGAGGCGCTATCTCAAAACCTTGTGTACCTTCAGAGCCTTCGGTGCTTGGCCCCTAATAAATAGTCGGCCCAATCTGGGCCCCTGCATACTGCAGCCCGATCTGCGCCTGACTGGTGCACTTGCATTCATTTCTATAGAGTTGGCATGAACGCGTTCCTCAGTTCATTTTGATATAGTGCCCAATATTCATAACTTGACAAGATGGACACATCGAGAGATTTATCCTGAAAGGAACTTTGCCTGCTCTTTAAGTTAAAAAAACTTATCATCGGATGGCTATCAGACACTCTCCATGAAAGAGCACTATTCATACCTCTATTGTTCTGGGCTGGATTTCCCAAAACCTTCTTAACTCTACGTCGTTCTTAAATTATACCTCAAGCTGTACCTTAACGTTAATACATGTTTCCCGAAACGTTCTTAGTTAAGCATACCTTCTGTAAGTCATACTTTCGTAAGGTTGGTCTGGACCACTCTTAGCTATACCTTATCACTGTTGATAGTCTATACGAATATAATTCTGAAGCTGTAATACACCCAGTGTTCGATCAGGATAAATGGCAAAAATAAAATAATAAAATAAAATGCAAAATGAATAAAATGCAAAAATTCACTGCTAAATTCAAATGTGCTTTAGCGCTGATCCAGAGACAGACGCCGCGCTTGTCATGTATCACAACTATTCGGTGTTTTTAACCTCATCCGGTTTATTTTATGTTTCATAACATTCACAACATTTATGTTTCATTTTATGTTAAATAAACATTTGAATTAAGTAGGCTACTGCATAAAAAAGACATTTTTTTTTTGTTAAAATCAAATTCCATACACTGATGTCTACGGAAGCTGCAACAATAACCCTTCCAATTATATAATTTGACAAAGTGTTTGTTTCATACACAATGTGTATCTGATATGAATAAAAGTTTACTCTATTCTTCTCCCAGTTCACCGCCACATACTTTTATGTATATCGGGGAAGATTTCGTAAATCCGACAGCTCTGAATTGTCGTGCAAACGCATCGCGTAACAAAACATATTTACTTCCACATATTTTACAATCGGAATATATCATAAATTCATGATATAGTTTACAAGTTAACAAGTGAATATTTTGAATAAAAAAAAATGAAAAAACGATATAAACGCGATACCTGTCTGTCAGCTGCATGATGAGTCTCCAAGAAATTAAAACTTTATTCTAAATAACATTTAGAATAAAGAATAAATCGCCTTAAACTCACGCTGATGGGGGCTCCGCGCCCCCAGAATATAGATAAATTACAATATAGATTTAGTTTGCAATTTGAATTACTTTTATAACATCCCATGAGTCCTGATAAATGCAATTTCTACTTCTGAAGTGCTTCTTTTTATAAAGAACACTGATTTCTCACATAATGCAGTGAATCAGCCCCTGTATAGAGTGAATTATCAATTCTCAAGCCATCGATATCAACCAATTTAGCACCGCCGCCATGGACAGCACCCAGTAACGTCGCACTTAAGAAGATATACCTTAAGCAAACTCCTAAGGGATAGTTCGGGGAACACGCGTAGAAACGGTATATCTTTAGTTATGGTCTACCTTTAGAGTCTTCGTAGCGCGCTAAGAGAATGTTATCGGGAAATCCAGCCCTGCTCCCCCATGATGAAACTACTGAACTGCCTCTATTGCTATTTTTTTTTTTTTTTTCCCAAATTTGTCAAATAACTTGGATGCCCCCAATATTAAATATGTTAAATGAATGAAATGGACACTAAATAGAATAAATTATTATTTTTTAAAACATTGTACACTAATCTACACTATTTTTATTTTGCTGTGGGACAATGTGAGAGACACCTATCAAATTCAATATATTATTGCAAATTTTATCATAGTGGAACCGACTCGACTCATGATCCACTCTTGCTCAGGACATGACATTTCTCTGTACTCTACTGTACGCGTTGGTAGCCATTAAAGAAAACATATTTAGTGTTATATTTATGTTTAAATAGGCCTATTATAATGATTATAATTTTTTTTAAATTTCATCTATTTGATTATGAAAAGTGAACAGCATGAGTATAGGAGGATACATCATAATATGCGCAATATATCTGGAGACATGGAGTGGGTCAGACATGATTTTGACAAGCCTTTCTTTAAAGTCTATTTCGTTTTGTAAAAAAAAAAAAAAAAAAAAAAAAAAATTGTATCTTAATCTTTTAATCAATGTTTCATCAACTAATTGCCTGGATTTGATAAATAAGAAGCAAAATAGCGTATAGGCTGCTTGCCTCAGACATGAGAAATATATCTATAGAAAGCTGAAATGTCTACTTTTAAACGAAATAATTTAAAATGAAAAAAATAGGGCACTCTCTGATTATGTCATTCTAATGAGTGTATTCTCTCTCTAGGCGCGTCCATTATGCGGAGATGATGAGAGTCAGCAATGTCAACATCTTTGCAGATTCAGAAAACATTAGTTTATTAATAAACAATTAAAATCTGTCCTTGCTGTTTTTGTCACATTCATTATCATTACTTTTGCCAGTTCTTTATGGCAAGCTTTATATGTGCTATACAGGCTAGCAATTACCTAAACGCTCATTATTATGGTTTATTCTCTCCAGTATTTAAGAAATAAAATTAATATAAATATGATTATTCAACTAATGGCTTAAATGAACAATTAGTCGAATGTTATTTCATATATTTTTGATGTTTGCCTCACAGACATGAAAAAATATGTGCATTGAAAGCTTGAAATGTCTACTTTTAAATGAACCAATTAATATCGAAATCAAACATGCAACTGTCTGATTATGTAATCCATATATATAAAAAAAATTCTCTCTAAAGGCGCATTCACTGTTCTGTGGAGTCAGCATAGTCAACTTCAACTTTACAGCCCACACTGACTCAGAAAACATTAATTAAAAATTTAAATGTCTAATTTTTCCTGACACATTCATAATCATTAGGCTACTTTTGCTGGTGCTTTGCAGCAAGCTTTATGCTTTAGTATTTGTGTATTTGTAAATTAGTATTGTGTATTTCCCTCATCTAAAATGTAAAGATTGATATTTTTCTGTCTGGACTGTATTTTCAAGTGTTTTGAAAAATATAAACAGATGATTCAATATAGCCTACGTGATGTGATCTGGGAAAACCGTCGGATGTCGGGCAAAGTCAAAAAATGGGTTGTCATTTTTTTTTTTTGTCAAAATTGGGTTTTCATTAAATTATCATTCTATAACATCTTGTCTGCCATCTCTGAAAATATCTTGGCAAAATTCACCTGTTAAGTTCAGAAAAATAGCGATTTATAGTGACAAGGGTGTCTTTCTCTAACGTTACTGTTAAGAACACACCCAGCGGAGGTATATATATAAAAAAAACGCCTAGCTTTCCTTCTCTTAACACTACAGACAGTTCACTTATCAAAATAAACCACATAACGTAGAATGAAGGTGTATTAATGCACATTTCCCGCCAGTCCTGTATAAACTACGGCACGCAAAGATTTTTTTTTTCTTTCAAATACGTTATCGTGAGAAGGCGGAGCACAAGAGAAAAACGGAGCTACCCAGACAGCAATATAGTGTCGGCCCAGATCCGCCCACATCTGGTACATGTGGATTAAACACGGACCAGATGTGGGCCGGATCTGGGCCGACACTATATTGCTGTCAGGGTATAATGAACACACACATTCTAATTATGTGTTTATTAGAGGTTGAATTCAAATCACATACTGCCAAACTGCCCATACTACTTCTGAATAGGATAGGATGTCTACTTCATAAAATGTATGAAAATATGGAAATATACGATTCAGATTACTCAAATAAATGGAGGCATCATTAAATAGTCAGTAATGGAGCTTGGGTGTCATCTAGTCGAAAAGTACTGCACCCAAACAAAATGTTTTTGGCTTTTATTTTCTTGCAGTTTAACAGTAAAACATGCTTTGTAATATATTATAAAATATAAAGAATTATATTTTTACATTTTCATAAACTTCTATAACTTCTTTTATTTAAATTTCACTTTCATAATTTATTTCACTTCTACTATAATCTGACAAGAGTCTTCTTTAAAACAAGACCAATCTTAGGTCTATATTCCAAAGCATTCTTGATTTACAACCATTTATGTTTTGATAGTGCATTTTCATGTCTATGCGAAAAAAGGGGGTGAGAGTTATTTCAACCTGTTTTTCCTCAAAATTCCGTTCCTGAAAATCCAAGCGATCAGCCGATTTCAGATAACCATAACTTTTGTTACAGAAAAACAGATTTGGAAAAGGGATCGAATTCAGCTTTCATATGGTATTGAAACCTGTGACAGGTAAAATTTCACTATGTGATTGGTTTTCGCAGATCACATCACATATTGGTAATGAATATGCTTCATATGAGAACTAATATTCAGATTAGATTAAAGTTCAGATTTCAAATGTCACGCCCATAACGCTGGATTTGCGCAAACAAGTTTGTTTATTTATTTATTTGCAAGTAGGTTGTGTATTTTAATATCAGAAACATAAATAAACCTTATATGACTGTAAACATGGAACAGTTGTGATCTTTGGTTGAGATACATGATAAATGAGCGCATGGCAGTCTTTGGATCAGAGCAAGCCATACAGCGAACAATTTATATATATATATATATATATATATATATATATATATATATATATATATATATATATATATATATATATATATATATATATGTTTGTCTTTTAAGCTGCAGTGCATTTAAATTTAATTTGTCTTATAAATCTGAGAGGGCACGTGCCTCCTCGGTTTGACTATATATAACAGTGACCTTATATAACATAACTGTTTTTATTATACAGCTCAAATGTTACTTACATTTCAAAATGCAACAATTGCAGCTGTTTTGCAAAATGTCCCTTTTCGCCTCCTGACGGTCAATTAGCAAACGACTTTGAAATACGACGTTTATTTTTGGCTAAAGCGCCGGTAATAGGCATTCTGGTTGACTACCATCTGTAATGCTGCCTTAAATTTTGTCAATTTATGATAAAACTTAACATAAGTGTTTAATTGAGAGCTAAATCAAAATCCATTTAATAACAACTACATTTGAAGTATCTACAGTATATGAAAACAATTACAACTTGGATATGTGTGGGCCTAATTGGGTCACTTTCCATAGCTTTCAGTACATTCATCATTAGTTATTCTACAGTTTTACATCCTAAATGTTTGTTCTAAAACAGAAGATAAAATGTGATAGAAACATTTTCTAATCTCACCCTTTCATTAGCTTGTATCCTACATACATTAAATGTTAAAAATGTTTCGTTTTGACTTTGTGCACCTATTCTATAGGCTAGTTATATTTCAGCCAGCACATACCTTGTGTGTATCTTTCTCCATGCTTGTAGTGATTTGCTGCGTGTTGTCTTTCATTATTGTGATTGTATCTATTTAAACAAAAAAAAAACAGTGGAAAACTGAAATAATATTTGTTTCTCTGAAGTGGTAATTCCTGTGCTTGAATCACAACTGATTTTGGTACTACCATATTATATACAAGTCATACACAAACAACAACAACAAAAAGGCATAATGTCAGAAAACAAACTGATTTCTTACCACTTTCTTTTTTACTCTTTTGGAAGTTTCTCCTTATTTCAGTGTAGCACTGCTGTTTATTCTCATTAAACAGATGCTGAATCTTGTCCATCAGTTCTCTCAGCTCTGACTGGTTGTTCATCATCATGTTGCAGGTCTGAAATCTTCCTCCACATTTCTCCAGCAGCTGCTCCAGATCATGTTTTTTCTTCAGATCATCTTTTATAGTGTCACACTCTTCTTCTCTCTCATAAGTGCAGAGAATTATCACAAACTGAAGAACTTTGTCTCCAAACACTCTCTGAAGCCATTCAAGACACATCTTATCATCATTGGTAAACTGGCCCAGTCGCACAACAAAGATGAAGGCATGGATTTCATTTTCAGTCACTAGTTGATCAATGAGATGATCCACATGATCAGTCTCATGTAAGCCAGTCATGTTGATCACAGAGACCTGATGTTCTGATATTTCCCTTTGTGAAGGAATGATCCTGGATGTGTCTTTAGTTTTAAAACAATACTCTTGTTTTCCAAGTAGAAGGTTGTCATGTCTAAACTGGATTGATGCAGAGTTTCCAAATAGTGCAATGGTTAGAGATGTCTCCTTATGACCTGAAGTTAAAAAAAAACAAAAAAAAAAAACAAAAAAAAACTTTAATATCTACAATAAAATGTACTACAGAAAAAGATCAAGGATGATTATCTGAAATTCAGATTCTGAATTATTTTATTTTTTTGTGCACATTATCATACAGCAGAGAGGCACCATGCGCCAACGCCCAGAAGGAAGCAACACACCAAGTGGAGCGAGCCCTCACCCCTAGGGGGCCTGGCTCGCCTTGGTGTAGGCATCTGCTGTGAAACATGCCTGGACCCTTGTTCTAAGGGCATTCCAGCCTGTAGAAAGGCAAGGTCCGACCACAGGCAGAATGTTCGGACAACAGCTCGGTGTGATGGCCACACGGAGCTTGCCATGACACCATGCCCATCTCAGGACCTGGCTTATAGCCAGTGCTGAAGCAGTCGCATATGTATTAATCCGAGGGGTGTGACTGCGGCTGCGGATGCAATATGCCCCAGGAGCCTCTGAAATTGTTTCAGTGGAACCGCTGTCTGAATGTATTCAGGCAGTTCAGCACCGACTGTGTGCGCTCGATGGTGAGATGCGCCGTCATACTGAGTCCATCTCCATACCAAAAAAAGAGGCGCTCTGCACCCAAAGCCCCAGATGGCTGAGGTGCCTGAGCACCAGGTCCCTGTGTTCGCATGACTGATCCCGAGAGTGATCCAGAATAGGTCAGTCATCAAGATAGTTCAAGATGCAAATGCGGAGTAAGGTCAGCCTATAAGATGCGAGGAGACAGGGACAGCCTAAATGGGGAGAACCTTGTACTGTTATGCTTGACCCTCAAAGCAGAGCGTAAGTTTTGCAGGTTGATCGCTGCAACAGTCCTGGGCTAAACACATGTAAGGATGCATTCCTGCGTGAGCATCTTGAACGGGATCTTGTGAAGGACCTGATTCAAGACATGCAGATCCAAGATTGGCCACAACCCACCGCTATCTTGGGTATGATGAAGGGCGCTTGCTGTATAATAATCGTACTTCATCTCAGCTGGAGGGACAGGCTCTATTGCGTCCTTTGCCAGCAGGAACACAATCTCCACTCGCAATTGTCCTCATCTGCCATTAGGCAAACAGGACATCGCTGAACCTTGGGGACCACCTGGCGAACTGAATCGTGTAGCCAAATCTGACTGTCTAAATGGGCCAGAAAGCAGAGCGTCACTCACTGCCCACGCAACCCTGGTTCAGGACCTGCAGGACAGCCAATGCATGCAAGGTAGAGGCGGTCTGTCCAGTGGCACTGTTAGGCTTAATAGCCGGGGTTGCTATCATTTCACAGGCACTGGATGGGAGCCATGGATGATTCCTCATGGTGGCAGCACTTTGCAGGTATAAATGCACTGCAATTCACCCGTCGCTGTCACGCCACACGCAGTGAAAAATACATTGCGGAGCAAAGAGGACACTGACAACATATCGACAGACAAGACAGAGCAGGTTACTTATGATATTAAACAAAGTCCCAGCTTTCAAACTGTGTAGTTTTTTTAAGAAATTCAAACAATGAAAACCGTTTTGTAGCTCTTTAATGTGTCGTGACAGATTGTTGTAGCGCCTCAGCTCAAGAGGCTCGTGAACTGATCATCTCTTCCTACTAGTTCATTTATAGTATCAAATAAACATGTATGAACATGAGAAGGAATGTTGTTTCAAACGCGGAAAGACGTCAATACACACCATTTTCAAGTTTAAGTCCACCGAGGTTAATCTTCTAACTCCTGACTGCTTTGTCGGACAAAATGGCGGATTCGGCGTTCTGATTGGTTAGATCGCTTGTCAATCAAACTCCCTGTGAAGGGTCAATTGCACAGTCCACCTGAGGAATCCCCATGAACCCCCTGACCGCCGCACGATCCAGGGTAGTGAGAGAGGAAAACTTTGAACAGATTTTGGCACTAATTTAGGGTGGGGCGATCTTCACGTCACACTCTGAGCCCAGAACCAATTGTCCAGCCACGATCACTCAGAACGAATCTAAGCACGCGGTGGCCTTGGAAAGCATGGCTGTCAACTCTGAATGCGATTCAGCGTGAGCAAACACCGCCGAAGTGGGAAGCTCAGCGTCATCTTCATCTCCAGAGAACGATAGCCCTCTCACTGTTGCAGATATCAACATCTGATCCTCATCTGAAGTGCCTAATGAAGCACTGGGTTGCCGTGGCAACAAGCGCCGTCAGCCAGCAGCTCACCGGAACACGACACGCTGAGGAGCAGGAGATCCGCAGTGTTATTCCTGGCAGAAAGCTCTCACTGTAACCCTCAGTCTCCCAAAGTGTTGAACAGACCAGCAGCTCTGCTTTTACACACAGGCAGTGGCTGGGCAACAACAAAGGGGACTCAGGACTTTACGAGAAAGGAGAGTCACAACCTGCGTGTCGATGTGATCCCATGCGAGAACATAAACCACCCACAAATGCTGTATCAACATGTCAGCTGACGTGCTGTGAGGATAATAAAAGATTAGGCTATTAGGCTTAGCTATCTTTGAAAATGTTTTTTTTTAGGTCTATAATACAATGAATTATAGGCCTATATTTAAAATTATTAAGAGGTTATATTATTTCCTAACATGTCTGCAGTCATCAATGAAAATTAAGCGCAGCTTTACTTCAAGCACCGACTTAAAAAAAACAACCTGTTTAACACAAAATACTATTCTTCTCGTTTGTTTCACTAGCCTATATGTACGGCCACAAGAGAAATAATGGAATAAATTAAGACAGTTATATACCGTTATCAGCATATTAGGCTATGTTGAAATTTGTCTCTGAGAGAATATGCTCCGTTAATGCAGCGTCAGACAGCTCCGTCACTTTTACTTTCACTTTCTGTAGTGAATACTGACAGAGGTTGAGACTTTTTCACCAGCGTAACTCTTGCGCAAAGTTGGCACGTTGCTTCTTGTGTGATATCCATTGGCTCCCCAATTCTTGGCTCCCGTTCTTGTTTTAAAACGGAAAGATTTCCAATATTATGGGATACAGCTATGCCACTACCTGTTAGCATCTTTACAACTAAAAACGCGAACGCGAACTTGCGCACTGCATAATGGGTGTCAACATTGCACTGCGCATGTGCCCCAGAGACTTCTGAATACGATTGAGAAAGTAGTCTGATTCAAGCATTTACATGGTCCTTTTTGCTGTTGGATCAGATTAGAAAAGGAATAAACCACCCCTTCCAATCCGATCGAAATTTCATTTGGATCGAGCTCAATCATATTGATTAAGGTGTTTACGTGAACCGTCAATCAGATTACAAATGGATTATTTGGGTGCATGTAAACGTAGCCATTGACAAGCATAGGGTATTGAATGTCAATAATAAACATAATTACTGTAAAATGCTGTTCATTTTTATTATTTGTGATGATTATATTACATCTGCACTCAAAAACATTGTTTTGCACTTTCAGGTGTAAAGAAAATAGATTGATTTTACTTTTATTGAAATAAAAATTTGTAGATCAATTTAAAATACTTCGGTTGAAACAACTTAACTATACCATGTGTCAAATCAACTAAAAGAAAATACATTATAGTAATGAGAATAAACTGTTTTTTTGTTTTTCAAGTCTCATAGGTTTTTGTCATATTGCGAGAATTCTCTCTAAGGCAAACTTGTGGAACACTGAAGAAGGCGGGGTTGAGTTTGAATTTTAATAAGGTGAGATATATATTGTTTGTTTGATTCAGTTAAAAAGTGCTGTAAGATTTAATTTTTATCCTAAGGTGTGGATTTCATTTTTTTTTTTTTGGCTATTCTCCGCTTAAATAATCTAACAATGCTGGCTCTTTATCTGGCTTTTGTATGAGATATGCAGGCATTAATATTTCTATAATTTCATCTGTATACGTAGACATACGGTGAAATATTTTTATGTGCTTAAAAATATTTTTTAGCTGTAAAACCTTTTTGAATCATGCTATATTTGAAACATGCACTAAGACAACATGCACTGATAAGCTGGTGAAGTGAATATCATTGATCATCTAACAAGGCCACATATTAAGGTCTGGGTAGATTTGATGGTAAGCAAACAATCAGTTTTCATAATCAAGAACTGACTGCAGCAGAAATGGGCAGGAATAAAGATCTGAGCAACTTTATCGAGGCCAAATTGTTATGGCAAGGGTCAGAGTAACTCTGAAACAGCAAGACTCTGAAACAGAGACCACAGGACACCTTCAGGGCTCTTATAGAGTTGGTGGGTCAGCGCTGTTTTAGCAGCACATGGAGGATCAACAGCATATTAGACATGTGGTCATAATGTTTTGACTCATCAGAGTATATCTTCAATATTAATGACTGATTATTATTAAGTATTTGTTGTATATTAAATAAAGTATGAACAGTCACAGTTCATCAAAACTATAAAACTACATCATACTTTTCTGTTGCTGTTGAATCATGTAATTAACTTACTGTCAGGGTGATTCAAATCTGGATCATCATCCACTGCAAAACACAAAATAAACACACACACAATGATATTAAAAAGCAGTACGAGCAATTTAAATCTATAAAATTTTAATTTTTTCATTTTAATACTTTTAGGGCGTCCATCCATGCTCTTGCTCCTATTGCAGCGTATTTCCCCCCTCTTCCGAACATCAGCTGCGGAGACAAATGCAAAGAGACGGAAATACCAAGTTAGTACAGATATCTTAATACAAACAAACTGAGGTTGAACAAAATTACTTCAATTTTCTCTTGTGTCACAATGTTAGAAAATTTTAAATGAAAAAAATGAAATACCTTTTTATTTTTTAGAATGAGACAAACATTTTTTTGCCTTTAATATCACTGAAATTAATGTATTACAGTGACTTCTGACCAAATTTCTGACAATGTGGACACACTGCGGGGATACACCATGCACTTTACAACTGAATTTCTTGGATGCTGAAATTTGGGGCCAAAATTGTTGATTTCAGTCCTGCTCCATCATTTTGAGTTACTTTGATACATAAATTAGGGATGCACCGATACCGATACTGGAATCGGCCTGTCACTGTGCTCATGTATGCATACTCGTACTCATTAAAATGCTTCCAGCATTTGACCCCGTCCCATCCTTTGAACCAGGTCGCTACTTTTAAATAAAACAATTCACATTTAAAACAAATATTCTCCTGCAATGTAATCTGTATGAAACTAAAGAGATGCACAATTTCTCCTTGCGAATGTGGCAAATGTTAATGCTTTCAGGGTGTTTCTAATACAACGGCTGAGAGAGTGACGGCAAATTTGACATAGCCTATTTCTCTCTTCTGATCAACGTAAGTAATCTATCAATATTTTTCCAATCTTTTGGAAAGTCGTAGAAATGACATATAGCTTAACAAATAAAACAAGACATTCTGTGGAATATTTGAATAGTTTTCTCAAAGTAGGCTAGGCTACTTATTGTCTCGATCTCACGACACGCACGGATGTACCTAAAAGAAAGAAACATCTTAATTCGATAAGAAATTCATTGGTCTGTGTTAAATAAGAGGCGATCTCTCGCTGGAATTAGTCGTTTTTGCTCGTTGCCGCGGTTATCAGTTCTTTTGGCGCTCGTGCACAAATGCGCAGCCTTTACACAGACGATCAAACACTTGTTCTGGTAAAAGCACAAAACAAAATGCACACAAAAATGTCCTTGCTCTTGATATACAATCACTGATGAACACCTTTGGTTTTAATGAGAAAAAAAAAAAAAAAAAACTGCGTTTGGACAAGTGTGTTTATATTCACGGACTGTTACCTCTTACCTGAAAAACATGTCCAAAGAAATCGGAATCGAAGTTTAGCACAACTCACCAGAACTAAGCAATGTTGGGGCATGTTGAGCTCGGCTTGTTCTTTCTGTAGCTTTCTCAGGTTGTTATTTTTTTAATAATTTATTGTACAAAAAATGGGTTACAAACGATTGATTATGAACTGTTCCATAATTCCTATTAAACTGGAAAAAAACAACAAAGTTATAGAAATAAGTATTATTTCTTGTTATTATTGGTAATATGTTATTGTTAACATGCCAAAAAAAAAAAAAAAAATTGGGGGATCGGGGCTGTGTTCACCGCCAAACTGTGGGATTCGTTGCTTCATCACCGCGGTAAGAAAAAAACCCATACCGTCACACCCCTTTGCAGCAGGTTCTTTTGCCACTCAGTCCAGCTGAGGGAGCGCATTGCGGCGGGAAAATGACGTCTATGCATACCCTCTATTTGACTTTGGCCATCTGCACTTGCAGTACCTGCGCAGGAGCTTACTACTACTACTACTACTACACTATAGTTATAGAAAACTAGACGTGACAATAATATATTAGGCTATACTTTAAATACTCTTTCAGGTCACATCACTCTTTCAGGGTTACATCACTAAACATGCGTGTTCTGGTATGTGACAGGAGTTGGCACTAGTGAGCATCCAATAAAGCCTTGCCACTTTCATGAGAAGAAGTCACACAGTTAGTACTGTTCTGACATGCTTTGAAGCGAAATTTTGTATTAACTGATTTGATGGGTAAGCTAACTGAGGTGACATTGCAGACTGTGTTTTTCAAGTGTTTATATTATATGTGTAATAGCTGTGTTAGTTTGTATATTATATGTGTAATCGCAGTGTTAGTTGTAGTTATCTTAAACAAATAACCGCTCCGGCGCTCCCGCTTCTGTGGCACGCAGGTACTGTGTGGATGGCTAAATACTAAAGCTACAGTATCCTTTATCATGATATCAAGAATAATTATGAATTGCTTATTAATATCTTCTTATAACTCACGAATAAATGGTTCACAGGTTTCCACTTTACATTAAGGTTCACTTTCGGACAATAAATCGGCCCTCCAATTTGATCAAAGAAAGAATTTACGTTTCGTTAAGATGGCTCTGATAGCAGCAAAGAAATGTATAGCTATACATTGGAAATCAGAAGAACCGCCCAGTCATGCTGTATGGCTTAGAGAACTTTTGTCTTATGTGCCTGTGGAAAAAAACATGTATAATCTGAAAAAAAGTATATATATATATATATATATATTTGTATTTGTATTTATATATTTAATTTATCATTATTATAATTTTACACATCAGCTCAAGGGCTTGTAATAGTGTCCATGTAAGAGTTCTGGCTCTTGAGGGGTTGGACAGGGGTGAGGGTATTTAGAAAAAAATGTTTACTTGTATACTGAACTGATTCTGTAAATTGTTCATGTGAAAATAATAAATATATTGATAAAAAAAGATTCAATTTCATCTTGCTAAACATGCTGCAGATAGGCATCATGACCTTTTTGGAGAGTATCATGGGTAAGACAGAAACTTCTGGTAAGCAACAATTCAAGAAAAGTGGCAGTCATTAGATATTAATAAGAAAACCACAAACACCCTTCAGTCTGATAGTCAATTTTTGCTGCATCATGAAATAAACCAGGAATCTGGTTTTGAGTTAAATAAGCGTTAATAAATACATTTATTAAGTATTTATAACATGTGAGTTAAAAACGGCTCACTATTTGGCAGGTATTGCGTTAAAGTCGGCCTTTTTATTCATGCAGTTATAACTGCTTATTAATGATTTATAATTCGTTTGTGACTGACTTATTACTCATTAACAAACAATGTAAAGTGTTACCCAAGCTACCCTTTGCTTTTTCTATTCAGCTAGTTAAGTAAAATTAAGGGGGCTTTCACACTGGCAGATTAGTTCGAAACGGGGCACGGTTCACATGAAAAATCGCTATGAGAGTTGTCATGCGAACCCGAGTGCGCACCGGGGTACTGAACCCGAGACTACCTGAAGGTGGTCTGAGTTCGGTTGCACTCGAACTGTGCCGCGGTTCCCATGAATATGAAAGCAACACAGACTCGGGTGCGCACTTGTTCAGGAAGTAAAGTAACCTGCACATGGGTTTTCACCGATTATAATGTATTTGCTTCAATAAAACATGTAAGAGATGATAGTGTTGATGATTTACCTTGGATTGGAGCAGGAGTGAGCCTGCAGTGTATTTGCGCTTTGCGAGTGAAATGAATGGCAATCAGCTGTCTCCTCAAAACTGGCTGCTTGCAAACAGCACAAAACCATCTACATGCGATGTACATACCAGGGCCGTGCACAGACCTTTTGAGGGGCATGTGCTGAAACTGAAAAAGGGCACCCCCCGCCCCCACTCACTTCCAAATAAATAACACAAAATAAATGTCCCTCTCTATGGCTATGATGAGAAAGTCTGAGAGTCTCTCCTCTGAGCAGAGACTTCGGAGTTGGTTCTTAATTATCAAAATAGGAGATTATACTATAGCCATACCGTTAGCATATCCAACATGCAGTGGCGTGCACAAGGGAGGGGGCTTGAGCCCCTGCCCCTTTGATCGCGAAAGTGAAAGGGCCCTT
Organism: Hypophthalmichthys nobilis; assembly: GCA_037950665.1. Classification (NCBI taxonomy): domain Eukaryota; kingdom Metazoa; phylum Chordata; class Actinopteri; order Cypriniformes; family Xenocyprididae; genus Hypophthalmichthys; species Hypophthalmichthys nobilis. The sequence continues at coordinate 43,125,867 of CM075475.1, forward strand.
TGCGGCCGGTCGCATCGCGGTGGTCGGGAGAACAATCGACCCCCCACGTCCCCCACATTTTAAAACCATGTTTTACTATCTTTATACATGTGAAGACAAGCGGGGAAGTATACAATACTACATTAAAAAAAATTATCTAGCGAGCAAACACAAGCCTATTAAAATCGTAAACATTAACCATGCTGTGAGACCATATATAATATGATTAAATGTTAATAAATTAAGTGTGTCAGCAGATAGCCATCATAAATCAAACAAGAAATTTCTTAGAAATATATTTTACCTAGCTGACGACGAGGATCACTCAGTCGTTTTGTGTCAAAGTCAAATGCAGTTACGCCGGGTTTTTGACCAGCGAATGTGTTCAAATGTGCAATTTGTCCGTCATTAAAACGACGGCATCACATTACGTCATCATCAATAGGTTATGAGCGCTCAGTTTTTCCTGTTGTAAAATTCGTTTGGCCAAAATCTCAATTTACAAAAGATGTAATAATACTGTATGCACAGGCTATTTAAGGCTATTTGTAGGGTATTGGCTATGACTAACTTAGCTGGCAAATGCTAGCCCCCTCCCTCTCTCTCCGCCGCCGGTCTGGTCTCAGGCCTCACATGCATAAAATATGAGCCTTTATAGACATACTAGTGTTTCTTTCGTAAAGACAACGTTGCACTTATTCAAACAACAAGATATTTATTTACCGTTGCAAGACGATCAGCTACTCTGCTGTGGAACTTCAGTTCGCTGCACTCAGGGGGCGGAGTTAAGAGGTTTGACTGACAGTTTGAGCGGATCCAAAAAGATTTTGTCACAAGCTCTTTTTTAATACCTTTAATTGGCTAAATATATTTGTAAAACAGACAGACAGACGTAAAGGGTGACCAATAGCAATGATTTATTGAAGAAAATAAATAAATAAAACGCCTCCAAAAAAAAGGGGGCACTCCGAAGTGTAAGGACAAAAAGGGCATATGCTCTGCACAGGTTGAGCCCTACCTGTGCATGTTCCTGGCACATACAGTAAGTACAAGTGTCGTTTACTCTGCTGTACATAATAGCACCACATTAATAAAAACACAATTTACCAACCCGCGTTGTTTTCTGTCATGCTCCGTGCATGTCTGTGATGATGCAAGATGAACGCAAACGCACCAGGGTTCGATAGAATCAATTTGAGTGTGAAACCAGACCAACGCTGCGGGGGGCACCGGGAACAATCACGCCCAGGCTCGGACCGCGACAAACGAGCCCAGTGTGAAAGCCCTCTAAGTTAAGTGGTGGTATTTTTTTTTCATGCCATGATATTAAGAGCATTTCTAGTACATCAGCAAATTTAAAAGTTGGTCATATTCCCTATATTCACTGTAAATCTAAGATTCTAAGACTTAAAATGAGATGCATGAACTGCATTTGCTAATTGGCTCATCCAGCCCAAAATATAAGCCTTTTTAATGCTATTTGAGCATAAGAAACAATATTTTTGGTATAGTTCATGTCAGATTTGTTGCTGAATTGAATAGTGTTATTTAAATATGCACGCTTTTTTTTTGCGATTTCAGGATTTCCTCATTCAAATAGGTAGGACTTCTTCTTGGATGCCCGAAATGGCTGCCTGGCGTCGCTGCAAATATGGCTGCCAAAGGTGAACAGAATTTCCTTGACCGAGTCTTCGCTCCTACCCACTGCTGATTTACTTAGCCTCATCCAAACACACCCATCTCTGCTCCTCTGCATTTTCCTCCTGCCTTCTTCTCAGCCATCTCCACAGTGGCCCCTAGCATGAGGCTGCCTCTGCAATAAGGAACGTCTAGGGTTCCTCCTTTGCCTCTTCTTCCTATAACTTTCCTTTCAGTAGCACTGAACCTAGCGTGAGGCTACCTCCGCAAATAGTGCCTGCCTCTGCTCTACCCTTCACTAGCTATCCACTACCTACATCAACTCAAATGCCATCTTACACCCTCTTCACATCTGCCCTAGTACAAACCCTGACCCACAACACCACCATGGAACTTCTGCTTGTCTCATTTTCAGGAGCCTAAGCATGGTTCGCTGGATTTTTGGCCCATATGTTGAGCATTCCAAAGATCTCAGACCCTTCTAAAAAGAGAACCGATAGCATCTCAGCTGGTGGTCTGAGCACGGTTCACTGAAATGTTCATCGTGATACAAAAAACGCCTCTGAAAACACCTTAAAAGATGACATTAAATAATTTACATTCTAATTTCTTAAATTATTTTTTTTTTTACATTTATATTTCAACCAAAACATGGCCATTTCTACTTAGCCTCTTGTTTAGTGCTCCAACATTATCAAGCTTGTGTTCTTGATCCCGTCCCTTTGCTTTTCACTCTGTTTAATGAATAAAGATGACTTCTAAATTACTGTGAATTTTTTGTTTGGCTGTTAGGTGTTTTATATTGTTTTATGTCTATTAAAAATAGCCTATCACAACGTCATCATGATGACAACATTATACACCGGGCCCAATATATAATTTTCATGAAGACAAAATTCCCATGCCCTTTGCCTCAGTGGAGTTTTGACATTAAATGTTTCTCAGATCTCATTGAAAGCAATGCGGTACGGCCGCGTCGCTGGGACATTCTAAATATGCTATAGCATATTTTTTGCACTGAAGTAAAAATAAGAAACATTTCTAACAAAACGTTTCTAATTATTTATTGAAACATACATTAAATAATTAAAACACTAATAACAAGTTTGGTAAAAATATACTATTTAATGCTCAATATGCTCGTCCCTATAGTTCATTTTTCTAGCTAACTAATGAGCTAATTTTCCTGAGTTGTCAGGGTTATGCCTGTTTTGAGTTTGTTTTTGATCTGTTTCCCTGTTCTGTTCATGTATGAGTTTGTTTTTCTTTAGTCACATGTTCTCTTTTGTTCAGTTTCCTGCCACTTGTTTGTTCCCATGGTTACCCTCATTGAGTTCATTTGTCCCAGCTGTGTCTCATTAATTATCTTGTTAGCTCCCCTGTTTGTTATTGTATTTAAACCCTGTGTTTCTCTCAGTTCTCTGTTTGTCCTCATCATTGTTTAGTTGGTTATTGTGTCCAGTTCTAAATGTTTTATGGAGTTTTGAGTTTGTTTAAATAAAGAAAGCTGCTGCATCAAGATCCTGATTATATTCATTTGTGCTGCAACCGTGACAGAAGGACAGACCCAAACGATATGGATCTTGCAGCTGAAAACACCATCCTGGCTGAGGACAGTCTGTGGGGATTGAGGCAGAGGGGTTGTCCTTTGGAGAGGTATGTGGAGGAGTTTCTCAAGCTCTCCCATCGGCTGAGCTGGCCTGACGCCTCTCTCATTGTGTTTTCTCTTGGGTCTGGATGAGGATTCGCTATAGCGAACCTGCTTGTTATTTCTATCTAACCGAGTCTATTAATCTTATTCTCTATTTAAATGGTTCTAATTTTGAAGTTGAAGAAGGTAAGAAAGAAAAGTATCTTCCTCACCCAGCCCCATCGAAAAAGTGGCCTCACCAGCTCACCCCATGCCGGTACCTTCCACATACCGCTCCAATGGATCGTCCATTTCTGCCCTCCTGTGTTTCCCCGAGCACGTAAATGGGTCTCTAACAGCGTTATGTTTATTTTATGATCATGAGACTTAAATAAGTCTAATTATTACTGATTGGTTTTTAAATACCATAACCACATTTAAATATAAACATTGGCAACAAATAAAGTTTAACATTTTGTTACAATAAATACTTCTCTTTTTTTTCTTTTTTTTTTTAAGCATATAGTCATGGATCAGTTATGGGGACACTCAGACTTATGCAAGGTTAATGGAGCTAATTATGACTCAATGTAATTTTCTCAGTCCTCTACATTACAAAGACTGAATGCACATCCATTACTACTGTTTGATTTAGTCAACAATCTGGCTTATTTTTTTGTATGAACAGGCAAGTAAATTCAACAAAAGTCATGGTCTCTTCACATCAGAGTGAGAAACAATGTATGGCTCAAAGGTCCTATAATTTTTCACTAATGTTATAGTCATATGAAAACATTTCAGTTTCAGTGTCAGGAGTGTTTATTGACTTACTCTTGTAAACTATAATAAGTTTAGATTTGCTTGTAAGATATGCTGTTATTGGGTAACAGACTATTATTAGTAGTGCACTCCCAATAACAGATGCTGGTTTGCAGAATAGCAGGGAAGATCTGTCCATTTAAAGGGCATGTAGAATGGAAGGGCACAGCCTTATTGCCCGATTTATCATCTGTTTGTGGTATTGATAGTGAAAGTTTGCTTGCTTTTTAATCAATTTCAATTTTTAAGTTTTTAAACACTTTATTAATTAGGATTTTTCATTTACCCAACACTGACACTACTGTTAAAACAAAAACAAACTGCAAAGAGTAAATCTAATTTCTAGCTTAAGATCACATTAGGAATTAGGATCACATTAGGATCATGAATGTTTCATGCAGACTTTGCGCACTCACATCTGCCTTCCCTGTTAGCCATTCTGATGTTGTCAGTGTCTTCATCCAGTGCTGCAGTTCATGCCAACATCTGAGCTTCCTTTGGGGCTGTTTTATTGTTCATTTCATTCACATCCATTTCAGGCTTGAGAAACCGGTTAGTTCTACAAAAAAAAAAAAAAAAAAAGGAGTGAGAAGATGAGAAGCACAGAAATAGCCGTTTTTGTAATACTTGTACTGTATATTGTAGAGCTGAACATCTTAATTTCTATCATTTTACACGGGCTTGGGCCAGGCTCAGGCTTGCGCAGTAAATGAGCGGTCATGTGATGCGTTTCGATTAGCATGAGAAAGATGCGAAAATGGATGCTGAGGAGGTGAAACGGAGGCTTGCCTCTGGCGATTACGTTTTGGTTGCACCAGCAACTAAAGCAAAGTCTGAGGTGTGGAAAAGTTCTGACCATGTGCATAATGAGAATAATGAGCCAGTGGGTTATGTGAAATGCAAAAAATGACAGCAAAATGACAGGGAATTCGTCACTGATAAGGCATGTTGATCGAAGCTGTTCAACACCTGCCAGTGCCCAGGATCAACCTACAATAAAATCGTTTGTTACAGCATCAAAACCCATCCCTGCAAAGGTGAAACAAACGATGACAGAGAAGTGTGTCTGCTTTTGCCGTAAAGATATTAGGTCTTTTAATATCATAAATGGCGAGGGGTTTGAAGAGCTGGCACAAGAACTAATTAATGTCGGGGCTGTGTATGGGAGGGTTCCCGTAAACTCTTATTCCCCGCCATGTGACAACTGCAAAGAGGTCCACTGACATGGCAGAAGAAAAGAGGGAAGCTTTAGTACAGAAACTTAAGACTTTGTTGAAGGATGGCACAGTCGCAATGACCACAAACATGTGGACAGAGGATTATCGGATTATAAAAATTAGTTATTTGACAATCACATGCCATTTCATAAGTGAGGATATGGAACTGGTGAATAAAACCCTGACAACTACAATGTTCCCTTTGGAAGAGGCAAAGACGGGAGAAAATATCATACGGGAGATATTGAAACTACTGGTGACAAAGTTTGGCCTTGATGCTTCCTCTCTCAGCAAAATTGTATGAGGGGGCAAACATTAAATTAGCTCTGCGGCCATACCACAGATTGGACTGCATTGACCATGTCATTAATACGGTACTGCGCCATGAACTCAACATTGCCGAGTTATCCAAAGCAGACGGTGCTCCGGACATAGGAGATCCCATTTCTGCTGCTAAATCATTAGTCAGGTACGTTAAACAGTCGGGGTTGGCTGCGCAACATTGCTGCAAATGGGAGACACTCGGTTCAGTACGGTGTACCTCACACTGACTTCTATACAGGCCATTTATCATGAGCTCCATGAAAAACTGGAGGCACGAGAAAATAGCACCGGACACACTGGGCTTTTTGATAGACTTTCTGAAGCTGTTCTATAGAGCACAGCGGGAACTTGAGGGAGAGAAGTATCTAACACTTAATCGTGTGTGTCTCTGGTGTGAGAAACCGAAATGCCACTGTCAGCCCAATGCCCTGGACTCCCCTCAGCAAGCTGTCGTGCGTAAATGGCACGAAGACTGGCTCATGCGTAAAGTGATAATACAGGACCTCCACAAGATCTCAACAATCCTCTGGCCAAAATTTAATCAGCTGAGAATGTTGTCACACTCAGACATGAATGCCATACATGCTCATGCCCGCACTCTTCTGCAAGCCATGGCTGCAGGTGCACTAGATGTGGAGATTCGTGACCCAGAGCTCTCTGGAGTCAAACCCACTCTTCCTCCGGCAAAAAGAGCTAATTTTGCGGAGTGGGAAAATGTACAGCAAGCTGACTGGGAAGATGATGAGGTCACTCGCTACATTAAAACGGCGGTCATGGAAAATGAAATGGATGTTCTTGGCTGGTGGAAGATCAACAAACCATCCTACCCAAAACTTGCAAAATTAGCCAGATCAGTACTATGCATCCCGGCCAGTAGCAGCAGCAGTGAAAGGGTGTTCAGTGCTGCTGGATGCACCATCAGTGAGCGCAGGACCGCGCTGAAGCCATCTATAGTGGATTCAATAATTTTCCTCCACAAAAACATGTAGCCTAATCTTGGTGAGTAAAGGTTTTTCAAATTATAACTAAATATTAATTGAGTCTTAAATGCATAATGTAGACAGAGTATATAGGCTAATGTTGGCATTATTCTTTTATTAAATTTCAGCTGCTATTCACCACCGCGTTGAGGCCGGATTGTGGAGAGAAGTGGCGAAGCAAATCTTTATCTTAATTTCGTTATTGCCAAATACCCATCTTAATTTAGAATTTATCTTAATTTGTTAAGAAAGACTCATTTTTATTGGCATGTTGGCCTATTTATAGGCTAAGTGTATGCCTAGGCCTATTTAGAGTGCTGAGATGTTACAATGTTACAGAGGATTTATTTTATTTCTTTGTTCCAACTTCCAAGTGGCCTATAGCCTACGTTAGTCATGCAGGTCCTAAGCTGGTCCAGGACAGGACCAGCATGAACCAGCTTAGGACCAGCATGGACCAGCATTGGACCAGCATAAACCAGCTCCAAAACCTACCTTAACCAGCATATGCTGTTTTTTTTCAGCAGGGATGGCGTGAAGAAAACAGATAAACCACATATCGTCACAATTGTGTATTTATTATTTTCAAAAGTGTCGATCTGCATGTTATATCCATGGTTTTAGCAATCTCTGGAAGCCTCTGTTAGTTCCTGGAATGTCACATGGTATGCCTGTTCTTCACTAAGTGTCATTTGTGGACTAAATGTGCACAGAGCACCCTCCGGCTGCAAGTATGACTTGAAAACACAGTAGATCAGAGTAATCCAGCGCTCGTAATAAGGACAACAGCCCCAGCTAACCAAAATATGTGACTGTTACGTAACTGCAACGTAATTTGTTGACCAAACTTTCGTCGTGGCGACGTAACTAGTTACGTTGTGGCAACCGGAAAAGTGAAATTCCCGGATACATTGCCACAATGTAGCTTTGTGACATTGCCAGTTAGTAACTGCGCTGTCGTGGCAACGTTGTGTATCAATAGTTGTGTGTTGGTAATCAGTTGGTAATTTTTATATTTATTTATTTTTCTATGGGTGGGCATGCAGTAGTTTAACCTAATTTATGTCTTCAATTGCCCAAACTAAATTTAAAGGCTATTCCAACAGCTGTGAACGATGAATGCAGACTCAAAATGAATTCAATTCATTTATTTTGAAAAACACACAAGACATGAACAAAAATCCGAATAAAAATAATAAAATACACCCAAACTATAAATAAAAACAAAGCCTACAGCGAAACATAAAATAAAAGCATTCAAGACGTTTTGCATTCTGTATCATTAAAAACATATGCTATGCTAGCGTAACATTTTGCTAACATATATTTCAGACGATCAAGGAAAGACACCATATAATCACAGAGGTAAAAATATTAACAAAAGTACTTAAAGTAGACTGTGGGTAATGTTACTTAACCAATCTGACGCAGTTGTTGAACTTTATTGATATAAAACTGACGAGAAACAGAGAGAAATGTCGACGCTGTCCTCTCCAGCAGCTTGAATGTTTTCGCGGTTGCCATGGCAACTCTAATGGCCACCAGCACAGACATAAACATAACAAAAAAAAAAAGTTTAGCCAGGCTTTGTGTCATTATGCCAACGTTAGCCTCATAAATTGTTACGAAATAAAAAGTTTCACACCTCAGAAAAATTTACTTTACTCTCTTGACAACATACATGTCACGTCACTATTCACTGTATGTCACGTCACTACTCACTATATATAAAAAGCAGTCATCCAGATTCTGACTTGGTGAAAAGAAACAATTTTTTTTTTCTTAAGGGAAATTTCAGTCTTGTGTCTGACGTTTAATTACACGTTTTAAATAGCAAATTCTGGTAATAATAACAACATTTCACGAGTTCACATATCCATATAATTAAATAGAGTAAAGTTATGCGTATTTGGCGTGCTGTCCAGGGAGAGGGCTCCGAGCTCAGAATTTTGGCCCGATCCCAGAGTACTCCCCCCGGTGTGGTAAAAGTAGATAGAACTAGAAGTGAGGAGATGGGGTGGAGGAGGGTTGCTGATAAACTCTCAGATGAACAGAGGTAAGTCTGCTGAATTTATACCTCTTGACATTGGTTGAGTTGATTATCTGAATGCTCTCCACCTGTGCTAATTAGGTTAATTATCTGAACTTGCTCCTCCCGAACTTTGTTAATAAAACATCATATAAAGAACGTGTAAATGATAATGAAATTACGAGCACATGACGTTGCTGTTACGTTGCTAGTAAGTCATGGAATGACCATTATATTACGAATAGAGTACGTATCTGGAACGTCCTTGGTTTTCTTATAATGTTAGGAGATCGTACTGACGACGTTGTGATATGGTAATTTGATGGTAATAATATTACGGGCATACAACGTTGTAGTTACGTTACTAGTAAGTCATGGAATTACCAATATATTACGAATAGAGTACGTATCTGGAACGTTCTTGGTAATCTTATAACGTTAGGAGATCGTACTGACGACGTTGTGAGATGGTAATCTGAAGGTAATGAAATTACTGGCATGCAACGTTGTAGTTACGTTGTCAGTAAGTCATGAAATTACTAAAAAGTACGAATACATTACGTAACTGTTACGTCGTGTGTTAACTGGGGCGCGTTATGGGTAAAAATTAGGGATGCACGGATACCATTTTTTTAAAGACAGAGTACGAGTACCGATACTTTTTTCTAGTACTCGCTGATACCGATGCCTATGTATTTATTAATTTCTCTCTCTCTTTTTTTTTTTTTTGGTGATGTTGCAGTTTTCAAGCACAACACACTGAGACTAATGAATGTAAGACAACCTCTTTATTATTACTCTAATTAAAAAAGTAATAATTTTTATGTGCTTGTCACAAACTTAAAGAGCAAACATTTAACAGTGTCCAATAACCTTCAAGGGCATAATTAGCAATATACATAATTGTTGTTATATAAAAAGAAATTTACAAATACAACAAATACTATAGAGATACAAATAAATAAACTTCTCTTTCATACAGTAGGTTTATTTACCATGTATACATTTATTTAACATATTTTGTTGTTTTATTAACATAATGACAAATATAGGCTACGGTCCCTTTAAGACCGAATCCATGGATACTGACACATATCCTGTTTTCACCCAAATATTTACGTCCACTTAAGTCATAACTGACTGTATTTACATTAGATACTCCACACGATGGACATTTTGACAACTATGTGTGCATTTGACCATTCAGGCGCAAGGTGAACTGATCGCGCGCTGTCTGAGAGAACGTACTCGGTTACGAACGTAACCTCGGTTCCCTGAGATACGGAACGAGTACTGCGTATGGGGAAAAACTCCTTTTTTCCTCGATGATGAAGCCTTTTTCAATAATGCAGTGTAACTGCACAGCCATTGGTTCAAACTGGAAAACTTTGAAAAAAAATGGGCGGGGCGACGGGCTATATAAGCGAGCGTTTCGCCATAGGATTTCAGGTCATTCGACTGAAGCGACGACACTGAAGCCGCAGCCGCGTGGCAAGGCATAGAACGCAGTACTCGTTCCGTATCTCAGGGAACCGAGGTTACGTTTGTAACCGAGTACGTTCCCTTTCGATACTTCACTCGTACTGCGTATGGGGAACGAATTCAACCGCGCCGTGCCAAGGAAGGGAACGACTGGCTTATCTTGGACACTGGAGGGGTCCAGGGGACAAGTGAGGAGGCCGAAGCCTAGAACCCTAAGTTACACTAGCTAGGGGGGAGTTGACCCCCTAGAATAGCATGATGACGGAGCTCGACTGAGGCCGTCGTATCATACTGAAAGGACCCGAGCATGCAAGGTCGGAACGTCCAAGTTATAAAATCTGACAAAAGTGGACGGCGAGGACCAGCCGGCTGCCTCACAGATGTCTTTCATGGAGACACCACTAGACCAGGCCCACAAGGAGGCCATCCCTCTAGTGGAGTGGGCTCTTACTCCTATGGGGCAATGAAGGCCCATAGAGGAGTAGCACAGAGCAATAGCATCGACTATCCAATGGGAGAGTCGTTGCTTCGAGACCGGGGACCCTTTGGTGCGGCCACCAAAGCAGACAAAAAGCTGGTCAGATAGCCGAAACGGCTGTGACCGCTCAATGTAGATTCTCAATGCCCTTACCGGGCAGAGTAATTCCAACTCTTGCTCATCCAACGAGGGAGGCAGTGCTGAGAGGGAAATGACTTGTGCTCTGAACGGGGTCGAGAGCACTTTGGGAACATAGCCATGTCTGGGCTTTAAAATGACCTTCGAGTCGTTGGGCCCAAATTCAAGGCAAGCAGGGCTCACGGAGAGGGCCTGCAGGTCGCCAACACGTTTGACCGATGCTAGAGCAAGTAGCAGAGCGGTTTTGAGTGTTAATGGCCGAAGGTCAGCTGACCGCAGCGGCTCAAAGGGGGGCCCTTTGAGTGCTCTGAGGACCAAAGAAAGGTCCCAGGTGGGGACAGTGAGAGGGCGGGGGGGGTTTAACCGCCTAGCACCTCTCAGGAAACGCACAATGAGGCTGTGTCGACCTACTAATTGGCCAGCAATCGGAGCGTGGAATGCTGCAATGGCTGCTACATATACTTTGAGCGTGGAAGGGGTGAGGCCCTTATCCAGATGCTCCTGGAGAAATGACAGTATCGGAGACACGTCACACTCAACAGGATCCTCGTTTCGTGCAGAGCACCAATCAACGAAGACCGACCATTTCTGGGCGTAGAGGCATCTCAGAGAAGGCTCTCGCCTGAGAAATGGTGTTTAGTACGTCCCGGAAGGTTTAACGGCTCCCATCGAGGGACCATAGGTGTAGCGCCCATAGTTCCGGCTGTGGACGCCAGATTGTCCTGTTCGCCTGAGAGAGGAGGTCCCGTCTCAGGGGGATCGGCCATGGGGTTTTTGTGGAAAGCCTGAATAGCTCCGAGGACCAAACTTGGCTCCTCCAGAGCGGGCCACCAAGAGGACTCTGTGCTTGTCTTCCTGATTCGCCTGATGACTTGAGGATCAGAGCGATCGGGGAAAGCATAAAGGAGGAGGCTGGGCCAGTTGTGGGCCAGCGCATCTGTTTCCTTCGAAAAATAGGTTGGGCAGTGAGAATTGTCTTCTGAGGCAAAGAGGTCGACTTGTGCCTTCCCGAAGATTTCCCAGATTAAGAGAACCGTCTGGGGGTGAAGCATCCACTCGTCCGAGGGGACATTGCTCCGAGATAGCATATCTGCTCCCAGATTCGTTCTGCCTGGTATGTGTGTCGCTTTGAGCAACCGCAGCCTGGGTAATGCCCATTCCAAGAGGGACTTTGCCAGTGCGCAGAGGCGGCTGGACAAAAGGCCGCCTTGGTGATTTATGTAGGACACCACTGTCATGCTGTCTGATTGGACTAAGACGTGGCACCCCTTCAGGATGGCCTGGAAGAAGTAAAGGGCTCGACATACTGCCAGCATCTCGAGGCAATTTATGTGGAGATGGCTCTCCTCGTGTGACCACGAGCCGAAGGCTGGTCTGCCCTCACACAGAGCGCCCCAACCCCAGTTGGACGCATCTGTCGAAAACACCGTCCTTCTGGAAACTGCCTCTAGGGGTACCCCGCGGCTGAACCAGATAGGGTTCATCCAAGGTTTCAGGGCTGTTAAACAGGCCTGATTGACCCTGACACGAAAGCGGCCATGCCGCCAAGCGTGAGGTGGGACCCGGAATTTCAGCCAGTGTTGCAGGGGCCGCATCTGTAGAAGGCCGAGCTGCAAAACCGGGGAGGCGGAAGCCATCAGCCCTAACATCCTCTGGAAAAACTTCAGAGGGAGACAGGCTTTGTTCCTGATGGAAGCCACGAGCTGCTGAATCGTGAGGGCGCGCTCTGGAGAGACTATAGCCCTCATTCTGACTGAGTCAAAAACTGCACCCAGGAACGTAATCCGTTGGCTGGGGAGCAGTGAGCTCTTGGCAAAGTTGACCCTGAGTCCCAGGCACTCCAAGTGGCTGAGGAGCACGGATCTGTGATGATCTAGCTCGGTACGTGACTGGGCCAGAATGAGCCAGTCGTCGAGGTAATTCAGAACCCGGATTCCCATCTGTCTTAGAGGGGAAAGCGCCGCGTCCATGCACTTTGTGCGAGGAGCTAGGGACAGCCTGAAGGGAAGGACTGTATACTGGTAAGCCACGCCCTCAAATGCGAATCTCAAGAATCGTCTGTGATGGGGGGCTATCTGGATGTGAAAGTAAGCATCTTTCAGATCCAGCGAGAAGAACCAGTCCTCGAGGCAAATCTGCGTGAGGATCTGTTTCAACGTTAACATCTTGAACTTCCGTCTCATGAGGGAGAGGTTCAGGAGTCTGAGATCTAAGATGGGTCTGAGACCGCCATCTTTCTTGGGGACAAGGAAATAACGGCTGTAGAACCCCGATTTGCTCTCTGAGGGGGGAACTATTTCTATGGGTCCCTTTCCTAACAGAGTCATCACTTCGGCATGGAGGACATGAGCGTCGTCCGAATTCACCAAAGTGGGAATCACCCCGCTGAAACGCGGGGGTCTTCGGGCGAACTGCAGCGAATAACCGTGGTTTATTATCCCCAGAACCCATTTTGACACCCCGGGGATGGCCTGCCAGGCCTCGGCCCGCGTGACAAGGGGTTGAATGGCGTCGGATGACAGACCGCTGTGTAGGGGCCTGTGCACCGACGAATTTGGAAGAGGAAAAGTGCTCTCTTTTTGAGAATGTAAATTTTTTATCGTGTTCGCCATAACAACGGCGTTTTGCGTGGGCACAACAGCAGTGGGCCCAGGACGCAGAACAAACACTTTTTCCCGACACCGGAACTGAACGGGTGGTGGGGGCGAGTCGTGAGAGCTTTCGGGCGGTCCGCCGCAGCGGGACTTAGCCCCTTCCTCTTTCTTCCCGTGTGATCAGGAAGACTTTGGAGGCGTCGGGTCCAGCACAATCTTAGGTCGTGGGCCCTGGCGTCTCGGGAAGGAAGGGCGCTTAGCGGGACAAGCTCGCTGTCGCTGCTCCTTAGGGGGCGCTGCTTGGGAGGTAGAAGGAGCAGGCTTGCTCTGGTGCCGAGTCGGCGCAGTCCTGGGGCGACTCGAGGCAGAGGCTGAGCTGGAGCGCTTGGGCAGGAAGTGTCGCATGGCCTGGGACGACTTCTGCGCCACGGTGAAGCGCTCAGTAAATCCTTCTACGGCTGGCCCGAAGAGACCGGCTGAGGGGACTGGGGCGTCGAGAAAGGCCACCTTGTCGCTTTCTTTGATCTCAGTCAAATTGAGCCAGAGGTGGCGCTCTAGCACGACCAGGTTGGCCATGGAACGTCCAATGGCCTGGGCTGTGGCTTTCGTGGCACGCAGGGCTAAATCTGTAGCGCTGCGGAGGTCGCGAAAGGCGGGTGCGTCGGTTCCAGACTCGTCCAGGGAACGGAGGAGCTTGGCCTGGAACACCTGGAGAATGGCCATGGTGTGAAGCGCTGAAGCAGCTTGACCCGCAGAAGAATAAGCTCTGCCAGCCAAGGCGGAGGTTGTTCTACAGGGCTTAGAAGGAAGGGCTCTTTTGTTCTTCCACCCCACGGCCGCGGGGGGACAGAGATGAGCGGCCACGGCTTCGTCCAGGGGCGGCATGTGCTCGTAACCCTTCTCCTGAGAGCCATCGACTGAAGTGAGAGCTGTGGAAGAGGAAGTGCGTAGGCGGGCTGAGTAGGGAGCGCGCCACGACTTGGTCAGCTCGTCGTGAACTTCAGGGAAGAACGGCGCAGAGCGCTGGCGGGGGGCCTGACGACGACGCAGGAACCACTCGTCCAGTCTGCTGCGCGTTGGCTCTTCAGGTGGAGCCCACTCGAGATCAAGTTCCTCGACAGCCTTGGAGAGGACGCGGAATAACTCGGCGTCCATCCCAGCTCTGGCATCTATGGGCTCCAGTGACGGCAGGTGGGCGGGGTCTTCAGGATCGCCGACCCATTCCTCCGTTTCAGAAGCTGCCAGTGACATGGAGTCATCAAGCGGCTCGTCCTCTGATCCGCCGAAAGAGACGAGGTCGCTCGCTTCAGCCGAGGGACGCAGCTCAGGGCGGGAGAACAAGACGGGGGACGGTTCTCTCGTGGGAGAGGGTGAGGCACGCGGGAGCTGAGCCGGTGTGAGCTCACACGACTCCGGGCGCTGAGCCCCTCTGCCCCGCTGTTTCTTCTTCACGGGTTCGCGAGAAGAAGACGGGAGGGCGCGAGGGGCGGGACCGCTTTCATTGAAGAAAGCGATCTGCGAGTGCAGAGAGGCGAGACTCATACTCTCGCAGTGAGAGCATGAAGTCTCAGTGAGCGCCGCCTCAGCGTGGGACTTGCCCAGGCAAAAGACGCACTCACCGTGCCCGTCATCATCATGCAGAGGGGCTCTGCATGTGCCACAGCTGTGGCGTGGCATTTGCAGCAACGCCGCCGCCGTGAAAACGGCGATTGTGGGGCTCTTTTAGAGCGGCGAGAACCGCGGGAAAGTGCTTTTTCAGGTGCGCCGGATGGCGGCAGGAGACGCGCTGAGAAGGCGGCCGGAAGCGGGAGGCGGGCGGCTCGAGAGAGCGCTCGAGGGCGGCAGTCTGCGAGGGCGCCGGCGTTGCGTTCGGCGATCTCAGCTGGTCCGCTGCAGTGCCTCTTCAATGGCGGAGAGCTCGTTCCAGCAGGCGAAGGCGTTCAGCTCGACGATCCAGCGAAGAGATGCGTTGTCGTCGCTGAAGGAAAGAGAACTGAAATCCTATGGCGAAACGCTCGCTTATATAGCCCGTCGCCCCGCCCATTTTGGCGGGCTTCGGCGCCGCATCGCCATAGGCTCGCGCAGCTATGCCGCACCGTCATTGGTTCAAAAAGTTTTCCAGTTTGAACCAATGGCCGTGCAGTTACACTGCGTTATTGAAAAAGGTTTCAGCATCGAGGAAAAAAGGAGTTTTTCCCCATACGCAGTACGAGTGAAGTATCGAAAGGGAACTGGGATCGCGCGCAAGAAAGAGAGAGAGCGCGTGCGAGAAAGAGAGAGAGCGCTTCTGGTCTGTGTCATTCAGCGCGATTCCGCCTATCCCGCCTTCACTAATCGATAACGAACTGTAATCGAAAGCATGCAGTTCGCAATGTGTGGTTTGTCATCATTAATTATTTCCACACCTCCGAGGCTGACATTGTTTCTGCTGTTGTCGTCTGTGTCTCTGTGCACGGAAAATTCTGTCAGTTACGTCACGTGAGGTATCGGTCTTTGGTATCAGGGGTATTTTTACGAGTACGAGTACAAGTTCATGAGCTTGGTATCGTGCATCCCTAGTAAAAATTGAATAAATATTACTCTTCTGTATAGAAAATTGACAAACGTATGAGAACACATCAATATTTCTCAAAATGTGCATGTTTTTAAGCTTAAAGCCCTGAGGGATGTCGAGTTTTTTCATGACGATCTCACAAGAGTTTTTTCCTCAATGGCTGAGGCTGATGCTCATATTTCAATGAAAAGGTAATGACTCAGTTTTTCATATTCATAACTCCCGACGCATATTAACAAATAACGGTCACTATACGATATTGAGAGTAAAACAGAGATTAAAAATTGAAGCTTGAGTCAAGGTAAGGCCCAATTACAGCTCTAGCGTAGATTGATGACGCAGTGAATGAGCTATATCAGGGGCGCCGTTGACACGGGGGGTCAGAACCCCCGCAGTTTTAAAAAGACAGAAATTGACCCCCGCACTTTTGATAAGGGCTGATTAGTCAGTATCAAACTAAAACAGTATCAAGAAAGCTACAAACTCTATATCACCTTTTAGCTTAGGATATTTTCTTTCAAATTAGACCATTTTCACGTTTCCGTGAGCTTTCGTTCGTAAATAATCAACTGCTTTGTCGCGGATGTGCAGAACAGGAAACGCGCTCTGAACGGAGAAACGCGATCACCAAACCATCAATTAAAGCGTGCTAACATTTTCTGAGGACATGTCGATGGTATATAAATCATGCCCAAAAGTTAGCGTTCATGGAAACATGTCAATCAAGCCAACCATCCAGTGTCCATCCAACCAGACAGTGCAAAAACTGTGTGCATAAACAGTAATTTCTTTGTTTCAGTTTCTGTTGAAGATTAGTGAGCAGCAGCAGCAGCTGGCACAGCTGGCATCACATCTCCAGGAGGCAGACGGGTGATGCTGAGGTGATGCTCAACACAGGTGACAAAAAATGATGCACATATAAGGAAATGTACAATTCTGGGGTGCGTTTCCCGAACAATGATGTAACTCGCTGCTGAACTACCATAGTACGATGCATCGTTGAACAAATCAACTAGCTAGTCACGACTGTTTCCCGACACCGTACTGTCGCAAACTTGTCGTTCAACCACGTTGGTGAATGACGTCACACAGGTGGTGAGTAATAACTTCTTTAAATGAATCCGTTTGAGATCGAATTAATGCTAGAATTTCTGCTATAAATTACGGACATGGCATTAGAGGACTAATTCTCATTTTCCTCAGTTATTTTGCTTTATTTCCAGATTAAATCAAATGCTTGTTCTGACGTACTAGAGCACGTACACATATGCGCACTCTTCAAAAACGGTCCTTAGATCTCTTGACAAACTAAAATATATAAATGACACTTGTATATATTCAAAATAAAAGATATACGTTGTACTTAATGTCAGCTTGCTTATTTTGCTCAAGATAACTATTAAGTCCACATGTCATAAAAACAGGAAACTATGCTTCTAACTACAGCTCGAGAGCTGTCGTTCCAATCACACAAGTTTGCGATGCAGTTTGCGAATGTTCGTTTGAACGATGATTTCGGGAAACACCAAATCGTTGAACTATGTAAGTAACGACAGAACTTGCGATGTTAGTTGGCTAACGATGCTTTTGGGAAACGCACCCCTGGAGGATGTTCTAGATTGTAATAGAGTTGTGTCTCCTGAAAGAATAAAATTGATCAAAATCATAAAACGCCTCTTTGTTTGTTTGATTATTATAGCACATACAAAATATACTATAATATATATCACTTTCAGCAGAGTTTATGTATTTTCAAAGGGTTTTCTGTAAAAATAACACTGCGATATTGGGGGTATATTCTATATACAATATATAGGCTACTATACATTTTTTTAATCACTTTTAGGAGTGTTTTATGTAACTCTAAAGGGTTTCTTTTAAAATTACACCTAGATTTTGTATTTAGACCACTGTATATAGGTATGGGAAGATCGGCGTTGCAAAGCTCTCACCATCTCGGAAACGCCACGCCAACGTTGATCTTCGTTTTATTTCTCTTTTTGTCCCAAAGTTTGCTTACCATGGTCCATAACGTTTGAACGAAACAACAACAGCGTGTCGCTAGACATTATGCAGCTGTCCGTGTCTGTTGCCATGGTTACTTTGCAGTACAAGGAAACCAGGGACACGTTCAAGCTCAAACCGGCTCACGACGTTTTGCTACAGTTTCTGGGTTGAACAGCATGTTTCCTGGAAACATGTGCAACGGTGTGCAACAGGTTTGAGATACGTTTTCTCTTGTTTTGTGGGTGTCAAAAATGTCAGCCCAATCAGCATCAACATGCATATACCACGCGGTATTAAAGAGACATCTTGCACAATGGGTATGAATGTAACATAAAAGTACTATACATCTTTATATATTTTGCTATTGTATTTTGGAGTTACACTTTCATAAACTTTTCTATTATCCTCTGATTATATAATGGTAAATATTACAATATCATAGCACAACAAAAGTGATCAGCAATAATGATAAGCCTAATACTCACAATAAAAATAATAAGGTCATATAGATCATAACACAGTCTTGGGGGTAAGAAGTGGATTATCCTTCACCTGAAATGTTTGTCTTTTCATCCTGAAATGCGAGGCAAATGTTGGATCACAATAATTAGGAACCACATTCCCTTCACTCGATTGGGATGTTGTCTTTTATTCTGGACGGCAAGGGCAGTGACTGTAACATGGAGCGTATTTTGCAGTATTAAACACGCATTTATACCGATTTCATCAGGCTCTGAAAATTCTTCAAAAAGAACACAAATAATGGCCTTCTCAGCTACCATAGTTGCAACTCTTGCGTCATCAGAACAGGGTGTTCAACGCACCACCGTTTCTGTTTAAAAAAACGTTTTGCAACGTTTTGCCTGGACTGAACGCAGCCCAGGGATAATGCAGATACTATGATGTCATTGACAGGTGACAAGTAACAAGGGACGGGCACTATTTAAAATTGTGAATTTCTCTGAATTTACAAATTCTTGGAAACATTTAGGATAATGTAAGTACACAGCTGAACGAAATATACAACACTGTGCAAGTGGTTTTTGGATGGGCCTATTTTAATATAAAAATCTTACATATTGTGCCTTAAGACAATAAATATTAACACACATCGGATTTTCTCCCAGCTGTTCATGTATAGGCTACTTACGATATAAACTGCATTTAAGTAGCTAAACACTCTCCAAGCCGGTTTGGATTTAGGGAGGAACGAACGCGCGCAGCTGTGAAGAGAATGAAGGTGCTAGATGAAACACGGCTAGTTTTTAATAGTTTTACCTCAAATATCTTCTTTCTGATGATCCTTGGAAGCCAAAATCAAAAATAACATTAGCTTAATATCACAGGCCTAAATGTAAGCAGACGTTTAGTTGTTTAGTTCTCTCCTCCATCATCACAATTAAACAGGGCTTTCATGTTGTGACCGACTGCGCGCGCTGTAGCTCCTCTGCGTGAGCGCGATCTCTTTTCTGGATTGCGAAAAGAAAAAATGCATCATAGACAAATGTCCTAATATTATTGCATACAGAAACAGCTGGCGACTCTGACGAGATAGAATTTGCAAGATAATATCTATATAGCAATAATAAATGTGTATTTTCTTCATAATTTCTGACGATGAGGTAAAAGGCGGAGTACAAAAGGCCTGCAACACAACGGGCCCTGCAATATTAGTAGGTTCCTTAGGCACATAACCCGGTCTAGGATGCAGAAAGGCTTTGACCATGCCTGGTGCAAAATCAAGACATGACGGAGCAACCGACAGGGCCTGTAAGTCTCCAATTCTTTTGAGAGACAAAATAGCCAGAAGAATGATGGTTTTGAGAGTGAGGAACTTTTCTGGAACCTCTTCCAAAGGCTCAAAGGGAGCCAGGGTCAGACCTTCCAAAACGATGGCCAAATCCCAGCGATCGGGGGAAATGCGTACAGACGTAGCCCCGGCCACGTCTGTACAATAGCGTCCAGTCCCAGAGGAGCTGGATGAGTGAGGGAGAACCATAACAGACAATGTGTTGTAATTGGAATTACATATTCCTTAAACGGAATATTGAGACATTGAATTGAATTTCATTGTAAAGCTGCTTTGAAGCAATCTGTACATAAAGCACCATAAGCAAACTTAACTTGACTCTCTGCGGTATGTGTTATTTTAACCTACACCATGTGATCCATCTTGTACCTCTGAACCAGTAGGACATGTTTTATGCCTCCAGGTGTTTTGGTTCCATTCATACAACTTTCTGTGTTAATCAGTGTAGGTTGAAATGACATATTGTAAAATACACAGCTAAAAGCAACATAAAGCAAGCTGTATAATAATTTAATGTTTAACTGAATACATTTGTTTAGAAATAAACTGCCTTACACACAATGACAATCTTTACGATGAAACTAGCAGCTAATTGAAACATTTTTTAATTATTTTAATTTCACGATTTTTATATAGTGTAGGCTATACATGTTATCAAATGTTTATAGTTCAGAACGCTAAACAAACAAACACACAGATTTGATTTTTTAGATAAAAAATATCAAGATCAAAATGAAAGTAACTATCGTTATAGGCAGTACATGAATTTATAAATAACTTGTTATATCCTAAACCATTATATATTTACATAAAATGTCTTACAAAATTAAACATTCAATAAAAAGTTATACAGAAAGAAAGGTGATACCTGCGTATTGAGGTGTCGTTGAATCTCTTTATGAACAAGTAAGAAGTTTCACTGTGTGTACAGGTGGGTGGAGTCCGTGAACATTAGTTGTCTTTTTTTCTCTCCACTGGTATGTGAAAGATTCTACGAATCCAGAATCAACAAAAGACATTTACAGAGGATGGTTCTGCACAGGGAGAAAAAAAACATTAAAATAACACAAGAAAGACCAGATAAGATAAAAATGTGGGTCAAGTGGATCCATTTCAGAACTTCGAGGGTTACACAACAAAATGCCCGGTGTTAAATGAACACATTTGTTGTTCATATGTGAACCACCAGCAGGGTGTTAAAAATAACACCAAAACCGTGTCAGGGGGCTTTCACACTGGCAGTTTAGTTCGAAACGGGGCACGGTTCGCATGAAAAACCGCTATGTGAAAGTTGTCATGCGAACCCGGGTGCGCACCGGGGTACCGAACCCGAGACTACCTGAAGGTGGTCTGAGTTCGGTTGCACTCGAACTGTGCCGCGGTTCCCATGAATATGAAAGCAACACGGACTCGGGTGCGCACTTGTTCAGGAAATAAAGTAGCCTGCGCATGCGTTTTCACCGATTATAATGTATTTGCTTCAGTAAAACATGTAAGAGATGATAGTGTTGATGATTTACCTTGGATTGGAGCAGGAGTGAGCCTGCAGTGTATTTGCGCTTTGCGAGTGAAATGAATGGCAATCAGCTGTCTCCTCAAAACTGGCTGCTTGCAAACAGCACAAAACCGTCTACATGCGGCGCACATACAGTAACACAAGTATGTGTCTGCTACACATAATAGCACCAAATTAATAAAAAAAAAAAAAAAAAAAAAAACAATTTACTGACCTGCTTTCTGTTTTCTGTCATGCGCCGTGCACGTCTGTGACGACGCAAGATGAACGCAAACGCACCAGGGTTCGATAGAATCAATTTGAGTGTGAAACCAGACCAACGCTGCGGGGGGCACCGGGAACAATCGCGCCCAGGCTCGGACCGCGACAAACGAGCCCAGTGTGAAAGCCCTCTTAACACGGACTCGGATGCGCACTTGTTCAGGAAGTAAAGTAACCTGCACATGCGTTATTGCCGATTATAATTCATTAACTTAAATAAACACATGTAAGAGATGTTATAGTGTTGATGATTTACCTTGGATTCGAGCAGGAGTGTGCAGTGTATTCACGCTTTACGAGTGCAAGCAGAACGGCAAATGAATGGCAGTCTGTCTCCTCAAAATAGGCTGCTTGGAAGCAGCGAAAAACCGTCTGATGTTACGTTCGTGAACGAATCGTTCTTTTTGAATGAATCTTTTAGGTGAATGAATCGTTCCCAATCACTGAAATCCCTCCCTCCCTCCAGCGGAGCGCAGCGCAGCTCAGCGCAAGTGAGCGCATGCGAGAGAGATCTCGTTCGTGAAAAAACTGGTTTGTCGTTCGTGAATGAAATTAACCGGTTGTTGAACGATATGATAATGATGGCGAACAGGTAGAGTTCAGCTCGTGTATTTTGACATATCTGCAGCAAAGAAAGAAATAACGCAAGCTGATGATTAAATGTAACAAAGATAAATTAACATTGTCATTTTTTACTTGGTTTATACTTGTTTTTCAGTTTTCTTTTAAATAAAATGACTTTATTACGTTTGAGTCATCATGTCATGCACTTCCAGGGTGTCTACAGATATGAACAAGTTAAATTTAAGACTTTTTAAGACCTTTTTAATACCACCTTACATGAAATTTAAGACCAAACCTGCGATGGAAATACACACACACGTACACATTTTATATATATATATATATATAAGCTGGAAAATCTGACCACGCACCCAAACCAGCACTTCTTTCTTTTTTTTTTTTTAAATATATATTTTATCACATTAAAAGATATGTCTTGTATTGTAATAATACATACTATTCTGTAAAAATAAAAAGCAGCATTTAATAATCATGATAATAATTAATATATAATATATTAAATGTATTAGTAGAATTATTATTAAAGTACCTGCGAAAAGTTTGGAAACAATTATTAATGATTTTAAAATAAATCTCTTCTGCTCACCAGGGCTGCATTTAGTTGATCAAAC
This sequence comes from Hypophthalmichthys nobilis, assembly GCA_037950665.1. NCBI lineage: Eukaryota > Metazoa > Chordata > Actinopteri > Cypriniformes > Xenocyprididae > Hypophthalmichthys > Hypophthalmichthys nobilis. The sequence goes on from CM075475.1 coordinate 43,148,519, forward strand.
AGCAACATTGTGAAATATTATTACAAATGAAAACGTTTTCTATTTTAATATATTATAAAATGAAGCTGAATTTTGCATCATTACTCCAGTCTTCAGTGTCACATGATCCTTCAGAAATGATTACAATTTGATATGATGGTCAAGAAACATTTCTGATTATTATCAATGTTAAAACAATTGTGCTGCTTCATATTTCTGTGGAAATGGTGATACATTTTATTTTTCAGTTTTCTTCGAAAAATAGAAAGTTCAATGAACTTATATGAAATTATATTACATCAAATATATTACATTCATTAAAGCACTTATTAAATAGAAATATTTTGTAACATTTTAAATGTATTCACTCTTTACTCACTTTTCATCACTTTAATGGATGACGAATTAAAGTAATATTTTTTTCTCTTTTTTAAATCTTACCACAAATGTTTGAATTGTATTGTTTCCACAAAAATGTTAAGCAGCAAAAACTGCATTTGAACATTGATAATAATAAATAGTAAATATTTATTGAGCAGCAAATCAGCATTTCTGAAGAATCATGTGACACTGAAAGTTCTCTTTGTAATCAACATAATTATAAACATTCTAATGGCGAATGTTGCGTTCCCAAATGCAAATTTAAACGTCACAAACAAAGTAGCATTTACAGTGAATCGAAAATGAAAACACAGCACTGGTACAGCAAGCATGCAGCGCATCAGACTATTTTTTCACAGCCGGTGCGAATTTTATATTAAATTCTCACCACCGTTCATAAAAAAAAGTTACTGGGCGAGTAACACGTTTCAGCGCATATTCTACTCGTATTTGGCGCGTTGAACCATTTAAACTCTTTTAGGGGCCGTTCATATGTCGCAACTAAAAACGCATGGAAAACGCGTCGGCGCCGCTTTCTCCTTTCCAAAGCGCTCTGTGGCGTCTGCCGTTACAAAGCAACCATGAGCTGCGCTCTCCATGACGACGCGGTAGAATCAGAAACACCGAAAATCACTTGAAAACGAACTTAAAACGAAATGACCGTTAATTTTTGAATTACTCAAGTGCGCGGCTCTCTGTGGAAGACAGTGTTACGGCCGCTGCTCTTTGCTCCCTTTTTGCCGTGTGTGTTGTGCTCCCTCTATAGGTGCGATGAAGTAATCAGGTGGATTGGCTATACCGGTGCACAGGTGTGCCCTAGCGCTGATCCCTGGCCAGGACTGAGGCGTAAACAGGCGCTGCCGTGTGCTTTGAGAGGCTTCGTAGCCAGACTTTTTGTGATCGAAAGACTAAAATAAATTCGTTTGTGAAACGCCGCTCTCGCTTCCTCCTCCTCCTTGATCCTCCCTACTAAGGGTGTAACAGACAGAAGCGCGTGCTGGAGAAGCGCGTGATCAGAGGTGTGCAGTAAAGAAAGATAATACTTTGGCTTAATTTAGTATCTAAAATTATGTGTTTTGACTAAACTAATTTATTAAAAGAATTAACCTGATTCAGACATGTAATTCTGCAAAATATAGTTTATGAAATTACACATTTCTGCATTAGAATAATCTCTGTAGCCTATTGGTCTATCATCTGCACGTTAGTTTGGTTATAATCTAAAAATAAAAATAACCTGCAGGAAACTTTCTGGAAACGTTCCCTTTAGGTTGCAAAAAAAAAAAAAAAAAAAAAAAAAAAAAAAAAAACCTGCAGGGAACGTTCTTATTTGGTATCCATAAATAAATAAATAACCAAACGGGAACCATATAGGGGAAGGTTTGTGTTTGCTGGGAAATACCACAGTTCGGGCTGTGAAGGGGCATGTAATTGGTGTGATCTACTGAACGAATACGCCCATCACTGACCGAGTTACTGTTTTGAGTCTGAACGAGAGGTTCGTGAACGAAATGAACGAACTAGTACATCTCATTCGTAGATGAAATGAATGAGAGTGTACCCGGTAGGTCAATCATTTTGCATGTGAGTCAGTCTAGTTCAGCAATCAGCAGAAAGCGGATGCGAAGCGCAGTTATAGGTACTGTGCACATATACGCTTGTTTATTCATATTTAACATACAGAACATAACTCCACGTTTAACATAATCCCAGATTTATGAATGTGTAATGTCTGACAAAACAATTAAAATGTTAATTATGCAAGAAAAACTTGTGCTTTGGTCATCTGAACCACACATTTTAAGCCAAATCAGCTTTTTGTAACAGGGTAATTCTACAGAAACGTCCACTTTTCTGTTCCTAGACTTTACAGAATATTACACTTAAAAAACACTTTAGGATTACAATTTTCTTATATTTTAATATGAAACAATATGTTATCTTAACAATTAAACCTTCTTGAGCCATCAATGTAGCAATATTTGTTTTTTTAATTAATTATAAAAATTCCAAGCGCCACCGAAGTGCTCGTCCCCACAGTCATGTACAGAGGGAAAGAGCTTTATTTTGAGCTCAGAAACAGGTTTTTCTACCATTTCAAATACAATAATGTATGCATAACTATCAAATGTATAATGTAAATGACATAAAAAAAACAAAAAAAAAAACAAAAAAATGCTGAATAAATATTATAAAATATATAATGAATGTAGTGATCCCCTGAAGTTGTGTCACTAGTGTTACCTTTAATAAAAATCTCTTATTTTGAAAAAAACAAAACAAAACACTGATGACATCACTTGACTTCCTTCTTCCTATTTCCTGAAGATCAATGAAGAAAGGCCAATGGAAAGTCCATTATCTCTTTTCAGTTATCAGAAATTTTAATTAGAAAAATCATAATTTCATATGAAGCTTTTAGTTGAAGTCACTGGTGTGACCTACTTTTCTTGTTAAAAAAAAAAAAAAAAACTAGAATACAAATGGATTAACTGCTTAATTTAGTGAATATACCATGATTGACAACATGTGGTTTAATGCCTTGCAGCAGCCATTTTGTAAAATGCATTTTTCATGAAGATTGTCACTGGTGTTACCCGTTCATAGATAAACTTTATTTAAAGCTATTCATTAAGTTCTTTTGCATAAAATAGCACTAAGATTACACGATTCTAACTTTTCTTTCTCATTGTTAATCCTCCATTGGGCAGGTATGGCTAAATTGAGTGCAGATGAGAAGCAGCGACTTTGCGGATAGCGTATTTTACAGACATTTTTAAATGTTGTTTATGATCTTTTATTGACTGCTTTCACTAAGTGTCACTGATAAGTCTTTGATTGTATACCAAATGTAAAAATTTAGTCTCATCTACTTAATTATAGTTGAAGAATAAGGATCTTTGGTCTTATGTATATGTCACTGGTGATTCATTGCGTCACTGGTGTTACGGTTTTTTGCCCGTCACATTAAATAAAATGTGTCATATGTGACATGGTAATAATTTTACATCCATTGAATTCTGCTACACTCGAAAATTAAGATTTAAAGGATTGCATCATTACTTGTTTATAACTGTTTTTCAAATATTTTCATTGTTATAGAAAATACATGACGGCGCAATTGAATTAACATCATTCAATCACACTTTTAACTAACCTGATTGAAATTAAAAAAAAACACATCTCCCTATTTTTTGCATTATCATCATTATTATTATGTAACTCTGACTGCATGTGCTGAAAAAAATTGAGAAATAATATTTCATAAAAACGTTTAAAACTGCCAGAGAAGTAAGGTAACACCAGTGACAAAAAAATGGGTACATGCAATTTTTTTTATAAAAAAAAAAAAAAAAAAAAATCATTAAGCTGTCATTTATGTGTATTCATAAAGTCAAAGTGTAATATAATAATGTGGTCTAAGTTTAAATGTTAGAAAAAGAAATACATTTTAAGACATTTTGTCATACCAAAAGTGGACGTTTCTGTAGAATGACCCAACAAGTAAATACGTTCGTTGACGTGAGACATAACACATAAGACACTCTTTTTCGCCACCTGCTGGCGTATTTATTTAATATGGTCACAGAACAAATCAGTGAACGAATCTGAACGAATAATTTTGGTGAACGAACTGAAAATGAACGAATCTCTTGACAGAATAAAAATTTCCACTACTACACGCGGCGCACATACAGTAACACAAGTGTCGTTTACTCTGCTGCACATAATAGCACCAAATTAATAAAAAACAAAATTTACTGACCAGCGTTCTGTTTTCTATCGTGCGCCGTGCACGTCTGTAATGACGTAAGATGAAGATAAAACTGAATTTGAGTGTGAAACATGACCAACACGTGCTTAGACTCGGACCGCAGCAAAACAGCCCAGTGTGAAAGCCCCTTAATGAGATTAATCTAGTTAATGAGTTAATAAGATTAATTGATTATAGTTGAGTGATGATTGTTTGATTATTGAAGACACCTGCTGTTAACTCAAAACAAACATCTATTAAGGAAGACCAATGAAATAAAATAGCTTTTCACTTTAACATTTACCCTGAGAATGTTGTCCATTAGAGCAGAAATTATATAGGCCTAGGATACTAATTTAAGATTTAATTTATCTCTCCTGGTGTAGGCTAATTGGCAAACAGAACTTCAAAGTATGTTTACAAAGCTCTTTTCCATTCAAAGAGTTTGATTTCACTATGTTGAATTATTAATGAAAACTATTCAAGTTTTCTTCAGCTACAAAGAACAAGGAAGTGTGACATGCACTTTGCACAATCATAAAAATGTATTACCCCAATAAAAATATGGTGAATATAATTAAAAATAAAATATGATTTATAATAGTTAACCTTTTTCATTTAACAACTTAAAGTACTTCAAGTATTAGTAAATAATGGTGAAAAAAATATTACTAACCAAATATAAAATGCTCGTCATTATTGAAAGTTAACAGTATGGGACAACAATGCAGAATGTTTTTCACCTCAAATTTTGTTCTACATACTTTCTTAATTAACTATTAAATAATTATATTATTTAAAATGTATTCTGAGTTCTATATGGTCTTCTAATATATAACAGAAATTGGCTTTGTATCTGCTGTCAAGACATGTTAATGTTCTATTTTCTCTTTAGTCTTCAACTGATCATCTGTGATTCTGTAGATCTCTATTCATTTCCCTGAAGATTAGTTTATTTTTTTAATGACAGCCTGGGACATTTTTGTTCCGTTTTAACACAAAAACTGCATCAAAAAGAGACTGTATAGTCTCCTGTTTTTGTTCTGTTAAAGTTAAATTGCTGATTACACACCTTATTAGATAAACGTTCGAGAAATCTGAAAAATAGAGAAACACAATGCCAAACTGTTAATATTCATTCCCTAGAGGAAAAATCTCTGTCTATATTCTGAACCATTTAGGCTTTACAACATTTCCAACGTTTGATACTGGTAATGCTTAATAAATATACAGAATCAGAAATACACAGAAATGTTTTACAAATATTTGTGCTTCCCAGTAAAATAACAACATTAGGTAAAAGGTAATTACAAGTATAATAAACTCATAAATCAATTGATATTGCAAAGTGTAATTCAATTTTTTACAAAAACAAGAAGAAACTCATAATAGTAAGAAATATGATACAACCTTCATGATGATTTCTCCTATTGCTCAGTTAAAAGAAAAGAGAAAGACATCAGTGTGTAGATGTCAGATCTTATCAGAATCATGTTTATGTGATTAATGTTTAACTTGGGGTCAAAGTTTTTCTTGAGTTATAGGCAGCACTTGAAATGGAAAAAATAAAGTGCCGGAACTCACCAAAGGGAGCGGGGCTTTGTTGGGGGGCGGTTGCTATGGGGGAATTGGTTGTCTCCCTCGGTTGCAAGTGCGTAGTTTTGGTTAAAGTTTCAACAGTTTAAGTATATATAGGTATATATTCCCTTAACAGTGTCACAGAAACGCCAGGCTCCACCGTCACCCTGTCACCCGAATACTAATCACGCACACCTGCACGTCATCAGCACACTCATCACCAGCAATATTAAGGACTCTCTTTCACACACGTTAGCATCTTACCTAAATGCTTACCTCAAGGACTCAGTTGGATTACTTGCCTGTCTCCAGTTTGTTTACATCTTTTCTTTTTTCATCACATTCATTTCAACTGCTTTACTTTTTTATAACTTTGTCACTGTATTCCTCTATCAAATTGTTAGTCTGTAGATCCAAAAATATATTATCATTATTGTCTCAGTCCCATTATTATCTCTACTCTTTTTCTTTTTCTTCTCAGAAACCAAAGTATTACTCAAATCTCAACCCCTAGGTAACACAGACAGCCTTATAGCTTCTTTCTCCTTCAACCCTTATTACATAAATTATATTTCTCTAGACATCTAATGTCATGCATCCATTTAATGGATGAAATTAAAACTTTTATCAGTTATATTCACTCCTCCTTTGTTTGCCCACCGGCCTTTCATAAATTTGAGGGTTTCTCTGGATAATTTACTAGTGACTTAGCCAATGTGTCACTTTGTCTCTGCCATCAAATCTTATAACATTTACGTTTATCATTCTGATCAAACAAAGCAGACTGTTTAAATTTAGACCCTCAGTTGAATTTAGACACAGGGATTTAACCAATGGACGGCAATCTTCAATTCCACAATTCCAATTTATATAAATGTTCTTAAACATACTAATCCAGAGAGTAATTCAAATCAACATCATAAATGACAAAAGTCATAATTACCATTAGCAGACAGAGCTGGATATCCAATCCACTTAAAGCTCGTCCCATGTTCTCTATCGTCTTCTCATCAGATTCAATCAGAATTATCAGCTTCTGTAAAGTTTTTCATTTCACTTAACCCATCTGTAATGATTAAACACTCATTCCAGAGGTTAATGACATATACACACAATGAGGACAGAATATTTCCCCAAACTAACACATACTCATTGTCAAGGTTTGCTTTTGGTGTTAAATCTAAAAACATATTTAAACTTCACATTTTTCCTGTAGGTTTTACTCTTATTCAGTCTCAAAGCATGTCACTTTACTACAATTAGTTTTTTAGAAAAGTCAGCTGGGTTGTTTCGGCTCTAATATCTTTGTTTTGTTTAAGCTTTAGCAGGCTGATAACAGACAGACAGAGTTCCATCCTTGCCTCCACTCAAGCAGTCTCTCTCTCTTACTGCACAAATAATCTTTTCAACAGCCTCACAAATTTGTAACTTAGACAGAATTTAATATTAAATTGTGTAAGGGTGGAACTCCTACAGGGGTTCAGGCTGTAGGGTTGCCGAGCGACTAAAGAAACTTTATCAGCAAGATGGTAGAAAACTGTACATTTCTTGTCTATTACCACCCACTGCAACTTATACCAACGACGGAAATAAGCGCAGTTATAATAGCAAAATATGTGGGAGAGCGTTGCTATAGGGTGACGGTATTATATTGCAATAGGGAGCACATTAATGTTAATACCAAATCAAAACTAGTTAGCACATCATTTGTAATTGAAAGGGTTTAATGACAATATCTGATTATGGTTACACTTAAAATAATTACAAAATAGATGTATGAGATGATAAAATCATATACCATTAATCATTACACAGCATGTATGAAAAAGTTACCTGAGAGATAGAGAGAGAGTGAAAGAGAGAGAGTGAAAGAGAGTGAGAGAGAGTGAGAGAGTGAGAGAGTGAGAGAGAGAGAGAGAGAGCAAAAGAATGCCCAAGAAAAGCCAAGAATCAAAAAAAAGTGCAACAGTTACAGTCGTCTTTTATCCCTTCCTTGACCATGTGACTGAAACCCAAATATGAGACATTCAAACTGACCAATCAGGAGATTAAATCTTCCCCCACTGTACTAAAGGTGTGACAATTTGTAGACCCCCAATGTATATACATTTTGGCCTAAAGGGCTTGATCTCTATCAACACCTCTTTGACTTCCAAATGGCACTTGCAGCAAGAGAGAGGGGGTTGAAACAGTAAAGCAAATGTCTTTGTTCATTTTAAAATATCTTTTAGATATTTTCAATCTTACAAATCCCTCCTTGGCACCGTTGGCCACACTCATGGAGTCCAAAGGTGGCACAGTCCATGAAGACATGCTTTCTGTTGTGTGTAGATGTCAACTTCAGACTTTTGTCCAGACTTGTTTCAATAGCAGTCGGTCAGTCTTCAGTCTTTGTTCTCCTTTCAGTCCTGCATGAAAAGGTCCATCAAATGGTGTTGCACCGTTCATGGTTATACAAATTATCCATCGAACACTTCACACCTCCACAAGAATCAGGCACTGATGATGGTAGAACTCAGTTGTCCCTCTTTGAGACAAGACACAAGATTTGAACTTTGGCAGCAGTGATCCTGTGATTTAAAAGAACATATAGCACAACAAACAGCAAAAGCATACATATGGCATTTGTCATTGGTCAGAGGTTTGATATGGTCAGATTAAATTTGTCTCTGGCAATAAGCCCTTAAATCGATGTACTTGATAAAGTGGTCAAGGCGAGAATAAAAGAAGATCCTACAAGCTCTTGTTTTTGGAAACATTTAAATAAATTGCATTATAACAAAACAACAATTGTTGGGTTTTAAACCCCTTTATCATGAAGAGTATCAGCAAAATATTCAGTGTAACCAAATACAGAGATTCAATTGGATTGATGTCCAGAAAAACATTGTTACAATTCAAATGGACAAAATACAAAGAAACAAATCTAATAAGTTTCAGAAATGTTTCAAAGGCATTAATGATAATACAAATTTTGTGCTTAGGTAAGAATTTGAAATACTCACATTTTAATATTTAACTAGGTGAGACAAATAATAACTAAGTGATTTAATAAATCCAAAAGATAAAACAAAACAAAACTATAACTGGATGAAATTCACAGTTATAGTGCAGTCTAGACTTAAAGACTTAAAAAACATTATATGGATACATTTTGTGAGGCATATGTAGATGTAGATTTGACTTTGTGTGTGAAGATCAAATCTATGTGGCTGCATTTAGCTGTGGCTATGTGTAAATTCAATCATGCTCCAAACAAAGGTGAGGAGGTTTAACAATCGTGATGCAAATTTGGTCCTGTTTTTGTAACAGGAGCCAGCTTGAAGATGTGAGTATGAGGTGTGATCTGGCTCAAAATCCTTCAACACCAATGTTTTTGTTAAGGGGCATGATAAAGTGCAAAGTTCAGAGTTACTGAATCCTGTTGTGAGGAAAGCATTTTCATGGTTAATACAATTGTGAATCACACTGTAGCCACATGGCAATTCTGTGCTCCTGTACATGGTTTTACTCTAGCTATATGGAAAATAGCAGAGTTTTCCACTTACGAGGCAAACAAATTTAACATAGTCACACATGCAACTAGAAATTGCAATACAATTCCAGTACTACACTTATTATTCCAATTTACACAAGATACATGGCCTAGAATGCATAACATCTACAACCTTTAACCTAAGTGTTTCATAAAACACTTACAGTAAAGCAATCATGTGTTTTAAAGAATAAACTCAGCTAGTCTATGTGTACATATAGTATCACAAACAACTTTAATGTGTGTTCTATGCACACAATGTGTTTAGCACAAATACAAATTTGAAAATACAAACAGGATCGTAGCAATTTGGATGTTTAACTATTAAACTTATTGCTATTGGGCTGCTAATCCACTAGCAAGTGAAGTTAATAGTTGGAGGCCTTGCATAAACAATGCAGTTAACTCACTTAGAGATTTACCTGCAATTGAGCGTTGATCTTTGCCCTTAAAATGTGGTTTCCTATTTTTCTGAAAATAAGGTGGAGGTCTACCCCTACCCAGTGACCAGCATTTTTCCTCTGTATGGCCTACTTTCTGACAGGAACTGCAAAACCTGTTCTCTTTGCCACAGGGTTGTTTGCTGTGTTCTCCTGGAGTTTGAGGATTTTCATGGCTCTCTAATGCTTGTACACCATGCGTTCTGGTACATGACTCTGCGCTATTCGATGCCGCATCACCTTAAGAACTGAAATAGGCACACTTTCTTGAGCAGTGGCCTCTGAACAAAACATTCCAGATTCATCAGAGCAATTCACCTCATCTAAGAAGTGAACATGCTTTTTAGCCCCATCGCTGTTAAGCGTTTTGGGAGACTTTTGAGCATTTAGCTTAGCCTTGAGATCTGCAATGGTCTCTTTGTGTTTTTACACTTTTCAGTCAGAGCTAACTGTTCAGCTAGTAAATTATCTTAGCTGTGTTTGAAGATCCTGAATCTTTAACTCTGACTTTTGTGCCTCTGCATTTTAGAATGCACTTCTTTACATTTAGCATCTATACTTGAAAATAGATGTGTGGTCACATCACGTAGCCTTATACAACTTATGAAGTTTAAAGCCTCAATTATTTCACCACGTTTTGATTTCTTTTGGTGTTTGCCAATTATGTCCCACCATTTGAGCATTTCATCATCTGAACATTTAATCCCAATATATTGTTTCTTGAGTTTGGACAAGGTAGGCTCAACTTTTTTGCTCCATAAAGCAAACAATACGTCACTCTTTTCAGAAATTTTCCCTTCCATCCCTGAGGAGATCTGAATATCATACCATTAAACAATTAAAACAGACTTACCCATTCCTTGGTGAGAAGGTCAGCTTTAATCCATTCACAAGATCATTCTGACGACCGATCAAAGTAGATTTCAGAAAACTCACCGCAAGGGATCCCGGGTTTCGGCACCATCTGTAAGGGTGGAACTCCTACAGGGGTTCAGGCTGTAGGGTTGCCGAGCGACTAAAGAAACTTTATCAGCAAGATGGTAGAAAACTGTACATTTCTTGTCTATTACCACCCACTGCAACTTATACCAACGACGGAAATAAGCGCAGTTATAATAGCAAAATATGTGGGAGAGCGTTGCTATAGGGTGACGGTATTATATTGCAATAGGGAGCACATTAATGTTAATACCAAATCAAAACTAGTTAGCACATCATTTGTAATTGAAAGGGTTTAATGACAATATCTGATTATGGTTACACTTAAAATAATTACAAAATAGATGTATGAGATGATAAAATCATATACCATTAATCGTACACAGCATGTATGAAAAAAGTTACCTGAGAGATAGAGAGAGAGTGAAAGAGAGAGAGTGAAAGAGAGTGAGAGAGAGTGAGAGAGTGAGAGAGTGAGAGAGAGAGAGAGAGAGAGCAAAAGAATGCCCAAGAAAAGCCAAGAATCAAAAAAAAGTGCAACAGTTACAGTCGTCTTTTATCCCTTCCTTGACCATGTGACTGAAACCCAAATATGAGACATTCAAACTGACCAATCAGGAGATTAAATCTTCCCCCACTGTACTAAAGGTGTGACAATTTGTAGACCCCCAATGTATATACATTTTGGCCTAAAGGGCTTGATCTCTATCAACACCTCTTTGACTTCCAAATGGCACTTGCAGCAAGAGAGAGGGGGTTGAAACAGTAAAGCAAATGTCTTTGTTCATTTTAAAATATCTTTTAGATATTTTCAATCTTACAATTGCTATATAGAACCCTGGGTCATTCGCAAAGGTTAAAATGTAAATGTTTAACTTTCAAATAAAAACCATTACAACCATCTAAAATATGTTATGCTAGTAGCCACGTTTGAGGTTATCTTTAGTTTAAATGCTGAATGCACTTATCTTTCTCTTGAATCTGTAAAAGCAGTCTCCATCTTTAACCACCACCATGTCTATGAATTATCCTATGCCATGTCTAATGACCTGCAGGAGTAAAAACTATAATATAGACACATTAGATCAAAATAAACACAGCCTCACGGATTCAGGGATTCATAAAACTGCTGAATCTGAAACTTCTATACAGTTCTTGCCAATAGGGTAACCAACATCATGTTAATAAATTTTGCTATTGTCTCCCCAGAAATTATGGACAATCACCTCATGGTCTCAGTCGGCTCTTGAATGCTCATTCCCATCAGCTCTTTATAAATAATCTTCTTTATCTCAGGGTCTTGTCCCCTGGCATAGTTGCTTGTCACAATGAAAAATAAGCCATATGCGGTTTCTGGTGAGTGGTATAGAGGAACATTTTTGGGTCAGACTGCTGTACCTCTCACAGGGTCATCCCCCCTTAATGATGCTGCTGGCCTCACAGACATCCGCTCCACTCTCATACCCATCTCACATTAAACACCTCCCTTCAGGGTAGATGCCCAGTGGCGGCGTGACCCCCTGCCTTAGGTTGTCCTCTGTCTGGCCAAAGAGGAATCTTACCCGTCATTGAGAAATCACCTCATGCACACTGATATCCGCTCTTTCCCATTCCAAAATCTTTGACAGTTTTCTTCAACAGAATCAGGTGTTTTCTGGAGCTTAGGGAAGGTGCATTCAAGAGCCACCATTGGACTGCCTAATAGTGTTAAAACATGGAGACAGGTTAATTACAGCAGTATTTAATCACTAAAATCATTAGACATTCTCTCAGCAGCAACATATCAGTGCTGAGATTATACTCAGGGAACTTAATTCTCACAACTGTCCATTCAGTGTAGTGTTCTGCTACATCTGTAACCGGAGCCATCGGCCCTGCACATGGTGATGACTAGGATGAGACAAAAAAGTTACTGGTCATAGAATAAATTTGTCAAAATGTCACTTCTTTCATGTGTGGTCTGTATTATTATTTTAAAGACCTCTTTAAAGTCATTGAGTTTTACTTTGACACATTTAACAACTAATTGCCCTCTTCATGGCAATCATTTCTTTAACATCTCTATGTCCATGATTTTCAACTGAAACACTGTGCTTCACTATAAATAGCTTGTTATCACTTATGACACATGCTCAGACAGCAGCATTTAGCTGACTTTGAATGAGAGAGAGAGACTCTTGAGGCATTTAGGACTGGTACACTGCATTTTCATAAACTTGTAACATCACCCAGCTTAAGACTTTGCCAGAACTGACATTCATTTTCAAATAAACATCTTTGTTTATTTTTGTCATTTACCCACATATCAGGGAATTTAGAAATTACAAACTTCCGATCAGGTCGAGTCTCTGTGGCACTGGCAGTCCCATTTTTGCCATTTAAACCCTCTATGTCACTTTGACCATCAAAAAAATTTAGAACTTAGAGGTCCTACATCATTTAGTTATTTACACTACAGTGATGTGCTCATCACAAGAAAGCATACTTGAGACTGTTCAAATATTTTTCCATAAAGTGAAACATTTCTTTCAGAATTTTTATTTTCATTTTTGCTGCAATATTTCTCTTTATTATAGCCACTTATCCCTTATTCCTTAAAACTTCAATCTTATGACCTAAGTTTTCTCTTGTTCTTTCTCAGTTTCACAAGTTCATTCTCAGACAGAGTAGAAGTCTCTTTTTTTTTTTTGTTCCTTTCTTTCTTTCTTTTGTTTACAATATTTTCCAATATGGCCAAGTTTCCCACACTGTCTACACCTTTTAGGTGGGCATTTACAATTACGGGCGAGATGGCCCTGCTGACCACAATTAAAACACTTCTTGTCATCTTTATCACATTGGGTAATCAAATTGAACCATCCCTCAGTTACTTCTGGGATTTTTTTCCATCAGGGGTTAATAATACCCCGCCCATTTTACAAATCCATGAATAAGCACAAACAGCTAAAACTTTGAATTTTTCTTTGTTTGTAGCCAGTCAAGTTGTTGTTTAACTTTCCAATCAGAATCAAAACCCTGACTAACCACTTTCTTAATAATCTCTGCAAACGTCTTTGAAGTGAGGGCTTCAGAGCAGAGCTTCTTACAGCATTTACTCTCTTCCATCTCATTATCTGTATCAGGACTGATCAAGTTACTGATCAAGTTACTCAATTTGTCAGCCATATCTTAGTCAAAGTTAATACTCACCTGAAATAGATGGAGGCGGGGATCTTTAAACAACACAGCTTTGGCTTCTGCTTGATGAAACTGCAAAGTATACTCCAAAATCACAGTTACATACTGGTCCAAGCCAATTAGGGTCACAATAATTTTACTTTTCTTGGAATCGTTCTAGATGCATCCCAGGCAAACAAGAAACCCTATATCTATTTATTTTTTATTTTGTAATTAACTAATAGCTTAATCCCTAACTGTCTGAATCACTAAGTTCGGGGATCCCCTATCTGATGTGGAAGAGACAGAGTCAGGTTCACGGTGCCACTGGATCTACCTATCCAGTGCCCTACACTCCCTTTAGGGGTACCTCTGTACACCACGCCGTGTCCTAGTCACTTTTGTGTCCCTGTATTGGAGTGCGTACAATGCGCTGCCTGCCGTTTCATGGCTTCAGCGACTTCTTATACTATCAAATTCAATGATCATCAATATCATAAAGCTAGTATAATTAATGTACCTCCCTGGCCTCAAAATCCAGTTCGACGGTACTCCTCACTCACGTCTGAGTGAAGCTCTGCCATTCTCCTTCCCCAATCTCTTCCACTCAGACAGCCCTAACAAAATAATAAAACAGCTTCCTACCTTGTTTGTTGTTTAGCCAGGGATGTCACCAAAGAATGATTGCTCGCATTCTCCACCATTAACTGTAAGGGGAATTTTACAGTTAAAGACCCAAAAGACCAGATATGTTGAATAAAGACCCGGAGTCAAAGTTTAAAAAAATTAATAAATTAAATAAAATTTTACTGAAGAATAGTGTGCAGTTTCATCAGCAGAAGCCAGCTTCAAGTCTCACAAGGAGTTCATAAGCCGCTCTGCGTACATTCACATTTCCACAACAATTATACTCTAACAGAGTCAACTACCTACGTCATTACTTCAGGTTGAATGATTCTGATTGGCTAAGAAAAATAGACAAATTTGGTAATCTTCCACACGTGGACATATTTCCATTCGTCAGTATGCTGACGAGGGGACCCTGGATTTAGGTACTAGATGTCCTTTTGGGGTCATGACATGGCATCTGCTGGTCTCAAGCGGAGTGCCAGTTGTCCACCAGTACAAAGGACCTGCACAGAATACTTAGCACACATACACAGATACACATGATTCACAGCTTCTTCAAGGTTGAAGTTGATCTGAGCTCTGATCGGAACAGGAAACTTTCCCAAAACATACTGATAAAATGTTCTTTTCTCTCAGTGAGAGGTACAGACAATATTCAAAATTATTTTCTAGTGTTTGAACAGGAAAATAAATGCTTTGACATACGTTGAAGAAGTCATTCAAATAATTTAACAGAAAGATAAATGTTGATTAATAACTTAAAAGATATATTTTGAAGCGGCAGTGGATTCCAAAATCCACCCCTTCAAGAAAAAACTGGAAAAATAAAGTATGACCATTGGACAAGAAATACTGATTGGGTCAGCAGGGTCCAGCCAAACCCTCGTTAACAATTAAATATGACTTGTTTATATATTGATTATACACAAAATTAATAGCAGTTAATAAGATAGACATGGTTTGTCATTGGTAAAATGAGACTGGAAATGTAATCAGAACATAAACTCAAATTAGGCATGTGCTGTATAATATATAGTATTATTGTAGCAAAACTGAGCACCTGTGACAGTGAAATTTGTAGAGAATATTTCAGTAAAGTCACTGAGAAAATGTATTAGGATTTGCAAACTTGTTTTTTTTTCTCTCTCACACAAAAGCAGTTAAATTTGTACTAATCCTATTCTACAAATTCAAATTATTAAACTCATAGGCTCAAATTTTTGTAGATCATTCAAATTAAGTTTGTAATAAAAAAAATCCCATCATCCATAAAAATGACTTCTATCCCTCTCTAACATAATCTTAAATATTGATTGTAAAATAGTAGCATTCATAATAAATAAATGGCTACTTTTCATTTCTTGCCAAAACCATAATTCTACAGTGCAAGGCAATTTCAGGGTAGTGCTGTGTTGATTACTGATTGATTAATAACGACAAGAAAATGTTTATCACTGGATAGAGCATGTGTGTGAGTGGAATGTCAAATATTGATATGTCATATGTGAGATCTCGCATATCAGTTAACAAATAAAATTTGTCCATGACTTCACACTTTTGATACAGGTGTGCAGCAACTGCAGAATAAAGGCGCGGTCACACTACGCTTTTCATTCCATTGACTTCCATTCATATGCACGCAAATGCGGAGACCAGAAACGCAAGCTCATGCAAAAAGTTTGGTTTGGAACTCTGACCTGCGAATTTGCAAAACACGACTATGTGTAAAGAGTACAAAATCGATACACAAAGGTGTGACCTCTTGGCTGAATTAAAAAAAAAAAATTGTAGTAAAGTCAAGTAGATTGTATATTTTTATATTTTGAATATACTATTTGTTAAATGTTGAATTGATGTTTATAAAAAGACTCTGCAGAGCGTGACGTCATATCACGCCTGTTACAGTGTCTGAAGAAATTTCGCATGCTCAAAGTCGTGTTTCCGCAGCTTAAATGTGAGCATATGAATATCTTAATTTCTGGTTTGTAGAATAGGACTTGTGCACCACCAGAAAAGAATTTGAAAAGGTGTAACTGTTGTGTTGTTTGTAAGAGATAACTACTTCTAAAAAACTTCTAAAACTTCTAAAACTTCTAGAACTTCTAAAAAAACATTGGTAACACTTTATAATAACGTTCAGTTATAAGTCATTTATGAATTATTAGTTAATGATAAACAAATCATTTACGAAACATGAATATACATTCATAAATGATTGATAAGTGATATACTAATATTTTATGAATGTTTTATTAATTCAGTTATAAGTCATTTATAAATTATTTGTTAATTATGAACGAATCATTTACAAAACATGGCTATATGTGCATAAATTATTAATAAGTGATATGTTAACATTTTATGAATGTTTTATTAATTCAGTTATGAGACAATTATGAGTTATTAGTTAATGATGAACGAATAATTTACAAAACATGACAATATACGTTCATAAATGATAAGTGTTATGCTAACAATTTACAAATGTGTTGTAAGTTATCTTAAAAAATGTTAAAATCATGAAATAAATCAAACAGATCATTAGTAGATGGTTTATAAGTTATTAGATACATTATTTATCACTTATAATAATTGAAGTATTTATGACAAAATTGTTTTAGTATCATTATAATAGTATCTCAATAAACAATTGTTAATCATGAACAAATGATTAACAAACAATTAGTAAATGATCAGTATATGATTTATTGATGAAGTTGTAAGCTGGTCAGTGTTCAAAAGCACAAACATGCAGGTATGCTAAAGCACTATTTTTAAGAAGAGTAATGTATTTGTTTTGAAGTGGATAAACATTTATAAATGCCTTACAGTCAGGTGATTCCAGTGGGTTATGTTAAATCCTTTCACTCATCAGCACAGACTTGTGTTCTATGTGGAGTGTGTGGGATCTAGTGATAAAGTGAACCTCTGAACCGGTTTTACCTTCCACTGAAGCTCACATCAGGTGCACAGAGTTAAACACTCCATGTATGTCAGAGAAGACAGCTGTCTATACCCTCACCAGTCAGCACTTACACTGCAGCACACACTACAAATTGTTCAACACCTGTTATAGATGATGTGTAAATGCATGAATAAATCATTTACAAAGCTTTCTGCATCCCCTATTCTAAAATGTAAACTATTCATCACTTATAAATGTGTTACATATCATTTGCAGATCTTCTTTATAAATTATGTACAAACTGCAATTTGTAAATTTACCATTTATTTGCCATATGCAAAGGGTCTGGTATACCTTTCAGTTACAGGATATAAAAATCTAGACGAATCCCTTATATGATATTTAAATTATATATTTTTATATAAAAATTATAATATTTTTATGCAAATATATTTTACTATTATATAGATATCTTTGAACCCCTAACTCACCCCTTATACCTAAACATGACCACTTTTTAGCCACTACACAAAAATAAAAACGCAATATAGATATATTTACAGTGACTGTTATCTTAGTTGATATACTATTATATAAAAAGAATAATTTTAATTAATAATTTTTAAAGAATAATTTTCCCTACTCCACCCTATAACCTTAAGCATAACCATTTTGACAATATACTGAGTGTAACAGGCAGATAAATGTACGTTAGTTACAATAATTTATTTCAAACATTACAAAAATCAGTATAAAGGACAAAACAACGTGTGTGCTACATTACCAGTGAAATGACAGCAAAACATAATTTTGTGTGAGTTACAGAATGAAATTAAAGTGTTTAATCGCTGCAAACATTCCCCTGATCTGAGTTTCCATCCTTTTAAGCGTCGCGCTGAATCTAACTCAACACAGCAACTCAAATTCGGCATGTCGCAAACACTCTATGGTAGTCGCAAATCACGTGACAGCCAATAAGCAGCGAGGCTTGACATCACTGCCGCAAACCTGTGTCGTATTGTTAGAAGCGCCAATTTTGAAAGTTATAATGTAAAGTCAGAAATGACTTAGGCGCAATTTAAGTGAACTTGGAGACTTATCTTGGGTGACTGGAGGAGAGGAGAAATGTTCAGAGTGGTGAATCTGTTGCGTCAGAGGAAAAGCTATGGAAATCTACGAACAGCATCGGAAGCAGCCGATGAAGCGCGAAGAGAAGAAAGCTCGTGAAGCGCGCGCGCTGAAAGCGGAGCACATGGAAAGACATTAAAAAGCACTCATCCTAAATGAATCGTGACGTAGTAAGTGTCCTGTCGCACAAGTGTCTTGTAGAGAAAAAGGATTGCCGTATCTAAAGGGAGTTATGAGCGAAAGAAGACGAAAAGATCGGAAAGCACGTCAGTGACGAGTCAACCCGAGACGCTGATGGTAGGATGAAAAGTGCTTCAACGAACGAAATGTTGGCTTATATATGTTAATTTATATTTAGATAAATGTCTTCTTGTGTATTGAACAGACAATTTGTGGTGTAACAGAAGTTTGCTGATTCATATTGTGTATAATAATGTTGAATTTGCGTACATACAGTTAAAATGTGTACTATTAAGTGTACTAAGTGTTCATATTTTGTGTACTTGTTACAGTGCATAAGATGTTAAGTATTATAATTTAGTGTATTATTCTGTTTTCTTAAAGGTTATCAACCTAGTTTGAGATATCGACCTTCAGTTAAACTAACTACAATCAAACCAAACTAAATTCCATCTGTTGGATAACTGTTGTTGGATGTGAATGGATATAAAAATCAACACACTGCAATACAAGTCAGACAGTAAGAAGTTTACTGAAGACTGGAAGTAAAGCCATTTTTGAGTTGATCCTTGTGTCTGTGGTTGACTAAGCCCTTTTTCGAGTTAGAGACAGATTGATGTGTGACATCCGAAATTAACTCGACAGTTGATAACCACTCAGGCAGCCACAGCTTGCAAACACAGTTGACGATCAGCATAACAGCAGTGGTTTTCACATTTGTGGCAGGGCAGAACGGCCAAGCTCAAGACGGTGCGTCATCCGAGCAGGAAAGTGAATAACCTGAAAGTTGTTGCTGCTGTCGAAGTGTCAGGTGGATAAGTAGAAAATGGCTGAAGAAGCAGTGGGAAAACCAATCGAGCAGCTTAAAAAAGAAAGGACTGCTGCAAAAATCAGTTTCACTAGACAAGTTAACTTCCTTAGCAGAGAAGCTCACAGGCTAATGGAGGAGGAGCTGAAGGAGGAGTTCAAGAAGCTCTCACTCGGTGCAAGGAGGGTATTTGAGACTAACGATAATTACAGAACTGGACTTCTCGCCAATATGGAAGCTAATGAGAGCAAAGACGAGGAGGCAGTTCTTTCAATGCAGCAGGAAGCAGACATTAGAAAGACTGCAAGTGAGTGCGATGCAAAGTTTAATGAAGTTGAAAGAACTGTTCAAGATAATCTTTGGTCAAGATATGGACTGCACAAAGTGACTGATGCAATCTCTGTTGCGGAGAAAACCTGTGATCGAGTAGCAAGTATGGCTGTTGACAGCAATGACTATGAAAACTATGAAGTGCAAATTGACTTCCTCACAAAACTTGTTAAGGAGGCGATAAGAGCTTTGTCAAACTGGGAGAGATGGACCCCGATGGTGAAAGGAAAGTTTTGGAGGGACGTGCACGCAAGTTGAAGGAAAACAGCAACGACCTTGAAGCAAGGAAAGGTGAGTTCGCTAGAGCGCGGAGGGCTGCCGAAGATGCATCAGGCACAAATCCCATTATAGGAATGATGCCAAGCGCAACGCCATTTATAGCTCAAGCCACACCAATCGTAAGATTCAGACAAGCAAGTTTGCCTGTGTTCAGCGGAAGCAAAAGAGACTTCTATTGCTGGAGAAAAGACTAGGAAAGCCTTCAACAACAAGGAGAACCTTCTGGGTCTGTAGAAGTCAAAAAAATTAAATTGCTGGACAGTATAGATGACAGAATCGTAAAAGACCTCAGACTGTCCTCCTACAACACCGCTGAAGATGTATTCAGGGTTCTAACAAATCGTTATGGAAACAAGTATGCAATCACAATGGAGATTGTGGAGGAACTAGAAAGACTTCCTGTGATGAGAGGAAACCAGCCACGCAAAGTGATTGAACTCGTCCAAACAGTGGAGAAGGCTTTAGTGGATCTCACTGATCTTGGAGACACAGGGGCCATAAAAAACCCTCTTGTGGTCAAATCCATAGAAAGCAAACTTCCTGAGTTCATGAAAAGGGACTGGCTTGCTCTGATGACGGCTCCTGAAAATAATGTTACATCAGAAAACCACTTTGACAAGCTTCTCGAGTTCTTGAAGAAGGAGGAAGGAATTCTTGAGAGGCTGGAGCAACTCAGAGTCACAGAGAAAGTGGAAAGGCAAGAAAGAAAGCCAGAAAGAAGTCATGCATTCACTAAATCAACAAAAACAGTGCCGTCTAAAAGTCTGTGCATCGTGTGTGGGTCTGAGAAGCACAAAGGGAAAATCTTCTTTTGCAGGAAGTTCAAGGAACTGGAGCTGGCTGAAAAGAAGGTAATCCTGAGAAAGCTTGGAGTGTGCAGGAAGTGCCTGGGACATCATAAAGATGACAGCAAGTGTAGGGACGCATTTCTATGCAGGCGTAAGGACTGTAAGGGAGGATCCTCTGTAGATCATCACTACCTCATCTGTCCTAGAGGGGACAGATGACAGATTACTATTTCCTGCTCGATTGCTCCTGTCTGCCTCGCTGCTCAGAGTGGTTTGCGTCTGTGACTCCGTATAGCTTTGTTTTGAACCTCTTACTTTTGTTCATTGTTGCTTATATTATCATTACCTTATATAATACCTTATATAATATTGCCTACCACATTAATCTGACGTCGCTAGCTTGTAATCTTTGAATCTAAATCGCTGTTACAACGCGTTTGCATCTCGCTAGCTTGTTAACTTGTCATCAGTCTCTCGCGCGCTCCTTTTCAACGCTGTTCATCAAACAGCTGTGGTAACTCGGATCAGTCTACAAACACGGTGAGTCATGTCATCCTTTCCTTGTATCGTGTCGTGTTCCATATGCAACATGTTCAGTATAGCTCTCTCTGTCAGCGATGAGGATTTACATGTCATAAATGTAGGGAAATAGTCAGGCTGACAGAGAGAATCTCAGAATTAGAGACACGCATCCAAACTTTAATCGAGGATAGTAAGAATGCAAGGGCTTCAGATACTGTTTTGGATGCGACTAGCTTAGTGAACTCTGTACATTGTTCGTTCCGGCTGTAGAGCCCGCGCAGCAGGGCAATTGGAGTAACGGTGAGTGCCTAGCCGCGGAAAACACCACTCTTCACGTTCCAATTAGAGACATCAAACAGGTTCTCCCCACTCCAGTGACGCACCCACTGAGAATCCTGTTGAAAGTGCCCTAGTTATTGGCGATTCTATTACAGGGAACGTGAAAATAGAGACACCAGCCACCATAGTCACATGTTTGCCGGGAGCCAGAGCACCTGACATCAAAGCAAATTTAAAAGTGCTGGCTAATGCTAATCGTAAATACACTAAAATTGTTATTCACGTCGGCACTAATGATGTTCGACTTCGGCAGTCGGAGATCACTAAAATTAACATTAAAGAGGTGTGTGAACTCACAAGTACAATGTCAGAAGAAGTAATTTGCTCTGGCCCTCTTCCTGTTCATCGGAGTGATGAGATAGTTAGCAGATTATCATCACTCAATGGCTGGCTGTCTAAGTGGTGTCCGCAGAATAATATAGGTTTCATAGACAATTGGAAAAGTTTTTGGGGCAGACCTGACCTGTTGAAAAGAGATGGTATTCATCCCTCCCGGGATGGTGCTGCTCTTCTCTCTAGTAATATGGCACATAGTCTTAGAACTAAAACATGACAAACTGGGGTCCAGGTCAGGAAGCAGACAAACTGGCTAAACCGACCCCGTCTGCTAGCTGCCTCACGTTACAGAAGTCAGATAATTCCCAACACATAGAAACTCTTACACCTAGATATTATCACATAGAGACTGTGTCTGTACCCCGAATTAGTAAAAACAAAAAACTTCCAAACCCATTTAATGGTAAAAATTTAATTGATGTTCAACAAATAAAAATAGAGATAAAAATGATAAACAAATGATAAAGCTTGGGTTGTTAAATATTAGATCCCTTTCTTCAAAAGCACTTATTGTAAATGATATTATCACAGACAATAATCTAGATGTGCTGTGTTTGACAGAAACTTGGCTAAAACCAGATGATTACATTACTTTAAATGAGTCTAGCCCGCAAGGTTATGATTATCGACACAATCCTCGTCAGAAAGGCAAAGGGGGAGGTGTTGCTGTAATTTATAGTAATATTTACAGTATTAGTCAAAAGTCTTCCAAATATAATTCCTTCGAAGTGATGGTGCTTTACGTAACATTATGTAAGTTGACATTTGTGCTGGCTACTGTATACAGGCCACCAGGACACCATACAGACTTTATCAAAGAATTTGCTGCTTTTCTTTCAGAGTTAGTACTAACTGCAGATAAAGTCCTTGTTGTTGGTGATTTTAATATCCATGTAGATAATAAAAAAGACTCATTGGGATTGGCATTTACAGACATTCTAAACTCTATTGGTGTTAGACAACACGTGTCAGGACCCACTCATTGTCGTAATCATACTTTAGATCTAATATTGTCACATGGAATCGATATTGATGCCGTTGAAATTCTGCAGCAGAGTGATGACATCTCAGATCATTATCTAGTCTCGTGTATACTACATTTAGTCAAGGCAGCTAAACTGCCTCCCTGCCATAAATATGGTAGAACCATCACTTCTACCACTAAAGATCGCTTTCTAAATAATCTTCCTGATCAGTTTCATCGCCTTAGCATACCAGATAGCTTAGAAGACCTCGATGTTGAAACAGAAACTATTGCCTCTGTCTTTTCCAGCACATTAGACCTGGTTTGCTCCTTTCGTTTAAAAAAAGATTAAGAAATTAATCAGCGCTTGTAGTGATACGATGAGCACAGTCGGGCCCTAAAGGTAGCAGCCAGAAAAATGGAGCGCAGCTGGAAGAAAACAAAACTAGAAGTTTTTCGCATTTCGTGGAGAGAGAGAATGATTGAGTACAGAAAGGCCTTAAAACTGCTAGATCTGCCTATTTTTCAAAACTTTTAGAAGAAAATAAGCACAACCCTAGGTATTTATTTGATACAGTGGCTAAATTAACAAGAAATAAAGCTTCAACTTCTGATGTTTCCAAAGAGCACAGCAGTAATGACTTTATGAACTTCTTTACTTGTAAGATTGATAATATTAGAGTAGTGGCTATTATAACCATGCAACCGTCTACTACAGTATCGCGTCAGACAGTGCATTGTAGTGTCCCTGAGGAAAAATTCAATTCATTTACTGCTTTAGGAAAGGAAGAATTGTCTAAACTTATTAAATCATCAAAATCAACAACATGTATGTTAGACCCTATACCGACTAAACTATTGAAAGAGATGCTCCCAGAGGTCATAGATCCTCTTCTTAATATCATCAATTCATCTTTATCACTAGGATACGTACCAAAAGTTTTAAGCTGGCTATTATTAAACCTCTTATTAAAAACCACAACTTGATCCTAGAGAATTAGTCAATTACAGGCCGATCTCAAATCTCACTTTTCTGTCAAAAATACTAGAAAAGGCAGTATCATCACAACTATGTTCCTTTTAGACAGAAATAGTATCTGTGAGGATTTCCAGTCAGGTTTTAGACCGTACCATAGTACTGAGACTGCTCTCATTAGAGTTACTAATGATTTGCTCTTATCATCAGATCGTGGTTGTATCTCTCTATTCGTGTTACTGGATCTTAGTGCTGCATTTGACACTATCGATCACAACATTCTTTTAAATAGACTCGAAAATTATGTTGGCATTAGTGGAACTGCATTGTCATGGTTCAAATCATACTTATCTGACCGTTATCAGTTTGTAGTAGTAAACGAAGAGAGGTCATATCGATCACAGGTTCAATATGGAGTACAGCAAGGCTCAGTACTAGGACCGTTGCTTTTCACTCTGTACATGCTACCCTTGGGAGATATCATTAGGAAGCATGGCGTTAGTTTTCACTGTTACGCTGATGATACTCAGCTCTATATTTCTTCGCGCCCTGACGAAACTTACCAATTCACAAAATTAACAGAATGCATAGCTGATATAAAAAATTGGATGACCAGTAATTTCCTACTTCTAAATTCAGAAAAAACAGAGATTCTAATTTTTGGACCAAAAACGTAATAACCTAGAATACTGTCTAACACTTGATGGCTGCTCTGTTAAGTCTTCGTCGTCAGTTAGGAACCTGGGTGTGCTCTTTGATACCAATCTCTCATTTGAAAGCCATGTTACTAGCATCTGTAAAACCGCATTCTTCCATCTTAAAAATATATCTAAACTACGACATATGCTCTCAATGAAAAATGCAGAACAGTTAGTTCATGCGTTCATGACCTCAAGGCTAGATTACTGTAACGCTCTACTGGGTGGTTGTTCCGCTCGCCTGATAAATAAACTACAGCTCGTCCAAAATGCAGCAGCTAGAGTTCTTACTAGAACTAGGAAGTATGACAGTTTTTCTCCATTTTAACACAGAAGTCTATTTGCCACCTGTTTGCCATCTGATGTCACCTGTTGGAGTTTGGGTTCCTTGCCACTGTCGCCTTTGGCTTGCTTATTTGGGGACACTTGACATTTGACTTGACATTTGATATTCAACAGTGCTTTGATCTGCCTGCATTGACACTATTCTTTAAGAGCTGCTGTGCAGCCAAAATTATATACCAGTTATCAATGTAAAGCTGCTTTGACACAATCTGCATTGTAAAAAGCGCTATATAAATAAAGGTGACTTGACTTGACTTGAGTACAGGACTCTTTTACTTCACTGTCTCTTTTTTTTTTAATTTGACTAAAACAATATGAAGCGAGGTCTATGTTTTGTCTCCTGCTTTTGATTCTCGCACCGCCTGAGCTGACAGGCGTGCTCTGTATCTGGATAACTGATCGGATTTCTGTTTCCCGCACAATCTTTAAATTAGGCGCGTTTGAAAGGCAGACGCTTCCAGTGGCTTCATAGCGTAAAATAACTTTCACTTTAGCCTCTATCAATGCAGTGCACACAGCACAGAATTTTTGTGATTTATTCCACAAAAGTACAATCGATCACAAATAGAGAACTTAATCTACCAATTTAAGTTTCCCAACATTAATCTTTATTTCAAATTATTTTGACGCATTTCATGATTGAAAGGAGCGCGCAAGCATTTGTATTGTTTGTGTAACGGCAGAATCCGAACACTTTGTATTAAAGAAATAAAAGAACACACATCACATTAAAGAGCATTAATTATAACTAAAAAAGGGTAGGCTATATGACACCAGATAAGAGTAAAGATGATACAAATTAAACAATGTCCTATTGCTTTCACTCACTTACTTTACTTTCCGATGCAATCTTCAGTCTTAGATCAAATTCATTTTTTTAAATGAAAAAATACTTCCAGAGTTGAAAAATAACTGGGTTGATCATGTTAAACAAGTCACATCATCCAGGTTTAAAATTATAGCGTGCGATATTGGGAGATTAATAAACTGAAACAATAAAAACATACGCAATCGCCTCGTTTAGATAATGTTGCACAATTAAAATGAAAAATGGCACACAAGGTATCATGTAAGTCTAAATAAACTGTTTTAAAGAGAGACGTTTATTGTAAAGTTCACATGTAGCAGGGATATGTTGTTACACCAGATTATGAATGATTTAAATCATTTTTATTTTTTTATATATAGATTATTAGTTTTTATTATTATTTGTTTTGGGGCATTTTATTTTGAAAAATTTGCGAGCTACTATTAAATGGTAATAAAAATGATTTTCCACACAAAGCTGGTTTTTAGCTGTGCCTAGGAGGAGACTGCTGAACAATCGCTACAAAACTGGTGCCGTGACCCGTCGTCTGGTTGATCACTGTCGACCGCCGGGATTGCTGACATGGAGTGTGCCTGGTGATGAGGGGAGCTGGAGGCGAGACGGGGCTTCTGTCATCTGTTGCTGTTTCTTCGGTGGCGTTTGGATGTCTGATGGATTGAGCTGTGCCTAGGAGGAGACTGCTGACGTATTGCGTTGTGGGAATTCAATGCTGAAGATGCAGGTGGGCGAAGTACAGACTGTTGGACTGGTGAGTTGTGACTAAACTGGATTGTGCAGGCAGCGTGCTGGATCGTCAAGGAGTGTCGCCACCTAACCTGTTTTGACTGAACTGTGTGAATGAAGGTACTTCGCATCATCAATTGACTTTTCTTTTTTTTTGATTAAAACGTATATAGAAAATTTTTAGAAAATTTTTAGAAAATGAGCGATGGTTTCTCTAGATAAGACCCTTATTCCTCGTCTGGGATTGTGTAGAACGCTTTGAAGCTGCAACGAAACTAATTTTGACCTTCAACCGTTTGGAGGCCATTGAAGTCCATTATATGGAGAAAAATCCTGGAATGTTTTCATCAAAAACCTTAATTTCTTTTTGAGTGAAGAAAGAAAGACATGGACATCTTGGATGACATGGGGGTGAGTAAATTATCAGGAAATTTTAATTTGAAAGTGAACTAATCCTTTAAGAGAACGGAAGTTGACAAATCATGCTGTCAAACAATTCACCATGGTTGTCTCAGAGCCAGACGTTGATGTGTCTGTCTCGTCTTCTAAGTCTGAACAGGGTGTGGGCGTAGCTGATGAGAACGCATTGGACAAAGTGTTGTCTTTGCTTGAAAAAGCGTTAGTGTGCAACACTCAGTCTGTGCGGGGCCCTTGGCCTAAACGAACGGGCAATAAGATTCGAGAATGCAGAGTGTGTCAAAGCAGTGAGCACAGCACGACTGCTCATTGTAAAATGTATAATTTGTGTTTCAAGTGTTTTGCAGCTGGACACGTGAGCTACAACTAGACAGCTCCCTTCGGGCAGAGGGCAAGGTGGGGCTGTGTAGTAATTCCTCTGAGAATGATTTTGAGTCTGTTTATTTCTTCTTCTGTGAGAGTATTGGCAAAACAAAAAGTCATTTTTCAGAACAGCATGCAAGTTGATCAAAGTAACAGTTTATTTTATGCAAGTGTGTCACTACAGGACAAAGTTCAGGGGATGTTGGACAGTGGCTCCATGGCGACCACTCTGAGTGCGGAAGTATTTCCTCAACTTGGAGACACTGGGGTGCTGGACCAGGATATCCTGAGCTCTTCAGATATTGTCTTGGTGGGTTGTGGTGGCAAACAAACTACTCCGGAAGTGTACGGGGTCAGGTTCACTGTCCCGGTTCTGATTGTGAGGGGTCAAAAGGACCCGATCATACTTGGCACAAATGTCTTGAAACCTCTAATAAGTCAGATGAAGCGTACAGACCAATTTTGGAAGGTGGTAAAGAGACCTGACTCGACTGTGCAATCTGAAAATGGCCAATTTTTAAGCATGCTTTCGTGTATAGAGAGATGGAGGAGTGACTCGATTCCCGACAAGGTGGGTACTCTGAAACTGAGGTCAGCTGTGACACTCCAGCCAAGGAGCGAACATCTTGTTTGGGTCGTTTGCCTCCAGGGTCAGTACTGTCAGTAGGGAGCACAGTAGTCATTGAACCGAGTACTTCACGTTGCGCGCATCGGAATGTGCTGATTGGGAGGGTTGTTTCACCTTTGTGGGGCGATGGCTGGCTTCCAGTAAAGATGATCAACCCGACCAACGCAGAAATTGTGTTGAGGAAAAATACGAAGGTGGCTGATGTGTATCCTTGCGTCGCTTTGGAGGACCTCAATCTAACCACTGACAGAGTGTTTAGCCAAAATGCAGGTGCGGTATGTTCTGACAGGTCATGTGGTAGTTTTACGGTGGGTGGCTCTACATCTGGAGCAAGTTTGGTAGGTGACAGCAGGTTGGATGACCTGGGGCTGAGTGACCTGAATGTCAGGGATTGTGAAGTGTCTCCCTTTTGGAAGAGCAAGTTGGTGGATCTTGTTGAAAAATATGAGAGTGTGTTTTCCAGGCACAGTTTGGACTGTGGCGAAGCGAAGGGTTTTTGTCATCGTATCAGAGTTACAGATGACCCTTTCGTCTTCCATACCGGCATCTTTCTCCTGCTCATTACTTGAAGTTGAAAGAGACTTTAGATGAAATGGAGGACAAGGAGATCATTAGGAAGTCGAGCAGTGAGTTTGCGTCACCATTGGTTTTAGTGTGGAAGAAAAATGGTGACTTGAGGATATGCACTGATTTCTGATGGTTGAATGCATGCACTGTAAAGGATGCTCATCCTCTTCCTCACCAATCGGATGTTCTTGCAGCGCTGGGCGGGAATGCGTACTTTAGTACCATGGATCTGACTTCTGGGTACTATAACATACCGTTGCACGAAGATAACAAGAAGTTCACAACGTTCTGTTCACCAATGGGGCTCCATGAATATAATCGTTTACCCCAGGGACTGTGTAACGGCCCAGCAACATTTATGAGAATGATGCTGACTGTGTTTGGTAACCAGAACTTCTTGAGTCTTCTTTGTTATTTAGATGATTTATTAGTTTTCGGAAAGACGGAAGAGGAGAGCTTGGAAAGGCTTGAGATGGTGTTTCGGCGTCTAAAAGACCACAATTTGAAATTGTCTTCTTCAAAATGTAGGTTTTTGAGAAAGTCTGTAAAATTATTGGGTCATATTGTGTCTGAAGAGGGGGTGGCCAGTGATCCAGCAAAAATTGATGCCATTGTGAATATATCTGAGAAGAATTTGATGGAGAGTGATTGTGTTACACCATCAGTGAGTAAGATCAGGTCCTTTTTAGGTATGGTGGTGTACTACCAGCATTTCATAGAAAATTGTTCTATGCTGGCTCAACCCTTGTTTCAGCTTTTGACAAGACAGAAAAGACCTAGAGTGGGGAGGGGTGTGAAACGACTGAAAAGAAGTACACTTTCTCCAACAGATTGGACTGATGACTGCAGAGCAGCCCTGGAGAGTTTGAAGTCTGCCTTGGTGAGTCAGGTTTTGCTTGCGCACCCAGATTTTTCAAAGCCGTTTCTGTTGTCTGTGGATGCCTCCACTAGTGGGCTTGGGGCCGTTTTGTCGCAGGTTCAGGAGGGATGTGCCATGGCAAGGCCTATTGCCTTCGCGTCCAAGTCTTTAAATCATGCGCAGTCGAAGTACCCAGCACACAGACTTGAGTTTTTGATGATGAAGTGTGCTATTTGTGATAAATTCAGTCACTGGCTGCGGGGACACAGATTTACTGTGTGGACTGATAATAACCCACTCAAGTACATTCTCACAAAGCCCAAGTTGGATGCATGTGAACAACGGTGGGTAGCGAAGCTGGCGCCTTATGATTTTGATATTCAGTATATCCCCGGACCGAAAAATATAGTGGCAAATGCGTTAAGATTGACGAGGACACCTTATGACATTTTGCTGCATGAGTCTTTTGCTATCGAGCAGGTGCAGGACATGTTCCATCTTTCGTGTGAACGTGCAGATGGCGAAGCGGTAGATGGGCTGTCAGAGCCTGCGAATGTAGGTGGAAATGTGTATGTAGGGTCCACTTACCTTACAGGGAAAATTTCCCACCAAGATTTGTCAGCTGTTCTTCATTCTCACCGTGACTGGGAGCATGGTGCGCCATTAGAAGCATGTCGTATGTGCAGCATTTAGAGAGTTTGGCAGATGTAGAGCAGAGTGAGCTCCATAGCCTGACTCATGATGAACTGCTGGAAAAACAGAGTCAGGATCCTACGATTGACAGAGTAAAGTTCTTTGTTGAAAGAGGAAGACGTCCAACTTGCAGAGAAAAAGCGTTTGAGCCTAAAAGAACTGTGAAGATTCTACGTCAATGGGGTAAACTTACCTTAAGGTTGGGTGTCTTATACAGAGTGTCTAAGAATCCAGTGTCTAAGAAGAAGACTTACCAGTTTGTGGTGCCAACACCTCTTTGAAGTACTGTTCTGAAGGGGGTGCATGATAACGCTGGTCATCAGGGTCAGCATCGCACACTGTGGTTGGCTAGGCAGCGGTTCTTCTGGGAGTCTATGGAGGATGACATAAAGACATACGTCAATGAGTGTAAGAGATGTATTTTGAGTAAGAGGCCTGAGCCAGAAGCAAGGGCTCCACTCATATCAATTCACACAAGTGCCCCTCTTGAAATGGTTTGTATTGATTTTTGGTCAGCGGAGGATTCTAACAACAAGACAGTTGATGTGTTAGTGGTCACTAACCATTTCACAAAGCTCGCTTGTGCTTATGTGTGCCCAAATCAGACTGCGGAAGCTGTTGCGTGTGTCTTGTGGAACAAGTTTTTCTGTATTTATGGGTTTCCACAGCGAATACATTCCGACGGGTGCAAACTTTGAGAGCTCCCTTATGGTCGAGTTGTTGAGATTGTCGGGTGTGGGAAAATCGCACACAACCCCATATCATCCCATGGGTAACGGACAAACAGAGAGATTCAACCGTACCCTGGGTGATATGATTTGTTCGCTGCCTCCGAGATCTAAAGTCAAGTGGCCACAGATGTTGAACACTCTGACCAAGATGTTGAACACGAGACCACTGGGTTTCCACTGTTTTTCTTGATGTTCGGCCGAACACCAAGATTACCAGTGGATATCCTGTTCGAAAATGTTATGTTGAATAATGAGGCTGTTAATGTTCACAAGTATGTGCAGTCTCTTGAGAAAGACTTGAGGGAAGCAATGATAATCACACAAGAACATGCTAAAAGACAGCAAGCCAAACAAGCAGAGTATTATGATCGAAAGAGTAAAGGTCATTCTCTTGAGTTGGGTGACAGAGTCCAGGAAATCACATGACATTTAGGAAATGCATTTGAGTCAAGGAAGTGGTCTTCTTTGATCTGCTGCCAGGCTATTACAGAATCTTTTTTTTTTTTTAAGTTAATAAAAAAAAAAATATTCTGTCATCATTTACTCAATATTATTTATATATTAGTCTTATTTAAAATATTTAAATAAGACATTGAATAATAGAACACAAACTAATACACTTTATCTGATTTTGATCTCTCTCTTTGTGCCATCTGTCCATCTAAATCTCCAAATAGCAAAAGAAACATCAGTGCTGGACATGTAGGAACAATATCTGTGTTCCTTGAAATCACATGATATACCTGAGTTGTTTTCATTTGAGATTGTACTCAAACATACATAAGTGTTCTTTTTGTGTGCCGAAAAGTTTCTCAAGATGGCCGACACGCCAGAGTCTGACCAGCGTCCAGAGGGGACTCCAGCCCCTGACCAGCGTCCAGTGATGGCTCCAGCCCTTGACCTGCCTGCACCACCATGGTCCCTTGAACTGCCTGCATCACCATGGTCTAGGGCTGTGAATCTTTGGGTAGACAGCGAATCGATTTGATTCACGATTCATTGGTGTTCGATTCAAGAACGATTTCTGCAAATTCAGAACAATTCGATTCGAGGCGATTTACATTAAAATTCAGTGTGATTCAATTAATTCGATTCAATTCTGCATTTTTATATGCATTCATTAGGGTTATTGAAATGCTTCCCCCGGTGTGTCTTAGTCAGGGTGCAAATTACACAGCGGCCTTCAGGAGGTCAGAGAGTAAGGGCAAAAATACAACCTTTTGTCCATTGTTAATGTTAGTTCTTAATGATGCTACATAACTGTATTTTAATAGCCTAAAAATTGGCATTTGTAGAAATTTACATAAGCCAAAATTTTAAAAGTATTGTTAGTTCTATAGTGCAGGATAATGGCTACACAACCTAAAGTGTTCCAGGTACATTAAACAAATGCTTACATGGAGAGACTACCTTAGAATATGCACTTTCCCAACTAATCCTAAACTAACTTTTCTTAACGGAATAGTTATAAAAGCCCTCTTTGTTGTCTTTATACAGAGCATATTCCTGTTTTACGATGGTTCAGAAAGAAAACACGCTGGGTGTCTACTGTTGCTATAGTAACGAACGCAACTTTAATGCGCATCTGATTGATAGATAAACCGTGCGTGTTGTTAATGTTGTAGTTATTTCAGCAGTTTCCTTTGCACATTCAGTTTAACAACATAAAGTTAAATTTCATTTATCATTCATTGAAACTATGCATATGCATTTAGACACTTACATTATGTGTTTGCTCCTTCCATGCATTAAATGCGTGCCCTTGAATAAGCAGGGTTTTACGTCCACTGCTCAGGTAATGTCAATGGTATGAATGACCCATTTTTGTAAAATTCCAGTATTTTATCTTACATAAAATAACGGTGACATTTCCATGCAATGAAAGCGTTTTATTTCAACAGTAGTGACCATGCAACTTGGCAGCTTTATCATTGGCTTGAGCGGTTTGACTATTGCTGTCTCAATAGAGAGTGACTTCAAACGAAACAATTATTTTCAATAAAACAGTAATAAAGTCAAACTGGATAGTAATAAGTGAAGCTTGTAATGCTGTTTGTGGAGTTGTTTAATCCTCCTCTGCTAAGATCTTGAGAGATTTAATGCCTTTTATCTTCAGTTGATTTCATCTAAGGCTGTGGCTGGAGGTTTCTGTCTCTTTTTCTGCTCTTGTTTCTCTTTCCTTCAGTGATTGTTTATCACTAATGCTAATCACTAATCATCACTTAATTATCTCATTAACTTCAACACTGCTTCACTACTGCTGTAGTGTGCACACATATGAAGGAGCATATTATTATAACCCTGAGGATTTTGTTGTGTAATATTTACATAAATCTCATGTTTCGTTTATGCAAGACTGACAAATATGAATCACATTCAGTTTATTAATTTATGTTAAAACTATGTAATCCAAATGGATGGAAATTTTATATGCAAGTTGATTAAATAAATCTTAAATATAGACATGTTTTTTTGAGTGTATGTTGTTTTGCAATACAAATACATAGAGTTAATCACTAAAAACAAATTAATATGGTCAAGCAACCTTCATTGGACCTCTTGGGATGGACTGACCCCTTTCTTTTTATCCAAAGCCCATAAATGTAAAATTAATAATATTCTTAAAAACAATATATTCAAAGGTGTTGTCAGAAATCCATTCAGTTTGTCTTATTTATGGCATCTTTTATATAATCATAAACACGTGCACCCAAGGAAAGCTGTAAAATCAAGAATCTGTGATTTGTTAATTCTCTTTAACCTTTATTTAACTGACAAAAGTACAAATAAT
The DNA here is from genome assembly GCA_037950665.1 of Hypophthalmichthys nobilis. Lineage (NCBI taxonomy): Eukaryota > Metazoa > Chordata > Actinopteri > Cypriniformes > Xenocyprididae > Hypophthalmichthys > Hypophthalmichthys nobilis. The sequence continues at coordinate 43,182,110 of CM075475.1, forward strand.
TGATTTCCAATGTTTTCACTGACCAACTTAATCTTATTTTTTTTTCCAAATATGAACAAATTTTGATGGCTACAACACACTCAAAAAAAGTTGGGACAGAGGCAGAATAAAAGTGAAAGATTGTAGTATATCCAAGTTAAATTGTTTTGAAAGTCCACAATAAGCAGGTGAATTGATAATAGGTGATGAAATGTAATGGATTTTTGCTGGTCATGTAATGTTGTTAAGTTAAATTACTTGTTAAGTGTAGAATTAATTATAAAACAAAAAGCAGAATTCAGGAGACAAAACTGTTTTAAGTATTAAACACAGTGTGCTCTGAAAACATGCAGAACAGAGTCAAACTACTTTGTAAAGACTTTTCCCTCATAAATTAGTCCTTTTGTTCCAACATCTATTGTCTTAAATTAGAGATCAGTTCATTGATAGTGGTCTGTGGAACACATACTGTCTTTTGAAGCAGAATACTTTAATGAAATATTTAAACTCTTTTCTCTGATGTACAGTATTCTGTATTCTGTGAACTAAAGATTAAATTATTTTTGACTCACTGAAGTTAGGAACAAAGTAATTTCAAATTGTGTTCTGTAAATCAAAAACCTAAAACTTAATTTACTTGTTCAACTAAATTTACATTTATTCATTTAGCATACACTTTTATCCATAGCAACTTGCAAATACTAAATGTATTTGTCCAAACTCTCTAGAGCATCCTGTTTAGAGAATTTTTTCCATTCATCTGGGATCATACCCTGTCCCTCAAATGTTTTACTGTAGTGTTTTTCCAGATCTTTCTGGAATCTGCACACAAACCACTTCCAGTAGGGCAGTTCAGAGAGATCAGGAGTGATGCTCCACTTTGCATATTCTTCTCCTGCTGTTCTGTATTCTCTCCAGAGGACTTTTTGTGATTCACTGGGATAAAAATATAGATTGCTGTTTGCTACTGCTGATGTGCAGATATGGGCAGACAGGTTTTCTGTATTGTCGTAATATATTCCGTTAAGTCCAATAATACGATGAAATGAAACACTGTGATCTCCATCATGGTCTTCTATGGTGTTGGTGCAGATGGCTTTACAGAACGGACACTGAACCCAACAGCACTGACAGAAGTGATCAATCAGAAGCTCATCTGGCCTGAACTTATAGTCCAGATTTACTGAAAAAGTCTTTGTGTTGAATCTACTGATGATGTCAGAAGTTATAGCTGGAAGCTCTTGTCTTATCACATCTTCGAGGAGGTTGAAATCATCAACATCATCATGTTTCACTCCACTGAGGTTTCTTTCAGAGAAGATCAGCACATCTGAGAGCTGCTGTGTGAAACTCTTCAACCACAAACCAACATCTCCACTGTTCATTTGAACATGTTCAGTAGATTCACATGCTGCTTCCATGATCTTCTGCTGCATGAGTTTAATGTTCTTCTTCATCTTGTGTAAAACACTGACACTGAACTTATCAGTGATGTACCGACTGACTTCATCTCTGATGAAACTCTTGAAGTGATCTCTGGGATTATCAATGTAGTTCATGTATTTGTCAAAATCCTCCTCCTCTGCCAGTGTTTTCAGGATGTGTTTCTCCAGATTTGATCTGTTTCCATTCAATGATTCACAGTTTGCTCTCATTTCACCTGTCAGATCTCTGGCAGTCTTCTTGTAGACACTCTGCTCAATGGGCTCTTTAAGTTTCTGACAGATGATCACACCAAAAATGGCAGCTGATGTTGCTCCATGACAGTATTTCTGGAAAATACTATAGTACTCTTCTCTCTTCCTCTCCAAATAGAGAACAGGATCATTGGCTTCCTTGAACAGTCTGTGTTGGTCAGTGATCATCTTATTTGCTCTCTTACAGATCGAGAGAACTAAAACCATGAAGAATAGTTTCTTGAACACATATTTCACTGGCCCTTCCTGATGTTCTGTTATTCTGTTCTGGATGTAACCTGTGAGTTTTTGAATGCAGCTGATGTTATAGCCCATCTTTGAAATGTTAAATGACTGAATCATTCTGTCTGTCTGCTGAGCAACATCTGTGACTAATGATCTTATTTGGGCTTCATCTTCTGGAGACAAAGTTTGAGCAGATCCAAATGATGATTTTACTGTTCGACAAGCTTCCTTTACAGCATCTCGCATCTCTTTTTTTGTGGACTTTTTGAAAATAACATATTCAGAAAAACTCAACACATTGAAAATATTGTATTCACTGGCCTCTTTTCTGTGGTCTTCAGGGAGATATCCCTGACGGATTTCACTGAGAAGCCTTTTTACATCTGTCAGTGTGTCAATGTCTTTGATTGGAGGAGTGTCTGTGATGATCTTCTTTACATACTGTTCCCAAAACAAATCAAACTCTTTCTTCAGTGTTTCTTCATCATTTGCTTTGTCTTTGAATTTTAAAGCAAGTTTTTTGCTCTTTTCATAGAGAGTGTTTTCATGATGTGTCCTCTGAGCATCAATCATTTTCTTCAGGTCTCGCTGCTGAAGAATCTCATTTAATTTCCTCTTTGTTTCTCTCAAAATGTTTTCCTGAACATCTTTGATTTTGATTTTAAATGATGTTTTCCACTGAATCAATATATCTTTATCTTTGTCTTCCTCAAAGAATTCTAACATTGATTTTTCCACTTCTTCACTTGTTTCATTCAGTTCTGTTTGAAGATCAGTTTCCTCAACCTCATGAATTGCTTCATTTTCTATTTTGTTGTGTAGTTTGTTCTCAATTTCCATCATGGCACTGCGAAGATTCCAGGACCACTTGCTGTATTCAGTCTCCAGTTTCCTGTAAGCTGAAATCTCCAGAGAATTTCTGAAGCTGAAGACGAATCGCTCCTTCAGTAAAGCCTCCCAGAGATCTTTAATACAAACTTTTAAATGTGTCAGCATCATTTTATCTGATTTTGCTGCATGAGACATAATAGTTTCCTTTAGTTCTTGAATATTCTCACAGTAGTTTGGGTTTGTCGGTGCCATGGGTGGGTTGCCCTCCCAGATATGAGCAAAATGCTTCACATCATTTCGTGCATCAAATTTAATGACATCACTGAAACATTCTGCATCATAAACTTCCTCTTCAGCAGCGAGTTTTGTCATCTCATCCAGTTTCTCCTGCAGTCGTCTCCTTCCCTCCTTAGTTTTTTCTCCTGCTGTGACGTCTGAAACGTTCTGATGCACAAACACACAGCTAGGATTCAGTCTGACCTTCTTCATCCTCATGAAGGCCTGAACAACAATCTGAAGAATGTCCTGCATCTCAGATGGGTTTTCACCAAAGATGTTGATCAATGTCAGATTTGCAAGACCAACAACAAATGTGGCCAATTCATTGTCATGATGTCTTGTTGATCTTCCAGCCAGTTCTAGAGCATTTAGACCCTCAGTATCAACAACCAGAATATAGTCAAAGTTCATCTGTGTTTTCATCTCGTCTGACACTTTGACCAGCTGCATGAAAGCTCCTCTGGTGCACCTGCCAGCACTGACGGCAAACTGGAGTCCAAACATGGCATTCAGCATGGTGGATTTCCCAGAGCTCTGAAGTCCTAAAACTGACAGCACAAAGACTCTCTGGTCTCCCAGTTTCTGGATGAGTTCATCTAGAACAGCAGAGATCCAGATCACAGGAACATGAGCAGCATCTCCATCCATAAGCTCCAGTGGAAATCCAGAGATCATCATCTCTGCTGCAAGACTCGGGAGAGAAGAGAAGTCAAACTGCAGATCTTTCTTGTTCTTCTTCACAGATGAACATGATTCATAGATCTGACCGATCTCCCTCATGATGTGCTGCAGACCAAAGGCTGCAGCTTGAAGTTCCTCAGATATTCTTTCAAGTTCAGTTTGTTCAGCTGTCAGTTGCTCAGATTTATCATAATTCTCTTTCAGTCTTACAACTGTTGACCACTTTTTATCATATTTGTTATGTAAAGCAGAAAGGTCAGCAGAGATATATTCATCCAGGTGTATTTCAAGTAATTTTAGAAAATATATATTTTTATTTGCAGCATCTGATTCAATTTCATTAATAAAGAATTTCATAAACTTGCTTATATCAGATTCATGCTGCTGTTGACGGATTTTCTTAATTTCCGAGTGTTTTTTACTTATGTCCATTTCCGTCTCATGTGCTTGAGGTCGATGTAGTTCTTTGTTCTTCTGACACCACTGATGCCACAGTTTCCCCTGATGAGGCAGAAATGATTCTTTGATTTCTGTCAGATCTTTCTTCTCCAGTAAACTCATCATCTGCTGTGCTGCTTCTCTTCCTCTTCTGCAGTCATCATCATCTTCCTCATCTACTCTGATGTCTGAGTGTTTGGACACATCTTCAAGTCTGAAAGTGGAAGATGATTCTAAGAGACAATCATTTATAGCTTTTCTGAGTTCTTCAGATACATCTGACTGATTTCTGTCTTTTAAACCAATTTTGAATTTCCCTTTCTTCAACTCATTCACTGCAGATTCATCTTCTGTAAAAAGGAAAATGAGTGGCTTTCTGTCCTTGTATAGGTTTTGGATTATTTCTGCACTTTTATCATTCCTGTCAAGTTGTGGTAGTAGAACAATATTGACTGAGGCCATTTCAGTGAGGATCTGCAGCTGTTTCTCATGGTCTCCTGCATCACCATGTAGATTACAGAACGCAACACAGTCAGTGAATTTATCCGTGTTTTTCCCAGAGGGGCAGAACCAGGCGATCTCCACCACTCCATCCATCAGTTCTCTGGTTCTGCTGCTGCCTGGGCAGTTCCTGTGGAAGAACGTGTTGTGTTTCTCATTGATCAGACTGTTCATTAGCTGAGACTTGGATGAAGACACAGAGCCAAACCTGAAGAAAGACACCATTGGAGTTTCTGCCTTGTAGACCGGCTGGTTTTGACTGATAAATTCATTGTTGGTGTTTTTCACCTTCCAGGTCTTGTTGATTTGTCTAAATGTCCAAAGAGGAAACTCAATCTGTTGTGTGAATGGATCAGGAACAAGCAGAGGCAGAGCGTACTGACACTGGGACAGTTTAGTGACCATCAGCTGCTTCAGGAAACCATCGGCACAATGAAACACGGCCATCTGAACATCCATCGGGTGGATTCGCTCAGATTGACTTGATCCTTTGTTGGATAAAGATACATCTTTAAAAACATCATCAAAAATGTCACTCTCACTTTCAGAGTTTTTGTCTTTTTGTTGTGTGTGATCCTGTTCTTTATTCTTCTTAATAGTTATGTATCTCGCCCTATAGTCCATCATCAGTAGTTTTTGTAGGAAAGTCTGAATCAGCTCTTCCTCGCCACAAAATTCATTGGATTGTAATGAATGTGAAGTTATCTGAAGAAAATTTGCAGTTCTCAGTTTATTGTGTTGTCTGCATTCAAGGTGAAGTCTGCGACATAGAAGATTAATTTTTTTATTGTCTTCCTGTTGTCTGACTCTTGTTCGTAAGTCTTTGTTTTTTCCCTGTTAAATAAATAAACAACATCTATGTTAATTTGTGGTTTTAAGGAACTGAACAATAGAATCATTCTAGTCTGACCATTCTTAGATTTTGTGAAAATGTTGAATTATGTACAAAATAGCTAGCACAAAAAAGCTAGCTTGCTGACAACATCGTAACATTTTTGCCACTCAAAATCAAAGGAAATTTCAAAAGAATTTCCTTCACCGAGACAGCCCTTCCGGGCGCTCACCCTGTGTTTTTCTCCAGTCTCTGTAGTTGTGATGTGCCTCATTGTTGGGAGTTCATCACCTTAAAAAAGCAGAAAGGAAACAGAATATGAGCATTGTATCCAGTACGGCAGCTACTAATTCATTTTATTGCATTATTCAGAAAAGCCAAAATAACATGTATAGAATAAAGGATAGATGAGTGTTAACAGAATGGCTTTGACCTTTCCAAGATAGCTGATGGCTTATAAATATAATTGTAAATAAAGATTTGGCTTACAGTTTGTACATTTGGCATCCACATTTTGTTATTTTGACTAAGCTTTTACTTTGGTGAACACTCTTGCATGCTGTATTAGACTTAATATGCGCACACCGAAGTTCATTTTCATTCTTTGTTTAGGAGTAGAAAGAAATTTTAAAAACCTCAGCAGCAGTATATTGTTACCAATCATCCCGGTGCCACCCAGACTGCTAATAGAGCGCTGTTTAGATGAATATGTAAGTATGTTCTGCATGCTTTCCTCTTAATAACAAAATGAACACATAACAAAAATGACAGCGGTGAGAAAACAACATTTAAAGCAGCATCCGATCATAGTGACATGCATATGTTTGCACCAGCTCTGCAATTCAGCACTCCAGTCACATCACAATTATTTATACAGAATTTTATACAATAGATTGCTTTAGCAGCAGCTTTTCAGTATTAAACATGAAAAAACAGTGACAGTGTCGCTTTCAATTAAAATGATAACTTCAGTTACAACTTCAGTGTGTTTTACTTGCGTCTCACCTCGATGGGCTGAACAGAAAAAATTAACCGGAGCCACAGAGAGCACTATTATGTAATTGTCATGGACCAGTGGTAGATCAAACAGGATTTGTACATTCATGAAAAACCGGAAAAGTTGTGGAATTTTAAAATAGCAATTTCCAGGTCTGGAAAAGTTTTTCATATATTTTACCTTTATTCTATACCTCTGTTTCCATTGTCCAAAATACGCAATGTGCTCAGATTGGTTAGCTGGCCCAGTGTATTGTGATTCGCTGAAGCATCCGGAAACACCACACCCCTTACCATTAGTTGTTACTTGTGCTTCAGTGGAAATGTAAATAATGGCCTCTATATTGCTGTATCAAATTGAGCCCGAATCAGACCCAGATGAACAGGGTCAAGCAGAACCTCTGCAATCGCGGCTTTTAAAGGACGTTTATGAATGGTATTTCATTTTGTACTTGTGTCAAAGTGTTTAGATATGCTGTCACTGCTGTTTGTTAGCTTTCAATATACAGTTTTATCCTGATTAAAGCTTTACTGTACCCGAATACATGACTGAGTAGTAGCATTTTTGTAAAGGTAGCGTTTAATTTATAGCATGAACAACTGTTTGTCTATGAACATAAAGTTTGTTGGTGTTTGTTGAAGTATGCAACAGAATTTAGCTAACTGGCTAGCGAAGCAAAAACGCGTTGGTCTTTGTTTACGTCCTTGATGCAACCAAAAAATAGCAACAGAACTATACATTTAAAAGACATGTACAAACAATAAAACATACTTACAGTTTGGGGCCGATAAACAGCAGCTTCTGCTTTTAAAGTGGGAACTGCTTCTTTCAGTAATAGCCTTTGTGCATTCAGTAATAGCCATCCAGCATTGAACTCGTGTAGATTCTGGAAGCTGTCTTCCACGGCACATCCAGTGTAGAAAATATCACAGATTATAATGGGTTCTATTATCTTTTGACGCGTCGCTCGCGACCAGTGTACACAACTCTTCCGCTTCCATTATGCTGCGCGACATGGCCTCGCCCACTTTGTTGCGTGTTCCCGGGGGCAGTGTTTTGCAGGGTTTATGATGTCACCAACCCGGGAAGAAGCTCGTTGTAGTCCAAACCGGTCGTTTTTGTAGGCATTAAACTGCCATAACTTTAAAAGACGATATCTCTGTTTGCATTGAACTTTCAGTGCTGTAACTTTGCAGATACTGTTTATGCTCAAACAGCAACATTACACACTAACTAAAGTTAAAAAAGTGAAATCGCAATGAACCACCCCTTTAAGTATTCTAGGTGGCCGCCCCATCATTGGGAGTCGGGAATAGGGACAAGAAAAGGATGGTGAGGCTTGAGGAGGGGACATGTGTGGTGTGGTGGTAAGTTGAGCAGTCGAAGTCACTTCATTGATTTGGCATTGGATGGTGAAGGGGCCAATGAACCGAGGACTCAGCTTGTGGCAGGGCAGTCTAAGGCGGATGTTCCTGGTCGAGAGCCAGACCTTTTGTCCCGGATGGTATACTTCAGGTCTCCTGGTGTCAGCCTGGCTCTTGTGCCTCCTTACCACCTATCTGCAGGATTACGTGAGCTGAGTCCCAGACCCTCTCGCTCTCCTTAATCCATGGCTGAAACCTCCGAGGGCTCTCCTGAACAGGGAACAGGGACGGTTGGAAGCCAAGTAAGTACTGGAAGGGTGTAAGCACAGTGGTGGGTTGCCGGGAGGGAGTTCTGTGTGTACTTGGCCTAGGTGATGTACTGGCTCCAGCTGTGTTGGTGACTGGCAGTATGACCTCAGGAAGTGGCCAATATCCTGTATTTTCCGTTCGGTTTGCCCATTAGTCATATGAGGCCACCAGTACCAGTTGCGGAGGAGTGAGTGGGTTTGCTGACTGCCTGGGTGCCCTGAGTCTAAGGAAGAATGAGCAGAGTCCATGAGGGTCAGATATAGGACAGATGGAATATAAATCTTACCCTCAGTACCTGCTGGCGGAGCGGGTTCTGAGCGAGTGGCTTCATCGATCTGTTTATCCATTGACCACTGGACAGGGCTGATGTGGGCTGGAGGGAGTATGGAGCCATAGGAACGTTGGGAGCATGCATGCGGGACAGTGCATTGGCCTTGATCTTATTTCTAGTTCGGTAGGTAACGGTGAAATTGAACCTGGTGAAGGAAAATGCCCAACAGGCTTGTTGTGGTTTGAGGTGACGTGCTTCCCAGAGTTACTCTAGATTACAGTGGTCAGTGATGACTTCAAACGGGTGTTTAGCTTCCTCCAGCCAGTGTCGCCATTCCTCTAAAGCCAACTTTATGGCTAGCATTGTCAATGTCATAGTTTTGCTTCGCCGGGGACAGTTTCCTTGAAAAGTAGGCGCATGGATGGAGCTTTGGGTGGGTCCCCTGCCACTGGGACAACACCGGGACAACACCTCTCTGACTCCTGTTGTTAAGGCGTCCACTTCTACAACGAAGTACAGTGCTGGATTTGGGTGGACCAGTGTGAGAACAGTGGTGAAGGCATCCTTCAGCTGGTGGAATGCTGAGGTGGGCTTGTTATGAAGCAAGGTGGTGAGTGGAGAAGAAATCTTAATGAAGTTGGTAATAAAGCGGTGATAAATGTTGGCAAGTTCTAAAAATCTTTGAATTGTTTTTTTATGGTGGAAGGGAGTGGCCATCTCTGGACTGCTTGCACCTTCCCCTGGTCCATTTTGACTTCGGTAGCATTGATGATGTAGCCCAGTAACTGGATAGAGAATTGATGAAATTCACATTTCTCTAATTTAATTTGATAGAGACGGTGTTCTTGCAGGTGCTGGAGGACCTGCGCAACATGGAGATGATGGTCAGTCTCATTCCGGGAATAGATCAAGATGTTGTCGATGTATATGATCATGAAGCAATGGAGATAATACCGGAACACTTCATTCATAAATCCTTGGAAGATGGAGGGTGAGTTGGAAAGGCCATATGGCATAACCCGATATTCATAGTGGCCACTGTCTTCCACTCATCCCTATATTTGCTACTTGACTGTTTGTTGGTTGAGGGCTCGATAATCAATAAAAGGCCACAAGCCTCTGTCATTTTTGCCACAAAAAAACTTGAAGCGGCAGGGGAAGTAGAAGGGAGGATGTATCCCTGATGCAATGCCTCTTCTACATACTCCTCCATGGCCTTTCGCTCAGGGATGGAAAGTGGATAGATCTTATTCTTGGGCAACGGAGCCCCAGGCAGCAGCTCAATAGCGCAGTCCCGTGGCCGATTAGGTGGTAACTTCGAGGCCAACTGCTTGCTGAACACATCCTGGAATGCCTGATATTTGGTTGGAATTTTCACTTTGCAACCTTGAATAGGACTTTCGATAGTGGTAGCTTGGATCAAGATGGAAGGCTGAACATTCTGACAGGTAGGTTTCTGTGGGAGACGTAGACACTCATCGAAACATCTCTTCCCACAGGACAGGAATTCCCCCGAAGTCCATGAGATGTGTGGGGAATGAACTTGAAGCCACGGGCGCCCCACAATGATGTCAGCGGTCGACTCTTCCAGCACCAGCAATGAAATTTCCTCATGGGGAGTGCAGCCAATACAGAAAGTTAAGGTGGGTGAACAGTACTTGATTATACCTTTTCTCAGCGGCTTACCCATGATGGAATGGATGTTTAAGGTCTCTTTGCAAAGGATTTTCGAGAGGTGGAGATGCCTGAGGAGCTTTCCTGATATAAAGTTACCCATGAAGTTGGAGTCAACGAGAGCCTGGGCTGTGATAGACAGGGTCGCATTGGTCACTGATATATATTAACGAGATAATGAAAGGCTGCATTTAGACTACACTCACCATATGTTGGGGTGGTCGGACAGGACACTCTTGTAGAAGATGACCTTCAGCTACACAATAAAGACACAGATGATTTTGGATGCACCGATGGCGCTTTGTAAAAGAGATGTAGAATGAGTACACTTGCATCGAATTGGGTGCTGGAGGTAAGCGGTGGCAACAGCAGGTGGGGATGGCAAGGTAAGTAATTCCTGGTGGCATGTGGCCATGCGCTGAGAAATGCAGATGGAATGTTGGATGAGGTTTTCAAGGCTGATGGTATCATCATAAACGGTGAGTTTCAGCTGCAGCGGAGGTGAGAGACCCTGTTGGTGGGCAGTAATCAGCTCTGCCAACATGCGTATTCGTAGAGCATACTCTGTAACTGATGATTTTCCTTGACGCAACTTATACAGTTGATCATTGACTGATATTTCATTAGCTTATTGACCAAAAACCTCCTTAAAATGGTTAGTGAATGCTTCAAGGGATCGTGTGATGGGCCTGGCTTGGCAAAGGTCGCATCGCAGAGGAAGAGATGGATTGAGGAAGTAGCACTTGACGCAACTTTTGATGTAGGTCGGTGAAGGGATTGGTGGAATCGGAAGCAGCAACCCCAAAATCCATCTACACTTCTTCCATCTGGTCTACACAATAGAAGGCAGACATGAGGATGGAATCAACAAGACTTTATTGAAGAGACATCAGAGAATAACAAATCAGGAACGTAAGGCAACATGAAGAATCCACAAAAGTAACTTAGCTTGGTAATCAGTCTTTGTTTCTATTTTGGATGTCCCAGGACAGAAGAGGATCCTGAGGCTGCCAAACAGGTGAAAAGGACAAAGATAACTGCCGCATCTGGTTGGCAGGTAAGTAGTCAGGTGATTCACTGTAGGTACGAGTGATGAGACCAGACAACACTGTGAGTGTAAGAGTGGCTTACGTAGCAGTTCATGATTGATGACAGCAGGTGCAGGTGGTTAGTATTCCAGGGAATGGGAACGAGTGGGAGGAGCTGAGGAATCTGGCACTGAGGGATCGGATAGAATCCTGACACATACATCTCAAGGTACATATTTATTTATTTATTTTTTTATCAGTTCTTGAACTCAATCCTCCTAAACTGGCAGTTTCTGTGTGCAAATATTATGGATATACAGGACAAACCATATTTTGAGGTTGGAAATATTATAACATTTCACTATAACTGAGCTGTAATTTGATTTGTGATGATGTTGATAAATATTAAATGACAGAACTGGTGTCATCTAAATCAGCAGCAAATATCATCAACTAGAAATATGTCTGAGCATACAGGGAGCCAAATTTCCTAGACATTCTATAAAAATAACAGTGTTCTATAAATGCCAATTTCTTGTTAAGATTTCTTAAAGCAAGGGTTTAATTATTCTTTTTTTTTTTAAAAAAAACAGACACTGATATTGTCTAAAATAGATTACCTGATCGGATTATTTATTGAGCTGGTGTATTGGATGAAGGTCCATGTGTACAGGTATATTTTATAAATGACTGGTTATTGAATACTGAATTAAAATGCTATAAGTGCACCAGGGGCAAATAAACATCAGTAGCCGTGTTTCAACTGTTGGGCCGAAAGCGAGTGTGCTAGTGCATGCCAGGGCCAGTTGCATTTCCACTGTCACTTCTAGTGCTTGATTGGGCCTCATTGGGGCTTCCTTGGGGCCAACGGCCAGGGTTTTTTGGCCTGCTTAATACCTTGGTCCAAAGTGAGTTAACTGGGGCTTGAGGAGTGGTCATGAACAAAGGCGGAGTTTACCCGAGTCAGGTGAGGATTAGTGACGCTGCTCATTTTCCATGTTTTCATATCAGGCTACCAGCTAACATCAACAGTTAAGACATTTAAAAAGAAGTTTCAGCTTAATGTATGAAATAACTTTCGATTGTGATTCAATGGGGATTCTGATCGCCGCATGAGGCAGAAAATTTTTTATATGTGGTGCTAAAGGCTACTTAAGCTACATTTTGCCTATGAAAATACCAAAGACCGCTTTTGAAGAACTTGGACACATCATATTTGATTACAGTCGTGTATTTATTTGGTTTCATATTTCATCTGTCTCCACAAATTACATATACTCCGGTTAACTCGTATATTTCCTGTTTTCTGTCTGTGTGCTCCCTTTGTTGCTCTGGCTGAAAGGATAACAGTATAGTGAGGCAGGAGACAGGTCAAACATCCTCAGATCGCATAATTTCGTGGAAAATTAATAGAAATGCTCATTCTTTTTAAAGAAATGTGATATAAACATATTTTAATCAATATTTTTTTAAATGTGTAAGTCTTTGAACTTACAAGCCCTAAAGGAGTGGTTTTGTGCATTTCCGTGATCACAAATAAACAGAAGCAGACACGATTGTCACGTATGCAGATAGCACACATGAAGACTATTCAAATAACAGGCTTCATTAACTATCCAAAAGACTCAGAAGATATCAGGAACACACAGGATAAATGCAAACCTAACAATAAATTAACGAGAGCCATCTGAGAACTGAATAGAACCAGGGGTATAAATACATAGGAGGTAACAAGAGAACACAGGTAGACACAGGTAGCGATAATCAGTAACTAAGGAAACAAACTGCCACATACTAGAAAACTAGGGCTCATTCAGACTGTCAGTCCAAATTTAATTTTTGTGCATATCCGATTGAAATTCGATCAGATTTAGCAAGTGTGAACAGCAAAAAATCATTTGAAATGCATTTGTATGTGGTTTGAAATCCTATTCAAATCAGATTTTTGGAAATGCTTTTCAGTCTGACTGCTCTGATCGGATTTTGCGTGGTTTATGTGACTTTCTCACGCCATGTAAAACATAAATGTCAGACGTTATAATAGGAAACAAGCTGGAAATCGCTGCAGAAACAAGGTTGTGTTGTTGCAAAGTGCCGGACGAGCAGAAAATGACAATATAACAGAGACATGTTTTGAGTCCAGTGCGGCGACTACATATTTCCATGTTGTAAATAACTGTCACAGACTGACACTGTGAACATAGCCTAGGTCAGCTTATAATGACAGGGCACATAGGAACAGGGAAAACAGAACCACAACACAATGAAACTAAACCAAAACAGAGCATGTTACAGCAATAAGTATGTAGGCCTATTATCTTTTATGTGAAATAATGATAAATACCAGTTTGACTGAGGTGCACTACTGACATGAATTGATAAATTACTGTCTTTTTAACATTTTGCTGATGAAATGGTGGGGTTTGCTCCAGAGAGGCCTGTTTTAGGGTAGAGCTACGGTGCTACTGGCCCAACAGTGGAAATGCAGCTTGATTTCTGCACGAGGTATGAGGCTATCGGCCCTGCCTGGCCTGTTGTTAGCCCTGCATGGCTCACACTGGCCTGACAGTGGAAAAGCGGATAGTGAGAAAAACATGTTAAACATCAAGAAACCAAATCAGTGTTCTTACCATTTTCACATCCACTGTTTTTCAGGTCTTCTCTCTGTCTTACTGCTAACAGAAGCTCAATCTTGTTCATCAGCTCTCTCATCTCTGATTGGTTGTTCATCATTTTGTAGCAGGTCTGATATCTTCCCCCACATTTCTTCACCAGCTGATCCAGAACAGGGTCTTTTATATCTTTTATAGTTTCACACTCTTCTTCTCTTTCATAGGTGAAGAGAATCATCACAAACTGAAGAACTTTGTCACCAAACACTCTCTGAATCCAGTCAAGGCCCATCTTATTAGCATCTGTTAACTGACCCAGTCGCACAACAAAGATGAAGGCGTGGATTTCATTTTCATTCACTAGTTGACTAATGAGATGATTCTCATGTTCATCCTCATGTAAGTCAATCATGTTGATCACAGAGACATGGCATTCTGATATCTTCCTCTGTAAAGGAACAATCCTAGATATTTCTGCATTTTCCATATTACTCTGTTTTTCTCCTAGGAGAATGTTTTCATGTCCAAACTGAACAGCCGCAGAGTTTCCAGTTAATGCAATTGTTAAATTGGGAAATGTGATGTCTAGAATAAACATCAACAAATTATTCTTAAACACATCAAGACACTTCAACATGAAAACAAGTCGTATTATTAGCAACATTGTTGTTCCATTTCGAAAGGAACTTCAACTCTGCGTTCGAGATGCATATGGGGAACGTCACTCGTGACCCGGTGTTCGAAACCACTATCAAAAAACTCCAATCCTATTGGCCGGCGACAGCCTATGACGTCATATGGCGCGACCCGGAAGTATAAAGGAGCGCCTAGGGAAGCAGTCAGTATCTTTCGTCTTTTCGGGACTGTTTGTGTTTCTGCCACTGTCGTGCCACCTCGTCTTCTTACAAGGTATTTATCATGTCTGAGGACAAGACCAAACGTTTTAGGAAGTGTGCTGATCCATGTCCGAGATTCTTGACACCGGAAGATACACACAACCTTTGCGTTCACTGTTTGGGAGAAGAACACGCACGGACAGTGCTTGAGGGCACTGTCTGTGTGAATTGTGAGCGTTTTCCTATGAAAACGCTCCGTTCTCGCCTGGCCCTCTTCTCGAGGGAAGGGGTGTCGGCATCTGTGCCCGGTGGGTCTGGCCCTGCTCGTGCTGAGGCAGAGCGGCGGCTGCATTCATGGGGCTCGCAGATGGAGCTCGCCGCGGAGTTTGAGAAGGGTCTTACTGTCTCTCAGCCTCCTGCGGCGGCTGGCGGGGATGAGCTCCTGGATAATGATGATGTCTTATCTTTGACATCATCGGATCCAGGGCGAGTGTTCTTCTGGCAGCTAGCCCCGAGAGCAGGAGATGGCGGTGGAGGAAGAGGCGAGTGAGACAGCCTCTTTCTCCAAGCCTCCTTGCCCAGCGTATGCTGAGTTACTGGAGGTTATGGAGCGCGCTGCGGGCAGACTGCAGCTGCCGTGGGTGCGCGAGAGGAAAGAGGTCGTTCGCGGTAGGTTGGACGAACGATTTCTTTCTGACCATAACCCCGTAACTCCTGTGAGCCTTCCGTTCCTTCCTGATCTACATGTTGAGATCGAGAAGGCATGGAAGAACCCGTACTCGGTGAGAATACATTCACATCAGCGGGGAAATTTCGCTGATGTGGAGGGATTACGCCAGCACGGGTATGCGTCGATGCCGCCTATTGACGAGACATTTGCGAACTATCTCGTCACTGGCAGTGCACCGACGCTAAAAGCTCCGGTCCTGCCGTCCAAACCCCTTAAGATGACATCTCGTCTGAACGGCAGGGCATACGCTGCTGCAGGTCAGGCTGGTGCGGCTTTGCACTCCATGGTGGTGTTGCAAGCCTACCAGGCTGATCTGCTGAAGGATCTGGATCAGGGGCAGGGTTTGTCCCCTGATGCGTAGCTGAGCTGCGCCCGCACTACAGATCTCGCTCTCCGGGCCGCAAGCAGGCGGCTGCCTCGATCGGTCGATCGATGGTGGCCATGGTGGCTACGGAGAGGCATCTGTGGTTGAACATGGCGGACATCGCGGAGAAAGAGAAGGGCTTTCTCCTCGATGCTGAGTCTCGCCTTCTGAGCTTTTCGGCGGCTCCGTTGAGACGGTCGTTGGAAAGTTCAGAGAGGCGAGGCGCTCAGCAGCTTATAAGAATTGCATACCGCTCAGATCCGATTCTGGGCCCAGACAGCCAGGAGGCCCTGGCCGTCTCGGTCGCAGGCTCAGAGACAGGGCCAGCGATCCAGTGTCGCGCTCGGCGCCTCCTCCACCTCGGAGTAAGTCGCAAAGCGGCGGGACACGAAGAAGAGGAAGCAAGACTAAAGGGAGGTGACTGAGTACAGGCGCCAGCAGCGCCAGTAATCGGTCTCCTCTCTGGCGGAGGTAGATTAATTTCTACCCCCGCCCCTCTTCCCCGGCCTCCTGGGAATGTTTTTAATAATTATGCATGTTCAGGAAACACCTTTGAACAGTCAGGCTAACGGCTGGGCCCATGATGAGTTTTTCTCTGACGGCCCGCCTTCTGGCTTGATAGTGAAAGGGTTCTTGGCCTAAGAACCAGGTTGATATCCTTCCGTCTATGTCTGAAGGGAGAATCCTTGGTCTTTGAGCCGCGGGAAGGTAAGACAAGGTCCGATTTATTTCTTTAATTTTGACCTTGTTTTGTTCCTATGTATATTATATTTTCCTGAACATGTAACAGTAAAATATGTTTAGGGGTTTTGGGCAGAAAACTGAAGTGGTTTTAAGTTGACTGAGCAGGCCACAAAATGGCCGCTGTTTAGTCTTCTTTAGCTTCTCAGCTATTTTCAGTATAGTTTGGGTTGGCACTTACTACTTCAGTTTACATGTATCGGTGGCCTCTTTTGGCCACCTGACATGTCTGCTTGTGAACTTCGCTTCCCTTTCTCCTTCTATGAGATTTGGAAGCGGATAACAGGTTTTATTAGGCTGTTTGGTGCCTGTTTTGGTTTAGGCCCATAGCTTAGCGGCCAGGCTAGAGCTAGGTTTACTGTGTTATTTTGTAACCCCTTATATATATATATTATCCTCTGGATATATATTTCCTAGTTCTGGCCTTCTCCTGGGGGAGTTGTTAGGCCGTATGCCCATTACCCCCTTGCTATGTAGGTGCAATTGTTGAGTTTAACAGCTAAGTGTAGACTGTTTTTAGACTCCCTGCTGCTGTTATCTCAGGTGGATTAGGCCCTTATCTTTGTGTAGATAAGTTATGCAGTTGTGCTAGGCCCCACTTCTAGAACATTTATGCTGTGGAAATTGTATTTTTTCCTCTGAGCCACTTGTTTTCTTAAACAAGTCTGAGTTGACGTTGCTAAGCTATTAGCTTCTGTCCTCTTTGGCTCGGTACAGATTTGAGAATCTGTATGGAGAAAATTATTTCCTCTTTAGAAATAGCATATTCATCAAAGCATTTAATGACTTTGAGTGTTCTGGACTTTGCCCTACATTTTATGTGAGCTATTTATGCTGCCTCAGGTTGGCACCTGCTCTCTATTCAGCAGGCTTTCACTAGCCGCTTTAGAGATTTGATGACTTTATTCCCCTTTAGTTGGTTTATTGTTGTTATTTAGTGCTTTACCTGTTGGCTCGCATATTTAGGGTGGTAGTACCACTTTCTGAGGAAAGATGGTTGCTATTTTACCTTCTTGTGGTCTCTTAACGTTATTTGCATATAACTTAGATTGTAGGCCTGTTTGTCTAGCCTCCTTCTAGTTAGCATTTGTTTCCATGCATGCTGTTACTTGATCAGTGCTTGCTCACATATCTACACTGCCACAGGCCTTGCCATGTGTTTGTTTGAGGTGTAGGCCTTATGGGCCTTCCTTAGACCATTTGGCTTGTTTGGTCCCCTTTAGCCTTTTATGTTAGGGTACATTGCCTGTTGGAATGTGTAGCTTAGCTCAGGTTGCAGTTAGTTAAGCTGGTTCCCTGTAGCTTGGCTCCTTTATTCAAAACGTGCTGAAGCCTCGTGTTGTTTAAATGGTAGGCCCCCTTAGGCCTCCTTTTTATTCAACATGTTGGCACAGTTGTGTTTATTTTGCTTTAGGGCTGAACGCCACTTGTCGCTGAGATTGTAGGCCCCTTAAGGTCTCTTTTTTAGTTTGACTTGCTGGCAGGATGCTCGGGAAACCATACCACCATCGGCCACGCCCCATCGCTGACGGATAGGCCCTAAACAGGCCTATTCACGTTGTATGGCAGCGTTTTATGTATTCCCTTTTTAAGTAAAACGATCTGAATACATGGCCCATTGGTCGGTATGGTTATGATAGCCACTTGCTGATGCCACGTGTTTACTAAGGTAGGCCTACTTCGGCCTCCGGTGTAGCATGTGGAGTTCAGTTATGTACTCCTCTCGCTGTGAGAGTAATAGGGTGCTTTTACTGAGTACTTTTGAGTGGCTGGCCCCTCAGGGTGATGCTGAAACCTTACTGAGGTTTGGTTTAAACTACATCTGCCTCCCTGAGTCTGATTCTACTCTAGTTGAGCTGAATAGCCACCTAGCGCCTAGGGTGGATCTATTGTGCTCCTAGGAATGGCCACTAGACTTACGCCGTGTGTCTTAAAGGTTGCTAGGCCCTATGGGCCGCCTTTTTGAACATACTGGAGTATGTTTGTGTATATTTCTCTTGAGAATTATCTATATACACTTCCGGTTGACCAGAGGCCCAGGTGATAAATCTAACCTCCTATAGTTCGGTTATTTATCGGTCTTGGTGTCTAAAACACTGCCACAAGCTGATGCCACGTGTCTGTTGAGGTTATAGGCCCCTCCAGGCCTTCCTTAATATGTGTTGGCGTACGCTGTACTCCTCTTGCTTTAAAGAGTAAAAGGTGCTTTTACTGAGTACACTGCTCGTTGGATTGTGGTAGGTGGATGGTCATGTGGGCACATTGGCAGCCCCTTCTGCTGCCATTGAAGTTTTCCTGTCTGTCCCAGAAAGGCAGGTGTTCAGAGTGGCCCCTCCAGGCCACTTTCTGAATTTACTTCTGTTTCACATATAGCTACTATCATGCTGTAGGCCCCTCTTCGGCCTCCATGATTTTGTGCCCATTGCATGGTCTACCTGTTAGGTGAGCTTTGTACTTCCCTTTCGGGGTTATGTTTGTAATAGTGCTTAGCTCCCTAAGCTGATCATGGTGGTAGGCCTTAATCAGGCCTCCTCCTAAGATTCAGCCCTAGGCTGGTTTGTGCTCCCCTGTATAACAGGCGTTTAGCGCACAGCCTCCTCAGTGCGTTATTTAAAGCGCTGAATAGATCCTAGGATGAGCGGATTTTACTCCCCTCAATGTGAGGGTTCATAGCACTCAGCTGAGTTCTGCTCTCCAGGATGCCCATCTCTACGTGTGGGTCTGAGTTGCTCCTGCCTTTTTGCAGTCACTCTTACCTGCTCTCTTCTATGAAGAATGCGTTTTGGAGATTCTGCTAATACCAAGACTAAGTTTGTCCTATAACAGACCAGGTCGGCCTCCCTGGTGGCATTGAGGGGACTTCGTTCCCCTCTAGTGACTGGTTGGGGTTCCTTTCGGTTCCTTGACCACATTCCCTTAAAGAGACCACTTTATCTGCGGAAAAGTTGGTCTCAGATGCCTTTAGCGGTCCTGGTAGGCCTTTTTCTTTGGAGGGCCTTCCTTGGGCTCAGCTTGGGCTGTTGGCCGTAGGGAATGCTGTCACTGACAGCCTGGTGTGACCCGAGGGGGAGTTGCTGCAGTTTCTACAGAAACTGTTCTCTTGTCCTAGCCATTCTTTGGCATGCACTCTCCTTAAGCATGGCAGCGTGGGTATATCGTTCCCCATATGCGTCTCGAACGCAGAGTTGAAGTTCCCTTTCGAAAGGGAACGTCTCAGGTTACGTATGTAACCATGGTTCCCTGAGAACAGGGAACGAGACTCTGCGTTTCCCTGCCATGCTTCGGGCTGCCTGCGGAACTGTCCCTCAAAGACGACTGATACTGACTGCTTCCCTAGGCGCTCCTTTATACTTCCGGGTCGCGCCATATGACGTCATAGGCTGTCGCTGGCCAATAGGATTGGAGTTTTTTGATAGTGGTTTTGAACACCGGGTCACGAGTGACGTTCCCCATATGCGTCTCGAACGCAGAGTCTCGTTCCCTGTTCTCAGGGAACCATGGTTACATACGTAACCTGAGACGTTTTCTTACCCATGCTGTTATCTGAAGAATCAGAGTCGCACATTTCAGGTGCTTCACTCATTTCTGCTTGACCATCAGGTTTGGAGTTGCTCCCTTTTCTAGACTGCTCATTATCCTAAAGAAAGTTTAATTATCATAATCTGATAGGCTCTTTTAATTTTGTACATGTATCTGTATAGAGTTTTTTTTTTTGAGTCTTAATTTATGGACAACTCCCTGTGTATTAAAGAGAACCCCTGGTGTTAAGACTTGTATGGCTTAATATAACGTAAATGATGTCTCTTACTGAAACATGTAGTAGAAAACCCATGAAAGATTTACGTTATTTCAAAAATCCATGACATATTTGGACAATGGGCGGCACCATTTTGTTTGCGTTCTATGTCGATGACGTCAAATGGTTGCACTCACTGCTCTACTGCTACTACACACTGGTGTGATCGTACGCGTCAAAGGGTTAATATCCGCGGGGTTCCTTTTAAAACACGATCATGCCTTTTCAATTTGAGCCAGAGCGCAAAATTAGTGAGGATGAAAACATCGAAGACGTGCAATGTCTCTGTGGCTATTCAAACTGATTGACGTGATAAAATCGTCTGATCACCTGAATGCATTACACACAGTTAAACATGCTGAGAAGATGCTACTATTTCATGCGATCACAGATATCTCGTGCATCACAGCGCACGCGAGCTTTGAGGCAGTCTATCTCAATCAAGATGTGTTATAGGCTTACCTTCGTCAGTCTCCACGACAGGCGCGGCATTTGGTTAAAGCATACATTTATATCCATCGGCAACTGTAAGCTCTTTCAGCTGTGGTCTTCTAAAAACCTCAAAGGCACCAGGGCTTGTGAAGAGAACAAAAACGTGGATCTTTAGGAAGTTTTATTCGTCCACATTTCTCACAACTTTCCATTCTTTTCTCCTCTTATTGCTAGTAAAGCAGTAAAGACTTATATCACTTCTCTTGTGGCTCATCGACTGAAAATTACAACCAAAAGCTGCACAATGTGGCATCGTATATTATATAGCAAACATAGCAATATGACAGTGTCAGTAGAGCAGTGAGTGCAACCATTTGACATCACTGACATGGAACGCAAACAAAATGGTGCCGCCCATTGTCCAAATCAGTCCAAATATGTCATGGATTTTTTAAATAACGTAAATCTTTCATGGGTTTTCTACAACATATTTCAGTAAGAGACATCATTTACGGTATATTAAGCCATACAAGTCTTAACACCAGGGCTTCCCTTTAAGCTTGTATTCACCATCAGTGATCAGTGTCTTTGCTGAGCTCTTCTATGGCAGGAAGATGGTCTGTCTCTGCAGAAGTGGCATCATCTAGATTTGGATTGGTTATTGTATCATTGGAGACTGAAATAAACAATGAACAGATCAAGTTTTAAATCATACAACGTTTTTATAGTATTTAGACAACAGGCACCGATGGTCAAAGTTTGTATTGCAGCACTTATGACAGTAAGAATACCACCACATCAATTAAAACTATTAATTAACTCTGAAACAACTGTAAGAGAAGAGCTCAAAACAACCTTTCCCAAAATGTTTAAAAACAAAGATAGTCTTTTAGACTTCTCTGATGAGAATGAAACAACAAACTTCACCGACGGTTACTGGTGTAACCTTGGTTCTATGTATAATGGAAGATTGCCAGAGATGGTCGAACATAGTGGAAGGAGTCACGTCTTGCGAGTCATATCGAGAATCCTGCATTGATTTGTCACCTGTGACCCTGACCAGTGATATGTCTGTGTCATATATCCGCTGATTTCACGTCACAGTCAGTCTCTGAAGTCATTCTGTCAGTCTGAGTGAGGAGAGACTCTGGACGTCTTCCATTATTCATAGAACCAAGGTTACACCAGTAACCGGCATTCTGTTTCACTGTTACAGACTGCCAGAGATGGTCAAACATAGTAGAAGATGAATACAACCAAGTCACAAGGACTACACCAACCTAAATACTGTCCGACAGTACAGCAGAACTGACCAAAGGAATGGGGGCCACATTCTGTAAAATCTTGAATGTGCAAGGTGATGCCCATGTGGCTGCTGCACACACCTCAGACACCATGTAGTGCTGCTCAAGAACTAGCCACCACCTGAGTTTGAATGGCATTTAATAAGTGCTGGAACTAACTGACCTGCCGAAATATATGTATGTATAATGGTATTTACTACCCAATGAGCCAGCCTTTGTTTTGACAAAGGTGCGCCTTCTGACAGGCACCAAAACGAACAACTGATCAGTGGTGCAAAATGTGTTATTTTTTTTTTAGTACTGTCCTGAGTAAGATATTTTACATAAAATATGTTTATATATAGTCAAAAAAAAAAAAAAAAAAAAAAATTGCTGAATTTATTAAAATGGCCCCGTTCAAAAATTTGTGAACCATTGGTTCTTAATACTGTGTGTGGTTACCTGGATGATCTATGACTGTTTTTTTTTGTTTGTTTGTTTGTTTGTATGTGATGGTTGTTCATGAGTCCCTTGTTTGTTCTGAGCAGTTAAACTGAGCTCTGTTCTTCAGAAAAATCCTCTAGGTCCTGCAGATTCTTCAGTTTTCAAGGATTTTTTTTGCGTATTTGAACCCTTTCCAGCAGTGACTGTATGATTTTGAGATCCATCTTTTCACACTGAGGACAATTGAGGGACTCAAACACAACTATTAAAAAAGATTCAAACATTCACTGATGCTCCAGAAGGAAACACGATGCATTAAGACCCGGGGGGTGAAAACTTTTGAACAGGATTAAGATGTTCAAATTGTTCTTATTTTGTTGAAATATCTTTAGTACTTTAGTATTTAGTACTACCCTTCGGAAGCAACAGAAGATACTTGTTTCCCGGAAGACAAATAAGTACAATTTACCTTCATCTTCAAATTCAAAAAGTTTTCAGCCCCCGGATCTTAATGCATCGTGTTTCCTTCTGGAGCATCAGTGAATGTTTGCACCTTTTTTAATAGTTGTGTTTGAGTCCCGCAATTGTCCTCAGTGTGAAAAGATGGATCTCAAAATACAGTCATACGGTCACTGCTGGAAAGGGTTCAAATATGCAAAAAATGCTTGAAAACTGAAGAATATGCAGGACCTGGAGGATTTTTCTGAAGAAAAGAGCTCAGTTTAACTGCTCAGAACAAACAAGGGACTCATGAACAACCATCACAAAAAAACAAACAAACAAACAAAAAAAACAGTCGTACATCATCCAGGTAACCACACACAGTATTAAGAACCAATGGTTCACAACCTTTGAACGGGGTTATTTTAATAAATTCAGCTAATTGTTTTTCTTGACGACTATATATAAACATATTTTATGTAAAATATCTTACTCAGGACAGTACTAAATAAAAAATAACATACTTTTTGGATGATCTCTGCAAGTGGTTCACATACTTTTTCTTGCAACTGTACTTTCGCAATGCTCTCACTGGACACAGAACTGCCTGGGAATCCTCTTCATGATTAAACACCGCAAGCTGAATAGTCTGATTGGTTTTTGAACCAAACAACACCTTAGGTTGGAAAACCGGATTTGGCCAGAGTGTAACCTGACTGTCCTGAGGTCCCCATCTGAGACATTGTGGGCTCACCGCAAGGACATGCAGCTCACCTACCCTCCTGGTTGATGTTATAGCCAACAGAAAAGCAGTCTTCATAGAAAGACTCTTAATATCCGCCTATTCAAGTGACTCGTAAGGTGCTGAACGTAGGCTGTTAAGCACCATCTGCAGATCCCACTGGGTATGCACATTACCATGGTGGATTAAGACATACTGCTCCCTTAAGAAAAGCCACCACCAATTTATCTGCACCCCCCCGACCCCCGGTTGTTGGCCGCCTGTTGAGGTGATCTGGCACAAAGCAACCAATCGTCCAGGTATGGGATAATTAACATGCCCTATCATTGTAGAGGTTCTAGTACCACTTGGCCAATAATAGGACTCAATATTGGTATGTCTTACTCTGGAACATGAACCAAAGAAACCTTCTGTGATGAGCCGACTGTGGGCCGAGAACAGGGGTCTGTGACGGAACTGAAGACAGTAGCCCTTCTCGAGTGTGTCGAGGGGCCACTTGTTGTCCGTAATCTCTCTCCAAAGCTGTAGTTGAGAGGCTAAAAAGTGTCCCTTCACAGACCCTGGACAATCAGCGACGACGGGGAGCCGTTTCATTATCCCTGGGGGTCCATGATGAGTCGCCACAGGACAAGCAGGTGGTCTAAAGTGAGCACAGGATGCCTCCCTTCTTGAGGCAGAACCAGGTCGAGCAGCCTGCTGTGCAGGCCTGTAAGACTGTCCCTGCCTGTGTTGGAGTTGTGTGACGAACGGGCATTCCATGTGTGGATGGCCCAAAATACACTGCACTTAAAGTGCTGGGAACGAGACTCCACTGCAAGAACTCTGCGCGGAAGAGCTTCTTGAGCTGCTGGACCAAAATCTTGTCAGTGGTAGCTGATAAAAAATTGTTATGGCAAGCCTCTGGGAGTTTGGACTGTGCTTGCCAAACCTGCCTCCTAGCTTGTATAATCAGCCCAAAAGCCTGCATCAAGCAACCTCGATGCGGTATTTTCCGGTGAGTAGTAGAATGAAGCGCTAACCAAAGATGAGCCATGGAATTTCCTATGTGACTTAAGTCTGAGACAGTGTTTTAAATCCTGACCAACAGATCATCCGTGCATCTACACTCCGGGCTAGGGCAACGAAGATCCTGTCTAAGGGCTTCATCTTGGGATACCACTAGTGAAGAAATGCACGGCTCTACTGGAGGCATGTTACTAAGGCCCTTTTCCTGGGCCTCAGCCATTGCCGCTAGTGTACAGGCCATGCGATCTGGTCTGGATGAGGGAGCTGACCGAAATGAAGAACAACATCTGTAAAGTCAGGACAACTTAGCATTAGGAAATCCCTTGCTGAGAGACTGAGCGATGCAAGAGGCTTGAATAGCCTGGCACAGGAGGAGGTGGGTCCAAATTCTGCTTAGCGAGCACCATTTTGAGTGTATCCTGCAGTGAGAAAACCACTGAAGAAGCAGCATCCTAAAGGCCCGAGCCGTCGTCGCTATGGGAATATTGAAACTGGGAATGTGAAGGCAACATCTCATCCAAGGGTGTACAATAATCCTGCTCATCCTTCTAATGCAGTGGTCTCAAACTGCCAGCCCGCGGGCCATTTACGCCCCCCCCCCCCCCCCTCCACCCGGCCTGCAACTGATCTAAAAAATAAAACATAATCCGGCCCGCTAAATTATTATTATAATTATTATTATTATTCTCTAGTTGCTACCTGTTTGATATACAAAGAAAAGGTCGCCGTTCTAAGGGGCCATTCACATATCGCATCACATAAGCGGCCGTGCCGCTTTCTCCTTCTTTCCAAAGCAATTTCGCTCCCGTGGCGTCTGCCGTTGCTATGCAACCATGAGCTGCGCTCTCCACGATGATTAGGAAGTTTCAGCAATTCAGCAAAACCGGTTGGTCCTTGTCACATGACCTGCGGTGCTCTTGTGGCATTCTGAAAAGTTGAGATGTTTTCATCTCGCCGCGGCATAGGCGCGCCTGGAAAAACGAATGCGCCGCACCGCGTGTGCGTCACGACCGCGTCGCTTCTATTATGAGCGTGCTTGCCTAAATTACAGTAAAAGCACTCGCGCAAGTCGCGAGCGTCGATTTAAACCACCGAAACGCGTCCAATGCTACCAATAAACTTTACCGATGCTCGAACGGCATCTTGGACAAATGTGGCTCAGCTGTGTGAGCAGAAGTGCTGCCAGGTGTCTGGTAAGAAATAGAATAATGTACAAATGTATTCAGGGATTGCATTTGTTCAGTACAGTGTTGTTCAGTACAAGATTTTTAAGTTATTTAAGCTAAAATAAAGTAAGGGAAAATATTTGCACTAACTTAAAAACTAATATTGTATGTAACAATGATAGACACTGCTGTTTACATTTTTTTTTAAGTATGGCAAAAATATTTTAGTAATGAAATTTGAAGTAAATGAGAAATAATGCAAAGGAAAGTAAATTTTCAGAAATTTTGCACTTTCTTGTGCTTGAATGTTAAAATGGCCCTCCTATGAGGTGTCAATCACAGCAACGGCCCCCAGCCAATTTGAGTTTGAGACCCCTGTTTTAATGAGTCAGAGGCTGCAAGAGATAAGGTGTCTGGTTCCTCTCTGGAAAAACTGGATAATAAGGCTTTAATGCCTTTAATGGTGTCTGGTTCCTCTCTGGAAAAACTGGATAATAAGGCTTTAATGCTCTGAACTGTGTTTGCAAGCTCAGCTACTTGATGGGCCAACGTATCTGATCCTGAGGGGGTTCGCTTTTCCTTCGAAGGCTTGCTACCCACATGCAATGCTGTCCCAGCTGGTGGAACAGAATTTTAGTCAATCGATGCTGTCTCACCTCCAAGGACATTAATCTTCACTCACGACATGGATCTCCTTACATTAAGTTTGACCATCTGTTGCGGACTGTGACAGTAAAATAGAACTAATATTACAGTAAGAATGGGACTAAGACTTGTCACAAGCCAAACATATTTACTACATTATTTCATGAAAACAAAACATGAATGAACATACTGAAATGTATCATCTCTCATGTATTCACCCACACAAACAATGAAATAAAATAGCTTTTCATTTAACTTTAATCTCTAGCAACATTTACCTTTGGAATGTTGTCTAATGTCCATTAGAGCTGAAATGATATAGGCCTGGCATACTTAAGATATAATTTATCTAGTCTTGCCTGGTGTACTTGGCAAACAGAACTTTGAGGTATGTTTACAAAGCTTTTTTTTTTTTTTTTTTTCATACAAAGAGTTCAGTTCCCTTTCTGTCGGTCACTTCGACTTGTGTCAAAACTGATATATTGGGGCTCTCAAGAGCAAATCCCACACGTCTCCATTCTCTCCATCAGGGAAGGAGGGTTACCATACGTAACCGAGATGTTTCACTAAGTTTAACTATTCATGAAAACTGAACTTTGTTCAGTTGCAAAGAACAAGGAAGTGTAATATGCACTTTGCACATAAAAATAAAAATGTATTACCCCAATAAAAAAAGTACAATGATGAATATAATTAAAGGAAAGAAATAGAATTTATAACAGTTTACTACATAAACAGTAAAAAAAAAAAAAAAAACTTAGGTATTAGTAAATAATGAACAAAAAAATATTACTAACTAAATGTACAATGCCAGAAAGTTAACAGTATGGAACAACAGTGCAGAATATTTTATTAATAAATTTTGTCCTACATACTTTCTTAATGAACTTTGCCCATTTATCATAGGAGCCATTCAAACTAAATATGTAAGGACTGCCCTGAATATCATGATTGAATATATTTTAGAGACACTTAGTTCTTTAATGTATATAACTGTTGCAGTCTTAATGTGTTTATACAAAATACATTATAATGGATTAGAAAAAGATTTAAAAATTTAATTATATTATTTAAAATGTATTCTGAGAGCTATCTGCTCTTCTGATATATAACTCAGTTTGACTGTATATCTCACATCTGCTGTCAAGACATGTTGATTGTTTGTTTCATTACACAACTCATTATATCTATTTGAGAAATCTGAAAAATAGAGCAACACAAATCCAAATTGTTAATATTCATTCCCTAGAGGAAAAATCTATGTCCAGATTCTGAACCATTTAGGCTTTACAACATTTCCAGTGTCTGATACTGGTAATGCTTAATAAATATACAGAATCAGAAATACACAGAAATGTTTTGCAAATATTTGTGCTTCCCAGTGAAATAAACAACATTAGGTACAAGGCAATTACAAGCATAATAAACTCGTAATCCATTGCTGTTGCGAAGTGTAATTCAATTTCATACAACAAAACAAAAAGAAACTCATAATAATAAGAAATATGATACAACCTTCATGATGATTTCTCCCATGGCTCAGTTAAAAGAAAAGAGAAAGACATCAGTGTGTAGATGTCAGATCATATCAGAATCATGTTTATGTGATTAATGTTTAACTTGGGGTCAAAGTTTTTCTTGATTTATAGGTATTATACAATTATGGTAAGCAGGGGAGCCTGCAGTATTCTCATCCATGGTACACAGAATTAAAAAAAATGTAGTCAGAGATTGCTTCATGGGTAACAGTGGCTTTTTGATTAAATTTTGCTCACAAAAATTAGCTTATTGAAATAACCTGTTGTCCCGGGCTTACCTTACAATCCAATAATCTGGCATTGCATGTGAACCGTGTTTACAAGACTTTATTTAAAAAAAAAAAAAAAAAATCCTGGGTATATAGTGAAGTCAAAATCATCAATCAAGCACTGGTAATTCTGTGTTTTTATCCCATTAGTGAGGTTTTTTTTTTTTTTTTTTTTTGATTTTTTTTTTTTATCAAAGACTTCAGTCATTATTATACTCCATAAATTATGACATCAGACATCAGATGTGCATTAGGTCTAAGAACTGACTGTAACACTTTGTGGCTACTGCTGATGCATTCTGTCAGATAAAAACATCCTTTCCAACAAAGAGCAGCAAGATCTCTTACCACTGAAACTTGCAACATTCTTCACACAATAATCCATACAAGCAATATTATTGACTATTTTGACTACTGCTGGAAAAAGTAATGTTGTAATTTTAGGTATTTGCTTCAGTCCATAACAAGCAAAGTTTGGAGAGGGTGGCCAACTGGTTATTGAAGGACAGGACAGTATGTGATTTTGCAGGACAATTCGGGACATGTGTGAGAGATAAATCTACTACTATTATACTATGTAAATATTGATTGAATGTTATCATCCAGTTGGTTGCTGGATGATAACATTTTAAATTGACAAATAAACTTTGTTAATTGTGACTGGCACTCAATTTGCCCAGGTCAAAGTGATACAATGTAGATTACTCTTGTCATGTTTTAGTCCAGAGGAGGATGAGCAGAGACAAAGCAATTATAAGTTCTTTTATTAATCAAAGTAACTCAAGTAATCCAATAGCAAGAAACATTAAAGCTGCAAGTAGCATTTACCGGGGTTCAAGCATTTAAGGCCTTTAAGCACAGATATTTGAGAAAAGATATTAAGTTTTATTTAGCAAGCATGTAACCAATTAAATAATTGAAGGAACTGACCATTTTCAGCCAAAACTATTCAACTTACCATTGACAGTATATGGTTTTTAAAGCTTTTTAACAGTTATAGCGCCACCTATCTCCATAAAAATTGGCATGCTTATTTAGAGTCATATGCTGCATGTGCTCACCTATTTTTGTGAAGTTCTGAGTTTTCATTTAGGTTTTATAGGCTTTTGGGTATATTTAGCCACGCCCATTTTCTAAATGACCCTGTTATAGCGACCCAAAGGGTAAAGATCAACTTTTTTGGATAATTATTGATCTACAGAGTCCAGAGAATTGTCCTGCGCTGGTTTTGGTCCGATCGGGCGAAAAACCTAGGACTAGTTCGCAAAAGTAGGTTTTTCAGCTATTCGTGAATAATTAATGAACAATTTGATTGACAGCATTGGTTCTTGAGGCAAAGTTGTTCCGCATGAGGAGATCTATCAAATGATATGCATATTGTGTGAATCTGTGAAACACCACGTGATTACTGAGGCGTAAAACTCGTTAGCTCCAACTAGTGGCAGATTTCTTTCAAAATTCTGATGGCGGACATGTTTTTTGAGATACGCCAATGTCCTCATGGACTATCATGCCCCCTTGGACCGAGACACTCCATGCCAAATTTTAAGTCGATCGGACTAACGGTTGCGTAGTTACAGCTGTTTTCATGTTTTTTTTCAAGTTATAGCGCCACCTAGTGTCCAATTGACGCATTTTTTTTTATCATGACCAAAGATTGAGCTCATTGAGCTCCCGAAAATTGGGTGACAAGCGAATCCGACCTGCATCTTGTCTGCCTTGAGCCAAGGATTCCAGCGATATAAGACACTTGAGTCTGGGCCTAACAGTTCAGGAGTCATGAGCCATTTCGTACTTTTGAATGGCTAGAATGACATGAACCAAACCAGAAGTACCAAGAGAAAGCTAGATTTGGCCTAAACATCAATGCTATTTAAGACTTGGTCTGCTACCTTAAAGGGATTGTTCACCGAAAAAAATAAAAATTAAGTACTCACCCTCATGTCATTTCCAAACCTGTAAGACTTGCGTTCATCTTTGGAACTTGAATGAAGAACTTTTTAATGAAATCTGAGAGCTTTCTGTCCCTCCAGAGACATCCATACGCAACTGAAACTTTGATGCTTCAAAAAGTTCATAAAGAGATCGCAAAAATAATCCATATGAATTGAGCAGTTTAGTCCAAGATTTTCTGAAGAGACACACTTTATATGATGAACAGATTGAATTTAGGCTTATATTCAAAAAAAAGGAAAAAAAAAACATTACTGGTGTGCATCTTGAGACAAAACAATGGCACTGACATATCTTAAAATATGTCAGTGCAAGTTGTTTTCAGTTAAAACAGCTCAAACATGCGTATTAGTCTGGGACTTGCTTAAGCCTTGTCTGTGAAACCAGGGGACTATGTTTTATTGTCCTATATTATAATTGATTTATATTAAAAAATACATGTCGTAATTGTTTACGAGCTCCTCTTTTTTTATAGTTACGAAACACATCACAACCCACAGTCAAGCGTTTCCTTACCCATCAATTTAAATATGAAAAAGAAAGGAGAGCCACTGCAGAGTGTGGAGGATCTGTTATCAGTGAGTAACCAATTAAATTTTGGTCTATATGATAATAATATTTAAGGCTTGGGTTATACACGAAATGACTACTGCTATGGCGATTTTATGCTGCTTTTTTAGAGTTTGACACATTGCGTTATTGAGAGTCAACACTACTCATTCTTTATGATGAATATTTTCCACATGTTAGAATAATTGTAAAATCATGAAAACTGAAACATGAAAATATGCTCCAACTCACCCATCTTTACAGATTGAAAAAAAAAAAAAAAAAACCAGAGTGAATATTCACTCTGATTTTAGACTACATAACGGTAAGTAAATTGACAAAATTTCCTTTTGGTGAATTATGTCTTTAGGGCTTAGAAAAGCGAATATATGCAAACAATTGTGGAGTCATCTCCTTTCACTTCCTGTCAGACAAGCGCAGAGGTTATTTTACACCTTTGCTGGAAATTTAAAAAAAATGTGCAAATGTTTTGTCACCATGAATGTAAGTCATATAATTTTTCATAAAATTTGTAGGGCTCAAATTCAAAATATCAAATTACTCTTTGTTAGTGCTCTCTCTATAAATAGATGTATTATGATCTATAAATAATGAATTTATGAAATCTATTTACAAAAACTGTAATCACAAAGGACTTGCAAAAAGCCATGGAAATTGTGAAAGTGATGGCAAATATTTTCAAATAACACTTAGTGAGTGAGCTGGTGACTGGATAGTTCACTCAAAAATAAAAATCATTTAGAAGTCATTCTAAACCTGAATGACTTTCTCTTGTGGTACATAAAAGAAGATTATTTTTAAGATTATTCAGCTATTTTTGTCCATACAATTAAAGATATTTTTTCACATTGTGTTTTTTGGTTTGCAAAAGATTTTGACAGGTTTGTAATGACATGATGGATGGTAAATGATGACAGAATATATGTAACAGAGTTGTACATATATATTGTGTGTCTCCACTTTCTGAATGTAAATAATAAGAATGTTAAATAATCACACTGGAAGATCATTGGACAGAATAAAGGTTAACAGGGCTTCCTATTGGCTGGCTGGTTCTTTGTACTGTGTGCGCCCTCTATTGCACTTATCAGTTCATGTGTGTAAGGCCAGCAGTAAGTCGTGTGATTGAAAGCTCTGTAATTGTCAATGAAATGTGTGATACATTAAGAGCAACATATATATATATATATATATATATATATATATATATATATATATATATATATATATTCAATATCGAGGAAAGTGTTGGATTTTAGTGAAGAGTGTGAAAAATGTGTGTTTAAGATTTAAGACTTGGATTTGACATCAGGTTACTACAATGTTGAAGTACATGAGGATGACCGCAAATTCACTGCTTTCACATCCCCTTTTGGGTTATATGAGTATAACTGCCTTCCTCAGGGACTTTGTAACAGTCCAGCGACTTTTATGAGAATGATGCTCGGAATTTTTGGAGATCAAAATTTCCTGAGTCTTCTCTGCTATTTAGATGATGTGCTTGTCTTTGCTCCAAATGAAGAGTTGGTTTTAAAGAGATTGGAGTTGGTCTTTGAGAGCCTGAAATCTTATAATTTGAAATTAGCTTCACGGAAATGTAATTTTATGCAAAGGTCTGTGAAGTTCCTTGGTCATGTGGTCATCGAGGCGGGTGTGGCCTCAGACCCTGATAAAATCAAGGTCATTATTGAAATGACTGAGTCAGACCTTATGGATGAGAAAACTGGCGCCCCATCTCAACAGAAGATACGTTCTTCTCTTGGGATGGTTGTATATTACCAGCAATTTATAGAACAGTGTTCAGTAATTGCAAGGCCACTTTTCCAGTTGCTGGTCCTAAGGATCAGAAATGGAAAAATGGTAAGAAGGCCATGATGAAAAGATCACTCACTGCAGGGGATTGGACTGATGATTGCAGGCAGGCATTTAGTCGTCTTAAGCAAGCCCTAATTGACTGTGTTTTGTTGGCTCATCCGGATTTTAACAGGCCATTTTTAGTTTCAGTGGATGCCTCCAGTACTGGCCTGGGTGCTGTACTTTCACAAGTGCTAGAGAATGGGGATACAGCAAGGCCAGTTTATTTTGCCAGTAAGTCACTTTCGTTCGCCAAGTCAAAATATCCAGCACATCGGCTAGAATTTTTTGCGTTGAAGTGGGCTGTATGTGACAAATTTAGTCACTGGTTGAGAGGTCGGCCCTTCACAGTATGGACCAATAACAACCCACTGACATATATTTTGACTTGCGAGCATAGGTGGGTTGCCAAGTTGGCTCCATATCAGTTTGATATTAGGTACATAGCTGGTTCAAGGAATGTTGTTGCAGATGCTCTTAGCAGAGAGCCTTTTGTGTAGCAGTGTGCCTTGCATCGTCTTACTAGGGTACCTTATAACTCACTGTTATAACAAGTGCAAGAAGTTTTCAGATGGTCTGCACACCCTTTTGAGCCTGACACTGAGTCTGGTATTGAGCCAACTCATGGTATGTTGGCAGTAAATTCCCAAACACCTGTAAGTGGGCCATCTGGTTCTTGGTCTGTGATGGAAGTGTCTGCAGTCATGGAGGCAAAGAGGTCTAATGTGGTTACCCCACATTGTGACCTTTTGTTACCACAGTTGATTAACCATATTGTACCCACAGATCAACCAAAACTGAAGGGCCTGTCCCACGAAGAGTTGGCAGAGAAGCAGCAGACTGACGGCATCTTGGCTAGAGTGATTTCTTACGTGGAGAGAGGTAAGAAACCGTCTAGTCGTGAGTGTAAACGGGAGCCAGTGGAAGTTGTAAGGCTGCTCAGATCCTGGAATAAGTTTGTGATGAGAGCAGGGATACTTTACAGAGTTGTAGTGTCAAAGAAAAAGACATTCCAGTATGTTGTCCCAAAACTGTTGGTGGGGACCGTGTTGAGGGGGGTTCATGATGATGCTGGTCATCAGTAGAGATCGACCGATAAATATCGAATTACCTATATTTTTCCCGATATTTAAGCATTTTACCATAATCGGTTATTGGTTTTGTAATATCGGATTTACCGATAAACGCGGCCATCTTGTGGGTGTTTTGAGAATTGCGCGCAGGATCGCCATTACAGCGCATCTGAGGGGAGACTAGACAACTGCATGCACATGTAAAGTATACTTACCTGCTTTGCTGTAATTAGTAAACTTTATTTAACATAACATCCATGAATGCACAAATTAGATGTGTTACATAAATGCCTGAAATGTAGCTAGTTTATGCAGCTTGTCTACAAGCTCATGGAGTCACGTAAGATAATCCGTCAAGTCCTGTACCAATAAAGACGTAACTTTGCATGAATTAAATAATACAGCCATGAATGAGCAAATGTTGGAAATAAAAGCACTGAATTTAATTCTCTCTCTGTTGTCTATGCTCATCATTAGTCTCGTGAAGTCGTCTGCATTTTCTGTTCACTCAGCGGGTTGATGTAAGCTACAGGAAATGCTCCAGCACGGCCATGGAACTTTTAATGAGATTCACTTGTTTAAAACACGGTTATATAGTAAATGTTTAAATAATTACGATTAATTCGCTAATAAACATCCAAGTAAACACAACTCTATGGAAATTAATTATTTATTATCTCCGCGAGCGATCGCAGTTTGAGTATCTGTGTAAATGCATAGATAAACAGCGCTTTGTTGGCAGATATTTCATAATCTAGAACGACAAAAACATTATTAATAATTCTGATATAACATACCAGTTGAGAAATGCAATAAAATACTGTTTTGTTTGTTATATTCCAATAATCCAGAGAATATTATTCAGTTATTTAACATTATCCAGCGAATTACAGTGGCAAGAAAAAGTATGTGAACCTTTTGGAATTTCATGGTTTTCTGAATAAATTTGTCATAAAATGTGATCTGATCTTCATCTAAGTCAAGGGTATTGACAAACATAATGTGTCTAAAAATAATTACACAAAAAAATTCTGATCTTTCATGTCTTTATTGAACACACTCATTCAACATTCAAAATGGCAGTGGAAAAAGTATGTGAACCCTTGAGTTAATGACCTCAAAAAAGCTAATTGGAGTCAGGTTTTAGCACACCTGGAGTCTCGTTAAGATAATATGTTTGGAGGTGTGGATTACAGCTACTTTGACTGATAAAAACCCGCTTGTGAGCCATGCCTCGCCAAAAAGAGCTTTCAGAGGAGCTACGATCAAGAATTGTTGCTTTACATAAAGCTGTAAAGGGTTACAAAGTTATTTCAAAAACTTTAGAAATTCACCAGTCTACAGTTAGGCAAACAATCTACAAATGGAGACGATTTGGGACTGTTGCTACTCTACCAAGAAGTGGGCACCCAGTCAAAATGACACCAAGAGCACAATGAAGACTCATCAATGAGGTAAAGAAACAACCCGAATGACAGCCAAAGATTTGAAGGCATCATTGGAACTTGCTAACATCTCTGTTCATGAGTCTACAATACGTAAAACACTGAACAAGCAGGGTATCCATGGCAGGACACCACGAAGGAAGCCACTGCTTACTAAAAAGAACATTGCTGCACGCCTCAAGTTTGCAAAAGAGCACATTGACACTCCACAGCGGTATTGGCAAAATGTTTTGTGGGCTGATGAAACTAAGATTGAACTATTTGGAAAAAACACACAGCGCTACATCTGGCGTAGAAAGATACTGTTCCCTATGCGGCTTTCTATGCACATGCTCCAAGACCAGGTGAAACGCGCATAAGCAAAGTATACTGTGTGCTTCGGATTCATGCCTAAACAGTCAAATAGCCTATACACAAATATGTTGAAATGCCATTTTGTTAAGTATCCTTGTAAACTCATTCGGTTATGTCTTAAGTGAATGTAAATACTGAGAAAGAGCATGTGTGTACCATTATATTGGATCCGTGCACCTCTTAAAGTGACAGCAGCCTAATAAACCTGCTGCAGTCATTAATGTTTACCAAACAACAAAAATCAAAGATAAAATCACTCACCGCACTAGAATGAATTTTTTTTTTTTTTTTTTTGTAGTTTTAATAAGGTTTGTCTATATTTTATTTATACAGCAGTTATTTTACATTTGATCACTTTATTAAATTTCTGTTTTCCATATTACTTATCTGAATTACTTATTTTTGTTCATGTTTTATTTATTTGTCGGTTTTGTTTGTAATTAGTTTCTTTGTTCTTATTGTATTGCTGACTGTTTACTTGTCTTCTGTAACTGTTTTACAGTCTATTCCCAAGTCAAGGGGTGTATACTGACCCAATAGCATTTTTTTGAAAAGTAGAGCCAATCAAAAATTTTAAGCATCATTTTCGTTCTTAGTGACCCAGAGTTAGTAAAGTTTGACTACATCTATTTTAGAGGTATTTTGGCTGTAGACCAGTGTAACTCCCCATATGCTGGGCTAGCAGGCTGAGAGGGCTTACTACATATTCTATCCTCGCCCTCCTCAACCACATCTGCCTCTTCCTGGCTGGATGCTATATGCTGGATCAGATAATGCTAGCGATTGCACATCCTGATCCAACAGAATCCGAAAGAGCCATACCTTTTTCGAACTCCTCAGCCAGATCGACCTACAATCCCAACAACTTTAGCCTCCTGAAGATAAAAAAGCTGATGACATGTATTACAGGCACCCTCTTATAAGCATAATCTTTTAAAAGTGTGCATTTTAATCAAGTCTGAACTTCACTCTTATGTGTTCTGTGAACTCACTGCAGTGAGGAACAAAAATTTCAACTCATTTCAAATTGGTTCCCTTTTGAGGGAACTCGCACTGCGTCCCGAAGGGGGCGCTATGGGAACGCCCTCAGCGTGAATGCGTCTGATGCACGTGTGTCAACTAGTCCAATGGCGAGAGTGAACGTCACCGGCGGGTGATGTCACGACCAGGAAAGGATAAATACACATCCGGAAAGACCGGCTTCAGCTTTTGTGCCTCAGCAAAGCGCTGTCTCTGTCTATTTATTGTTGTTTGTCCTCAAGCATTATATATTTCTAGACAGGAGTTTATTGGCGAGCAAATAGCAACTTGAGTCGTGTGTGCTTCCCTGCCCTCGCTACTATACGAGTGGGGATACACGCAATTCATGTGTTGTTTGTTTGAGAGCAGAGCATACATGTCAGCTCTTGTATTGGGATCTGACAGTGTTCGTTCATAAATTTCCCGATGTGATGCACTATCGAGATTTTTAGCTCTGCTCCTCTTGGCTTCGAGGGAATAAAGTCTTAAGCAATAAAGAATCTATGGCTTGGATCTTGCGTTTGCCGAGGCGATGCATAGATTTCGTGTCTGCAAACTGCAATAAAGATTCTAGTGGCTCTCATCTCGCGTCTGCCGAGGCGACGCATAGATTTCGAGTCTGCAAAATGCAATAAAGAATCTAGTGGCACGGATCTCGTGTCTGCCGAGGCGACGCTTAGATTTCGTGTCTGCAAACTGCAATAAAGATTCTAGTGGCTCTGATCTCGTGTTTGCCGAGGCAACGCGTAGATTAGGGTTTGCAAACAGCAGTTATAAATATTCAACCAATCATTCAGACCGTGTACACTTGTCTGGTGGTTCATTGATGCATTAAATTTGAGGAGTTAAATGGGTTATTGCCTGGTTTTTTAAAGCTATATGTCTGC
Source organism: Hypophthalmichthys nobilis (assembly GCA_037950665.1). Lineage (NCBI taxonomy): Eukaryota > Metazoa > Chordata > Actinopteri > Cypriniformes > Xenocyprididae > Hypophthalmichthys > Hypophthalmichthys nobilis. The sequence continues at coordinate 43,219,416 of CM075475.1, forward strand.
ACTAATAACTCTTTATTTAGCCTTTCATCCAGACCGTTTTGGCTGGTTCCCTTTTGTGGATTCTGGCAGAGTTGGGGCTTCTGCCAAATTTATCTCACTGGGCAGGCTCTGGTAATGGAACAGAAAGTAAACTCTTTTGCGAAAGGAGCTACAAAATGGGTTCCTCCTCCCAGCAGAGAGTTAGGGTTTTTAGGGCCGCTACTATTTTGTTCCAAAGAAGGATTGGGGGTTTGGTCCTATATTAAATCTTAATCATTTGAATCATTCAGTCAGGAGACTTAAGTTCAAAATGTTGACGCTAAACCAGATCCGAGGACTGGTTTGTCATGATAGCTCTAAAGGATGCATACTTCCATGTCTCTATCCTTCCACAGCATAGGAAGTTCCTCAGGTTTGCTTTGAGGGGCAAAGTATACCAATATTAGGTTCTTCCATTCGGTCTAGCTCTATCACCCCACATGTTCATGAAGTGCGTAGATGCAGCTCTGGCCTTGCTCAGGCTGCAGGGCATACGCATTCTGAACTGATTAGATGACTGGCTAATATTAGCGCAGTCGGAACAGATGGTCAGTTCGACATCGAGATGTCGTTCTTGCTCATATAAAAATTGGGGTTGTGGCTGAACGCCAAGAAGAGTGTGCTTTCTCCATTACAGAGAACCACCTTCCTGGGCATGGTATGGATTCAGTGATGCTGCGGGCCGTTCTGTCGCCCACTCGTATTTCTGCAATCTTTTTAGTCACACAGGAGATATATCTAGGCCAGTCACCCACTGTAAAACAGTTTTCTAAAACTGTTGGGTCTGATGGCAGCTGCGTCCAATGGTGACACCTTTTGGCCTGCTGTTCATGAGACCCTTACAGTAGTGGCTCAGGACCAAGGGTTTTCTCTGAGGGGGAACCCACTTCGTATGATCAAGATCATGCGGCGGTGTCTCCACGCCTTGGTTATATGGAAGAAAAGTTGGTTCCTGTCCCAGGGCCCTGTGTTAGGAGCTTAATATCATTGGGTCACTCTCATGATAGATGTTTCTCTCACAGGCTAGGGAGTGGTAATGGAAGGCCGCTCAGCTCAAGGGCTGTGGAGGAGTCATCATCTTTCGTGGCACATAAATGCCTGGAGATGATGGCGGTCTTCAATGCGTTGAAGTTCTTCCTCCCAGACCTGAGAGGTCATCGAGCTGTCTGGACAGACAATGCATCGATGGTTTCTTATATAAATCAACAGGGGGGTCTGCGCTCGCGCCCACTATCTGGCACACCAGATCCTCCTGTGGTCCCTGGGAAAAATGCTCTCCGCGAGAACAATCTTATTCCAGGGACCTAGAATATAGGAGCAGACGTCCTGTCGAGACAGGGGCTGAGGCCAGGGGAATGGAGACTTCCCCCCAAAGTGGTGAAGCTCATATGGGAGATTTATAGCCACGTGGAAGTGGATCTTTCGCGTCTCAAGATACGACGCACTGTCCACTGTGGTTATCCCTTACGCATCCAGTTCCTCTTGGACTGGATGCCATGGTACAGACATGGTACATACAGACATGTCTGTATGTTTTTCCCCCAATTGTTCTGCTCCTAGGAGTTCTGGACAAAATTCGCCGGGAAGGGATAAGTCTACTGTTAGTAGCACCTTACTGGCCAAGTCGGATATGGTTCTTGGAACTTGTGTCTCTCCTCGACGACTCTCCCTCTGAGATTCTGATCAGGAGAGACCTTCTATCTCAGGTGAAGGGCTTGATTTTTCACCCCGCCCAGAAGTATTGAACCTGTGGGTTTGGCCCCTGAGGGGGCCCAACTCATAGTACCCGCCGGTGACGTTCACTCTCACCATTGGACTAGTTGACACACGTGCATCAGACGCATTCACGCTGAGGGCGTTCCCATAGCGCCCCCTTTGGGACGCAGTGTCTCGTTCCCTCTCTCAGGGAACCATGGTTATGGTCATAAAAACTTACTTCACTTCATAAAAACTTACTTCACTTCAATTAAATGCATTTATCCAAACTTTCAATAGCTTCTTGTTTTGAATATTTCCTCCATTCATCTTGAATCTTACCCTGTCCTTGAAAAGTTTTATTGTGGTATTTTTCCAGATCTTTCTGGAATCTGCACACAAACCACTTCCAGTAGGGTAGTTCAGAGAGATCAGAGGTAATGCTCCATTTTGCGTAAACTCCTCCTGCTCTTCTGTAATCTCTCCAAGGGACTTTATCATCTGATCCAATTGGATAAAAATATAGAGTGCTGTTTGCTACTGCTGATGTGCAGATATGAGCAGACAAGTTTGTTGTATTTTCATAATGTATTCCATTTAGTCCAATGTTACGATGGAAAGAAACACTGTGATCTCCATGATGGCTTTCTATGGTGTTGGTGCAGGTGGCTCCACAGAACGGACACTGAACCCAACAGCACTGACAGAAGTGATCAATCAGAATCTCATCAGGTCTGTCTTTATCGTCTAGATTCTCTGGAAAAGTTTTTGAGTTTAATCTACTGCTAATGTCAGACATTATAGCAGGAAGTTCTTTTCTTGTCACATCGTCTAAGAGGTTGAAATCATCAACATCATCAAGTTTCACTCCACTGAGGTCTTTTTCAGAGAAGATCAGCTCATCTGAGAGCTGCTGTGTGAAAATCTTCAACCACAAACCAACATCTCTTCTGTTCACTTTAACATGCTCTGTAGATTTATGTGCTGCTTCTATGATCTTCTGCTGCAGGAGTTCAATGTTCTTCTTCATCTTGGGTAAAACACTGACACTGAACTTATCAGTGATGTACCGACTGACTTCATCTCTGATGAAACTCTTAAAGTGATGTTTGGGATAGTTAATGTAGTCAGTGTATTTTACAAAATCCTCCTCTTCTGCCAGTGTCTTCAGGATGTGTTTCTCCAATTTTGATCTATTTCCATTTAGTGATTCACAGTTTTTCATTATTTTGTCTGTCAGATCTCTGGCAGTCTTCTTGTAGACACTCTGCTCAATGGGCTCTTTCAGTTTCTGACAGATGATCTCACCAAAAATTGCAGCTGATGTTGCTCCATGACAGTATTTTTGGAAAATACTATAGTACTCTTCTCTCTTCTTCTCAACATATATTACAGGATCATTGGTATCCCTGAACTTTTTGTGTTGGTCAGTAATCATCTCCTTTGCCCTGTTACAGATGGAAAGAACTAAATACATGAAGAATTCATTCTTGAACTCATATTTCATGGATCCTTTCTGATGTTCTGTTACTCTTGTCTTGATGTAAGTCTTGATGTTGTCTTGAGTTGTTGGATGTAGATAATGTTGTAGCCCATCTTTGAAATGTTAAATGACTGAATCATTTTGTCTGTCTGCTGAACAACATCTGTGATAAAAGTTCTTATTTTATCTTCTGGAGACAATGTTTGAGTGTATCCAGATCCAGAGTTGATTTCAGACTCTTTGAACTCCTTCTTGAAAAGAACATATTGAGAGTAACTTGACACAGAAAAAATATCCCTGCTCTCGCTCCAATGGTCTACAGAAACACTTGCATAGACGTCACTGAGGAGGAATTTCACATCTCTCATTATGTCAATGTCTTTGATTGGAGGAGTGTCTGTGAGGATCTTCTTCACACATTGTTTCCAGAACAAATCAAATTCTTTCTTCAGTGTTTGTTCATCATTTGTTTTATCTTTGAGTTTTAAGGCAAGTTCTTTGCTCTTTTCAAAGAGAGTGTTTTCATGATGTGTCCTCTGAGCATCAATCTTTTTTTTCAGGTCTCGTTGATGAAGAATGTCATTTAATTTTCTCTTTGTTTCTCTAACAATGTTTTCCTGAATCTCTTTGATTTTGATTTCAAATGATGTTTTCCACTGAATCAGTATATCTGCATCTGTGTCTTTCTCAAAGTATTCTGACATTGATTTTTCCACTTCTTCACTTGTCTCTTTCAGTTCTCTTTGAAGATCAGTTTCCTCAACCTCATGAATTGCTTCATTTTCTATTTTGTTGTGTAGTTTGTTCTCAGTTTCCATCATGGCACTGCGAAGACTCCAGGACCATTTGCTGTATTTTGTCTCCAGTTTCCTGTAGACTGAAATCTCCAGAGAATTTCTGAAGCTGAAGACAAATCGTTCATTCAGTAAAGCTTCCCAGAGATCTTTAATACGATCTTTTAAGTTTTTCAGCATTATTCCATGTGATTTTGAGGCATGAGTATTAATAGTTATTTTTAGCTCTTGAACATTCTCACAGTAGTTTGGGTTTGGTGGTGCCATCGGTGGGTTTCCCTCCCAGAGATGAGCAAAATACTTCACATCATTCTGGACATCAAATTTAATGACATCACTGAAACATCCTGCATCATAGACTTCATCTTTAGCAGCAAGTTTTGTCATCTTATCCAGTGTCTCCCGCAGTCGTTGCCTTCCCTCCATGTTTTTCTCTCCAGCTGTGACGTCTGAAACGTTCTGATGCACAAACACACAGCTGGGGTTTAGTTTGACCTTCTTCATCCTCAGGAAGGCCTGAACAACAATCTGAAGAATGTCCTGCATCTCAGCTGGGTTTTCTCCGAAGATGTTGATTAATGTCATATTTCCAAGACCAACAACAAATGTGGCCAATTCATTGTCATGAACTTTTGTTGATCTTCCAGCCAGTTCTAGAGCACGAAGACCCTCAGTATCAACAACCAGAATATAGTCAAAGTTCATCTGTGCTTTCATCTCATCTGACACTTTGACCAGCTGCATGAAAGCTCCTCTGGTGCACCTGCCAGCACTGACGGCAAACTGGAGTCCAAACATGGCATTCAGCATGGTGGATTTCCCAGAGCTCTGAATCCCTAAAACTGACAGCACAAAGACTCTCTGGTCTCCCAGTTTCTGGATGAGTTCATCTAGAACAGCAGAGATCCAGATCACAGGAACATGAGCAGCATCTCCATCCATCAGCTCCAGTGGAAATCCAGAGATCATTATCTCTGCTGCAAGACTCGGGAGAGAAGAGAAGTGAACCTGCAGGTCTTTCTTGTTCTTCTTCACAGATGAACATGATTCATAGATCTGACCAATCTCCCTCATGATGTGCTCCAAACCAAAGTTTGAAGTTCTTTAGATATTCTCTCTGTTTCTGTTTGTTCAGCCTCGAGTTGTTCAGATTTTTCGTTATTGTGAGGAAGAACAGAAATATTGTTTGAGGTGCATTCATTTAGGAAGATTTCAAGCCATTTCAGAAAATATATTTTATTCTCAGTATGAAAGTGAATCTGTTTAAAAAACATCTGTATAAAAGCATTTATGTCAGATTCATGCTGCTGTTGACGGATTTTTTTCATCTCTGAGTGTTTTCTTGTGATGTCCATTTCTGTCTCATCTGCTCGAGGTCGATGTAGTTCTTTGTTCTTCTGACACCACTGATGCCACAGTTTCCCCTGGTGAGGCAGAAATGATTCTTTGATTTCTGTCAGATCTTTCTTCTCCAGTAAACTCATCATCTGCTGTGCTGCTTCTCTTCCTCTCCTGCAGTCTTCATCATCTTCCTCATCTACTCTGATGTCTGAGTGTTTGGACACATCTTCAAGTCTGAAAGTGGAAGATGATTCTAAGAGACAGTCATTTATAGCTCTTCTGAGTTCTTGAGATACATCTGACTGATTTCTGTCCTTCAGACCAATCTTGTATTTTCGTTTCCTTGTTTCATTGAGAGTTGAAACATCCTCAGTAAAAAGACAAACGAGTGGCTTTCTGTTCTTGGACAGGATTTGAATCTTTTCTGCATTTCTGTCATTCCTGTCCAGTTGTTGTAGAAGAACAACATTGACTGAGGCCATTTCAGTGAGGATCTGCAACTGTTTCTCATGGTCTCCTGCATCACCATGTAGATTACAGAATGCAATACAGTCAGTGAATTTATCTGTGTTTTTCCCAGAGGGGCAGAACCAGGCGATCTCCACCACTCCATCCATCAGTTCTCTGGTTCTGCTGCTGCCTGGGCAGTTCCTGTGGAAGAACGTGTTGTGTTTCTCATTGATCAGATTGTTCATTAGCTGAGACTTGGATGAAGACACAGAGCCAAACCTGAAGAAAGACACCATTGGAGTTTCTGCCATGTAGATCGGCTGGATTCGACTGATTATTTTATTTTTGGTGTTTCTGATCTTCCAGCTCTTGTTGATTTGTCTGAATGTCCAGAGAGGAAACTCAATCTGTTGTGTGAATGGATCAGGAACAAGCAGAGGCAGAGCGTACTGACACTGGGACAGTTTAGTGACCATCAGCTGCTTCAGGAAACCATCAGCACAATGAAACACAGACATCTGAACATCCATCGGGTGAATTCGCTCAGATTTACTTTTTCCAACATTAAACAAAGACATTTCATCAAAAATATCAAACTCATCTTCATATGAATCATTGTCTTTTTCTGTATGTGATGCTGTTCATTATTTTCCTCAAAATTAATGTATCTTGCTCTGTAGTCCATCATCAGTAGTTTTTGTAGGAAAGTCTGAATCAGCTCCTCTTTAACACAAGACTCATGGGACTGTAATGAATATGCAGTTAATTGAAGATAATCTGCAGGTCTCAGTTTATGATGCATGCCTTTAAGATGTAGTTTGTTGAATAGATTTGTTTTTTCATTCATTTCCATTCCCTGTAAAAAAAACAGCTTAATTAATAGAGAGAAGCAGTAAAGCATCAGAAGGATCAACAGGAGGATCAACATCAACATACAGCAAATAGTACTTAAACAGTTGTAATTTAGCATTTATTAGAGAGAAGCAGTCAAGCAACAGGAGGATCAACATACTGTAAGTGTTTTGTGTTTTTCTCATTTGATTTTCACGCTGTTCTCATTGCTAAGGATACATTGTTTACTGTGTTCACATGCCATTTCATATTTGATCTTGTTTCGGTCTCAGTTAATAAGGCATGGCCAGCTAAAATAAATAACGTTGTATCAAGTGGGTATAAAACTGTGTAATATACTGCTGCAGTGGACACGGCAGCCCTTCGTGTGAAGCCCTTATCATGTGAATACTGAAGAGTGTAAAGACCAGCGACTCTATTGCTCTTTTTGTTTTCCTTTTCTTTTCTTCCTCTTTTATACAGGTTGGTATTGTTTGTTTTTGTGACCTGTTTTAGCTATATGCTTCCAAATTCCCACTATTACTAACACTCGTAAATCGCATGCTACACGTTGTAGGCAGTGCAATCCTAACAACCTGCATATTTTACTCATGTCTTCTAGTAGATTACTTTCTATTTCAATTGGTCTCCGGAATTGTCAGTCTGCTGTAAACAAAGCAGACTTCATTACATCTATCGCTACTCATTCAGGTCTCCATCTCGTGGCTCTGACTGAGACATGGATCAAACCAGAGGACACTGCCACACCGGCAGCCCTCTCCTCTAATTTCACATTCTCCCACACCCCACGTCAGACTGGGAAGGGTGGTGGTACTAGTCTGCTTATGCCCAATGAATGGTAATTCAATCCTTTACCATCTCTCTGGGACAATAGCTCATTTGAATCGCATTCAATTACTATCTCCCACCCTGCTAAAATCCATGTTGTAGTTGTTTATCGTCTCCCAGGTCAGCTAGGTAACTTCTTTGAAGAGTTAGATGTGTTACTCTCATCCTTCCCTGAGGATGGTACTCCTCTGGTAGTACTTGGAGATTTCAACATCCATCTAGACAAACCTCAGGCTGCTGACTTCCACACTCGGCTTGCCTCATTTGACCTCAAGCGAGTGTCTACTACAGCTACCCACAAATCAGGTAACCAATTGGACCTCATCTACACATGCTGCTGCTCCACTGATAATACACTGGTTACTCCACTACACACCTCAGACCATTTCCTCATCACTTTTAATCTCAACCTGACCCCTAACTCAACACACACTCCACCACATGTCACTTTCCAGTGTAACTACGCTCGCACTCACCCTCCCGCCTATCATCTTTGGTCTCATCCAAACTTCCTCCCCCTGATCAGTTCTCATCACTGGATACTAACCACTGCTACTGACACTCTTTGCTCCACTCTAACATCTTGCTTAGATGAATTCTGCCCCCTTTCATCCAGACCAGCCTGCGCCACACCCTTTGCCCCCTGGCTTTCCGATGTTCTCCGTGAGCATTGGTCTAGACTCAGGGCTGCAGAGAGAAGGTGGCGCAAATCTAAAGATCCTACTGGTCTTAAAAACAACAACCATCAGCAGCCAATTCTCCACATACATACTGACAATCATATCTTAATGGAAAACACACATTTTCCCCTCCTTCTCTTCTCTTTTAGAGGCAGAAGTTTCTGAACAGGCCATCTCCTCCTCAATTGTAACTGCACTCACTCACATTATTAATACTTCTCTTCACACTGGTACATTTCCCACAGCATTTAAGCAGGCTAGGATTACCCCACTGCTTAAGAAACCCACTCTAAATCCAGCACTTTTAGAAAACCACTGATATCCCTTCTTCCATTCACTTGCATACTGTTGCGCTCATGTTGATTTGATTGCTTCTAACTGTTCTCATTTGTAAGTCGCTTTGGAAAAAATTGTCTACTAAATGTAAATGTAATAGGCAATTTGTTCTCCTTCATACCAAGGGGTCAGATTACTAATCCACACTCACACCTTTTACACCGTCTTACTCAATTTACTTTTTATTAAGGGATATCAATGTATAATTAATGTAATTTGCTTTTAAAGATTTTATTAACCATAAAACTTTGCAATTATGCTAATACAAATGGGAAACTGTTTTCAGCTGACAAGCAATATTACCCCAACAAGCAAATGTAAACATCTCAATTGCATTGTCTGTAAATTTGCAACAAACAAATGTACAATGTCCTATTTTTGAACACAAGCCTAGAGAATATTCTCAACTCAACCTCAGAGAGCAGTTAAAAGGTGCTTATTCAAAAAATATCTAATTGGTTCCATGTCAAAAAAGCCCATCAAGCCCTCATCAGCTAACCAGTCCATGTTTTAAGAAACTTCAAATTCACCGTATCAGCCCTCTTTAAACTCCACCGTACTCAGCACACCAAACTCCAATAATAACAACAGCAATCGCAGGCTCCCCCATTCGAATGCTGCAGGGACTTCCCGTTCACGGGCTTCCTCAAATGCACCCGCAAAGCGCAGTTCGAGCCCATCTGTTCGGATGCAGTGAGAGCTCGTCCCTTTTCACCACCGGGCACCCCCCTTTGAATTGCAGTGTAGGTTCCCCATTTGGAGACAGTGATGGAGTCAATTTGTTACAGTTTGCCCTGCCCCTTCAGATGCCTCCCGACTGAATGCAGTGGGTGCCCCCGTACGACTGCAGACAGGGTTTACCCATCCAATGCTGTGAACACCCTAAGTTCCTGTTGGATGCTGTTAGAGCCCTCCCAGTCAATCGCAGTCCAGATCCAATTCCACAAAACCCTTATTCAAGTGCGCATCCCATTCAACAGCCGGCAGGGCCGAGCTATCTGATGCCGTGAGCTTGTTAGTTCCCGTCAGATGCTGTGAGATCCCTCCCGGTCAAACGACCAGGCTTTTTCCCGCATGATTGCCGGCGGGACTTACCGGTCTGATGCTATGAATATTGAACTCCTGTCGGATGCTGCGGTAGCCCTCCCAGTCGAAACGGCCATGCTTTCCCCTTTTGACTGCCAGCAGGGCTTACCTGTCCGATGCTGTGAGCATTGAAACCCCATCAGATGCTGTGTGAGCCCTCCTGGTCAGGAGGGCTCACACAGAGTCATGCGCTTGTGAAGTCACACTGATGAAGTTTGTTTAAAAGAGTTCACCACAAATTCCCATGCTGATTGAAAAATGATTTTGTTTGCCTCTAAATTCTGTGAGCTTGATCTCCTGTAAAAGAGCTTAAAGCAGTGTTTCCCAACCCCTGTGCCGGCGCACACTAAAACACATCCACTAACTCCACCCCCTCTATCATGAATGAAGTGGCGCACACAGTTTGGACATTCTCTGCTTGTTTGCGATGCAAAGGTAAATAAAGAACTGATGTTTGAATAAGTACAGCATTTTCTATACTCAAGAAACACTCTGTCTATAAAGGCTTTTTTTTTTTGGGGTTCAAGCGCGTAGCGCTGAAACACTATTTTAATTGTTAAATTTTCCAAGCATCAGCATTCTCCCCTAAAAGTGAATGGGCAGACCAAACCGTAAGTCGTAGAGACTTGAAACTTTGAGGGCTGGTAGTACTCATACCGCCTACAAAGTCACCAAGGCTCGCCCCAATCGGCCTGACGGGGGCGCTACAGCGGTCAAAAGTACGAAATGGCTCATAACTCCTGAACCGTTAGGCCCAGGCTCAAGTGTCTTATATCGTTGGCTCGAATCCTTGGCTCAAGGCGGACAAGATGCATGCCTCAGATTCACTCATCACCTTGGCGAAATTTTTGGGTATTTTGGGTTTTTTGAAAAACCTACTTTTGCGATCTTGTCCTAGGTTTTTGACCCGATCGGAACCAAACCAGTGCAGAGATGTTCTCTGGAGTCTGAATATCAATAATTATTAAAAAAAAGTCGACATTTTGGTTTACTGTCGCCAAGGGGCGCCAAAACGTACGATGTGGGTGGAGCCACTTCTACTAAAATGGCTATAACTCGAGAAAGAAATGAGATATTTGCACCAAACTTGGTTCACGTGTGTACGGGCTCAATCTTTGGTCATGATAAAAAAAAAAAATTGCGTCGATTGGACACTAGGTGGCGCTATAACTTGAAAAAAACATGAAAACAGCTGTAACTACGCAACCGTTAGTCCGATCGACCTGAAATTTGGCATGCAGTGTTTTGGTCCAAGGGGGCATGATAGTATATGAGGACACTGGCGTATCTCAAAAAACATAACCGCCATCAACCAATGAATTTCGAGCACCTATTAGACAAGGTTAACGGACATGTTCAGGCATGTAACAGGCATGTTCGACTCACGGTCCTAGAGGTCTGTAAGAATTTTGAAAGAAATCGGCCACTGGTTGGCGCTAATGAGTTTTACGCCTCAGTAATCACGTGGTGTTTCATAGATTCACACAATATGCATATCATTTGATAGATCTCCTCATACTGAACAACTTTGCCTTAAGAACCAATTTGTCAATCAAATCGTTCATTAATTATTCACAAATAGCTGAAAAACCTACTTTTGCGAACTAGTCCTAGGTTTTTTGCCCGATCGGACCGAAACCAGTGCAGGACAATTCTCTGGACTCTCTAGATCAATAATTATCAAAAAAAGGTTGAACTGTACCCTTTGGGTCGCTATAACAGGGTCATTTAGAAAATGGGCGTGGCTAAATATACCCAAAAGCCTATAAATCCTAAAAGAAAACTCAGAACTTCATGGAATTAGGGGAGCACATGACTCTAAAGAAGCATGCCAACTTTTATGGAGATCGGACCATTGGTGGCGCTATAACTGTTAAAAAACTTTAAAAAACATATGTTTTTAATGGTTTTAGATGAAAATATATATAACTTTGGATGTGGTCGACTTATTTTCACGGGAGTCATGTCTTTAGACTTTAGCCGAGTCCAGCGATACCAGACTTGGTAGGTTTCGCCTTATGGTTTGTGCTACGTTGTGATTTAGCACTTAAAAAACTTTTGCGGATATCTTCGAAACCGTTAGTCCGATCGAGACGAAACCAGCGTAGGAAACACGGAACCTAAGTTAATTAATTATATGTGAAAACCCAAATGTCAAAATTTTGATAGGAAGTGGCAAAAAAATCCAATCAAAGACATTCTTGGGTCATATTTTATGCTCTCATATATATAAGTATCTATAACTTCAAAACGAAATGAGATGTTTTCACCAAAATTAACACACATATGTATGGGCACACTCTGAGGACACCCAAAAAAAAGTGGTGCAGATCGGGAATTAGGTGGTGCTATAACTGTCAAGAAACCTTTAAAAAACATATTTTTCCTTACTAAATTGTCTCTATTTGCTGTAAATGGTCTTCTATGATCTAAGTGTTTACATGTTTGCTAAATAAAATATAATACCTTTTTATGTGCTTAAAGGCCTTAAATGCTTGAACCCCGGTAAATGCTGCTTGCAAATTTTTTTGTATTTGAAAAGTGGAGAAGAGTTTTAGTGTGGTATTTGCCATCGTTGTAGCCAATATACTGTGTTAAATATCCTGTGCTTAGCGGATAAATTTTGATCAAATGTATTCAACAACAAGAAAAACTGAGCACCCATATAACTAAAATAAACTTTGTAAGTTGATAAAAACATAAAGAGATGCACTTACTGCCTCAGGTGTGGCCGTTCTAATGAAGTACAAAACACTAATCTTTGTCATTCACTGGTAAAAAACCTCATAACTCCATTTGATCTTGATTTTCTAAAAATGTTAATATTATAATGACACATGAAAGTGTCTGACCATATATAAAGCCAATTACATTGTTTATTTTAAATATACGAGATTTCCGCCCAACAGTGGCGATATGTAAATTTATTGTTCTATCATCATCACCAACACACTGTATAGCTACTTATATGACCTTAATGTGTTTCTACCTGACTTAAGCTCAAGTTTCACTTTAAATGTGAGTACTACTTTTAATATAATATCCAATTTTAATATGCCTTTTTAAGCAATGCATGTTTCTGCAATTTTGTTATTTTAGTGCTTAGTGGTGTGCCGTGGGATTTTTTACTTATCAAAACTGTGCCGTGGCGAGAAAAATACTGGGAAACACTGGCTTAAAAAATGGTTTGTTTTTGACATGGTTTGAGTTTTGAGTGTCATATTAATAATGGAACCAGATAGAGCAGTTCAAACTGAGAAAAAGTTTGAACATAGACTTAATTGCTACAAATTTCTAAAATATATATTATTTATTTATTTATTGGACATAAATGTATTTAAATTTGATTGGATTTTTTGCAAAATAATGTGTTTTTTTTTCTAGATGTTACTTTTGTTTACTAGATATGTGTAGGCCTACTTGAGTTGCTTCCCATACAGTAAAACTTACAGTATATTCATCAATCAATTTTGCATCTCAAATGTTTGTTCTAAAACAGATAAAATGTTATAAAGAAATATTGAATAATCTAATCTCACCCTTTATTCAGGTTTTATTCAACATAAATGTTTAAAGAGTTTCATTTTGACATTGTGCATTTATTACACAGTTAAAATTCAGCCAGCACATACCTTGTGTTCATGTCTCCTCACACTTATAGTGATGCGTTCCATGTTTTCTTTCTTGATTATGAATTTACCTTTTATTTAAACAAGAGAACCAGTAGAAAATGTAAGTAATATTTGGTGAAATGGTAATTCCTGTGCTTGATTCACAACTCACTTTTGTACCGCCAAATTATTCTTAAGTTATAATGTTAAGAGTAAAAAAATATTGAAACACACACAAAAAAACAAAAAAACAGGAAAAACACTGGAAAACAAACTGATTACTTACCATTTTTGTTTTGTTTTTGCCTTTGTAACACTGTGTTGTTCATGTCTCCAGTGTAGCACTGCTGTTTATTCTCATTAAACAGACATTCAATCTTGTCCATCAGCTCTCTCATCTCTGATTGGTTGTTCATCATCTTGTTGCAGGTGTGAAATCTTCCTCCACATTTCTCCACCAGCTGCTCCAGAACAGGGTTATTCTTCAGATCATCTATTATTGTGTCACACTCTTCTTCTCTCTCATAGGTAAAGAGAATCATCACAAACTGAAAAACATTGTCTCCAAACACTCTCTGAAGCCATTCTAGACCCATCTTATCAGCATCTGTTAACTGGCTCAGTCGCACAACAAAGATGAAAGCGTGGATTTCATTTTCATTCACAATTTGATCAATGAGATTATCCAAATTTTCAGTCTCATGTAAACCAGCCATGTTGATCACAGATACGTGACGTTCTGATATCTTCCTCTGAAAAGGAACAATCTTGGATATTTCTGTATTTTCCATATTCGTCTGTTTTTCTCCTAGTAGAATGTTTTCCTGTCCAAACTGGACTGATGAAGAGTTTCCAGATAACACAACAGACAGACTGGGAAATATGTTATCTAGAATAAACACCAAAGTTTGTGTTAACTGTTATCAAACATATTAATACACTACGACATAAGGACAAGTCTTATAAAACAGTGCAAAAAATTAAAGATTGTTGTTTTCTTACCCATGCTGCTATCTGATGTGTCAGAGTCACACACATTGCATTCAGTAAGTTCTTTTAAATCTAGATTTGAATTGTGTAGAGTTTGGTTGATGTCATCTTTGCTGTTCTCTTGTTCTGTCTCTTTAGAAGTGTCCATTGCATCATCTTGATTTGGATCTGTCAATATATCTCTAAAACAAACAGTAAAACAGCTCAAGTCTTGCACTACACAACATGTTGATAGCATTAAAACTGAAACAAACTAATGTTTGTAGCCCTTATTAACATTTAAGCAACTATAAGAAACAATCTCAAAACCACTGTTTCCATAAAGTTTAAAGACAAAGTTGACAATACAACTTGTACAACAAACTTGTACCTAATGTTACAGTTAAAACTAGACTCATATGTGTTACACCACACAGTATAACTTTTCCATCTCACCCCATTAAGCACATAATGCCTGCTCTGTCTGCTGTTCCTGTCCTTGAAATGTTGCCAAAGGCAAGTATGTTGTTTATGCTCGAACAGCAACAGCAAGTATGCTGTTTATGCTTATGATGTTGTTTAACGTTGTTTAATGTTCAAACAGCAACATTACACCATAACTAAAGTTAAAAAAAGTGAAATCATAATCAAGGACCCCTTTAAGGAAAAAAGATAAGAACAATCTTAAGAAAAGTTTTTGGCAAAAACAAAATATCCTCTTTTTTCAGTTAGAAAATAAGAAGAAATTGTCAGTTAAGAAGAATTTTATTCTTAAGAATGTTTCGTGAATCCAGCCCCTGAATTTGTGATTTTAAATGAATACATCTCAACAAATGTTTGGAGTAAAACATGAATACATTAAATTAAATAAGATTTTCCTTTTTTATTTAGCACATAAAACAGAAAATGTTTCTTCAAAGTGATTCAAAATTATGGAGCATTTATATTAATTTTTTCATATGTTTATAACTGCATTGTGTGGACCACACACCCAGTCACTTATCATTAGATTCAGACTTAAATCCAGAAATATAATGGGCAGTTTGTATGAGCAGAAAGTTTTAACAACACTAGTCACAGGAAGTGGGGTAAACAGAGGCTGCATTAATTTCATTAATTATTTGTTTTAAAAAAAATTATTAAACAAAGAAGTTAATGTGTCAAAAAAAAAAAGTTATCGAAAGTGCAACAGAAAGCCATTTGTCAGACGGTATGAGTGTTCCGTTTCACACAATGCGCATTAATGCATCCTAATAATCCTGCTGCATCATTAATCTAAATCAAACAACAAAAGACAAAGAGAAAATCACTCACTGCTCTTGAATGAAGAACTTTTGTAACTTTAATAAGAATCTATGTAAAGGCTATATAATTCATACAAAAGTCTATGCAGTGTTGTTTTTTTTATTATTATTTATTTATCCAAATTTTCTAGTATTTCTTACTTACATACTTACAGTATTATTTCATTTGAACATTTGTTTTTTGTTATTTCATTAATAAATGTTTACTTGCCTTCAATATTTTCATCATCAGACAATATATATATATATATATATATATATGTAATACAAAGGAACTAAATGAAAAGGTGTCAAATTGACAATGTCGCCCTTTCAACACATGCAGTAGTACCTCTTGATAAAAGTTTCATTATCTACACTATAATCAGTTTCTCTTTAAGTTGTCCCCTGAATGGCTTATTATTGCAAATTTACTGTTTTGCAATGAGGATCTGTAATTTATTAAAATCTAGGTGACAACACCCGTCTCCTCATATTGTACCGATTCAGCAGTATTATTCTATTAATTCAGTTAATGCTAGTTGTCTGTCATGTAATATGGCATGTTATGCCAGACACCTGTCATTTGAACAGCATTGTTTATTGTGCTATAATCTTTATCCTGCACATTAATCTATCCTTCACAATAAATCTACTCTTTCCCTGCCATTAATTAATTTGGATTCTGAATAATAGAAAGAAAAAAAACTGATGAAATTGATGTTATTCAGCAATAAAGACAAACCTGAGTGTGGAAATCTGCCGATGTCATCTTAATATTTCCTGAATTCAAAAATAGCAAATGAATGTTCTCCACTGACCTTTATGATAGCTGTCACATAACATCAGAAAGTGAAAGTGCTTTCTTTTGTGAATGTGAACTTGGTCTAATTCACTAAAAATCACATACATGCATTCTGTGTCCATTGCAAATTGTGATTTTGCATACATGTGCTTTCAGTTGGTTCTAGATGTAGAAAAATCCTAAATCCTACAAATCCTAAAGTCTTCTTGAAAAAAGTCTTCTGTCAGAAAGAGATTCACACACTGCAGTGACTTACCGGTTAAACAAAGATTCCATCTCAGGGAGTAAAAACAAGATAGTCAAGATCAAGATGATGAATACAAAACACTGACATGTCTGCACAGGGTGTGTGCCAATGCATTAAATCCATGTTTAAGACATAATGATGCATAGTTGCGAATTGTGGTAACTGCAGATGTTAATATGTAAAATAATTATATTTAAAATAATTAAAATAATAGATGTAAAATAATTTTAGTACAATTATTATAAATGAATTGTAACAAAACATTTACAATGCAGATCTGGACTAGAGACTTGAGTCACAGCCATATCACCCTGTAGCCAAAGGCTGGTTGCCCATTGAAGCTAAGGGTTGAGGCTGGTCAGTACCTAGAACACCTGGGAAAACCATGTTGCTGCTGGAAGAGGTGTTAGTGAGGCCAGCAGGGTGCTCACCCTGTGGTCTGTGTGGGTTCTAACACCTCAGTATAGTGATGGGGACACTGTACTGTCAAAAGAGCTGAAACATGACAAACTGGGGCCCAGGTCAGGAAGCAGCAGACAAACTGGCTAAGGTGTAATATCTTACACCTAGATATTATCACATAGAGACTGTGTCTGTACCCCGAATTAGTAAAAACAAAAAACTTCCAAACCCATTTAATGGTAAAAATTTCATTGATGTTCAACAAATAAAAAATAGAGATAATAATGATAAACAAATGATAAAGCTTGGGTTGTTAAATATTAGATCCCTTTCTTCAAAAGCACTTATTGTAAATGATATTATCACAGACAATAATCTAGATGTGCTGTGTTTGACAGAAACTTGGCTAAAACCGGACGATTACATTACTTTAAATGAGTCTAGCCCTCAAGGTTACGATTATCGACACAATCCTCGTCAGAAAGGCAAAGGGGGAGGTGTTGCTGTAATTTATAGTAATATTTACAGTATTAGTCAAAAGTCTTTCAAATATAATTCCTTCGAAGTGATGGTACTTTATGTAACCATACAGACTTTATCAAAGAATTTGCTGATTTTCTATCAGAGTTAGTACTAGCTGCAGATAAAGTTCTTGTTGTTGGTGATTTTAATATCCATGTAGATAATAAAAAAGACGCATTGGGATTGGCTTTTACAGACATTCTAAACTCTATTGGAGTTAGACAACACGTGTCAGGACCCATTCATTGTCGTAATCATACTTTAGATCTAATATTGTCACATGGAATCGATATTGATGCCGTTGAAATTCTGCAGCAGAGTGATGACATCTCAGATCATTATCTAGTCTCGTGTATACTACATTTAGTCAAGGCTGCTAAACTGCCTCCCTGCCATAAATATGGTAGAACCATCACTTCTACCACTAAAGATCGCTTTATAAATAATCTTCCTGATCAGTTTCATCACCTTAGCATACCAGACAGCTTAGAAGACCTCGATGTTACAACAGAAACTATTGCCTCTGTCTTTTCCAGCACATTAGACTCAGTTGCTCCTTTGCGCTTAAAAAAGATTAAGGAAATTAGTCCAACGGCGTGGTACAATGAGCACACTCGGGCCCTAAAGGTCGCAGCCAGAAAAATGGAGCGCAGCTGGAAGAAAACAAAACTAGAAGTTTTTCGCATTTCGTGGAGAGAGAGAATGATTGAGTACAGAAAGGCCTTAAAAACTGCTAGATCTGCCTATTTTTCAAAACTTTTAGAAGAAAATAAGCACAACCCTAGGTATTTATTTGATACAGTGGCTAAATTAACAAGAAATAAAGCTTCAACTTCTGATGTTTCCAAAGAGCACAGCAGTAATGACTTTATGAACTTCTTTACTTGCAAGATTGGCAATATTAGAGAGAAAATTATAACCATGCAACCGTCTACTACAGTACATTGTAGTGTCCCTGAGGAAAAATTCAATTCATTTACTGCTTTAGGAGAGGAAGAATTGTCTAAACTTGTTAAATCATCAAAATCAACAACATGTATGTTAGACCCTAGACCGACTAAGCTATTGAAAGTGATGCTTCCAGAGGTCATAGATCCTCTTCTTAATATCGTAAATTCATCTTTATCATTTGGATACGTACCAAAATCTTTTAAGCTGGCTATTATTAAACCTCTTATAAAAAAAAAACCACAACTTGATCCTAGAGAATTAGTCAATTACAGGCCGATCTCAAATCTCACTTTTCTGTCAAAAATACTAGAAAAGGCAGTATCATCACAACTATGTTCCTTTTTAGAAAGAAATAGTATCTATGAGGATTTCCAGTCAGGATTTAGATCGTACCATAGTACTGAGACTGCTCTCATTAGAGTTACTAATGATTTGCTCTTATCATCAGATCGTGGTTGTATCTCTCTATTAGTGTTACTGGATCTTAGTGCTGCATTTGACACTATTGATCACAATATTCTTTTAAATAGACTCGAAAATTATGTTGGCATTAGTGGAATTGTACTGTCATGGTTCAAATCATACTTATCTGACCGTTATCAGTTTGTGGTAGTAAACGAAGAGATGTCATATCGATCACAAGTTCAATATGGAGTACTGCAAGGCTCAGTACTAGGACCGTTGCTTTTCACTCTGTACATGCTACCCTTGGGAGATATCATAAGGAAGCATGGCATTAGTTTTCACTGTTACGCTGATGATACTCAGCTCTATATTTCTTCGCGTCCTGATGAAACTTACCAATTCACAAAATTAACGGAATGCATAGCTGATATAAAAAATTGGATGACCAGTAATTTCCTACTACTAAATTCAGAAAAAAACAGAGATTCTAATTTTTGGACCAAACACTTCTTCACGTAATAACCTAGAATACTGTCTAACACTTGATGGCTGCTCTGTTAAGTCTTCGTCGTCAGTTAGGAACCTGGGTGTGCACTTTGATACCAATCTTTCATTTGAAGGCCATGTTTCTAGCAGCTGTCTTTTAGTTTTGGAGGCTATTTCTTTACAGTAGTGAAAAATGTTAAAACGATATTTTTTACAGTAGTTTGCTTTAGCACAATTATAAAGCAAACTACTGTAAAGACATATAATTTTACCATTTTTCATTCAACTTCAAAAACTTATAACTAAGTGAAATTTTAAAATTTAATGCTGTACTTGTTCAAACACTTGTTTTGGTTTTTGACTGTTTCTTTAAAATAAGCCCAATTTTTCTACAAACGATACTCTAAATAAACCATAAATTCAACAACTGTTAACATTTAAAATTTAAGTTTAAGTTTAAATTTTATCATACTTGCTATAATTTTGTGTAGATACACAGTAGTATTATGTTGTAATGTTCAAAATGTTCAGAGCTTGCTCTGAAAAATCTGACTAACATGCTTAAGTAATTTTGAGAAAAAGGTTTATCAGATTTGTGACTTGTGAAACTGAAATGTAGGAATAGTGTTTATAGTTTTACTGTTTTATTTCAATAAATGGCATTATGGTTTTCAATGTTTGGTTTAAAAGAATGGATTGTACTTTGTAAGCAATTAAGAAAAACTATAAGAGGAAAAAACAAATGAACTGACACTGAATTCCCTATCAGTCAGTCACATTCGACATTACGTGAGTGACTGATTAATTGGGATCTCACCTGAGAGCCCAGTCACCTTCAAGTGGTACACAACAAGCCAATGGACATCGCGAACCACTCCCGCGCTGCGGGTATATAATTAAGCGTGCGTGATTAACTCATTAAGCTTTCACTTCGGAGCCGAGTGTTTCTGGAGAAGATTCTGCACGTGTTTGTGTGACGGTGCATCAGTGGTGGTCACCTTCAGGAGAACTCTGCACACTGTAGATTCCTCTGGAGAGAGAATTCTGCACACCTTGCAGGCAACCTTTTCCCCTATACACTTTTTCCCTGAAAGAGTATCAACTAAAGTAGCCCTCTGCTGAGCAGAGGAACTAGATTGGGGGATAGCAGAGGGGACCCCACATTTCTCAAGGTACTGGAGTCTCGATCTCAGCAACGTGATGGTCATCTTCCCGCAGTGGGTACATGACTCATCCACGAACACTGTCTCAGCGTGCTTACTGCCCAGACATGTGAGATATTGATCATGACTGTCAGCCGGGGCCAGTTAACGACCACATCCAGAAACATAGCATCTTGAAAAAGACCCAACATCCCACCCGTGTGTTTCTGTTCCTGTCCTGCGTGGTCAACTGGAAAAAGAGCAAGCTCTCCTCTGTGCAGAGTATCTCTTTTCTTGGTATGGAGTTGGACTCAGTCAACATGACAGCACGTCTCATAAGTGATTGTGCTCAGTCAGTGCTGAACTGCTTGAATTCATTCAACGGCAGGACAGTGGTTCCACTGAAACTGTTTCAGAGGTTCCTGGACAGGACCTTAACTGCAATGGCATATCAATTGTCTTGAGTAGCTAGGAGTATTCCTTGTCCAGCACTAGTTTCGACTGTTCCTGCGGAGCAGGTATGTACTGGTCTGGACAGACAACACATCGACTGCTGCATACATCGACTGCTGCATACGGTCTACGCTCCCATCGCATGTCACAACTCGCCCACCATCTCCTCTTCCGGAGTCAGAAGCAACTCAGGTCACTGCGTGCCATTCACATTCCGGGCAAGCTCAATCATGCAGCCGATGCACTCTCATGACAGCTCACACTCCGGTAGAGTGAAGACTCCATCCCAAGGTGATTTGTGAAAAGGGATGTAGAATTGCACAAGTGCTACTGCTAAGAGTGGATTGTCAA
The DNA here is from genome assembly GCA_037950665.1 of Hypophthalmichthys nobilis. NCBI lineage: Eukaryota > Metazoa > Chordata > Actinopteri > Cypriniformes > Xenocyprididae > Hypophthalmichthys > Hypophthalmichthys nobilis. The sequence goes on from CM075475.1 coordinate 43,240,606, forward strand.
TACAGCCTGTTACCTTGATTAAAATTTCTTATAAGCTTAATTGAATTGGTCTAAAGAGAAAAATTATGATTATTTTTGTCTAAAGACTACATGTAAAATAGCTACCAAAACTAATGTTAGTAACTGCAGTTTGACTAAAAGTAATGACTAAAAATTGACAAAAATGCAATGACTTTCCATTGACTAAACGTAGACTAATTTGACAAAGACAAAAATGATTAAAATGTGACTAAGACTAATAAGCTAAATCAAATATGGCTGTCAAAATTAACACTGCAGGGAGCTCACTTTGAGCCTTTGCAGTTAGTCTCTTAAGACAGCGCTCCTGACTGCACTTACTTCCATCAAGAGGGTCAGGGACTTGCAGGCATTTTCAGTCAACGAAACATGCCTGGAATTCGGCCGGCTAACTCTAACGTATTACTGAGATCCTGGCCTGTGTATTTAATCAATTAGCTCAAATTATGGGTGAAATAATGAGCAACAGAGGCAATCAAGCATGAATATAATGTATTTAATATACGAAACTACAACTACAAGGGCTAATGTTATATGACTAGATATGCACAAAGAATACACATATATACAAAAGCGAAAGTAAAGGCAGGAAAACAGAGGTGATCAAAGAAAATGGCAAATTACAAACAGTTAAACCTTTGAGAGCCAGCAAGGAAACTCAGCTTATGCATGGAGCTTAAAACGCTCGAAAAGAATGGTTCTATACTTGCATAGGTTCAGGTGCTGCGGTTGCTTGCCTTTCGGCAGGAGTTTCAATGCGTGCGGCTAGAGCGATTGGTCCTTTTCCGAGGCTGGGTTCTCGGCGGGATTTTCAAACAAGGTTTTAACTTAAGAGTAAGATAACCGGAAAATAATGTGGGGGGGGAGCACGGGTGACTCTTTGAAGTCCCCGGAGCTGGTGAGAAAGCCTCCTGCTTCTCCTCACTGGAGGTAACAAAGATGCCAACAGGGTCATTTCATCCAGACCTGCCGGAGCCATGGTCTATGAGTTATCTGAAGGAGGTCAAACGTTAAAAGCTTTCTTTAATTTATAGTTGTATTGATGATTTTGATCCACCACAGATGCTACACCTGGATACATTCTCAAAATTCCCACCACTCCTTTTTAGGGACCAGTTGGTGAACTTGCAAGCGCTGCCCCTGGAGGAGGCAGACCCAGCCCTTGCGTTGCTGTGTCCCATTTGTACTCTGCGACTGTATATGGACCGCACGCAAAGCTTCAGAACCTCAGAATAGCTCTTTGTCTGCTATAGAGGCCAGCAGAAGGGAAAGGCTGTCTCTAAGCAGAGGTTGGCCTACTGAATAGTGGATACCATCATCTTGGCGTACCAGTCCCAAGGCGAGCCATGCCCCCTTGGCGTGAGAGCTCACTCCACTCAGAGTATTGCCCCCTCCTAGGCACTGGCACACGGCGCCTCGTTAGCAGATATCTGTAGAGCTGTGGGCTGGGCAACCCCTAATACATTTGCGAGATTCTACAACCTTTAAGTAGAGACCGTTTCTTCCTGTGTGTTGGCTACAAACAGGTAATATGCGGGGAGGTGTCTCGCTTGCAGCACCATTCCCCTCTGAGAATGGGATATGAGCACCTATTTTACTCCCTAGGCTCATTTCCCAGCTGGAGATCCCTGGTTGGAGTTCCTCCAGCACCTTTCGGCAGTTAGATGTGGTGGAGGCCGTCTGACGCCAGGTCTAGCACTTGTGTGCATGCCTGGTTGGTCAGCCCCTGTGCTAGACTAGGTGCCCATACGTGTGATTCCCCTCTGGGTATGTAGTCTCCCACGGTACAGCGTCCCTGTGGGCAAGCCCGATTTCATCAGTTACTGATGTAATGTCGAACATGACTGCCTGGTAGGGAACATCTAGGATACTAATGTTACTTCCTGTTGCCACAATCCCTGTGTCCAATGCTGAGTGACCAGACACTGGGGTCGCTCAAGGGTTGCATTAGTAACCTAAACATTTTGCTATACTGAGCTTTTTTTTTTTTTTTTGTACAAAATTCTCACAAAATCTAAGAATTGTCAGACTAGAATATTGTATTATTCAGTTCTTTAAAACCACTAATCAACATGGATGTTGTTTATTTATTTAATAGGGAAAAAACAAAGACTTGGAAACAAGAATCAGACAACACCAATGCCTACAACAGGAAGACTTTATCTTGAAGGCAGGCAACACAATAAACTGAGAACTGCAGATGTTCTTCAGTTAACATCACATTCATTACAATCCCATGAGTCTTGTGCTGAAGAGGAGCTGATTCAGACTTTCCTTCAAAAACTACTGATGATAGACTACAAAGCAAGATACATAAACATTACTAAGACCAAAGAACAGGATCACACAGAACAAAGAGACAAAAACTCTGAAAATCAGGGTGATATTTTTGATGTCTTTAAAGATGTATCTTTATCCAACAAAAGAACAGGTCAATCTGAGCGAATCCACCCGATGGATGTTCAGATGGTCGTGTTTCATTGTGCTGATGGTTTCCTGAAGCAGCTGATGGTCACTAAACTGTCCCAGTGTCAGTACATTCTGCCTCTGCTTGTTCCTGATCCATTCACACGATGGATTGAGTTTCCTCTCTGGACATTCAGACAAATCAACAAGAGCTGGAAGATAAAAAAATACCAACAATGAAATCATCAGTCAAACACAGCCGATCTACAAGGCACCAACTCCAATGGTGTCTTTCTTCAGGTTTGGCTCTGTGTCTTCATCCAAGTCTCAGCTGATGAACAATCTGATCAATGAGAAACACAACACATTCTTCCACAGGAACTGCCCAGGCAGCAGCAGAACCAGAGTCCTGATGGATGGAGTGGTGGAGATCGCCTGGTTCTGCCCCTCAGAGAAATTCACTGACTGTGTTGCATTCTGTAATCTACATGGTGATGCAGGAGACCATGAGAAACAGCTGCAGATCCTCACTCAAATGGCCTCTGTCAATGTTGCTGTTCTACCACAACTGCACAGAAATGACAGAAGTGCAGCAATAATCCAAAACCTGTACAAGGACTCAAAGCCACTATTTTTTTCTTTTTACAGAAGATGAATCTGCAGTAAATGAAATGAAGAAAGAGAAATTCAAAATTGGTTTAAAAGACAGAAATCAGTCTGAAGTATCTGAAGAACTCTAAATGATTAAGAAGCTATATTTCTAAATGAAAAAAAGCTATAAAGGATTGTCTCTCAGAATCATCTTCCACTTTCAGATTTGAAGATGTGTCCAAACACTCAGACATCAGAGTAGATGAGGAAGATGATGATGACTACAGGAGAGGAAGAGAAGCAGCACAGCAGATGATGAGTTTACTGGAGAAGAAAGATCTGACAGAAATCAAAGAATCAGTTCTGCCTCATCAGGGGAAACTGTGGCATCAGTGGAGTCAGAAGAACAAAGAACTACATCGACCTCAAGGAGATGAGACGGAGATGGAAATAATTAGAAAGAAAAAAGAAATGAAGAAAATCTGTGAACAGCAGCATGAATCTGACATCAGTGAGTTTATGAAATTCTTTATGAAGGAAATTGACTCAGATGCTGCAAATAAAAATATATATTTTCTGAAATTGCTTAAAATGCACCTGGATGAATATATCTCTGCTGACCTTTCTGCTATACATAAAAAAATATGATGAAAAGTGGTCAACAGTTGTAAGACTGAAAGAGAATTATGATAAATCCAAGGAACTGACAACTGAACAAGCAGAACTTGAGAGAATATCTAAGGAACTTCAAACTGCAGCCTTTGGTTTGGAGCACATTATGAGGGAGATTGGTCAGATCTATGAACCATGTTCATCTGTGAAGAAGAACAAGAAAGATCTGCAGTTTGACTTCTCTTCTCTCCCGAGTCTTGCAGCAGAGATGATGATCTCTGGATTTCCACTGGAGCTGATGGATGGAGATGCTGCTCATGTTCCTGTGGTCTGGATCTCTGCTGTTCTAGATGTACTTATCCAGAAACTGGGAAACCAGAGAGTATTTGTGCTGTCAGTTTTAGGGCTTCAGAGCTCTGGGAAATCCACCATGCTGAATGCCATGTTTGGACTCCAGTTTGCTGTCAGTGCTGGCAGGTGCACCAGAGGAGCTTTCATGCAGCTGGTCAAAGTGTCAGATGAGATAAAAACACAAATGAACTTTGACTATATTCTGGATGTTGATACTGAGGGTCTAAATGCTCTAGAACTGGCTGGAAGATCAACAAGAGATCATGACAACAAATTGGCCACATTTGTTGTTGGTCTTGCAAACCTGACCTTGATCAACATCTTTGGAGAAAACCCATCTGAGATGCAGAATATTCTTCAGATTGTTGTTCAGGCCTTCATAAGGATGAAGGTCAGACTGAATCCCAGTCACAGCTGGACAGAAAAACACGGAGGGAAGGAGACGACTGCAGGAAACACTGGATAAGATGACAAAACTTGCTGCTGAAGAGGAAGTCTGTGATGCAGAATGTTTCAGTGATGTCATTAGATTTGATGCACGGAATGATGTGAAGTATTTTGCTCATCTTTGGGAGGGAAACCCACCCATGGCACCACCAAACCCAAACTACTGTGAGAATATTCAAGAACTAAACTATTATGTCTCGTGCAACAAAATCAGATAAAATGATGCTGACACATTTAAAAGATCGTATTAAAGATCTCTGGGAGGCTTTGCTGAAGGAACAATTCGTCTTCAGCTTCAGAAATTCTCTGGAGATTTCAGCCTACAGAAAACTGGAGACTGAATACAGCAAGTGGTCCTGGAGTCTTCGCAGTGCCATGATGGAAACTGAGAACAAACTGCACAACAAAGTAGAAAATGAAGCAATTAATGAGATTGAGGAAACTGATCTTCAAAGAGAACTGAAGGAGACAAGAGAAGAAGTGGAGAAATCAATGTCAGAATTCTTTGACAAAGACAAAAATAAAGATATAAAATAAACCTCAAATAAAAAATAAAGTTACTAGGCTTGATAATGCAGCTAAATAAGATAAGCAAGATAAGCAGATAAGCAAAACCTTTATAAATGATCTTTATCTTGATCTATAACGCGAGATGGGCACCGCCATCTTAGTTTGCCCCGCAGTTCGCAGAGTCCTGTCAGTCGGATTTACAGCAGGTGAATTCATCAGTTTCTCCTGAAATATATGCAAGTAAGTGGCTGGTGAACTGGAAGAATAATAGAGTAAACTTTATAGTTACTTAGGCCCATTACGTGTGTCTGATATGAATAAATGTCGGCAAATTATATTTGAATGGATTGTTATTGCTGCTTCTACTGATGTCTGATATTTTATAAACTCTAAATGTATTGTTTTACTGGTGCTTATGCGTATTTAAATGTCCGAAACCTTAAAAAACATTATGTTGGCTGAAAACACTGCATAGTTGTGATATATGACAAGAGCTGAGCGCGTCCGTCTTGCAGCCAAAGCGCGAAAGCACAGTTTGAATCTGGCAGTTATGTGACTTCGCTGAACGTTCTAAATCCCATACGTGGGACCGTACGCCCAGGGGCACAGAAATAAAAATCCCATATGTGGGACCGTACCGCTCAAAGGGTTAATGCATTATAGTCCTTCACGTCTATTGCGATCTCAGAATTCAGGCCAGTTGATAATACCTAGAATATCAAAATCAACCACAGGTGGTAGATCCTTCTCCTATTTGGCACTGAAAATCTGGAACAATCTTCCTAGCATTGTTAGGGAAGCAGACACACATCAGTTTAAATCTAGACTAAAAACGCATCTCTTAAACTGGCATACACATAACACATTATCAATTTATGTTTTCAAATCCGTTAAAGGATTGTTAGGCTGCATAAATTAGGTCAGCCGGAACCGGGAACACTTCCTATAACACCAGATGTACTCGTTAGAAGAATGGCATCTACGCTAATATTAGTCTCTCTGTTTATCCCGAGGTTTACCGTAGGCAGTGAGATCGAGGACCTGCACCTTGACACGACTACAACACAGCCCTGAAGTGTCAGCAGAGATTGAGTCAACTAGATCATCCACTGTGAAGGCCTCATCGACACGACAGCCAGTGGCACAGTTCCTCAACAAACTGTCCATACCGGCATGATGAATACGATCCTCAACTGGATGGAACTGGAATAAATACTTTGACTGTTGCGATCCCATCGGACTTCTGATAGCTGCCTGAATCATAATAAAGCACTGTTTGCTGTTCGCCAGAGGAGAACTGGCCCCCCGACTGAGCCTGGTCTCTCCCAAAGTTTTTTTTTCTCCATTTTAACACCTGTTTGCCACCTGATGTCACTTGTTGGAGTTTGGGTTCCTTGCCTCTGTCGCCTTTAGCTTGCTAAGTTGGGGACACTTGACATTTGATATTCAACAGTGTTTTGATCTGCCTGCATTGACACCATTGTATGCGAACTGAACTGAGCTGGATGATGACATCACTGTTTACTCCAGTGCTGATATAGATAAATTAACTAAATGAATAACTATTGATTCTTACAACGGAATGAATCAATACTGAATTTACTTAAGATGGACAATGACACCATTTTCTTTAAGAGCTGCTGTGCAGCCAAAATTATATACCAGTTATCTCTGTAAAGCTGCTTTGACACAATCTGCATTGTTAAAAGCGCTATATAAATAAAGGTGACCTGACTTGACTTGACTTTGGGATGGGGATGATGGTGGAGTGTTTGAAGCAGGAAGGAACTTTGCACAGCTACAGTGATCTGTTGAAGATTTGTGCAAAGATAGGGGCTAGCTGGTCGGCACAGAATTTCAGATAGGCTGGTGTAACGCCATCTGGGTAGAGGGGGGTTGCCAGAGGTGTTAATGAATGTATGGAGAAAAGGTCAGACCGGATGTGGGGTGTGAGACCGGGTTTTTCAAACCTGAAATAAAATTCATTCAAATCGTTGGCCAGTTGGTGATTCAACACAGTGCTGGGGGGTGGTGCCTTGTAGTTGGTGATGTCTTTCAGTCCTTTCCACACTCATGCAGGGCCATTGCCTGAAAACTGGTTTCTCAGCTTTTCAGAGTAGTTTCTCTAAGCCATTCTGATCTCCTTTGCCAGTGTGTTTTTGGCCTGATTATACAAGACTCCCCCGTTTCTGTAGGCATCTAGTTTTGCAGTGAACCACAGTTTGTCAAGTGAAATGAGTCCTGTTAGGGATGCACATATCCTCAGGGAAACTGATATATGATGTTACACTCCCTGTGAGCTCATCCAGATTGGTGGCAGCAGCCTCAAAAATCCACAGTCCAATCAGTGCACTCGAAGCAGGCTTGTAAATCCAGCTTTGCTTCATTAGTTCATCTTTTTACAGTCCTTGTTACAGGTTTAGCTGATTTCAGTTTCTGCCTGTAGGTCTGTATAAGATGAACCAGACAGTGATCAGAGATCCCCAAAGCAGCCCATGGGACAAACTGATATGCATCATTTATTGTGGTGTAACAGTGGACCAGAATCTCTCTGGTAGGACATGTAACGTAACGTCTGTATTTTGGCAGCTCATGGGAGAGATTTGTTTTATTAAAGTCCCCGAAAATGATTATAACAGAGTCTGAGTGTTGCTGCTCTGTCTCTGTGATCTGATCAGCCAGCAGTTGCACTCTTGCAGAGAAATGCAACACTTATGAGAATGAACAAGGAAAACTCCTGCGCCGAGTAGAAAGGCTTACAGTTGATGAAGAGCGCTTCCAGATCGGGGCAGCGCATCTTTTTCAGTGCTGTTACATCTGTACACCACCTTCCGTTGATGGAGAAGCATGTTCAACCACCATGTGATTTCCATGTTGATTCTGCATCGTGAATTGCTCTGAATGGCTGGAAGCCCGGCAGATATAGTATGCTGTCTGGAATGGCTTCATTCAGCCAGGTTTTCGTGAAACACAGAGCAACAGAACTTTATTTGTTAATTACTGTTTTTTTTTTTTTTTTTTTTTTCATACAAACATTAAAAAAACAGCTATGTAATATTTTTTATTATTATTATTCTATAAGTATCTGTATCTTCTGGCTGTGAGTAAGGACATCACAGTAGTTCAGTGGATATGTCACAGTCACCGTCTGTCTCACCTTCCCTGGACTCCATTTCCCAGCATCCCTCTGGTTCCTCACCTGCACTCACTCACCAATCACCTGCACCTGCAAGCTATCACCATTGTTAGCACTCATCAGCACACCACTACTTAAGCCCAATGTTCACTCCACCACGTTGTCTGGTTTCGTCTATGGATGACACGACGTCTTATGTATCTGGACTCCTCCCCTGTTACTCCCGTATCCTCTTCCATTTGTCTTCTGTCGTCTGCTCTCCGTTCCCCGTGGATCCTTCTCCTGCAAAGACAATCATCTGTTAATTCTCCAGCTAAGTGACTGTTCCAAAGTGCTTGTTCATTGACTCTCCTGCATTCTCCGTTTGCCAGTGTCCGTGCCTCTGTTTAAATAAACACCTGTTGATCACTTGCCTGTCTGCCTCCGTCTGTGTCCTGACAGGATAACACTATCACCTCATAGCTAAAAGATCCCTTGTTTGAGTCTCAGCTGAACCAGAAGGTCTTTCTCCTTGTGTTGGAGTGAATTTTCACCAGGTGATCTGGTTTCCATCACAAATATATGTGAATTGTAAATTGTCTATAGGTGTGAATGTGTGTTCTATGGATGGATCCATGCCTGAGATTTTTGTTGGCATTTTTTGTGGCTAAGTTTTGGGGTTTCTGGATAAAGATTGGTGTTGATATGGTTTACTGAAGGATGAGATTTGGTCCGATTGTTAATTTTTCTAGCCCAGTTCAAGGCTGGTTATGGGATATTGGCTGAGATTTGGGGCAGTTATGGCTCATGTGTGGCTCATGAATGAATGAATGAGGTATTTTATATAGCGCTTTACTATGTACTATTGTACACCCAAAGCACTGTACAATCGTATCAGGCGTCTCTCCTCATCCACCACCAGTGTGCAGCATCCACTCGGATGATGCGACGGCAGCAACAGTACAACGGTGCCTTTGCGCTCACCAAACACCAGCTGTAGGTGGAGGAGAGTGATAGAGCCAATTCAATGGATGGGGATTATTAGGAGGCCATGGTTGATACGGGCCAATGGAGGCAATGTTGCCAGGACACCAGGGTAACACCCCTACTCTTTTCAAGAAGTGCCATGGGATTTTTAATGACCACAGAGAATCATTAACCAGACAGCTTAGAACTCGATGTTGCAACAGAAACTATTGACTCTCTCTTTTCCAGCACATTAGACACAGTAGCTCCTTTGCGCTTAAAAAGATTAAGGAAATTAGTCCAACGCCATGGTACAACGAGCACACTCGGGCCCTTAAGAGAGCAGCTAGAAAAATGGAGCGCAAAAAAAAAAAAAAACTAGAGGTTTTTCGCATTTCGTGGCGAGAGAGAATGATTGAGTACAGAAAGGCTTTAAAAACTGCTAGCTTTGCTTATTTTTCAAATCTTTTAGAAGAAAATAAACACAACCCTAGATATTTATTTGATACAGTGGCTAAATTAATGAGAAATAAAGCTTCAACTTCTGATGTTTCCAAACAGCACAGCAGTAATGACTTTATGGACTTCTTTACTTGCAAGATTGATAATATTAGAGAGAAAATTATAACCATGCAACCGTCTACTACGGTTGCAGACAGTGCATTGTAGAGTCCCTGAGGAAGAATTTAATTTATTCGCTGCTATAGGAGAGGAAGAATTGTCTAAACTTGTTAAAACATCAAAATCAACAACATGTATGTTAGACCCTATACCGACTAAGCTATTGAAAGAGATGCTTCCAGAGGTCATTGATCCTCTTCTTAATATCGTTAATTCATCTTTATCACTAGAATACATACCGAAAACTTTTAAGCTGGCTATTATTAAACCTCTAATTAAAAAACCACAACTTGATCCTAGAGAATTAGTCAATTACAGGCCGATCTCAAATCTTTGAATCTTGTCAAAAATACTAGAAAAGGCAGTATCATCACAGCTATGTTCCTTTTTAGAAAGAAATGGTATCTGTGAGAATTTCCAGTCAGGATTTAGACCATACCCTAGTACTGAGACTGCTCTCATTAGAGTCCCAAATGATTTGCTCTTATCATCAGATCGTGTGTCACAGAGACGGACTCCGTGATTCCCTCCTCTGGCCATCAGAGGGAGCCTTCACCAGAATATTGACTCTCTCATGCACTACATTTCCCATAAGCCCTGTACCTTGGCGCTGATTGCCACACCCAGCTGCTGTGCATTACCCGGACTATTTAAGCCGCTCTCTAACTCACCATCTTTGCGAGGTCTTGTATTGCCACGGTGTACAATTCTGAGAGTTTACTTATTCTGACTGTCTGCCTGTTATTGAACCTGCTTTACCCCGTTAACGATTCTCTGCTGCCTGCCCTTGGACTATTTGCTGTTTACTGGACTAGTGATTCTTATCTGCCTGCCCCGATCCACCGCCTGTTGTTCGTTTACGATTCTGCCTGTTCTCTGCCATTCCTGTTTGCCCCTGTTGACCATTGCCTGTCTGACCACGAGTATTGTAAATAAAGCTGCTTATGGATCCCACTCCGAGTGACGAGTCGTTACATCGTGGTTGTGTATCCCTATTAGTGTTACTGGATCTTAGTGCTGCATTTGACACTATCGATCACAACATTCGAAAATTATGTTGGCATTAGTGGAATTGCATTGACATGGTTCAAATCATACTTATCTGACCGTTATCAGTTTGTTGTAGTAAACGAAGAGATGTCATATCGATCACAAGTGCAAAATGGAGTACCGCAAGGCTCAGTACTACGACCGTTGCTTTTCACTCTGTACATGCTACCCTTGGGAGATATCATTAGGAAGTATGGCGTTAGCTTTCACTGTTACGCTGATGATACTCAGCTCTATATTTCTTAGCGCCCTGATGAAAGTTACCAATTCACAAAATTAACGGAATGCACAGATGATATGAAAAATTGGATGACCAGTAATTTCCTACAGCTAAATTCAGAAAAAAACAGAGATTCTAATTATTGGACCAAAAACTTCTGCACATAATAACCTAGAATACTGTCTAGCGCTTGATGGCTGCTCTGTTAATTCTTCATCGTCAGTTAGGAACCTGGGTGTGCTCTTTGATACCAATCTTTCATTTGAAAGCCATGTTTCTAGCATCTTTAAAACCACATTCTTCCATCTTAAAAATATATCTAAACTACGGCATATGCTCTCAGTGACAAATGCGGAACAGTTAGTTCATGCGTTCATGACCTCAAGGCTAGATTACTGTAACGCTCTACTGGGTGGTTGCCCTGCTTGCTTGATAAACAAACTACAGCTCGTGCAAAATGCAGCAGCTAGAGTTCTTACTAGAACCTGGAAGTATGACCATATCAGCCCGGTTCTGTCAACACTGCATTGGCTCCCTATTAAACATCGTATAGATTTTAAAATCTTGCTAATCACTTACAAAGCACTAAATGGTTTAGCTCCCCAGTATGGAGGACCAAACCTACAGAAATTAAAAATGAATAAATGAATAAATAAAATGAATGCATAAATAAATAGATAAATAGGTAAATAAATGTGATAATAGGAAAATAAATAAATGAATAAGCGACTTGATAAAATACAATTCATTTTTAATAATTCATTTTTCCCCTTAATTTATTATTTTCTGCTTTTATTTTTTAATTATTTCTAATTTTATTTATTTATTCTTTTATTTATTTTTCCATTTATTTTATATTTACTTATTTATGCATTCATTCATTTTTATATTTCTTTATTCCAATATGTATTTATTTCCAGATTTATTTATTTTATCATTTATTTTTTTCAACATTTTTTATTTATTTTCATATTTATTCTTACATTTGTTTGTCATGTATGATAATTAGGTGGGTTGGTCTTGCTCATAGGGCTTGCTTACCATTGGTTCATCGTTGATTGAAGCGCTTGCTTCAATGGTGGGTGTACAATTTACACCTACCACCTTAAGACGAGGAGCACCTGAGGCAATGGCTGAAGGCGTGAAACTTGAAGTGCCCTCCCAAGCGCCCTTATGTGTGTTCGTACCATTTCATGGATGGGAAGCCGACTGACGAACACCCTTACCACGAGAAATGGCTCGGCCACGATGTTGCGGTAAAGAAGTCAGGTGCTGAACAGGTTGTCATATTCAGGGAAGCTAACTTAGCTAGCCATGTGCTTG